>OY979694.1:138451571-139060290 GCA_963855945.1 Thereva nobilitata
TCCTGGCGAGTGCAGCTCGTCATTGTCAGTTTGCTCAAGAAAATTCTGACGAGCTGGACTCGTCATTTCAGTTCAAAGGGTTAAGAAAACATCTGGAAATAAGCATAGATGTTTATACCCCGTTTATCCATCCAGAACCTCTCTATTACACGATAGCTCTTCGGATATGAAGAAAAAAGTATTTTACTTTCCACTAAACTATTGCATCGGGTATGAGACAAGATAAATTCTTAACCCCGTTCGAGCAAAAACCAGGAATAACCTGATAATCATGAGTAGAATTGATACCGAGACGTATAGATACTGTCAGATACTGCCTCTGCAATTATGATGCATGAGAACCATGCAGGTTTCGCCACACAAGCAAAGCGATATTGTCGTCTAAAGATTTGTGAAACACAAATTCCAGAGATTAATACCTTTATCCAGCTCTTGAATAAGCAACTATTGTAGGGTTCACTTATCATATGTTGAGGTAAGCGAGGGGTAATGGCTGGTGAGTACCCTCTCCCCCAAATACAATAGCTTAGGCATAATTCAGGTACAAAGATCTAGTTCCTTTGCTTTTGGTCAATTACCTTCCATGTGGAAGGTACCAGCAAATAAAAGTTAACATTCACTTTGGAAATTAGGAGAAACGATCTTGTCAGCATACATTTTGGACTTTTCGCAGTTCCTTAAATTAATCATGTCATATTACAAGTTCAATCTACCAGGTATATGACCATATCTCTATATATGACTTAAATACTGATCAATATTTGAAATGTAAAAGTGAGAATCTCTGTAAAATCTCCCATAATGGATATTTTTGAAGAGAAAGCTTAAGAATAAAATGTAATTAAAAGTTCTGATCTATATCCATTTATTACGCGATATTATGGTTATTTTTCCACGTGGGTCAATTGTTTACATCACCGTTACAGAATCTCAAAGAGTTGACTGGTTGAAATTGGCAAATTATGAACATTTAAAGCAATTATAAAAAATAGAATCGCAATATCTTCGTCTTAACTAATTTAAAACTTACCTGCAAGTCCTCGAGAATGGGTTCCATTATTTTCAATCTTTCTAACTCTCCCGTCAAATTTTCCATTTGGGCTTGATTCTGTTTAATTGCATTTAACCGGTCCACAGCTTCCTGTTCTCTAAATGCAAGCAAAGATTTTAGCTTCTCTATCTCAGCCTGCTGGATATTTTGAATTTCCTCTTGCTCCTCACATATTAAATCCTTTTGGGTTTGAGCTACTTTAACTGATTCCAATAAAATTTCGTTGGTTTTCTCAAGACGGTCCTTTTCCTCTTCAAGACTTTGAATCCGACTTGTGAGATCATTAATTTTTGCTGTTAAATCATTAACTTGAGAACGAAGAGAGGCATTTTCTGCATCTTTCTACAATTTATTTTAGTACGTGCAGTGGGTAAGATGAAGTCATGGAAACGTAAGAAATTACCTGTTCCATTGCTTGAAAGTCGTCAATTGATGCAATACTGTTGGCTGAAGAAAGACGACCTCGAATTCCCCGATTGTTTGGTAATCGAATTGGAAGAGCCGGCACTTCATTTCCAGTTTCTTCTTTAATCTTATTTTTTAATGAAGCAAACATTTTTGGACTTGAAAAAGTTTTATCTAGAACTGAAATGGCAGAAAGTCAAGTGTTATAAAAAATTCTTTATAAGCGGTGAAAATGACACAAATACATTTCATGAAAATTTACGGTTAATTAAGTTCTGACTATGCCTAATTGTTATCAACTAAGTACTTTATGTACGATGAAATTTGCATAGGTATAATGGGAATTGATAAGAAGTCACGATGTTTTGTCAAAAATGCATTACAATTACCTGCTATGCTTCACATCTCACATCTTTTATATTACAAATCATGCTTATTATACTTAAAAATATGATAATATTATATTAGCACTAAGTTTTAGACATATTTTTCTGATAGAAAGCGGAAAAAGAAGTAAGCAGACGGTGTAAATTTCTAGTTAAATGACAGTTTTGACATTTGTTGATAGCACCTACGATCAATGAATGAGAGAAAACGAACAATGCAATTGGCTTGATGTATACTATTCTCCGCTAGAGTGCCCTGCAGCATAATTGCTTAAAGTCTTGCAAAAACATTAAGGTGAAACCCCAATGTAGGCTTGGCTTGCTTGAACTTGGTGAGCTTTTCAGGTACCACGTGCCAAAGCAAAACAAGCCCAACAAGCCAAAGCAAAACAAACCCAAATACACGCTTTGCTTTAGATACTTTACAGTTTGCTTTTCATGAGCACAGGAAATAGAAATAGTACACGAAAGAGGTAAGAGGTATGAATTTTGCGGAATTTTTCCTTTGGAATGGACAATATTGTTTCATAAAAAGAACGAAGGATCGAATGTAAATATCTATTGTTGTGTAGAGTGATAAAGAAGCACAAATGCTTTACGGCATTAACTGTTCAATCATTTACGAGAAATTTGTTAAAATGGGATATAGAAATAGTTGTCTCAGATTAATTTTGAAATCTTAGGCGGCTCTCACACTGAGGCAACAAGCGATAAGGAATATATGTTGCTTTTCAAAATGCACTGAGTATCGCCAGAAATAATGTTGCCTCAACCAGCAACATTTTTCGTTCGAGTTGCTCTAATGTGAGACCTCTAATTTAATTCAATATAAAGTAGGCGCTACCGATAATATTGCGTGTTCTCTATTGCCAGTTGCTTATTGCTTGTTGCCTCAGTGTGAGAGCCGCCTTATAGTTAATGTTATTCCCAAAAAAAATAATTTCTTTATGAAATAAATTTTCTCAAACCTCTACATACATTTATTTCTCTAAGCAAAATAAAAATTAAACAAACGCGAAAGCATACAAAGCATCAAAAAATTGAACATTGGCCATTTGAAGCTTTGCTCTGCTCTGCTTGGGCTTTGCTTTGGCTTTGCCGCTTTGTCATTTGGTTTTGTCCCATAACAAAGCACTGGTGTATTTGATATGTCAAAGCAAAGCAAAGCACTAAAGCAAGCCAAGCCTACATTGGGGTTTCACCTTTAGGGCCGAAACACACCCAGGCTGGTTTTGAAGCTAATTTCTCAAAGCTTTCCTTGAGGCGAGCTGCAAAGCCGTCCGCCGAATACTCAAAACACAATCAGTCTAGCTGATGACAGTTGTCAAATTTGTTAGCCTGATGGTACACGAGTCAATTCATTCACTCAATCCCTCCCATTGAGCTAAATTACACACATCCAGGCGTGGTTTGAACACATCCAAGCCCGAAGCTGGTTGCAAGCACATCCAACCTATGCGTTTAAATGGGATTGAACACATTAAAACTTGTGTTGCAAATTCAGGCCTTAGCAAAGATGGCCGCAAGGCTCGCCTCTGTCGGAATTCCGGCAATGTTGGAATTTGAATTCGGCCGAGGCTTTAGTTTGCTTTTAACAGTTGAACTTTGAGGTTGGGATTTAAGGCCCAACTATAATGCACGTAAGAAACGCACGTCATCTGGGCGCTCTCATGGAAATTAATGGGTTCGGCCATATTGGACGTACGTCGGTAATATTTTGTTTCGTTAAACGTAAAAATGCGAAATAAACCGCGCTCAACGTACTTTTTGTGAGAATTTGCAGTAAAATTGATGACAGCTGATTTTTTTTGTTGTCGTTTTGTGGGTTTTAAACAAGAAAGAGTATGGAAAATATTGTGCTTCAAATTTATGGGAGTGATTTAGACGAGAAATTTATTATAATTGAAAATAAACACGATTATTTTTAATATGCAAAGATTAATAGCCAAGTCTTAATAGCCAATGAATAATATTTATGCATTTTAATAATTTTAAACTTGTGAAAACTTTCCGTATACACAAACCATTATACGTTTGACGAAGGTTTGATAATTTACGCACGTCGGCTGACGTGCGTTTCTTACGTGCATTATATACCGAGTTTCCATGGGAATCGAGTTGAGTTCTGGTTGAGTTGAAATGACACTTCAACTTAACGATTAACTCTATACGTTTCCATATCTGCCTTCCGTCTTCCTCTATCTTTTTCTATAAATTAATTTTGTTATAGATTTTTCTTTAAAAGTATTTATTAAATATAAAGAGGCGCGACATTTTCAGTTTTTGTACCTTTGCTAGTGTGCCATTTTTAGTTGCATGCGTGAACTCAATTCAACCTACCTATTTTCGTTGAGTTGAGCAGAGTTGACAATCTTTAACGAAAACTCTTAACTCATTCTGTTTCCATGACGTATAACTCGGGTTCAACTCTGGTTGAACTCTCATGGAAACTCAGTAATAGTTGGGCCTTTAGTTTGCGAGTTTGTATTGATAAAAATAACCAGGGTTTCGAACCCTGTAAATTTTTGGTGCGGGTACGGGTTCGGGTTCAATCCATTGAAATTTAGTGGGTTCAGGTTCGGGTTCGGGTTCAGGTTCGAGTTCAACATTTTTCCCAAAAACAAAAATCAATTTCATATACTGTTTATATTAAAATGTTATTTTTATTTATTTTAGAAAAAAATTTCATTCAAACGCACAAATAGAATATTTCTTAATGATTCTTCGGAGAAATGCACTCTTTGTGGAACTAAAACAAACTTCAGTGCAGAAAAAGCCCTCCCTACTATGGGGGCCTACTATGTATTCGGATCTGAAAGTTTTATTTTTCCGAAACCCTCTTCCGATTGAAAAGTGAATTGGTACTATAGGTGGGTGCCAAGTTACAATTCCGAATTTGCTACTTTCACCTCGGACACTTCGAAATTACAAAGTGTGCCAAAATACAATTCACGCATTTCATTTGACAACATGGATGACAACAAAATTTTGTAATTTATAAAATTTTTAATAATTTTTTTAAAGAAGCCCAGGGCTACGTTTGTCTTTAAAATAATGGAAATGGAATTGCTTCACGAACATCATCCATTGGGGGTGGACTGCAAAAGCATTGTACATATTTGAAAGTTTTAAAAAATGGTTCAAATTTTATGCAGAATTTACTCTGTGCATGTTTTTATTTTGCTTTACGCCTGCAGCGTGTAAGTATGATCAGCCTTTAATATGTCATATTACACGGCGAGGACAAACATGCACTGAAAATTGAAAGAATTGGCGATATTGTTCTCCAATAATTAAAAAAAAGGAGATTCAACCACCAAAAAGCAAATCCAACAAACTGTCAAATGAATGTTTGGCTAATACTGCCGTGCAAAGGTCAAATGAGCTAAATGCATTTAGGTCAAAATAGCTTTGTATGCATTTTTTGATATAAAATATTCAAATTTATCCTTAAAAAAAATTTCAGACTGATTGTACTTTTTAATTAACAGTTATCACTTTGAACAGTTACTTTATTTGCTTCGGTTTCATGTATTTTGAAAACTTTGATCGCGTTTTTCTCGAAACGAGCTTTTTGCAGATAGGTCTTTTGCTCTTTGCACGGCAGAATATTTCCCTACAATTCAAAAATTTCCTTACAATTCCAAAGACACAAACCTCCGAAAATTGAATTGTAAAATCGAAATGGGCTGTTTCACACGAGACGACGGCCAACCAACAAAATCTGCTGTCATCGTCCATTCCCTTTTGAAATTTGACGAAAAGTCGTACGGGCTTTCACACAGGCCAATTTTTCCAACCAACTGTACGTCAAAAAGCTTTAGCTTATTGTTGTTGCTTTTATTTCAATTCTCTTTTGCGTACTTTCCGAGTGAAATAAAAGTCATTTCTATTTCTTTTCTTCTCCCAGCAAAAGCAACAACAACCACACCGCTGTCAAAAAGTCGTATCGAAAATCGTGTGAGTAAGTTGGATGGGAAAATCGTCCCTCCCCATCTTTCTCTCTCACCCTCTTTTCTAAAAACATGAATATCGTACGATTTCTGTTGGTTGGCCGTCGTCCCGTGTGAAACAGGCCAATGCGTTTTCCATACAAATTTACATTTGAATTGTAACTTGGCACAGGCCCTATGTAAAATTTTCAGATCGGAACAAAGTGTTACCAATGATATTTTCATTTGAAATCTGAATTTGATTGTCAAATCTGAATATCTGTGATTTTCAAATTTTTAAAGTGTGAAGTATTGGCATTTTCATAATTAAAAAGTTTGTTTTAATTAATTTTAAAATGGATTATAGCCTAATCACTTTATAATTTCTCAAAAGGGTCACAAATAATTTCCCGGACACTAAAGGCTCAAACAAAATAGAACCAACCCGTCACGGAGCGGACGGAACAGATTGGTTCTGTTTGAGACTTAAGTTACGCAGAGTCAAAGGTCACGAAAAGCAGTTTTCTCAAATATCTCGTAATATATGGGTTTTACGTAAATTTTGGCTAAGTAAAATTTGTTCGTGGGACAAATCTGCATAACAATGTCCTACACAAAATTTAAGTAAAACAGCAAGAGCTGCGGAGCCCGGAGCAACCCAAACGCAACTATTGTATACGAGTGCATGTGTTTGTTGCGTACGCTTGTGGCAGCGTTATGAGATCTCAGACGTTATTAGATTACAAGCCCATGTAGATTTCAACAGTTTAAGCCTTCTTCGGTGCATATAAAAGGTGGGCCATCTGTTAGTTTCCTTTTGAAATTGTTATTAAAGCTACATCGTTCAATATTTTTCAATGAATGTTACTTTATTGACGAAATACATCTTCCAATTATTTATGTAAAACAATTTCACTCAAATAGCTGCGGCGGCTGGCTCGGTAGTTAGCCATTCTGTTCACCAAATTTTGTTTGTGGCATTATTTCACGAATAGCACGACGGATGTTTTCCTCAACTGCGTCAATTATTACTAGATCGTTGGAGTAAGGCGCTCATTACAGGTTCATGCAAGCGTCAATCAATTGCATCAGTCATGATTGATGGAAATCACAATATAGGCGGCCATTACACGTTCATGCAAGCAGCAATCAATTCAACCAGTCATGATTAATGGAAATCAAAATATACGGAGGATTGCGTCAGTCGTCACCTTAGACGTTAGGTTTTCCGTCAGTCGTAGGCAAAACTGTGGAAAAACTGACAGCAAAACCTATCGTGTAATGGGCGCCATACAGATAATTACATCAGTCATCACCTTAGACAATAGGTTTTCCGTCAGTCAAAGGCAAAACTGTTGCAAAACTGACTCCAAAACCTATCGTCTACTAATGGATGCCTAACAATGGTACTTAACATTTATCCCAAAAAAATATTCCATCGAATAAATGAATCGGTTGTTTGAGAAACCCCATAAGTCAAGTGAGAGCAACTTTTGGGAAATCGAGAAAAACTGTATCTACGTTAACCGGCAACTTCTACTACTATTATTTTCAATAAAATATATTGTTTAAAGCTAAATTCAATATTTGTGGTCAATGGAATTCTCAAAAGTTAAAGAATTTAATTATTATGGATTTTTAAAGTCGCTTGACTTATGGGGTTTCTCGAATACATATACTTTTGGCAAAAAGTAATTATATTCTAAACTGTATAAAATAAAAAGTATACTCAGTAAACCTCAAAAATGTATTCTAAAGGAAGTAGAAACATTAACTAAATATGAACACAAATAAGATTATTTATTTCTATGAAAAAGAATGGTATAAAATAAATAAATAAAAATAAAATTTATTCATTACCGTCGTTCTCTGACAACTCAGAATCAGATGTAGGCCACTGGTGACCTATTTCTTTGTAGAGTGCTAAAATGCTTTCTTCATCTAGGATGTATTTCATCAGTTTTTTTAGATCTTCAATTTTTTTTCTTATTGATGGGGATTTTCTGTCTTGGATATACTAGTTCATTTGGGAGTGATAGAGGCAGCTTTTTATTGTTGTTTAGCCTACAAGTACGACTGCACAACCCACCAATAAAAGGTTTGGTGATTACAACATCCTTATGTTTGAAAGAGTGTGAAAAGGGCATGAACTGCGAGATTTTAAAAGCTACTTTCTTATCCTTTGGAACTTTATGCCCATTAATAACAAAAGACGTGTGATTAATACCATTAATAAGAAAACATGCGTTATGAATGTACACGGATTAACCTGCGCTTATCCTAGAAGCAAACTTCGAGCATTCTCGTCGCCTGAGATGCGGACGTGTATTCGAGAAACCCCATAAGTCATAGGACTTATGGGCTTTCCCGAATAAACGAAAACTTTCGTACGGTCTAACTCCATGTAGAATGACCTGATTCGTGGGATTTCGCTTCTAAAAGATGCGTCTACCTCTGCAGAACAGATTTTTACCGAAAACTCGGTTTCGACAAAAAAGTGACTTATGGGGTTTCTCAAATAACCGATTCAAATGTTATTTGAGAAAAACTGATTCTCGTGACCTTTGACCCTCCATAACTTAAGTTCAAAGATGATGACGCCAACCACATAGGGCATTTTTATGCAGATTTATCTCACGAACAAACTTTACTAGGCAACGTCGTAACTTGAGTGGCCGGCCAGTTGGCTTTAAAAGCTTTTGGGAATCCCGCTGGAAAATTTCCAGTTTGTGATTGTAAAATGAATATTCGAGCATTTCCAAATCGTTCTTGCTTAGTGCTCACTTTTTTTTATTTATCTTTTTAGGCCTAAAGTTACAATGTTAAACGTTAATAATTATTTATTATTGAATTTCGTATTATTTAACAACTTTAACTTTTAATTAAAATAAATAAAGTACTTCCGTAATGCTCGAAAGTTCTTCTTTCCGATACCAAATTGCATTCCGAAGACTGAATCAATAGTTTTCGGATTTTTTCTAAGGAAATCCCATTTCATAGTAGGCCCCCAGCAAAATTAATTCCGAATATAAATGTCATTGGACTTTCAGATGAGGTGCGTTTGGAAAATCAGAATACATAGTACGAAATTTCCGAATTCATTTGAATCTACTTTCAGATCCGAATACATAGTAGGCCCCCTGACTTGAGTTGCTGGGACAGCTAATATGGCCTGGTGCAGCTTCAAACAATAGAGGTGCATCAATTTTTTTCTGTTCCCAGAATTCTAAAAAAAATTTTCTTTAGAAATTCTGGGAAATATTAAATTTGAATTTCTAAGCGCGCGCCTCACACTAAGATAATAATTGCCATTAAAATTGAACCTGAACCGAATTTTTGATTGGGTTCGGGTTCGGGTTCAGGTTCACATATTTTAAAAAAAATCTTGAACCGGAGCGGGTTCAGGGTTCGGGTTCGGTTCGGGTTCGAAACCCTGAAAATAACAATGAAACCAGGCCAACTAATTTTATTTTATTTAAATGATTTGCAAATTTTACACTTTTTACGAATCGCTAACACATTTGACAACTGTCATCAACTGGGCTGATTGTGTTTTGAGTATTCCGTGGACGGCTCTGTAGCTCGCCTCAACGAAAGCTTTGAGAGATTAGCTTTAAAACCAGCCGGGATGTGTTTCGGCCCTTACTTCTTCCATCAACACTTCCAATAATTCCAATAAACCGGTTTTATAGGTGTAAATTAGTTTTAAAAGTTTATATGAAATTCAGTTTTCCAATAAAACAAAGAAAACGACTTTTTGATGTTATTTCTGTTTAATGCAAACGACTACTAAATTATAAATTTTAATTGAGAGTTATACATTGACTTGTCTGAATTATAGCAAGCAGGTATTCTATTGACTGAGTAGTTGTAAACTACAGTAGAATCGTAGACATTCCGCCCCCCTCATGTTAACAACATGAAGACTTGTGGTGTGGATGGGAAGTCCGCCCGCCGTGACACAGATTTGCTTGAAGTTAGATCTTGGATTCCATGGGCAGGGGACAGAGCTTGGTTATTGCTCGTTTGAACACGAACATTGCCATCATCACCTGGATGGGTGTGAACGACTCGTCCTAGGGGCCACTTGGTAGGTGGCAGATTTTCTTCCTTGACGAGAACTATATCATTAACTTTCAGGTTCACTTTTTGTTGCTGCCATTTTGAGCGTATCTGCAAATGGTGAATGCAATCCTTGTACCAACGTTTCCATAAGTCCTGCACCATATGTTGGACTAGTTCCCATCGTGTCATCCTATTGATTGGAGTAGTCAAGTTTTCAGGATAGGGGACAGACACCGGACTCTCTCCCACTAAGAAGTGCCCCGGAGTAATGACTGAGAGGTCTTCCGAATCGTCACTCAGGGAATACAGCGGCCTTGAATTAAGGCACCCTTCGATTTGCGCAATTACTGTCACCATCTCTTCTATAGATAATATAGTTTCGTTGACAACTCGCCTCAGATGCATCTTGAACGACTTGACTCCGGCCTCCCAAAGTCCTCCAAAATGTGGAGAGCCCGGAGGAATAAATTTCCAATCTGTACAGCTGGTCACTATGAAGTTGTTGACTATTTCAGCATTCTGCAGTTGTTGAAAATGTTTTGCCAATATTCTTGAAGCTCCAACAAAATTTGTTGCATTGTCACTCCACAATGCTTCACACCTGCCTCGACGACTGACAAACCTCTTGTAGGCGGGAATGAACGCCTCAGCTGACAGGTCATGAACGAGCTCCAAGTGAATAACGCGAGTGACCAGACACACAAAAACTGCAACATAACATTTGTGAGATTTCTGTCCTCGGCGTCGTATTGGAATTATGTTGAACGGTCCGGTATAATCCACTCGTCGGCCATAAGCTGACTCGTGGTTTTAGGTCTGTAACGAAAACACGTGATGCATTTATGTATAAGTTGTTTTACCTTGCTTCTCCCACTAACGACCCAGTACTTAGTGCGTAGGTGTTGAAGAGTGAGTTGGGTCCCGCCACGTAATGTTGCTGAATGAGCTTGTTTGATGATTAACCATGTTAATGCACTTTCTTTTGGTAAAATAATAGGTTGAGTTTCCCTGCAGCTGAGATCGGCATGTTTAAGTCTGCCTCCTACACACAGCAAGCCCTGTTGATCCAAATGTGGGTCCAACGTAATAAGTTTGCTAGTGTTGGCAATGGGTTCTAGTTTCTTTATTTTCTGCAGTTCTGCATAGAAATGGATTCTCTGCACAGCTTTGATAAGAGCCGTTGTAGCTATATTGAGATCCTGCGTAGATAATGGCCCCGACGGGCGTTGACATGGTTGTGCCCTTGTGCTGGAAAGAATCTCAGGCAGTATGCGGTAACTCGGACGAGCTTTGTCAATGTCGAGTATCTAAGCAACAATTCGAATTCAGGTGCAGTTTCGTTGGTTGTACAAGTATGCGATGCTCGAGCCTCTTCTAACCCTAACTCCCAAGTGGAACACTCCTTCAATTGAGGCCAACAAGATGATGGTTGTGACAACCACTTTGGCCCGTGCCACCATAAGTCATGTTGGGACAATTCTTTTACTGAGAGGCCTCTAGTAGCGCAGTCGGCAGGATTTTGATCTGATTTGACATGATGCCATGTCACCTTTGGAAGTTTCTCGTGAATTAGTGCCACTCGATTGGATACAAAAGTCTTCCACTTTGAAGGATGTTGGCGTAACCAACTGATAACAATGGTGGAGTCAGTCCAAGCATGAGTTGACACATTTTCCAAGTCCAGATGTTGTTGAATGTAGAAAATCATCTCCGCTAGTAGCACAGCCCCATATGGGAAGAATGTCCACTTTAACAGAATAAGATGCACATCGTTTTGCGCTTTTGGGCCTGTGTGCACCATGTCATTTAGGGAGTAACCTGACGATGTCTTCTGCAATGCGTTGAAAACTACACGCAATTTCGTCGTAGTGCTAGTTGGCTTTAGCACAGCGTGATGAGGAAGGTAATAAGATTGATTGCAGCTTACTTTGCCATCGATGAGTTCCATGTGGTTTAGTTCTATGTACTCTTCCATAAACGCAGAGTATTGATTATGTAGCTCGGGGTCTCGTTCAAAGCGGCGTTCCATCCTCGACAGACTGGTAAGCGCTGTATATCAATATATCGACCTGTAGATGTTCGTTGATGTTGAGCAGCATACATGTTCTCACATTCTTCCTCCTCGGTAGTTCGAGGGGACGCTTTTGGTGGTTCCTCTACTTCCCAAAACTTTTGAAGTAATGGTTGTAAATCGAATAGAGTGGTATGAAGATTGGCAATTGCGTCAGGCTCACTATCAGTTTGGTGTACTGCACCTGACAACACCCAACCTAAACTAGTGTTTTGACCCATAGGAGTGCGAGGCGGCCCTTGACGGATTTCACTTTTTAACAATAGAGCGTAAATATCTGCTCCCAATATTATATCAATTTGACCAGGCACATGATATTCATTGTCAGCGAGTGCCAGTCCTTCTATATGGGGCCAATTCTCTCTAATTATAGGCTGAGCTGGAAGTAAATGTGTGAGTGTAGGTAATAGGAGTGCCCTTACCTTGTAGCTTTGATTAGGATCAATTAATGATGAAATTGTGCACTCAACAGACGCTTTAGTGATTCCAGCGTCACATTGACCTACTCCGAGCACAGATACAATAACTCTTTTCTTCGGTAATTGTAGATGATGTACTACTGAAGTCCTAATGAAGCTAGCCTCGGATCCTTGATCGAGCAGAGCTCTAGCTTTGACACTCTTTCCTGTTGGAGAAGTAACCGTGACCAGAGCAGTAGCCAAGAGTACAGTTCTTGTGGTAACAGGATAGGTTTGGTTCTTAAGGCTTGTGTCCTCGTTGATATTCCCGCACTCTGGGTTTGACATTCATACTTGATTGGCTGTTAGCGTTGTTGTAATGTAACAATGTATGATGTCTCTGTTGACAGAGTTTACATTAGCCGTGTTTTTTTAATGAACTATATAGCATTGATTATATACTATCGAGTTAATCTTCTAGCTCAGAAGTACACTTCTCAGCTGGGCTGAGAAACGGGCCACGCTTATGTGCAGGGACCGAATCCGGCCGAAAGCACCAAAAAAGGTATAAGAAGAAAAAACACCGCAAAACGAGCATGCGACCGAAAATGCGGGTTCCTTCTCAACCCTCCCCGGCACTCCTGTACCGAGCCGGTCCGGTCCCTGCACACAAACGGGGTCACATTTACCACTGCACAGTGGCTCGGCTAAGACATGCAAACACAAAACAAAAAACAATGCAACATTTAAGAGCACAAAACATCAAACAGAGAAGCGTGCAAAAACAATGAAAAAGTGGGACACACAGGGAGTCACGCCACATTAAAAAGAGTCCTTTTAAGGACATCTTCGCTAACTTGCATGCTAAAAGCACTCTCGTTTTTGTTAACATTTATAAGCATGCGGTTAACTGGTTCGTACATCCCATAATTGGTATTAGAGGAATTAATGTACAAGAGAGGTTGACCTCTCAGGTTGTAGTTGTTCACTCTAAATGACGTACGGGTTCGTAGGAAGCCTGAGTCAACTTTGTCATTCAACAAACGATGAACGAATAAAACGTCAGCGACCTCGCGACGCTTATGCAGAGAGCTCAAGTTGAGCAATTTAAGTCTGTCCCCATAAGGCGGAAGAATAAGTGGGTCATCCCACGGGAGGTGACTGAGTGCAAAACGGACGAACTTCCTTTGAACCGATTCGATTTTACCGACATGGGAGGAGTAGTAAGGAGACCATACCTGGGAGGCGTATTCAAGCAGAGGCCTAACTAAAGATATGTATAAGTGTTTGGTGATGAGGGGGTTGTTGAATTCCTTGGACCATCTTTTTGTAAATCCCAGGACGGAATTGCCTTTGGAAGAGATATAATTGATGTGGGTGGAGAAATCCAACTTACTATCTAACCTAACCCCTAGATCGATAACAGAGTTAGTGCGGGAGATCTTGTCATCGAGAAAAGTATAGTCATAAGTTATAACGCCACGTTTTCTATAAAAAGTCATGACCTCACATTTACTGATGTTAAGAACCAGGTTGTTGTTGGAACACCAAGAATAGAAGGTGTTTAGGTCTGCTTGCAGAAGTTTGCAATCCTCGATACTCCTTATGTGGCGGTACAGTTTGATGTCATCGGCATAAATAAGAATTTTACAGTGCCTTAGCAGGGTAACAATGTCATCGATTGATAAAATAAAAAGGAGAGGACCAAGATGACTTCCCTGCGGGACACCAGAGGACGCTTCGATGTTTTTAGATTTGACTCCGCGGAATAGAACCTGGTAGGTTCTGTCGGCTAAGTACGACTGGAACCACACCACGAGGGTATGCGGAAAGCCTAATTTTTTTAGTTTTAGAACTATAATAGAGTGAGAGAGCATGTCGAAAGCTTTACTGAAGTCTGTGTAAACACAGTCAGTTTGACAGCCAGTGACAAAGCCTCGAACAGTGTGAGAAGAGAACTCTAGTAAATTAGTAGTAGTGGAACGAGCTGCAAGAAAGCCATGTTGGTTAGTTGAAATAAGTCTCTTGCAGATAGGGGCGATAGCAGAATAAATAATAGATTCGAAGAGTTTTGGTATGCACGATAACTTCGCAATTGGTCTATAATTAGATATTTCGTTCTTACAACCCTTTTTATGGACGGGGATTATAAAAGAGTTCTTCCATAAGGTTGGGAAGCACCCCTTATTTAGGGATTTTTGAAATAAACATAGGAGAGGTGATAGTAGGGCTCCTGCACAGGATTTGAGAACAGCAGGAGGGACACCGTCAGGGCCGGACGAAAAATCTTGTGGAAGATCATTTATATGTTTCAAGATATCTTCCCTGGTTATAGACAGAGATAAGTTTTGAGCCGTTTGTATTGTGTTGATATGTCGAAAATTGGGTGCCTTCCATTTAGACACAGAAAGACAATTGTGTCCGACACAGCGTGTCGCTCTGTGTCGTTCTGTGTAAGCCCAAATGGAACACATAAGTTCATGAAAAATCCGCCACGGCGCACTTTCCTCGTTTTTATTTTTGTTTGGCAAGTAAATCGTAAATTTTATGTTGATAATTTCTTTAAATTAATTACCCGACATCTTATAAATGCTGGGAATCTTAAAAATGAAACAATATTGTTGTAATTATAAATTAACGATCACATTTCAATTGGCGAGGGTTGGTAGCATTGTCTTAGTTGTGCCCGGCTGTGTCTAGCTGTGTCGTTGATGGAACACTTCTGTGTCGGACACAGTGTAGCACTGTGTCTCTCTGTGTCTAAATGGAAGGCACCCATTGTCTTCATCAGGTTGGAAGACAGGCGACGAGAAAGATTTGCGGAAGAACGATGCAAACTTGTCGCAAATCTCGGATGAAATAGAGCTAACAGAGTTCTCGTATTGCATGGTGTTAGGGTAATTATCAACCTTTTTCTTAGAGTTAATAAACTGAAAAAATGTTCTGGGATCACCATACAGTTTACCTTCCATGTAACTGAGGTAGTCCTTATAGAGAGCTTCGGAGAGAGCATGGAATTGGTCATAGCAATTGAGGAATGCGGAGAAACTCGCAGTGTCTTTCCTCTTCAGGTAGGTTTTCCAGAGTTTATTCTTCAAGTTTTTGGTATGTCTCAACTCATTGTTGTACTAAGGTGGGGATGATCTGGATGACTTAAGAGGCTCAATAGGTATACAGGATGCGAAGGTTTCATACAAGACGGAGTAAAAACTTGATACGTCGTCATCCAGCTCATTAGAGGAAAGCAAGGTATTGAAATCAATGGAAGTGAGCTTGGATGACAGTACTTCAAGGTTGCCTTTTTTGAAGTTGAAGGTAAAGGTTGACTCCTCCGGGATTAGCTTATCGGTAAAGGCAAAACAATAGCTCAGTAGGAGAGGAGGGTGATGATTATCAACAGGCGACAAGACAATTGAGCTAGGCTCAACATACATGTTGTCTGAGTCGGAAAAGAATACGAGATCTAACCGCCTTCCTAAAATATTGTTCACACCGCTCATTTGGTACAAACCGCATGAGAATAAGGAATTCAAAAAGCTGGACTCCCTAAAATTAAGGTTGTTTTCAGGAAGGTAGTTATCGTCATCATGGGAAGATACCCATTGAACGTTGGGTAAGTTGAGATCTCCTAAGAGTAGGAGTTCGTCATTGGAGTTCATCATATCCTGGATATGATTAGTGCAAGAGATTATAATATCATAGAGGTTTTGACCTCTATCGTCAAGAGTGTTGAACATAGCTGGTGGGATGTAACAGCAAATTAAAAATAGGTTCTTATGGATAAGGGAGACTTTAAGAGCGAGGAGCTCAATGTCCAAAGAGTTGGAGAAACTAGGAAGCGTTATTAAGCAAGATATGGACAAACGCGAGTGAAATTAACATCCAGCTACGGCGCTACGAGCTTCGTGCGCTGGCATCGCAGGGTTTTGTTCTCCTATATATGGTTAGTTTCCGAAATAAACTTTTTCTTGTTTATGGAAAAGCCCTTCGCGCATTTAAGAAGCTGCCATTGATTATGCTGGTTCGGGATCTACAAATAGATTCCTATGCGATTATTCCTATTGTTTTGTTTTTGATTCCGTGGCCGATGGGTGAAATTTGACAATGGGGGTATGAAATGAATGGACGAGACAACTTTAATCGGAAATTTGGCATCAAGCGTTTTTTAAATGGCTTTTAAGGGATTATTTAATTTTTTTTAGCGAAAAATGTGACAAATTTTTAGATTCGTAGAAACTTGAGATTTTTAGGGATAATTGTACATATTAGGATTGAGATATATAAAATAATTTTTATTTTTGAATTTTTTTTATGTGGCATGGTCAAGCTAAAGAATCTCTCTTTGTAACTAGTCCGTCATGTCGTTCAAGTCATGGTGTAATGTCTAGTACTAAGTTTGATCTGATGGATAGAAGAGAAGGAATAGGTTAGAGGTCTGGAGGGTGCGTGAGTAGATGTCGATGAACCTTGCGTTTGAACTCTGCTGGGTTCAGCAACACAGACTGTGGAAGGCAGTTCCACAATCGAGTTGTTATTTATATTTAAATATATGTATCTATTCTCTTTATAAACGAACTTCTAAACCATAATGGCGTGAACGTCTGCAGTGAGCCGGGGGTGAGAGGAATTGGCTAGTATTGTGTTGCGAGAATAAAGTCATTAAAGAATATTAGAAAGAAAGCAGGTGAGAGAATCGACCCTTGGGGAAGGCCAGTCGAGATGGAATGAGGGTTGGATTCGACGCCATCCACTACAATCTTGATTGAACGACCAGAAACAAAGCTCTCAAACCAGTTCCTAAGAGCTGAGATGTAAGTTAATTTTTCAGTTTTACAGAAGGCGTCGAATTAGAGGCTGCAACAATTTTCTGCTTTTCAGTTGCACGCATAACTCTACTCTAGAGTCTCTGCAACCAACAAAAGTTTAGTTTTGAAGAGGCATCCTGTCTATCTACTCAATAAACCCAGTAATTTGCAAGTAACAACTTTTAAGAAAAACGCCAGCATTTAAAAAAAAATTACCTTTAAATCAAAAAAATACATTAAAAATGAATGAAAATATTGTAGATATACATACAATTATAGGACTTATGGACTTATGTTGTTTAATGGTAGGTCCACATGAAAGAGGCTTTTGTCGGTCGTTCTTTGAAGTTTGAATGAAACGGCTGACTGAATGCCTGTGTGGACAATGTCGACGGAATGTTTGTGTCCACTTTTTCCAGCGGCTTGGCAGCGTCTTTCCTTTGTTTCACGGTTCACGCGAACAAAGTTTGTGGTGTGTGGGTCATAGGGCTCACATGACCAACTACCCAGTATGATGAATATTGAATATTACGAATAAATATTAAATATTAAAATCTTTCATTTATTGGTTAATTTCTAGTACTTCTGTAACACCATACTCCCTTTTGGAAGCTGGTCGGCACGGGATTGTGATGCCTCATATTGCTTATAACTACACAATATGTCCACATCTACAACTTTCTTCTATGATTTAAGATCTCGTTGCAACCTTCACATCAAGAATTCCAACTTGTTTGCAATCTTTTTGTCACCACAAAACAAGTGAGTTTTTGTGTCGCGGAACTCGCCATTAGTTATGGGTTTTCACGGCAGTATTTTTATTTCCAATTCTTGGATTGTTTTCATTTTTGAAAATTTGATGCTATCGAAAGTAAGCAAGGGGGTGGCTTTATTGAAGCTACCATAACTAAATGAATGGGTAATGGCGTGGGATATATATGTAGATGTATATTCCAAAATTCTTAGAATTTTTGGTAATTATTTACTTTATCACCCCACCGCCCAGGGGTTGTATAAGGGGTTAACCTAAACACATTCCCTTTTGGAATTAGCCGTCGGTCACCCGTTAAAAAGTTATTCTGGGTTGAAATTTTGTAAAAATCACTTTTTTATAAGTATTTTTTTCAAAAATAGCGGTTCAATAAGCAGTCATTTTAGTAACGACTTTGACTTTGGATTGCGCGCCCCAAACACTCCGCCACCTCAACTTCTACCCCATTCTCGGACTAGGGCCCGACCATTTTGGTGTTGCGATCAGAGCGGAGGGCGGGGCGATAAAGTAAACAATCACCCTTAATACAAACATTTAAAAAAAACTTTCAAAATCGGAACTGTTATTCCTTCATTCATTCGACTTCTCTTGAGAAATATGAAGTAGGGTTTTGAACTAAAATTCTGATTTTTTTTATTGTTTTTTTTATTATTGTAAACAAATATATTCAAATTTACCCAAAATAATCACTCAAATTTTCTCTATAATCAATAGTAAAATCAATAAAAAAAGCTTGAATTTTTGTTAAAAAAAACCTATTTCATTTTTCTCAACATGGAAAAAAATACGACGCTTAATTTAATAATTACATTTGCATCTCCATTCATCATCTTCTTCATTGTTAAATTTGAGCCACCGACCAAGAAATCGTATTTTCCAACAACAAAACAAAAGGAATACACAAACAGGAATCTATTTTTAGATCCGAAACTTCTGGCTTTTCTTCCAACATGCGTGAAGGGCTTTGTAATGCTTTTTAAAATACAGGCTCAAACCGGCTTTTTTCAAGTTTTACTAAAAATTAACAAAATTGAAATTTTTTTGTATTTTATAATTATTATGCACGTATAAGGAAATAATATTAATTAAATAATGTTGAAAACCAATTCCCATTGATTTTAGAGGCTTACAACAGAAATTCGCAGCCCTCCTACTTAAAACTGTACAACTATCGCCATCTAGTATCGTAGCTGGACAAATGTTTGTCCATATCTACTTACTCTATAATCAATGTAATATAGGTCTTCGATCCAGTTCATTAAAAAAACGACAAGGGAAATTTCACTAAGCGCCATCTTCAGTGCTTTAAATATATTAAAATTAATCCGAAGTTGCGTGTCAGTAAACAACTGTTACACATTGATTATCTATAAGTAGATACGTAACCTTGTTGTATGGTTTTGAATATAGATGGCCATACTTACACTGAATTGAAAAATCCATATTAAAACTTAGGCTTACGAGCTTTCGAAAAATATAAAAGCTGCCGATCAGTCTCGCAGTTTTGAAATGATGTACATAGCATGAATTGAGATAGTTGCGATTGCGTCTGCCGTTCTTTGAGACAAATTTCTATGAATTTATTGTTGTTGTGTTTTTTATATGATTTGTTGTTGTGATTAAAAATGATTTGTTAGGTTCAAGAAAAATTTGAGCGGTAGAAGATTTTTTTTTCCTTTTTATGAAATCAATTTTTTTAATTTAGGTGGTTATAGGTTACGCAAATTTTGGTAATTGCAGAGTTTAACCCCTAACCCTTGATAAATTGTGGTGAGGAAAAGGGGAGGGGGGTTGTTAAAAAGTTATCTAAGTTTAAAAAACTGTTAAAAATCATTGTTCAACACCCCCTCACCCCCCTCCCCCATTTCCATCCACGAGTTTACATATGTAATCCCCAACTTGTAATGGGGCATGTGGGAATAAAACGACGGTTAAGTTATAAATCTATTTATTCTGTTTTTACCTTTTGTGTAGCTTTAAAAATTGTGGGCGGGAAATGGGGCAGGGCGGCCGCGGGCGTGTGGCGAGGGCACGGGCGGAGGAGGGCGCGCCCTTTCCCTTTTCCTGCCCACAATTTATCAATTTCCAAGAAATCGATTCAAAATTAGACTAATTATTGTCATTTTCAACATTAAAAAACTATGCTTAAATGTGGTTTCAGCGCCCAACATATATACATTCTTGCTCAGGATGACGAATACTACAACATACTAAAATTTCAAGAAAATCGGAGGAGTGGAGTTTAAACTCTACAATTACCCAAATTTTAATTAGTGCTTTGTAAAAAGATATTGAAAATTCCTAATGTCATCTAAAAGTAAAAAATTGGTAGCTATTATTAAAAATCTAAGCCTGAGAAATTTTCATTAAAGAAATTTTAATATACTTTTTTATCATAGTATCTCAGGCAATCAACTGTTTTGCCTCATTAAATTTTAATTGATATTAAATTTATGGGAATAGTAAGTAAATGGGTAATTTATTACTTAAAATGGTTGATCTTTAGGTAAAAATAAACCATTCCATGCTAAATTGTTGCTGAGTCAATTTACTACAAAAAAAATTTGTAAAAGTTATAACGCACCAAAGAATCGCGATTCAAAAAGTCTGTGCACTCTCTTCCACACCACCTAAGAGGTCGAGTACAGGGCGCGTTTTTTATAACGTGGTGTCCCCAGTAGGCCTAATCCACGGCTTTCAAACAAAAAGATCCTTTCGCATTCAGGCTTTGCTTTGCATTTAGGACTTTGGCAATAATGATAGATCCACATACATATATCATCGTCGAACTGTAAAACATCTGAATCCTTTTTTCAGGCATACATATACAAAATCACACTCATTATTTCAATTTTCAAAATTTGAATTGGACAGCGCAACAGGGGCAGGCTGAAGTGTAATATTAACTGGATTTACTTAGTATTAACTGGCTTTGTTAATATCCATCCCCAATTTTTCCCCAACTGCATGTACAGGGTCTGTCACGTATGCTTGGACTCCTAATAGATTTTTAGTAGAGTATTACTAACACCCTGTATCTAACGAATCAAACACCTTATTTGTAAAAACGCAGAATTTTTCAATATTTTTAAAAACATGAAAATAACAGTTTTATCCCGTAAACTTCCAAAGTTATCATCGAAGGCCAATTTTGGTGGTTCTTTAACAATCATTAAATCTTCTTCCATCCTGCGTATATCAACAAATTACGGGATAACATGCGCGGTCAGCCCGGCGGACTCGTGAGGTACATAGGAGCTCGATGCCTATAAATCAACTGGACAATATATCCCCTACCGTCTTAAAAAAATGTGCCTTATCTTTGGCTAAACCTCTGCGTATACTTTTTGGCCTTTTGTAGTATTGGATGGCGTTAAATCTGAATATCACCCCATCTCTGGAGGGGTCCCCAGGGGTCAATTTTATCCCCTGCTCTATTTTGTTATCTTTACAAATGACCTACTTTCAATTCCCTCAAACCCACTTCTCAGTTTCGCTGATGACGGTGGTCAGCGTTACTCTTGAAAAAAGACATCCATTGTCGTTTTGGTCCTCAAGAATCGGGTCGACTTCAATGCCTCCAAAACCAAGTACTGCCCTATCTCCAATAAAAGGTGCAATACCTCTCCATCCATGACAGTGGATGAAGTTGAACTAATGGCCGGCTCGTCTATAAACATCTTAGGCGTAATATTAGCCAAAGACTTGCGATGGAAAGACCACATATTCCAAATCGCCAAACAAGCATCTCAGTGCTTGGGATTTCTTAAGAGGTTCAAGTTCTTCCTCCAGCCATCGGCCCGCGCTGTAATATATGTACATACAAGTCCTGCATACTGCCTCTTCCCGAATACAACTCTCTTATTTGGGGCGGTGCTTCGATATCTACCTTGGCGTGGTTAGATAAAGTACAAAAAAGGGCCCTTAAATTAATCGATGATGACACTGTTTGCTCCACCATCGACCGCTTGAGCCACCGTAGGAATGTAGCAGCACTGACAACATTCTATCGCTACTATCATAGTGACTGTTCCATCGAAATAAACGCTCTCCTCCTCCTGCTGTTGTGAAGTCATTGCACATGCCCATTTTTTGCCCTTTCAATTATCCAACACGCGCATTTCAATATAATTTCCATGCGCATGTTGTTTTGTTTTTATTACTTACCATGCGCATTTCAATACTAATCTCCATGCGCATGCCTTTTACTTGCTTCCTGTATCAAATTACTCCATTTAATACTTTGTCATAAGCGTTCATTCTATTCATTGTTCATTGTTCTATTCGCTTACTCTGCATTTCTTATCTATAATATTGCAAGTAAGCGATTATAACAGGCAAGCAAAGTAAAGGCTCAACTCAGATTTGCCAGTCGTTCTACATTCTCCAGGTCGGTTGGTTCGGTAACCACCAAGTCTGTAATACAATATAATTATTCGGAATAAAAGTCTCTTTAATTAAAATAATCAGTTGTGTTTCACTTAAAAGACCGCTCCTAATAATACCCCTTGTAGTTTACAACAAAAATTTGGTGTCAGATGTGGGGTTCGGTGTGAATTCGGTCGGAAAAAAGTGATAATTGCTGAAAATATTGAAGAAGACGAAAACGATCTAGGAAACAGGACGACTCACTAAAAAAAAGGGCGCTGGGAGCTGAGAGGATCCAGGCAGCAGATTTTTAGTTACCTTTTTTAAAACCAAATTGACCTCGAAGTAAAGGTAAAACAAAAAATTTTACTAAATATAGCAGAACCAGGTGAATGGAAGCCGTGCGCATCTGAAGACGAAGGCTACTTAAAACATAAGTGCAAGGTGACCATTTCCCATAATATAATTCCGGAAGCTGTGCGCATCTGAATGTAGTTAAAGTGCTAGGCGAAACAAGGAGTTGTGCATATTTGACGACTGCGGCTGCAACAATTTACTTTTAAGGAATTTTAAATTTTTTAGTTAAACGAAATAATTTCTTTTAATTAACAAATTTCTTTTTATCATATGTACACAAAGTACATCGCTTTTGCATTTTTTTTAATAAAGGAATTTTGAGAGAAAAGAACCACTAATTAAGTTAAAAGAACTCTCTTTTACTTAATATTTTATGATTTTGCAATTTTATCTAATTAATATATTTTTAATAAATACTTAATATATTTCTTTTATCAATGCATGCTAAAAATATATTCTTTTGCCAATAATATAAAGTGTGTACACGAATTTAATTATTGTGAGAAACTTATTGGGCGGTAGTGCGGTTTTGTTTTGTTGAATATCTACCTTATTGAATAATTACAAAGGTGTTCACTCTCCAATAATTTTTGATTTCATCAATGATCATGTTTGGATTGTTTTGTGCGTAATTAAATTTTATTCTTATGGTGAAATAATACCGTACAATTTTTCTCCGCTTATTATTATCTCGTTTTATCAGTCGTTTTCTCGAAGCAGTGAAGAAAGTGAAATTGCCATTTGCATTCGCAAAGCAAACTAATTATCGTTCATCCTCTTGGTGGAATTTCAATTTAATTGTTATCTCGCTTATCAGTCATTTTTCGGAGCTGAAAGAAAGTGAAATTGCATTTGCAAGGTTATTATCGTTCCGTCCTCTTGAAGGAATCTCAACGAACTGTCAAAATTAAATGACGGATAGCCATTCCTCTGTGGACGAAAACACCACCATGCCACCCAAATTAGACAAGGATTTCGCACTTAAACTAATTCCTGAATTTAATGGGAATCGCGAAAACCTCCACAAATTCGTTAGTTGTTGTGACATTGTGGTGTCTGCCGATTTAAGCGCAAACGACTCTAACACGCTCGTGAACATAATAAAAAGCAAATTAACTGGTATCGCTTACAACGTTATAAAGTACAAGGAAATAGAGAGTTGGGAGGAATTAAAGACAATTCTCCAAAGTCAGTTCCTAGAAAGGCGAACCTTAGCACAGTTACAAAACGATCTAGTCACATGTAGACAATTATTGCATGAGAATGTTCGCTCCTTCGGAAATCGCGTCGAAAGACTTTTAATGGACTTAAATGACGCTTGCGTCGCTTCTGAAGGGTTGGAAGCCGCTGGTGTGATAGAGAGCCTTAACAATAAAACCGCTTTAAAGTCTTTTGTTGATGGGTTACAGATGCCCATAAGATTAATTGTAAAAGCGAGCCGATTTACAGAACTTTCTGAGGCGATCGAAGCCGCCGTCGAGGAGGAAAAGTCTGTACGACCTAGAAACGTGCAAAGGTCCCCCGTGAGGTGCAACTACTGTCATAAAAATGGCCATCCTACGTCCAACTGTTTCTTGAAAAACAGAACACCGAGTGACGGCAAACTCCCGACAATACCCAAACAAGAGATCAAACGAGAGTCCTTCGAGCGCGTACAAGTTGTTATATGCAGTTACTGCAAAAATAAAGGACACCATATAAAAGAGTGTCGCAAAAGAAAATTTAACCAAGACAGGGCATCTCAATTACAATCCAACGCTCAGAGTAAAAACTATTCGGGAAACGGCAGCGGCCCTGGAACAAGCGGTGGATTGACCAGAGCCGGAAAGTTTCAATAATCCGCCCAAGTCGCGAAATTACTAAATCTTGTAATACTAAAACTTTTAATACTAAATCATTGAATGCTAATTCTTCGCTCACCAATTCATTACCTAGCGAAACTACTAAATCCTTTAATACTAATTCCTGTAATATGAATTCTTGTAATACCAAATCCTTTAATACTAAATCCTGTAATACAAAATCTTGTAATACTAAAACTTTTAATACTAAATCATTGAATGCTAATTCTTCGCTCACCAATTCATTACCTAGCGAAATTACTAAATCCTTTAATACTAAATCCTGTAATATGAATTCTTGTAATACCAAATCCTTTAATACTAAATCCTGTAATACAAGGTCTTGTAATACTAAATCTTTTAATACTAAATCATCGAATGCTAACTCTTCGCTTACCAATTCAAGTACACCAAGCCAAACTTCTAAATCTTTGAACACTAACTCTTTGCTTACCAATTCTTGTACACCAAGCGAAAATACTAAATCTTGTAATACTAAATCACGTGATGGTAATCCATACCATACCAACTCTATTACAACGGGTGGAACTACTAAATTTTGCCATCCACATACATCTGCTAAAAACATTAACACTAATAATCACTATCGCGACACGAATAAATCTTCTAAATCACATGACACTAATCTCAGTGTCAAGCCAAATCGGCTGACTAAACCCTATAATACTAACTCCATTGAGACAATTAGCACTATTAAATTCTCTAATAACAAGGCAACTTCAAGCATTCCAACTACACGCCTTCGCGTATACAACGTAATTCTTTCAAATACTAACAAAAGCGATAGCATCGCACTAAAAACGTTCTTCACTACAAATTCTTTAACTAATTTCCTTGTAGATAGCGGTAGCGATATAAGCTTAATCAAAGTGAATAAAATGAACCCCGAGTCCTTGATCCACACAAATCTAACAGCTGAGTTACTAGGCATAACTAACGAACCACAAAAAACCATAGGCCTCTACTACGGTAAACTTGGCCTAGGTAATAGTAGTAGACATCATCCCTTTCACGTTGTCAAAAGCGATTTTCCTTTAATAAGCGATGGAATCCTAGGAAAGGATTTCCTTGACAAATATAGTGCAAAAGTCGATTTCGGCAAAAAGATTGTTACTCTTAGATTGTGCAACGAAAAGTTAAAATTCAAATTAAAACCCTCATTGAAAATGTTAACTATACCACCCAGAAGTGAAGTAATGGTACAGGTCAAAACTGATCTTAAGGAAGACTGCCTATGTCTTTCCCAGCAGTTTAAAAACGGAATTGTTGCCGGCAACTGCATTTCTAAACCAATAAATAATAGTTGCCTGGTTACACTTATTAACACTAATGAAGAAAATGCTGTGTTAGACGTCGATAACATTAAAATTTACAAGTTATCCGACTACGAAGTTTTCGATACACAACCCAGAGATAGTATCACCTCTGATTACTCTAGGATAAAAAGGGTACAAGAATCTATTAAACTGGGCCACGTCACGAGCGAAGAACGCGATTCCGTAATGAGAATATGTACCTTGTATAGCGATCTATTCCATCTCAGTGATGAGAAACTCACTTGTTCTAGTTCTGTCTACCACAATATTCCTACTCCTAACGTGGAGCCGATCTACGTCAAACCATATCGGTTACCTGAGGCTCATAAGACCGAAGTTAATAAACAGGTAAACCAAATGCTCGAAGATGATATTATTCAACCATCGAAAAGCCCCTGGAATTTTCCTCTGGTCGTAGTACCTAAGAAACCAGACGCCAGTGGTAACAAACGGTGGAGAATCGTCGTAGACTTCAGAAAACTCAACGACAAAACTACAGGCGATGCCTACCCGTTACCAAACATTACTGAAATTTTAGAGCAACTGGGGAACTCTAAATATTTTTCAACTTTGGATCTCGCCAATGGGTTCCACCAAATTAAACTAAATTCTGATGATAGGCTCAAGACTGCCTTTTCCACCCCTTTGGGTCACTTTGAATATAAACGCATGCCTTTTGGATTGAAGGGAGCCCCTGCAACCTTCCAAAGGCTCATGAACAATGTCCTGGCAGGTCTGCAAGGCTATAAAGTTTTTGTCTATATGGACGACATAGTTGTCTACGGTCAGACCCTGGAAGAGCACAATTCAAAGTTAATAGAAGTATTCGATCGTTTACGTAAGAACAACTTAAAGTTACAACCGGACAAGTGCGAATTCCTAAAATCAGAGCTCACTTACTTAGGTCACGTCATAACCCAAGATGGTATTACTCCAGATCCCAAGAAGGTAGAAAGCGTGCGAAAGTTTCCTATCCCTCGAAGTTCTAAGGAAATCAAGATGTTTTTGGGACTAGCTGGATACTACAGACGTTTCGTAAAAGACTTCGCGAAAATCACCAAACCCTTAACGGATCTCTTAAAGAAGGACAGAAGTTTCAATTGGACAAACCTCTGCACAGAGTCTTTTAATCTGCTCAAGGAACAACTCACCAACCCACCATTGCTACAATACCCGGATTTCTCAAGGCCATTCATACTTGCTACTGATGCAAGCGGAGTAGCAATAGGTTCCGTACTTTCTCAAGGCGAAATAGGCAGAGACCTGCCTATCGCCTATGCCTCTCGAACGCTTGGAAAAAGCGAGCTAAACTATTCAACGACAGACAAGGAACTCCTTGCAATAGTTTGGTCTATCAAACATTTTCGACCCTATCTCTTTGGAAAAAGGTTCAAGGTGATCACAGATCACAAACCCCTCGTATATCTATTTAATTGTAAGGACGCTAGTTCGCGAATGATGCGTTGGCGCCTCCTTCTCGAAGAATTTGACTTCGAAATCGTTTACAAAAGTGGAAAACTAAATTCTAACGCCGATTTTCTGAGCAGAATATGCAAAATGACACTAAGATCCAATAACAAGCGCCCCGTTTTCAACAATACTATTACCACACCAAGTAATTCCTCCGAAGAGAACCAAGTGACTACGGTCGCAGAAAATGAAGAGTCAGCCTACCATAAATATTTAAGGGAAGTTAATGAGAAGATAACTCTTAACCCTCTAGTTTTCGATCACGACGACAACATTCCGTCTGATACGAATATCCTACTTTTTATTAATAAAAATGCTATTGTCAAAGGAAATGGAACAGAAGCAGTACCCAAGGAGGAACATATACAAATTCTACAGCATAAAGTCAATGCTGCTCACCAATTGATTGATATTACTGAAGGTATACACCACATAATTTATTTAGTTACAAATGAGCCCGAAAGACAAGCAACGTATGAAGACTTCTACATAGGTCTCTCCAATCTGCGTTCCTATCTGCAAAATAACTCTATAGCTACTATATCTTTACCAAATCCTGTTAAGCAACCGTCTTACCGTCACTTGAGATTCGAAAACATAAGAATTATGTTACGCTACATATTCAAGGACACCGATATATCCATTAATGTATATCATAATAATCACCAGAATCTTAGTAGAGACGAGATTTCAAAAATCCTGCATGAATACCATACTACTCCTTCTGGAGGTCACACTGGAGTTAGTCGAACTTATAAACGTATAAAAATGTACTATAAATGGAAGGATATGTACCGGGATGTTAAAAACTTCATCCAGAAGTGCGACGGGTGTCAACGCAACAAGATAACCCGCTACACTCGCGAACCTATGACAATAACCACAACTGCTAAAATCCCATTCGAAAAGATCTCCCTCGATATAGTTGGTCCCTACCCAACTAGCGAAGATAATAATCGATACCTCTTGACCTTCATAGACGATTTGACAAAATACAGTGATGCTATACCTTTGGAAAATCAAGAAGCATCAACTATTGCAGAAAAATTCGTAACGGAAATAATTCTGAAGTTCGGCACTCCGAAATACGTTCTTACTGACCAAGGACAGAATTTTCTCAGTAACGTATTTAAGGACGTATGTAAATTATTGAAAATAAAGAAATTGCAAACCACTGCTTATAGGCCTCAATCTAATGGGTCTTGCGAAAGAAGTCATCGCAATTTCGTAGAATATCTACGATGTTTCATTAATAAATCACAGAGCGACTGGGATCGCTGGATGAAATATGCGGTATTCGTTCATAATACTACACCTAATTCATCCACCGGATATACTCCCTTCGAACTTCTTTACGGGCGTAAAGCCGAATTACCTTCCTCCGTTTCTCAAACTCCAGAATTGAATTATAATTATGACATATATTCTAATGAGCTTAAGGCTCGACTCCAACACTCTCACCAAATTGCGAGAGAAAATCTCATAAAAGGTAAACATTTATCTAAAACCCAATTCGACAAAAGGATAAACAAATCTAATTTTAAAGAAAATGACCTTGTGTTGCTTAAGGCGGAAGCCGCCCCAAAAAACAAGTGCAAGAAACTACTACCTGCTTGGTCAGGTCCTTATAAAATAATCTCGACAGAAAACGTGAATTCTACCATACTTATAAGAAATAAACACGTCAAGGTTCATAATGACAGGCTTAAGCCGTATTACAATTGAACCATACTTTTAAGTACCACTACTAAAAGCAATTAAGATTCGTTTTATAAAAAAAAAAAAAAAAAAAAACGAACTCGTATTTACACCCAAAGACGCGAGCCGGGTCTTCAGATACCAAATGCACGAAGTTTTCCTTCAATTTCAATATCTATCCTGTCTCTAATCTACCAGCACCCTACATTCATGACAACTATCTTTTCAGGATGTGTTGGCTGATTTTACTTCCAGGCCTTGCGGTATTTACTCTAAGCGGCCTAGCAAAGGAAACTACAGATAAGCCGTTCCAGTTAACAGACCTCTCTAACCACTCAGGTCTCTATTTCGAGCATATCGGGCAGCTTAAACTCAGTAATGACAAATGGAAACTACTGATCTCAACGGACCTCGGCGACTTTAGAATGCAGTTTAAACAAATAACGGCATACATGGATAAGCTAAAAACCACTTGCCAAATGTTCAATCAAACGGGCATAAAAACACAAGAATGCACTACGTACCTCAAACAATCCCAACTAGCAGTTGATAATTTAAGGATACAGAATAAAGCGATAAGTAACTTATTAGGCGTAAGCACAAATATTATTAAGAAACGTGGTTTAGTAAACCTTGTGGGAACCATATCAAAACAACTTTTCGGTACACTCGATGAAGCTGACGCGCAGTATTATAACGACCAAATCAATACCTTAAGCGAGAACCAAAATCATATTCACTCTCTTATAAAGGAGCAAACTACAATTTACGAATCTTCGTTAGACCAAATAAACTATACTCTGAGCTATGTAAACGACATAGACAACAAATTAGATAAGGCTATGTATAAAATTAAACAAAGCCTCAACGCAACTAATTCGCAACTTACGATAACAGAATCGATATTAAACCTCTCTGAAACCTTTATAATCTTCCTAATGCTCCTCGACCAATATGCTCTTACACAAACCCGTCTTGTGGACGTTATAGAACATGCCTTCCATGGGAAGTTACACCCTTACGTCATAGACTCCACGAAGATGATAGACGAGTTAACTACCATACAAACCCACTTAGAAAATGGATTACATCTGCCGTTACCGGCACAAACGCAATCACTTGAAGATTTTTATAATATAATCGAAACTCATACATTTTACGCGCAAGGAAGATTAAACTTCCTACTCACTATTCCCCTAACTTCCTCAAGCCTCTACAACGTATACAAAATTACGAGCATACCCAGTCAGGCACAAAATAACTACTATTCCCTAATCATCCCGCAGAAACCCTTTATTGTTGTTGAGAACCTGAAACAGAACTATTTTATGTACAATGAAAATGATTTGCAACAATGCCAACTCACTAGTAATAAACAACTATACCTTTGCGAACAAAGGACTCCACTGTCCATAACGAGCTCGGACCATAGTTGTGAATTAAACCTGCTGGAACATAGCGAGATTGCAGCCAGAAGCTGCGAGAAAAGAATAATGGTAGCAAATAGAACTATCTTTCTCTCCTTAGCTCAGACAAATACATGGATCTTTATAGCGCCAGTCAGAGAGAACATTATTGTAAATTGTAACAAAGATACCTTTCCTGCCAGCCTTTTTAGTGTTGGAATACTCTCTATAGAACCGTATTGTAAGGCGTATTCAAAGTTCTTCATGCTAAACTCAAAATCGTTGTATAAAAGTAATCTCACTCTGAGCCATTTCAGCAATTTCAAAATTTTCGAGGAACCAACCGAAGCTAATTTTAAAATATTGCAACTTCCAAACCTAAATCTAACGTACGAAAATACAAAACATTTCAATATAAATGAACAGATAGAAAACCTGAAACAAATTAGTAAGAATATAGACACGATCAAAAAAGAAAATCATTTAATTAACAAAACAAAATCGCAAAACGCCCACATTATATCAATATATGTAATTTTTATAATATGTATCATTATTATGGTAATCTATAAGATTTTTAACTGTAAATGTATTAAATATGTTAAAACCAACGAGCCAAACGACTTGCAGACTGTGGAAATTCAAGACTCAACTTCAGATCATGTTAAAACACCTATACCTTGTCCTAGAACAAATAATCGCACCAATCCTAGGTACAATTTTTGTCCTTAAGGAGGGGCATGTTGTGAAGTCATTGCACATGCCCATTTTTTGCCCTTTCAATTATCCAACACGCGCATTTCAATATAATTTCCATGCGCATGTTGTTTTGTTTTTATTACTTACCATGCGCATTTCAATACTAATCTCCATGCGCATGCCTTTTACTTGCTTCCTGTATCAAATTACTCCATTTAATACTTTGTCATAAGCGTTCATTCTATTCATTGTTCATTGTTCTATTCGCTTACTCTGCATTTCTTATCTATAATATTGCAAGTAAGCGATTATAACAGGCAAGCAAAGTAAAGGCTCAACTCAGATTTGCCAGTCGTTCTACATTCTCCAGGTCGGTTGGTTCGGTAACCACCAAGTCTGTAATACAATATAATTATTCGGAATAAAAGTCTCTTTAATTAAAATAATCAGTTGTGTTTCACTTAAAAGACCGCTCCTAATAATACCCCTTGTAGTTTACAACACTGCCTCCACCGCAATCTTATACCCGCAACACCAGATTAGACATCCAAGAGTTCTTTCGCAGAGTTCCTCGCCAACTTCTTCAACACCACCGCCTCCTCTCCTATCCCGGAACCCTCATAACCCATAACCTAGTCCACCCTCGTACTAAGCTTACTTCTAGATATTGCACCATGTCATGACAAGTAGTACAAAGGGTCATTCTGCTTAGCACTGCCACGTAAAAAAATATCAGCAAGAAAAATAATTTTTCCAAAGTGTGATGGAAAGCCACACAGAAAATATTATGTTACTGTAGCCCGATTAGTGATAAAGTTTGTCTTACTTGTACTTCCTACGATTTACTATGACGAGTTGGTATATCTAAGGATTAAAAAGCATAATAAGGAAGCAGATTTTTCCGGCTTTATTCACAAGAGCTTGGTAAATGCTAGGGTTTGTCAGTGACGATTGGTAAAAGTTTTTTTTGGGAATAAAATAAGTTATTAGAAACAGGTAGTATGTATTAAAAATACTACATGACGATTGAAGATCAAATTACAAGAGAATGCGACTCTGATTCAAAAACAACAATCCCGACCTCATTGCATAAAGATGTGGTAACCAATACCGAAAAATATGGAGTATGTATTGAAAATAATAAATAAAAGGAAATTGTGCTCGGAGAAATGAGCCGAGAAAATGAAAGCCAGGCCGACAGCTTATGTCGTTGGTAAATCTAAGGTGTTACCTGTAAGACCTAACATTTACCATTTACCTTAAGATGAAATGTTTATAGTGAAGCTGACAGTGTGAGGGAGCTATAACTACCAGTGATTTCAAATTTGAGTTATACTCACTACAAATCCAGAGTGCCAAAGTAAAAAAACTGGGCCCAGAGATTCCGAACGGTAAGTATGTGGGCATAAATTAATTAAAAAATTTCTAACTTGTGGGCATAAAATGCTTGCCGTTGTTATTTCATTTTAAAAGTTATTGACTACTTATTGCTTCGATGGAAACAGGTACTAACTGGTCGATGACCGAATCCTCGTACCCAAGGGCGCGCGTAAGGAAAGTTGGAGCGCATTCATTGTTAACATTAAGGTCCCGGCCGGAGGACGAAGGGAAATCCTTATAATTTTATATATTCCATTTGATGGTCTTATTTTTACTCAGTACCCCGCAATATATTGATTCGTTGTGACTTCAAGGTGTTTTTTACCTTTTTATTAAAATCTCGAATCTTTATTCTAGTCATTATAACGATGATATTTTTAATGGCAGAGGGTTTGTGATCACAACCTGGCCATTGCGGAATGATTTTATTTATTGGGGTGAAAATATAATTCTGGATTAAATTTGCTTTCTCTTTATAATTTTCAAACAATTCCAAGAATTTGAAAAAAATTAAATTCAATTCTGCTTCAAACTCTGCAGTCGGTATCTTGAGTGAACCGTACATTTTATCCTCTTTTGTAGATTTGAAAGCTTTATTTTTAATTAAGCTTATTTTTAATTAAGCTTAACTTCTCAGAGTACTTTTCGTCGCAACTTATCATGTGCTTTTCACAATGATTGCACTTTGCACTTGTGGAGATCTTTTTTGCTATATAGCCGTAAAAATATATCATGGAATTTATTTTTAATTTTTCTTCTGGCGAGTCATTTTCAAAGATATCACCCATCACATCTGAAATCAAGTTAATCGAGATATCTTCATCATCTATACAGGTTTCTTCAAAACTCACCGAATCGTTTGTATCTTTACTTGACAAATCTGTAACTGTCATTAAGTTTTCACTTTGTGCGTCTTCATAGTTCGTTAGATCCGAAGTAAAATAATTGTGGAACATGATTTGTTTTAAATTTCTGTAAACCCTGTATGTGCTCGGATTTATTTCATAAGTCCCTTTAAAATTCCTTATCATTGAAATCATATTTTCAATGGGATCTTGGTTCAAATGCCCTGTTATAAGGTACCTTTGCTTGGTTTGAAGGTACTGCCAAAGTATTTCAACAGCATTAATAGTGCGTATGACACCATCAAAGCAGTATGGCCTCTTCATGCGGCCTTTATGCATCCAAGTCAAAATCCAAGTTTTTACTTCTTGGAGATTGTGTAGCATGTTTACATTTTCTTTTGATAACGCATTTCGACCTGGATTTTTAGAAAATTTACTTACACTATTTAGTTGGCCAAATAGAGTATTAAGCCTAGAAATAAACGTTGCGGTATTAATAGCACACTCTTTTTCTAAAGGATCTTTAAAGCCATCTAAAGAAACGGCGGTAAAAATAGCCGCTGCAACGGAATGACTTAAAATGTGCGTAGCCAACTTTACAGACATTCGATTAAAATGTTTTGGGTCAATATGTACATCAGATAATTCGTACATTGCTCGTATTGTTCCATTATCGAACTCATATACTTTCCGAATGATATCCCATGAGACTCTTTTGCCTTCCACAATTATATCATTTAAATACAAAGAGTTGCGCACACTCTTGAATAAATGAGGAACATCGAAAAACGTCAAAACCTTTGTACCGTTTACAAAGAAATATGGGTTCTCTGTGGAGCTACCTAACAATTTTAAGCATAATCTATTATTGCCTCCTTGGTCGCATGTAACACCAACAACTTCGAAGCCGATATCTATTAGTTTTGAAATGGTGTCATTAAGTATAATGGACAATTCCTTCCCCTTGACGTGTCCTGCGAAATAACCAACACATTGTTTCCAGTTTACATTAACCCCTCGGATCATTAAGAGCAAAATACTTGAAGCAGTCTTATTCGTTCGCCTTATTGGTCCCAAATCTTCAAAACCGAAAATGATGTCGTCTCTTAAATTGTATTCTAATTCGGGTTTGCTGGACATTACGTCAAATAATAAAATGCAACGTCTATTTTCAATTGAAATATCTGATATTTTTTTTCGTAGCATTTGTTTAATGGTTTCAGATAAGCCAGTATTAAACCTTATGACTTAATGCCACTTTTGAATCGTGCTTATTGATGGTAAAGTAAACCCCATCTTTATCATTTCCTTATATGAAGCTGCCGATTTGTAAAAAAGCTGTAAAGCGAGCTGTTTTTCATTTTCTGACCAATGGCTTTTTTCCTTATGAAATAATTGACTTTTAACAAATGTTTTTACTTCGTTGCTCTTATTTTCCAATAAATTATCCAAGAAAGCTGAAGAAATTGTTTTCTCTTCTGCACGATTTTTCTTCTGTGGAGATTGATAAATGTAAAAAGGTGCAGATTTCGTAATAGGGGCATTTCCTTTATTTAATTCAGCATTCTTTATTGGCGATGGGAATTGCGATTCTGATATATTTTCCGTCTCTGGAAATTGAGGGATCATCCAATTTCTGACATATGTTTTATCAGAAGGATTCTTTTTTACTACAAGCTCTTCCTCAGAATCGTTCTGTTCAGAAATTGTTATTGATACATTAGAAATATCAATAGCTTGCATAGGGTTTCGCTTCCTTTTACGAGTCTCAATTTTGGCTTGAGGTTTACTGGTTGCTGATAATATTTTCTGGCACAATTCATCCCTTTTCCTCTCTGTACAAGAGCATATAAGTGGATCAAATGCTTTTGGAACTGCCATGTTTTTAAACCTTTCTCTGTCAGACATGATTATAATATCATCCTGATAAAAGTGCATTTCGCAAAAATAAATCCTTTTCCTGGCGCTCATTCCTATCTGCAAGTATATATCCCCAGAATGCTTTAGCCAAATGGTGCGTCTAAAATCATCCGGGACCTTGAAAAATGCGAGAAACGAACCAGGAGAATACACATTTGTACAATTCTTATAACGGCAACAATAACTGTTTGTCATTGTTGTTGGTATGTTATCGAAATAAACAACGTGCAAACAGAGCCCAAATAAATTTTATAAAGCTTTAAAAATAAAATTGAGTATGGATAATTAAGCAATATCCTAGTATTCGAATTTGAAAAATCAAATTTGTATTGTTATTGAATAATAATAACGCGGGAAAATGAATTTTTAATGAATAATAATAACGCGGGAAAAGATAAGTTGAAAGTAATTTTTGCTTATTTATCTGTTAATTGACTTTAAAACAATTCTAAAAAATATGCCGTTAATGTTACTCGAGAACACTAGGATATCCCCTAAGACCAATATTTCAATTTTTATCACCAAGAAAAATCTTACCTCAAGTGATCCAAATTACTTACCCCAAATGAGCTAATGCAATATCTTGCACAAAAACACAAACAATTCACGCAAACTAATTTATATGTATTTTTTATTTGGTTTTACCGCCAAAATAAATCCTCACTAACTCAAAACTCACAATTTGTACTTTTTGCACGGGTTTGCAACGGTGCAGCCAAATTAAATTCAATCTTACAAAATCTCACAAATCAAAACTCGAAAAACTGATTTAGAGCATTAAATCTCCAATTTATATCTATCTTTCACACGATTTTGTCACGGTGCCGCCAAAAGAAATTCAATTTCATTTAAATATTCCAAGAAAATTCCTTATATAAAGTTACATTATTTATATTATCGAGCTGTAGCTTTTTAGCTTTTTTTATTATATATTATCGAAACTCCAAACCGTATTTGCAAGTTTTATCAAAAAACCAAACCCGAATCAAGAAAAAGATGACAGCGCCGCCAAACATCAAACCACGACAACGGCACACGGCCCTTTACCCCGTTTATGATTAGGTTGAAAAGTTGAGGCGAGGTCGAGTTGAAATTTCGACCACCGTATACGATTCCGAGTTGAGTTCACTTTGGGTTGAAATCGGGTTGAACTGCCATCAAATCATAACCTCTTTTTGTTAATTCTTTTGCTATATTTCTGACTTCCTATACAGTTTTCCATCAAAATGGTGAAGGGAATTTTGTTCCCGCATTATTTCTAACATAGTTTTTGTTTCCTGATGCTCCCAAACATTTCTTTTAGCCATTGTCAAAATTAAATTTCCTCTGTTTTTACATATTTGGTTAATATAAAATAATTAACGCGCTACAAAAACACCGAACACAAAACTAACGCCGAAGGCAGGCTTCACGGATGGTAAACAAACAAAACAAATGTCTCTTCAACCCAATTTCAACTCAACACGCGTTTATGATGCGAAATTTCAACTCGACCCAGGTAGGAGAGCTGAGTTGGGTTCAGTGGACCCAGTTTCAACTCGATCCCCGTTTATGACTGGGTTCAACCTGGGTTGAACCTAGGTTGAACCTAGTCATAAACGGGGTACTTGATTACGTATCTACATTGATTATATACTAATAGGCTAGTGCCCAGTGGCGGCTCGTCTTTAGGGGCTAGTGGGGCTTAGCCCCACCAGAAATTGTCGAGCAAATCATATTTACACATTTTTTAATTAATTTCATTGTTACAAAAAAGCAACGCAAATTTTCTTTGCAATTTATTACAATTTCTAAAAAAAATTCAAAATAATACCGCACAAAAATATTCGAAGTAGAACTTCATAGGAAAAGTATAAAAAAAGAGCAAATAAAAAAAATAAGAAAAACTCAACTCTCTCTATCAAAATAATCTGGCCGAATCATAATTCCATACCCATTTACATGTAATTCTCTCCTCAGGGGCTATCATTTAGTCAGCCCCGAAGATGAACCATTCTGTATGCAAAATTTCTTGACTAAGGCGATTGATTCATGAACTTTTGTTCTACCAAGCGGGGCTAAAATTTATTAGCCCTAGGATTCATTGGGATTCTCTTCAATGACATGTAATACACATGCCAGTGGATTCTCTTGCTCTCTTGGGTTTACTCACGAACATATAATGGGTGCCTTCCATTTAGACACAGAAAGACAATTGTGTCCGACACAGCGTGTCGCTCTGTGTCGTTCTGTGTAAGGCCAAATGGAACACATAAGTTCATGAAAAATCCGCCACGGCGCACTTTCCTCGTTTTTATTTTTGTTTGGCAAGCAAATCGTAAATTTTATGTTGATAATTTCTTTAAATTAATTACCCGACATCTTATAAATGCTGGGAATCTTAAAAATGAAACAATATTGTTGTAATTATAAATTAACGATCACATTTCAATTGGCGAGGGTTGGTAGCATTGTCTTAGTTGTGCCCGGCTGTGTCTAGCTGTGTCGTTGATGGAACACTTCTGTGTCGGACACAGTGTAACACTGTGTCTCTCTGTGTCTAAATGGAAGGCACCCAATGACAGTGTTGTCGGTTCGTTCTTTTAGTTTTGTTTATTATATTTCTAAAGTAATTTTGCCTGCATATGCTACTAATTGGCCGAACATTTTGATACTTTTTTTACACTTATGGATTTTATATACCTGAGGGGCTGATTTTATTCAGCCCGTAGCAAACATTTTGATACAAATGTAGTAAAAAGTACTAAAAAGATAAATTTTTATTGGAAACAGAGCTAATTGGAGATTGAATTTTAACTGAGAGTTACAAGTTGATTTTTAAATGAAAAGTGTGTGCTTGCAGAATTGCGGTAGATATATATTGAATTATTCGCCAATAAATATTATTAAATTATTATTTATTAAATTATTTGCAATAAATATTAATATTCCATTTTGTAATATATAATTTTCTTAAATTATATTTAATTTAATTTTTGTTTTTGGTTAAAATGAATCACGTAGATAATTTATTGAAGAAAAAAATTTTTTTGTTGTCATTAGAAGAAAAATTAGAAATTAAACGTTTAGGGCTCCATTAACCATTTGATTTTATATTAATTTGTACTGAAAAATCTCAAAGTAGAAAATTTTCATTGGATTGGTTTCTAAAAAGAAATCGCTTACGGTTAGAATAGGAAAAAATGCATTGTTTTGCTTTTTTGCGCTGGGTTTAGAGGAGAATCGGTTTGGACAGAAATCGGTATCCAGGTTTAAAACATTTATCGGAACGAATTAAAAACTTGAAACGAGCGCTACGCATTTAAAAAATACTTTAAATTACCAAACCTTCGGGACGGTCAATATTCTCTCACAGATCGATTCAGGATACGCGAGTTCCATAGCAAAATATAATGAAAATGTTAAAAAAAATCGTCAAGTATTAAGTCGAATTTTAGATATCTTAAAGTTTTGCGGTGGTTACAATTTAGCTCTTCGTGGACACAACGAACGTGAATCAAGTAGTAATGGAGAGATATTTCTTGATATGGTTCATATACCAGATCAATAGATATCGCATTCGACGACTACTTGAAGAATAATCAAATCGCAAGAAAAACACTTCGAAAACCGTATAAAATGAGTTACTTGAATACTGTTTACAGGTTTATTTTCATGAAGTGAAATCTGAACTTCAAATTTTGTATCTGCTCAAGCTGATGAAACTACGGATATTTCGGCAAATGGTCTTGATTTTATGTTTGGTTAAAAAAATAATAAGCCTGTTGAACGGTTTTTATCACATTTTGACCTTTGTGATGATGTGATTTAAAATGCGTTGAAATGCTACAATTTAGAAAAAAATTGATTGCTCAAACATATGATGGTGGCGCTGTAATAAGTGGGAGTACAGCCGGGGTTCAAACCTTAGTAAAAAAATTGTATCCATTTGCACACTTTGTGCATTGTTATGCCCATCAACTAAATTGAGTCCTAAAGCGGGCATGCTCAGTTATTAAAGAAACACCAATATTTTTCGTTAATATATGTATTTGCTTTTACGTCATTTTTTCATGCTCTCCCAAACGAAAAGATTTATTAATGGAAGTTTGCAACAAACGTGGTCTCCCGCGAACTGTTGAAATTCGGTGGGACTTCAATTTCCGAGCACTGCGATATATACTCGAAAATAAAGAAAATCTAATTCATTGTTTTGAATTGAGAATTAATATTTTTTTCAAGCCCCACCAAATTTCAGAGGCAGGAGCCGCCACTGCTAGTGCCGATAGTTTTTTGGAAAAAAAAATTAATAGCAGGGAGGGACCGGCAATGAAATGTCGTTATGGTCATAACTGAACGAAAAAAAATTTTTTAAACTCGAAAAAAGGGGAAATGGTAAAATGGGGATGCTATTTAGGGGTTGAAAACGATTTTTTGCGATTTGCGGTGAAACATGACCTCCTAGTGGAAAATGTTTAATGCAAAAGTTGTAGATAATAAAAAGATCTAAAACTTTTGTATATAACATATTTTGACAAAACCTCAAATTTTAGAAGAAAATGGCGGAAAATCGATTTTTCAGTTTTTAATTTTTTTCTCCCGTAAAAATAATTCATTTAACATGAAAATTTGTAAGAGTATACCGTGTGCTGCGTTAAATAAGCACGATTTTTTTTTGTTTGGAAAACGGATAGTTTCCCAGAAATTAACATTTTTCGAAAAAAATACCCTTATCTTGCACGGACAACTTTATTGATGTTTTTTTCGAATTTTGATATTCAATAAGTGCTCATTTGACCATTGAAATGTCTAGTTTCAAATGGTCTATACATTTTGATACTTTATTTTCATTAAACCGCTTAAAATTAAGAAAAACCGAACACCTGATTTTTCGAATCACGTACATATTTCTCGATTTTTTCAATTTTTTTCAAATTTTTTAATTGTTTCTGTTAATGAGGGATTCAATTTTAATGACAGAACTTAAATAAATTTAATTTTAAATAAATAAGAAATAAAATAACAATTTCGTTTCAATTGAATTACGCCGTGACTAGGTAAATGTTTCCAGTTTCGTAATAAAATTTTTACAGCATCATACCCAATATAGTTTTGGGAGATTTTTTATACATTATTTATTTTAATTAATTTAAAAATTTTAGATTGACAATATGACTGTATTATTTCCAAAAAAGATGATCCAAATGATTTGTAAAAAATCAAAGCAGTTTGGTTCGGTCGAGCAAACAAAGATTTGACCACAAATACAAAATAATGGAAAAATTAACAGCCGCTCACATTCATCGAAAAAGTCAAGCTAGTTATAATAAACTATTTCTTATTTCTTATTTATTTAAAATTTTCAGGATGGTTTTTCCACACTTTCTGTAATTAAATTTATTTAATGTAAGTAATATTATATGACACTAAGTTCTGTAATTAAAATTGAATCCCTCATTTACTACGTATACATGAAGAGCTGAATAGTTGAGTTGAGGTTGAGTTGAATTTTTGACAATCGACAAAATTCGTCAAAAATCACAAACAAAACGCAGAAATGCTACTGTCAAATAAATTCAACTAAACAACTACTGAGATCGCGTCTATATGCATACTTTCAACTCAACCCAGGTAGCAGAGCTGAGTCGAGTTCAGTCGACCCTATCTCAACTCGACTCGCGTCTACATGCATTTGAACTCGGGTTCAACCTGGGTTCAACTCATCATGTATACGTAGTAATTAACAGAAACAATTAAAAAATTTGAAAAAAATTTAAAAAATTGAGAAATATGTACGTGATTCGAAAAATCAGGTGTTCGGTTTTTCTTAATTTTAAGCGGTTTAATGAAAATAAAGTATCAAAATGTATAGACCATTTGAAACTAGACATTTCAATGGTCAAATGAGCACTTATTGAATATCAAAATTCGAAAAAAACATCAATAAAGTTGTCCGTGCAAGATAAGGGTATTTTTTTCGAACAATGTTAATTTCTGGGAAACTATCCGTTTTCCAAACAAAACAAAATCATGCTTATTTATCGCAGCACACGGTATACTCTTACAAATTTTCATGTAAATTGGATTATTTTTACGGGAGAAAAAAATTAAAAACTGAAAAATCGATTTTCCGCCATTTGCTTCGAAAATTTGAGGTTATGTCAAAATATGTTATATACAAAAGTTTTAGATCTTTTTATTATCTACAACTTTTGTATTAAACATTTTCCACTAGGAGGTCATGTTTCACCGCAAATCGCAAAAAATCGTTTTCAACCCCTAAATAGCATCCCCATTTTACCATTTCCCCTTTTTTCGAGTTTAAAAATTTTTTTTTCTTTTAGTTATGACCCTAACGACATTTCATTGCCGGTCCCTCCCTGCTATTAATTTATTTTTTTTCCTCATTTAAATCCGTTTTGGCACAGAAGTAGATATGGACAAACGCGAGTCAAAATAACATCAGACTACGACGCTATGAACTTCGTGCGCTAGTATCGCAGGGTTTTGTTCTCCTCTATATGGTTAGTTTCCGAAATAAACTTTTCCTTGTTTATGAAAAAGCCTTTCGCGCTTTTGGAAAAAAAATCATTAGCTGCGGCTTTTATTTTAGTGGCTGCGGGTCTAAAAATAGATTCCTACGTTTTTTGTGATGATGATTTCGTGGCCGATGGGTGAAATTTGACAATGGGGTAAAGAAATGAATGGGCGAGACGACTTTAATGGGAAATTTGGCATCAAGCGTTTCTTATTATGTTGAGAAAAATGAAATGGGTTTTAAGGGATTATTTAACTTTTTTTAGCGAAAAATGTGACAAATTTTTAGATTTTTTTCTCAGGTATTTTAATTCGTAGAAACTTGTAATTTTTATGGATAATTGTACTAGTATTGAGATATATAAAATGATTTTTATTTTTGAATTTCTTTAATGGGCATGTTCAAGCTAAGGAATCTCCCTTTGCAACACTAGTCCGTCATGTCGTTCAAGTCATGGTGTAATGTCTAGTAGTAAGCTTGGTCTGAAGGATAGAAGAGAAGGGATAGGTTAGAGGTCTGGAGGGTGTGTGAGTAGATGTCGATGAACCTTGCGTTTGAACTCTGCTGGGTTCAGAAACACCGACTGTGGAAGCAGTCGCTATGGTAAAAGCGGTAAAACTTAATGAGTCCTACTACATTCCTACGGTGGCTTAAAGGGTCTATGGAGGAGAAAGGTGCGGCCTGGCACCTTCTCCAGCCAAAATAGTTTTTGGGACGAGTTATATACAAAGCAGGGTGGAATGTAGGACTTGTAAATTGTAGCCAAGGCAGCTGGCTGAAGGAGGAATCCTAGGCATTGATAAGTTTTTTTGGCGATTTGGAATATGTGATTATTCCATCGTAGATCTGAAGATAAAATTACGTCTAAGATATTTAGATATGAGTCAGACATTATATTCTTTTTGCCCGCTGAGATAAAGGGAAGGACGGTGCAGGTTTTTGTAGAGATAAGACAGTACTTTGTTTTTGTAGCGTTGAATTCGACACGATTCATGCGTTCACGGTCTAGGAGATAAGGTCTGAAAAGTCTTATATTGTCGAAGGCGTAGGATTAGCAGAGTACCGACATAGACAAAACTATGAAGTGGGTGGGATGGGATTGAGAGCAGATCATTAATGAATATTAGAAAGAAAGCAGGTGAGGGAATCGACCCTTGGAGAACGCCAGCCGAGATGGAATTATTGTTGGATTCGAAGCCACCCAATACCACCTTGATTGAACGGCCAGAAATAAAGCTCTCATACCAGCTCCTTAGAACTGAGATGTAAGTTAATTTTACAGTTTTACAGAAGGCTTTGTATTAGAGTCTGCAACAATTTTCCGCTTTTCCGTTGCACGCATTGCTCTACTTTTAAGTTTCTGCAAAGAACAAAAATGTATGTAGTTCAGAAGACGGCCGGCCTTTCTATCTGCTCAGTAATTTGCAAAGTAACAACTTTTGAGAAAAAGCCAACCATTTAAAAAAAATTACCTTTGAACCAATAAAAAAATATTAAAAATTAATGAACATATTGTAGATATGTATATTATAGAACTTATGGTGGGTCCACTTGAAAGAGGCTTTTGTCGGTCGTATTTTGAAGTGACGGAGTGCCTGTGCGGTCAATGTCGGCCGAATGTTTGTGCTAAATTTTTCAAGCGGCTTTCCTTCTTTCAATTATCGGTTAATTTGTAAATACATACTAGAGTTTTCTATCCTAGATATTTCTTCGTCTGTGCTTATGTATGTATCTCTATTTCCGTTTTTTAATACTTCTGTATCACCATACTCCCTTTTTGAAGCTGGTCGTCCCAAACGATGGTTTGCGTCCCCTCATATTGCTTATAACTACACAATATGTCTACATCTACAACTTTCTTCTTTGATTTTGGATCTCGTTGCAACCTGTACATCAAGAATTCCAACTTGTTTGCAATCTTTTTGTCACCACAAAACCAGAGTTTTTGTGTCGAGGGACTCGCCACTAATTATGGTTCACGGCAGTATTTTTATTTCCAATTCTTGGATTATTTTCATTGAATTTTAAAATTTGATGCCATCGGAAGTAACCAAGGAGGTGGTTTTATTGAAACCAATGAAGGGTGATGGCGTGGGATATATAGATGAACTAACTGGAACCCGTTGCGCCTCGCTGCACCCATAAGCCAATAGTAGCTTCCGTTTATTTTGCAGTTGAGGTGATACGAATTTTCATATATACTATGAGCGTTTCAAAAAAGGCATTTTTTTCGTATTTTTGATTCGAAATAACAAAATGTGAAACTCAAAAACGAATCCTAAATGAAGCCAATGATGAACCCTAAATGAAGACCATTTCGAGTTTCACAAATTTTGAACCCCCATTTCTCCTCCTCCGGTTTCGGAGTCTATAAAACTTTTACAGACTGATCTCATTCACTTCCATTATGTACATATCTTAGAATTTTGGGTAATTATTTACTTTATCAGCCCACCCCCGCAGGCGGTAGTGGTTGTATAGGGGTTGACCTGAACACATTTCCTTTGGAATTAGCCGTCGGCCACCCTCTAAAAAGTTATTCAGGGTTGAAATTTCGTAAAAATCACTTTTTACAAGTATTTTTTTAAAAATAGCGGTTTAATAAGCAATTATATTAGTAACGATTTTGACTCTGGATTGCGCGCCCCCAAACACTCCCCCACCCCAACCTCGATCTCATTCTCGGAGTAGGGCGCGACTATTTTGGTGTTCCGCCCAAAGCGGTGCGGGGTGATAAAGTAAACAATTACCCTTAATACAAGCATTTTAAAAAAAATTTCAAAATCGGAACTGTTCTCCCTTCAATGATTCCACTACTCTTGCGAAATTCTGATTTTTTTTATTGTTTTTTATTACTGTAAACAATTATATTCAAATTTATATTTTGAAATAGTTTACCCAAACCAAATAACTCATACATATTTTCTCTCTATAATTATTATATAATTATAATCAATAATAAAATCAATACAAAAAGGCTTGAATTTTTGTTCAAAAAAAACCTACATACTTCATTTTTCTCAAAATAGAAAAAAACACGATAGCAAATTTCCGATTACATTCGCATATCTCTTCCATTCATAATTCCCTTCATTGATAAATTTCAGCCACCGACCAAGAAATCGTATTTTCCAACAACAACAAAACAAAAGGAATATGCGCACAGGAATCTATTTTTAGATCCAAAACTTCTGGCTTTTCTTCCAACATGCGTGAAGGGCTTTGTAATGCTTTTTTAAATTCAGGCACAAACCTGCTTTTCTTCACGTTTTACTTAAAATTAATAAAATTGAAAATTTTTGTATGTTATGATTATTATGCACGTAGAACGAAATAATATTAGGTCTGTTCCGGTACCTGCAGAAAGTACAGAATCTGTCAGTTGCTTCGAATTACTTAACAGAATTCTGTTCCCGTACTTTTACTGCAGCCGCCATACTCATTTCCCCACCCTGCAGCAGTGCTGCCAGATATACGTTTTTATACGTATTATACGTTTTTTCAGGAGCTGCCGAGACCAGTACGTATTTCTATACGTTTTTACGTTTTTTCAGATCGGTACGTTTTTTATACGTATTTGGAGAATGATCCACATTTTTACATATTTATAGGTTTTCTCGGGCTCTTTCATACATAACTATGACTCTCCCTTTGCACTTTTTCTCTCCTCTAAACGTTTTCGTGGACATAGGGGAAAAGTGAGTATAACCTTTATGGCATATGGCAGAAAAGCACTGTGGGCATATACATATATACGCGTGTAATTCCGATGAGGATTGAAGACTTGTGTTATGGTTATACTTATGTGAATACGGCTGCAAATATTTACCTCGATTTTCTACAATGGTTCGGTTAGTAGAAATTGCTATTTTCTCTGTTATTGTCGAAAAAACAGGACTTAATTTTTTTTACGGAGCTTTTTTGATGAATGCATATATTCTTATATTACACATTATAACCCATCATTATTGCATCGCTCATTGTCTATTTTCCATATTTGTAGGCTTTGTGACTAGTGTAACAACGGGAGCGAGAGAGACAGATAGTCGATACGTTTTTATACGTTTTTTTATTGTCTCCCCCAATCAATTCTTCCCACAAAATACGTTTTTACGCCGTTCACGATCTGGCAGCACTGCCCTGCAGTAAGAAGCAGAAACCTGCAGTAGCTACGAGCTGCTGTAACCTGCTGCAGCTTAGATATTTAAAATATGGCAATGTCAGAACTGTCATTCCCGTGTTAAAACTGCAGAAACCTGCAGAAACATGTTCCTGTACTTTCTGTACTTCATCCCCACCTTTCAATAAGCAACTTGCAGTAAGTGGCAGAATGCAGAAAGTACGGGAACAAACCTATTATTGTTACGAAAATTTCTTATGTTTTGTAAAGATGTTGAATTATATTCTTCTCCCCTTTTCTTTTTTTTGTGAATGGTTGTCAGTCAAGAAGAAGATTTTTAACACACTCTCGCCATTTTAAGTTTTTGTAAAGAGTAACCTTAAAAAGTTTATGTTAGCTAAAAGACTGTTTTTGGTGGTTTTATTATATATTTAATAAATGTGAATATAAACACCCGAGTTTGTTTTCGTGATTAGTTTTTCACATAGTGGCGACCGTGACAGGACTCGGGTGTAAGGAGAAAAAGACCAAGAAAGATATGGAAGACATAAAGAAAGATACAAAAGCACGCGGTGCGGTAAGAGCTACTTTTACAAAAAAGTGCACAGAAATAGAAGCGGCGTTGTCAGCCACAGAAAAGGACATGGTCGAAATTAAAGGGAAATTGGAACTTTTAGAGAAGAAGCGCTGCGAACTACAGAAAATAAACGAGATAATCTATAATGCATTATTAGACGAAGACGTAGAGCAGGCAGCACTAGAAAAGGAAATAGATGGCTGCGATGAATATGAAATAAAGATCAACAAAATCAAAATAGAGATCGATATCCTAGAAAACAATAATAGAATGGAAAGCCAGGCAGAGATTGTTTCAGAAAACAATAAACTCGCAGAAAATCGACGCACATTCAAATTACCGCAGTTAGAACTAAAAAGATTTAGCGGTGATTTGAAAGAATGGCTACCCTTTTGGTCTCAATTTAAAAAGATTGACGCAGATTCACATATTGAAGAGGGAGATAAGTTCCAATACCTTATCCAGGGAACCGTGGCTGGTTCAAAGGCGAGAGAATTAGTAGAGATTTTTCCCGCGACGGCGGAAAACTATCGTAAGGCTATAAATCACCTAACAAGTAGGTATGGTCGAGAAGACTTGTTGGTCGAGGTGTATGTGAGAGACTTGTTGGGATTAGTGCTTCAAAATACGGTTGCGAGTGAAAAGATTTCACTGTCATCATTGTACGACAGGTTGGAATGCCATTTGAGAGCTCTGGAGACGCTTCAAGTAACAACAGACAAATGTGCATCTATGCTTATGCCATTAGTCCAATCCTGCCTGCCAGAAGACATTTTAAGGGCTTGGCAAAGAAGCAGTTTTAACACAATCAGAGATGATGACGCTGATGAAGAAGAAGCACACAGTCTGTCAGCTAATATAGACGTTTCAAAACACAGCCTTAAACAACTAATGAAGTTTCTTCGTCGCGAACTGGAAAATGAGCAGAAGATTAAATTGGCTCTTTCGGGATTTCATTTAGATAATACCGCTAACAGGAAACCAGAGGAAAAAAGAAATTTAAGGCAAATTACAACAAAAATACCAACAGCTGCTGGATTGCTAAACACCACACGGGGCATCAATTGCATATTCTGCGAGAATAATCATGCTAGTACTGAGTGTATAGAGGCGACAAAGATGTCTAGACAGGAAAGGAAACGTATTTTGGACAAAAAACGTGGATGTTATAGCTGTCTAAAGATAGGTCACCGGGCAGAAAAATGTTGGAGCAGAGTAAAATGTTCAATTTGTAACAGAAATCATCATGTGTTGATGTGTGAGAATGCAGAGCAGAAGGAACAAAGATTTGATAAGAATGTGCAAGAAAATAAAATGTTGGCTAATACCACAGACCAAGGCGAAGTATTGTTACAAACGTTCCCGGTAAAGTTAAAAGGTAAGAGTTCTGAATGAGTTTGTAGAGCTGTATAGACACAGGTTCTCAACGATCGTATGTATTAAAAGATGTTGCTGATGAACTAGGTTACCTCCCGAAGAAAAAACAAAGAATTATACATTCGCTATTTGGAGGTGTGAATACCAGCATAGTTGAGCACAATGTGTTCCAAGTAAGTGTATCGCATCTTAACAATAGTTATGCCGAGCAATATGAGATGTTAGACCAAACGGTAATTTGTGGAAGTATTGAACCAATAAAATCAGGACCTTGGGTGGAAGAGTTACATCAGCACAATATTCAGCCGAGAGATTATCAAGATGGGCCGATTGAAATTCTGTTTGGCGCGGACGTAGCTGGCAAATTATATACGGGTGAACTTAAAGAACTTTCTTCTGGTTTAGTTGCTATGGGTACGAAATTCGGCTGGACCTTGATGGGCCCAGTTCCGGGGAAACCATCTAATTCTAACCTAGCCATGACAGTGATTAGTACATATATTCAGGAAGCTAACATAGAAGATTTGTGGTCCTTGGACACATTAGGCATCATGGACCCTTTCGAAAAGAAGAAGAAACAAGAGTTGCAAGCAGAAGCAGTGGAGCATTTCTTAACCACAGTGAAAACCAATGAAGAGGGACGATATGTTGTACGACTCCCCTGGATAAATAATCACGCCGCGCTTCCAAGTAACAATAATATCGCGGTGAAAAGATTGGAGAATTTAGTGAAAAGATTAGACGCCGAAAATCTATATGATCGATATGATGATGTCTTCGACGACTGGATAAATAATGATTTTATTGAGGAAGTGTGTGACGGTGATGTAGAGAAAACAGGGCATTATTTACCACATAGACATGTCGTAAAGGAGAATAGTACCACCAATATACGACCAGTGTTTGATGCCTCCGCTAAGCAAAAGCATCATCCTAGTTTAAATGACTGCTTAGAGAAGGGAGAAAATTTAATCGAGTTGATACCGTCGATCCTTACAAGATTCAGAATGGGGAAACTGGGAGTTATTGCGGATATAAAAAAGGCATACCTGCAAATCAGTGTTGGGGAACAGGACAGGGATTTCCTTCGTTTTTTATGGCGTGACAGAAATGGTCAGTTAAAGATATATCGTCATAAGAGGGTTGTGTTTGGAGTATCGAGCAGTCCTTTCCTGCTCGGAGCTGTCATTAATTACCATTTGGAGAAATCATGGGAAAAATATGAGATGCGTAAGGAAAGACGTCTAGTGGCAGTGATAAAGAAGTTGAGGAATAGCTTCTATGTGAACAACTGTGTAGCTAGCATGAACACAACAGATGATTTAAAGACCTTCATAACGGAAGCCAAGAACATCATGCGAGAAGCGAAATTCGATCTGAGAGGATGGGAATATACCGGATAGACAACATCTGAAACGAGCGCCAAGTCAAATGTTTTGGGATTATTATGGGATCGACAAGATGACACAATCATGGTAAATTTAGAAAATTTAAAATCTTTTGATGAATTGCAGATCACGAAGAGGTTGATACTGTCAGCAGCGCAGTACATCTATGATCCGGTTGGATTCTTATGTCCTGTGTTATTATTACCGAAGCTAATTTTACAACAGTTATGTTCACAGAAGGTTGGATGGGACGATGCAGTTGAAGAGGATGTGAAGAAGAATTTCCTTATGTGGGCGAAGGAGTTGAGTTATCTGAAGAAGATGCAAGTTCCACGCTGGCTGCTGGGTACTACGGAATCGGCTCAATACACGGTGCATGTCTTCTGCGATGCAAGTCAGGACGCTTACGCTACGGTAATTTTTTTAAGAACCGAATCAGAAGGCAACGTAAACATCCAACTCGTACAAGCAAAATCACGGATTTCACCAGTTGGTAAGAAAAACAAGAGGATGACGATTCCTAGACTGGAGTTGTTGGCAGCAGTTATAGGAGTACGGTTGTATCATAACATTGTCAACAATCTAGAAGTGGCAATTAGTGAAACGATTTTTTGGAGTGATTCGTCGACAGTGTTGGCTTGGATAACACGTAAAGAGAACTGGGACGTTTTTGTACGTAATCGAGTAAATGAGATAAAAGGGTTGACCACAGCCACACAATGGCAACATGTTCCTGGTTCCTGCAATCCTGCTGATCTACCATCACGCGGATGTAAAGCCAAGAAACTCTTACGCACGGCATGGTGGGAGGGACCTAATTGGTTACGTGAGGAGCGAAAACGATGGCCAAGTGAAGATGTTTTCTATAATGAGGAAGAGATTAGCGCGGAGAAGATGGCAGCGGTGGTATCTTCATCTGCAATGATATGTGCAAGCGAAAACAATAATTGGTATTACCAATACTTTTCAAATTATAAGCAGATTGTGCGGTTGATCGCTTGGATGATGCGATTCAAGACCAATTGTTTTTTGAGCAAAGAAGAGAAGTTACAAGGTGAGCTTTCAACCCGAGAACTTAGAGCCGAAGAATGTAAATTACTCTGGTTGATTCAGAAGGATACATTTAAAGACATAAATGACCCACAATTGAATGGTCTACAAGTGTTCGTTGCTGATGATGGTCTTATACGTCTGAAGACAAAAATAGCTTATGGTAATTTTGAAGATGAATTCCGTTATCCAGTGGTGTTACCGGGTCGTGCACATCCAGTCGTACAAAGAATGCTAATGTCAGTTCATCGTGCTTCCGCACATGCAGGTAATCCTTATGTGATTACGTCTTTAAGAAAAAAGTTCTGGATATTGGGTGAACGACAAAGCATAAGAGCAACCTTGAGCAAATGTATGTTGTGTAGAAGATTTAAATCAAAGAGAATAGAGGTTCAAACACCTCCATTACCTATTGAACGCGTACGGCAAGCGAGAATATTTGAAGTGGTAGGCATAGATATGGCAGGTCCAATTTATTTGAGGGAAAAAGGGTCTGAATCCAAAAAGGCGTGGATTTGTTTATACACGTGTGCCGTTTACAGAGCTGTACATTTGGAATTAGTCTCGTCCTTATCTACCGACACATTTATACAATGTTTACGCAGATTCATCAGCAGAAGGGGACGGCCGAACATAATTTTCACAGACAACGGGACCAATTTTGTTGGCACGGGAAATGCATTGAAGCGGCTTGACTGGGAAAGAATTGGAAAATATAGTACTGCGCTTGAAATCCGTTGGAAATTAAATCCACCAACTGCGGCATGGTGGGGAGGTTGGTCGGAGAGACTAATTGGACTATTAAAGCAACTATTGAGAAAAGTACTGGGCCGAAGTTCAGTTGATTTTGAAGAAATGGAAACCATACTTTGCGAATGCGAGGACATTATCAATACACGACCATTAACGTACGTGTCGGAAGACCCTAATGATTTGGAACCACTAACACCGAACATGTTTTTGAAGGAGATTGACGTAGTTGGAGTTCCAGATCTGGATGCGATTGATAAAACAAGTTTAACAAGAAAAGATTTCGAGAGGAATACTTAGGACAATTAAAACTCCACGCAAAAAAGGTCAAAAGGGGTGATGTGAGAGTAGGAGAACTAGTTTTTCTGGAGAACGAGAATAACAAGCGCTTGAATTGGCCATTAGCCAGGGTACAAGAAATATTACCCGGGAGAGATGGTGCCGTTCGGTTGGTGAGATTGAAGACGGTAAGTGGTACACTATTGAGACCAGTGCAGAGACTGTTTCCTCTGGAAATGGAATTTGGCGATGAGAAGGATGCGGTATTGAACAAAACCAGTGACGGAGATGCAGAGATATCAGAAACCAGAGAGAATAGTAACACCAGAAGTGGAAGGAGAATTAAGCGCCCCCTTAGGATGGATTTGTGATGCCTTAAGCTGGAACATTTTCGATATTTTTTTAAATTAACTTAATGATTAATTTAGGTGGGAGAATGTTACGAAAATTTCTTATGTTTTGTAAAGATGTTGAATTATATTCTTCTCCCCTTTTCTTTTTTTTTGTGAATGGTTGTCAGTCAAGAAGAAGATTTTTAACACACTCGCCATTTTAAGTTTTTGTAAAGAGTAACCTTAAAAAGTTTATGTTAGCTAAAAGACTGTTTTTGGTGGTTTTATTATATATTTAATAAATGTGAATATAAACACCGAGTTTGTTTTCGTGATTAGTTTTTCACAATTATAAAATTAATGTTGAAAACCCACCCCCGTTGATTTTAGAGGTTTACAACAGAAATTAGAATCCCAAAAATTCATATCAGTGTAACTATCGCCATCTAGCGTCGTAGTCGGACAAATGTTTGTCCATATCTACTTAGTATATAATCAATGGTATCTACTTATAGATAATCAATGTGTTACACGAATTCCCCTCTAGAAAATAATAAATAAGTTTCTAAAAAATAAATTATTTGTTTCCTCCTGCCTTCAAATTTGCTCTCCTCACTTCTAAGTTGTTTTTATTTTAAATGAAGTTTTTCCGACAGCCGGTAAGTATGCTACATTCCGAAAAGAAAGGGAAATTTTGAAATGTCCCAAGACCTGATAAAAACATCGATGTGTGTCGATGTGTATGATGTATGTCGGTCATCTTTAAAATATAGATCCTTTGCCCTCTGCTCATCAGCTATAAGGTCTAGAAGTGCTTCATAATGTTGAACATATTGAGTCCAATAGCTCTCCAATAAGTGCCTTCTCGCGTTCAGAAAGGATACCACGCGCTTCTCTCTTCCTGTCTTGATGACATTAGACATGAACTTGCAAATCCTATCGTCAGCTGTGGTAACTTTTAGCTTCTGCTTCTCCATTTCTGTATTTTTATTTTTTAATTCGTTGATTACTTGCGGATTTATGTTCGCAAAACAGTATATGCTGGCGTTTGCGAGATCCGGTTCTCGAAGGACCAAAATGTAAATTAGTTTTAAAAGTTTATATGAAATTCAGTTTTCCAATAAAACAAAGAAAACGACTTTGACCTTTGGCCTATTCACACAGTGCACATTCATGGCGCCTAAAACCTGTTTTATAAATGAGAGAGGGAAGGGAGCGGAAGAACTTAACGAAAAAATTTTCACGCAAAACAAAACGCGTGAAAACTAGCACACATATAAAAAGTAACTTCTATCTCTTGCATTCTTTAGCTCTGTTTTTCTCTAACAAGTAAATTTCGTCTGCAATACATTTAAATGTTCCTGTATAGCATTCAAATTTACTATCCATAATTTACGCCGCGTGTGAGTTGCTAGGAGTTGAATAAAAACGGTTTTACTCACCACACTTATGGCAACGTGTGAACATGCCCATTCTCCACCACTGTACACTTGGGCCTTAGAATATAGAACTACAGGCCCTCGCGTGTAAGATCCCTGTATGTGAGCGTAGTGAAATCTGCTTTCAGTCACGGTATACAGAAACAAGGTAATGTAACAGAGGCTGACAGCTTCGAATATCGTAGAAATTTCATGCCGAGTGACGTCAGCACTAATGTAGAAAGAACAACACAACTCCGATTTTATATGGGAAGAGCGTGCCAAGTGACGTCAGCACTCAAATGACAATTCTCCATTACATTACCTTGTTTCTGTATACCGTGCTTTCAGTCGACTGTCAAATTGGGTTACTGCTTGTTAGTTGACTGTCAAATTATCCCGCGTTCGGAATCGTACTTGCTTTGAAACGAGTTTTTTTTATAAAATTTACGAATAACGTTTACAATATAAAATTTCCAACCCCACCAAACGTCAATAGGCGCGTTTAGACCCGAGTTATTTTAACTCTGTTAAATTAGCGCTGTTAACTTAGCACCGTTTCCAGCATGCCATTTAACAATTATTATTTTACAGCTAATAACAGGCAAAAATAATAACATTTCCCATTTTACAAATAATAAAAAGCTAAAAAATGAATAATAATAATAAAATCTTCATTCTATATTGAAATATTTCTAAATTATTTGCTTACAACAAAAAATTACAAGCAAACGTCAATTCATTTTGGCTGTGCTAAATTTTAGCTAAGCCAAAAAGCAGAAATAAGTTAGCTAACAGCACTAAAAAAATTGCTGTTTATGCCCTTGTTAACTTACCTTGCTCAGTTAAATTAACTTCGGCCTAAACCCGCACAATGAAAGTGAGTGCGTGAAATCAACGCGAGAAATAGAATCCAGAAGCGTTGATTTCCCCTCTAAGCGCCTCTTCACCCTTTGCCCTAAAACTCGTTCAACGACTGCAGTAAGCTCGATTCGTGTAGCATGCCCCGAAAAGAAAACTTTGGAAACCCAGGTGGAAATTTTATGCGTATCTGCCCAAACACAATGGTAGTTGCGAGTAGCTAGCAGCAGTTTTGAGTACTTTACCAGTACTCAAAACTGCTGCTAGCTACTCGCGAATACTCTTCCTCTTGTTTTTGGGTTGTTATTTACTAACATTACATGTCGGACTGAGGGGTTGACTTGAACTGATAGTTTAGTCCGCGGCGACAGCTTACCTACTTGAGAGCTTGATTTCAAGCTGGCTTGAAATATATTTGCCGCGAAATACTTGATGGAAGAAACAATTTTTCTCATATATGTGCAGCTTATATAAATAAAATGAATTTATTAAGTCAATTGCCCTGTTTTAGACGGTGCGCCCCAGCGCATGCGCCTCACGAACGTTTGGCATGAAGGGAGGAGTGCGAATGAAGAGAAGTACCACCCCACTTCTCGCTTTATCCACAAAGTTCGTGAGGCACATGCGCTGGAGCGCATCGTCTAAACCGGCTCCTACTTTCAAAACTGAAGCGCTCAAGCTGGTGTTACATGGCTTTAGTTCAAGTCGAACTGACAAATTTTTTGGACCGACTTGAGTGAAGTAGACTTGAAGTCGATCTGAGGTTACATGACTTTCAAGTCTAGTTGAAGCCGACTTCAAGTATGCATGTAATTGTACAATAGCCCCGACACACGGTAATCAAAATACAACGAAAATTCGTAATTTATGGCGAACGCCTTAAGGGGGTGACACACGTTAAAATACCTCATTATATTATGTCAGTTGTAACAAGTGGTAGTGCACACGGTATACAGAAACAAGGTAATGTAACAAAGACTGACAGCTTCGAATATCGTAGAAATTTCGTGCCGAGTGACGTCAGCACTAATGTAGAAACAACAACACAACTCCGATATTATATGGGAAGAGCGTGCCAAGTGACGTCAGCACTCAAATGACATTTCTCCATTATGCTACGGACACATGTGGTTTCGATACCATGGCATCGATACCAAGCTTGTTTTATACTACATAGTATACTAACCCCTGACACATATCTTTTTGTGGTATACATTTGACAGCTCTCAACTGACTGTTATTTGTAAAGCTTTTAAAAATGGAAAACGAATCAGTTTGTGCTCTTTTACGTCAATAAATATGCTTGAAATCGAAAGCAAAACTTTTCACTTAAAAAATTTTCTTTTTTTTTCAACAAAAACACAGCTAAATTTTTATTTACTCAAAAATTTAATTTTTAAAATGGAAAAATTAGGTGTTTTTATTTTCCGCTTCTATGTAATGGCGTTGTTAGCAGTTAAAAGGCCACTATACCAGGTTTGTGCATAAGGAAACCAAGAAAAATTGGCTCATTTCGATACCACGTCGAATGATAGTATACCAAGTTTTTGGAATGGTATTGACCTGGTATTAGGTGACACACATCTGGTATACTACGTGGTATTTGAATACCATGGTATCGAAACCACATGTGTGTCCATAGCATTACATTACCTTGTTTCTGTATACCGTGGTAGTGCAGTGATAAATGTCAGAGAATGAGAAATAAAAAAAATTATATCTTTGATACGTTGTTGCCCTAATGGAATGGAAACAATTAATATTTAATTTTTTTATATGGAAACAAGAAATATTTTTTATTAATATTAAAATTAAAATCAAAATTATCTGACTCTGATCTATCGTTCGACAACTGGCCCTCTTTTGAGATTTCGTAATCGATTAAACAAAATTTGCCTAATCGGTGAATTGTGAATTCAGAGCATTCAAAATTTCATTTAGTTTATACGAGGCAATCACTGCACATATCCACAAAACCAATAACACCGTTAATTTGGACAATGGTAACATCTAGTCGGTGTTGTTCTCTCTCCTATTAACACCGGACCGTTCCAAATCGTTTCAATGCCTACTAGGGATCAATGTAACATTTAGGTACTTCAGTCGTGATTGCTGACGATGATTTGAAAATCAAATTGAAATGCATTCGGGTTTTATTGAGAATATAAAAAATTTTTTTTTAGATTCCAATAAATTGCGAGTAGAATCATTAAGGTGTGCTTTTGTTTATTTCTATTTGATATTATATCGATTCTACGTAGTTCAGTGTTTAAAAAATGTCTTTATCTAATAGATATTAAAATATGTGGTTCTCTATAATGTAAATGGCCATAACTTCCTCATTTGTCAACCGTTTTATTTGAAATTTGGCTTGTTCTAAAAGTTTATAAAATATGTATTGATATTTGGAGGGTCAGGGTTGGGTAATATATTTCACGGGTGTGTAAAAGGGAAAAGACGCAAAAAAAATCACAATTTTCGAAATTTTGACCGCCGTGAGCCACCTCTAAATATCTTCGGATTTTCCTCAAACTTCACATTTCCCAGTTTTTCATCCACTCAAATATTTTGAGGGGGTGACCTCGAAAACGTTGAAAATAAGGGCCACCCTAATATATATGTATACTAGTTGGGACTATTGGACTATTAGACATTTTGATCGAGACAATAAAAACCACCCATTGACATGGCATTTTTCGAGATATGAATTTTCATACACAGATGAAGTGTCTCAATGAAGCGCTTATTTTCTGTATTTTGGATAGCTCGGACCGGGTGCGCCTCGCTGCACCCAACGTTTAAAAATTTAACATCAATCCAAACCTTCAAAATTCAACTCTTGACCATTAATGAAAAAACAATTATTCCTATAAAAGTTGAAGTCATTGATTCAAAATACATTTATTTGAACTATGACCAAAATTGCCTGTGTATTCCGTTAAAAACATGAACGTTAAAAGATTTAAAATTAATGCAAATAGCAGCATCCAGCACTCGAAATTCGAGGGCCATCGAAAACAATAAAACAAAATCGAAAAATGAAACAAATATTTTATAGTTGGAAAAAGCAATGCCAAAAAACCAACTTTTATTTTCTCTTATATTGCGAAATTGTGTTCGTCAAAACATGTGAAATTAATGCAAATATTGGAAATCAAACTATTCGCAATATATAAGGAAAGAACCAATACTTATTTCTGTAAAATTTGGAGACATTGGATTCAATATGCTTTCATATTAAGTGTGACCAAAATTACCTATGTATGTATTCTTTTACAAAACTTGCTGGTAAACTATGTTTTTGGTTTTGTTTTCCAGCATGTAAATAAACAAAGATGATGCCTTTCCTACTCCCTGCACCTAACCTTAAGACATTTAAAATTAATCCAAATCTTCAAAATTCAACTCTTCAACAAATATTTATAACCATTACCGAAAAACCAATTATTCCTATAAAAGTTCGAGAGTTTGGATATTGGTTTTTTTTTTTTTATGTGGAAAACTAGAGCTCAGGGAAAGCCCTTTGTACTGTCGACAATCTATTTTTCTTCGTATAGAGTGCAATGTCAAACAGCAAGCTCTAGTTTAATTCTGTTTGTTTAATTCTGCCAAGTATAGTATATCGGCATCTGTTTATTATCTACGGTGGGAAAAATCTTGTCCCATATATTACTACCAAGGATAAGAAAGGCAGTAGATCGAACGCTTAGAAGACAGCAGGCCATATTAGCAGCTTGAGAATCATAGTGGAGCAGTCTACTGAATTCCGATCCCCCCTTTACCTTGCTTTCGTAGACTATGAGAAAGCGTTCGACTCGGTCAATAGGAGCTTTATATGGCGAGCTCTACGGAAACGTGGACTGCCGGACAAAATAATAGAATTGATAAAAGCTCTATACAACAATTCCAAATGCAGAGTTCTCCATAATGGAAAATTATCCGACAGCTTTGAGGTGAGCTCAGGAGTACGACAAGGATGTCTACTTTCACCATTACTATTTTTTATAGTAATAAACGACATTCTTGTCACCGCTCTAGATAGAAGAACAGGTGGCATACAATGGGGATTGCTAGACCGCCTTAAGGATCTCGACTACGCGGATGATATCTGTTTGCTGGCCCACAGACACCAGGACCTCAAAAACATGTTAAACAAATTTGCAACAGAAAATAGCTCGGCGGACTTAAGGTTAAATCCGACTAAAACAAAAGAAATGCGGATAAATGCAAACACCCTTGAACGGACAGCGCTAAATAACCGTGACGTGGAACTGGTAGACAAATTCTGTTACCTCGATAGTATTATTACCGAAAACGGCGGTACAGAAGAAGATGTCAGTTCCAGAATAAATAAAGCAAGAAGCGCATATGCATGCCTGTTTCACACATGGAGATCAACAGAGATCTCAATTAACACCAAATTGCGGCTGTTCAACTCCAACGTTAAAGCAGTACTTTTGTACGGTTGCGAAACATGGAAAGTCACCCAATTCATCACAGGGCGCCTACAAGTTTTCATCAACAGATGCCTACGTCGTATCCTAAAAATCCGCTGGCAAGATAGAATTTCAAATGAAAAACTATGGCGCCGTGCCGGCCAAGAAAGGATAGACGACCAAATCAGGCGAAGGAAATGGAATTGGATTGGCCACACCTTGCGACGCGAAGACGATAATCTAGCCAAACAGGCCCTTGACTGGAATCCGCAAGGATCCCGTCGAGTCGGAAGACCTAGAACAACGTGGACGAGAACCCTATTATCAGAGGCCGCAACAACTGGGAGATCCTGGTCAGAGCTGAGAGCTGTCGCGCAAAACAGAGTCCGCTGGAGGGCAACTGTTTCCGCCCTATGTCCCATGAGGGATTAAAGGAGCAATTAGTTAGTAGTATAGTATATCTTCAGTCATGCCGTTCTTGTATTTTTTCCCGCAAAACCGATGGTTCTGTTGGGTATCATGTGGTCAATATAATTGCGAACAGTTGACGAATGTTATTCGGGGTGGATGCAAATGCTGCATCAGTAAGTGTCAGATCCCAATGAATGTCGTCTTCCAACAATTGTTACTCGCGACATGCATCTTGAAATGAATTGAATATTTGACCATTGACTGTTCGTAAAAATTCGAAAGACGTTGGTCCTGGAACATTCAGCAACAACAAACGCAAAAAGAAACATTCACGTTGTTTTGGATGTACTGTCGTCCAAATGTCTTTGCTTTCAATACGCGCGCAATAGTTGGATGTGGTTGGCCTTGTCTACGTGGCTTCCACGTTTTACCTGATTTGTTCCATGTATAATAGGGAGGGACGTCGGTATATAACAATGCTGTTGCGGATTGTCCGAAAATATCAGGTTTTTGGCACGGTGTGAAACATTCAGTTAGTGTAGTTTTTGGTGGCTGGAAAGCTCGTTGGGGAGCATTTTCTTCAGTGAAATATACACGTTGACCGTTTTCAAGATGTACCGCTATCTGAGGCATAATGCAAAAACTCGACATTTATATATTTTCTTATTAACACTTTATTTAATCGCACCAATTAAAAGCTTTTTCGCATTTTTCGGTGGAAGTATATAAAGAACAATGGATGCTAATATTTTACAGGTTTCCCAATGTTCACAAATATTTTTATTTTGTATATAAATTATATGTTTCTTAACTGGTGTGTTTTTGCGGGCTCCGGTATATAGTATACAGTCCATAGTACATAGTATATAGAACACAATATATAGTACACAGTACACTATACAGTACATACTGTACACACTGTACACTCAGTACACTCAATACACTAATCCATACGTTGTCACTCGTAAAAATCGGAGTGCTTTTTTAAAGCTAACGGTTTTTTATATATGTACATGACAATTAAAATTAAATATTTTTTCGCCCCGCCAACTTAAATATAATCAGTGAAACATTGAAATTCTCTATATTTCGACAACAGCTTCACTTATCTGGACCAAAATTATCCTATCTTTCAATCTGGAACCAACCCTACACACTCCCAAATTTTCATTTAAATCTGTTGGGCGGTTTCGGAGATTAGCGTGTACAAACATTGTGACACGTAGTTTTTGTATATTAAGATTGATCAATACGTCAAAAAATGAAAAAAAAAATTTTTTGTAATCTTGAATAGTTAATAAAAGAACTAATATAATTTTTCATTTGTTTTCATTGTTCAATTTATCTAAAAAAATCGTGAAAAACTCTGTTTTTTTCAATCTCTGGACTGGTGAGCCCCTTTGAAATGGACAAAAGTTTTTCAAATTTATTAATAATTAGTGGTGGGAATGTGTTGGTTGCAGAGTTAGAACAAAAAAAACGATAAATGAGAACATACATAAATTAAAACCGCAATTATTAATAGCTGCGTTTCATTGGGCAATATTTGCTACTCCGGAGTACTCCCGAGAACACTCAACTACCCCCGCTCTTGCTTTAGGGTAAAATTAACCATTAACGAAATATAGTGCAAAGAAAATGATATATGAAGTTTGAAGCACTATTTCTCCGTAGATATTGACTTTACACAAAATAGTTCTAAACAAGAAAGTTAAGGGCCGTGTTACAATTGAGGCTTTGGCTTCGACTTCAACTCCGACTGCAAAGAAAGTCCCCGGAGACTTCGACTTCAAAATTAAATTGTAGCTTTGACTGCAATCAGCTGTTTCCTTTCAAAGCAGAAGCAAAGTAGAAAAATCAAAATTTTAAAAGGTCTGAAAAGGAATTGGATTTTTTTTTAATGTTGTTCGCAGTCTATAAAAAATACTCGGAATTCAAAACCGTTCCTTTCCCTTTAAAAAAGTTGTTTTCAGGTTTTTCAGATAAAGTGAAGTTGGCTGCAAGCGGACGAAACTTTGAATTTTCTTAAAGCCGGACTGCAGTCGAAATACAGTCGCAGACAAAGTTCAGTCGAAGCTTTTATTTAATCTGCTTTAATGACATTACATGTAATCAAAGCCCGAAGTTAAGTCAAAGTAAAGTCAAAGCCCCAATTGTAACATCGGCCTAAATCACTTATCACTTATTTTTCATTATTATTTAAATTATCGCGAAAAACCCGTTAAAAGGGGTGTTTTTTGCATTTTTAAGGGTGACGCCCATAGTTTAGGACCGCGGAACCCCGATTTTCGTGAGCAGCGGCCCAAAAAACATGTAGGGTTCGATTTTCCTAACGGTGTTATGTTGGAACACCCCCCCAAAGCGAAAAACCGATTTAACCCTTCGATTCAAGATGGCGCCGAAGTTACGGGGGTGAGAAACGTGCAAATTCAAACTTAAGCTTTCCTGGTGGTACCAAACACTCATGCAAAATTGCAGCTTGCCCGCTTTTAATTCCCAGGAATACATTGTAAGAAATACCGTTTTCCTGGACTAATTGGACTATCATAGATAAATTTCAGCCACCGGCCTAGAAATCATCATCATAGTTTCAGCCCACCCACCCCCTTCTAAAGCAGAACAACACAGGAATCAACAACATCACGATAAACAGGAATCTATTTTTGGATCCGAAACTTCTGGCTTTTCTTCCAACATGCGTAAAGGTTTTTGTAATGCTTTTTAAAATTCAAGCGCAAACCTGCTTTTTTTCAAGTTTTACTAAAAATTAATAAAACTGACATTTTTTGTCTGTTATGATTATTATGCACGTAGAACGAAATAGTATTATAAAATTAATGTTGAAAACCCACTCCTGTTGATTTTAGAGGTTTACAACAGAAATAGAAGCCCAACAACTTAAATCAGTGTAACTATCGCCATCTACCGTCGAAGACGGACAAATGTTTGTCCATATCAACTTTAAGGTGGGTGCCAAGTTGCAATTCCGAATTTGCTACTTTCACCACGGTCACTTCGAAATTACAAAGTGTTCCAAAATACAATTCACGCTCATTTTACAACATGGATGACAACAAAATTTTGTAATTTATAAAATTTTTAATAATTTTTTTGAAGAAACCCAGGGCTATGTTTGTCTTTAAAATAATGGAATGGCTTCACGAACATCATCCATCGGTGGTGGACTGCAAGAAGCATTGTACATATTTGAAAGAGTTTTAAAAAATGGTTCAAATTTTGTGAATGTTTAGCTAATATTTCCCTACAATTCAAAAATATCCTTACAGTTCCAGAGACACAAACCTCCGAAAATTGAATTGTAAAATCGCAATGCGTTTTCCTGGGGCGGGGGCCTATTCACACAGTGCATATTCATGGCGCCTAAAACCGGTTTTATATACTGTGTTTCCATGCAGAGTTTATCCTGAGTTTACTCAGAATAAGCGCCCATGGAAACGGGGATTGAGTAAAGTGTCGTTAAATCCAAGTAAACTTAACGAAGCCAGTCCGATTAAGCCGGGTTTTGCATATGTGTGTGTTTTAGTATCGTTTACTGCACATATACCAACGGCGACGCAATGTAAAATTAATGATCTGTCACTTTAACCCCGAACCGTCATGGAAACAGCATCGAGTGATCTTGAGAGAAAAAGCTTTCTGTTTACTTAACGAAAACTCTACCCTGGCTCATGGAAACACAGTAATAGATGAGAGAGGGAAGGAAGCGGAAGAACTTAACGAAACATCTTTCACGCAAAATCAAACGCGTGAAAACTAGCACACATATAAAAAGTTACTTCTATCTGCATTCTTTAGCTCTGTTTTTCTCTAACAAGTAAATTTCATCTGCAATACATTTAAATGTTCCTGTATAGCATTCTAATTTACTATCCATAATTTACGCTCCGTGTGAGTTGCTAGGAGTTGAATAAAACCGGTTTTACTCACCACACTTATGGCAACGTGTGACCCAATTGTCATATGAATTGTAACTTGGCACAGGGTCTTAGTATAGGGTGCCTTCCATTTAGACACAGAAAGACAATTGTGTCCGACACAGCGTGTCGCTCTGTGTCGTTCTGTGTAAGCCAAAATTGAACACATAAGTTCATGAAAAATCCGCCACGGCGCACTTTCCTCGTTTTTATTTTTATTTGGCAAGTAAATCGTAAATTTTATGTTTATAATTTCTTTAAATTAATTACCCCACTTCTTATAAATGCTGGGAATCTTAAAAATGAAACAATTTTGTTGTAATTATAAATTAACGACCACATTTCAATTGGCGAGGGTTGGTAGCATTGTCTTAGTTGTGCCCGGCTGTGTCTAGCTGTGTCGTTGATGGAACACTTCTGTGTCGGACACAGTGTAACACTGTGTCTCTCTGGGTGCCTTCCATTTAGACACAGAGAGACACAGTGTTACACTGCGTCCGACACAGAAGTGTTCCATCAACAACACAGCTAGACACAGCCGGGCACAACTAAGACAATGCTACCAACCCTCGCCAATTGAAATGTGATCGTTAATTTATAATTACAACAATATTGTTTCATTTTTAAGATTCTCGGCATTTATAAGATGTCGGGTAATTAATTTAAAGAAATTATCAACATAAAATTTACGATTTACTTGCTAAACAAAAATAAAAACGAGGAAAGTGCGCCGTGGCGGATTTTTCATGAACTTATGTGTTCCATTTGGGCTTACACAGAACGACACAGAGCGACACGCTGTGTCGGACACAATTGTCTTTCTGTGTCTAAATGGAAGGCACCCTCTGTGTCTAAATGGAAGGCACCCATATAATCCTTAGAATATAAAACTACAGGAAGGGCCCTCGGAGAATTTTAGAGTAGTGAAATTCAAACTGCACACTTCATTGCTCTTTTTTTCGCTGAAAATTCACTCCTAACAACTTCAATTACACTAAAAACAATTTTTTTAAACTTTCTTTCTTCTTTTTTTTTATAGGTGTCAAGTGTTTGTAATGCGCTTTTCAGAGATATTTAAAAAAGTTACTAATAAACTATATAAGCTAACTATATTCTACTCGATAACAATAAGTCATTTTTAAGGTCAAATTTAACAAATTGTTATTTTTTGTTGACTTTTATAAATTTTTATAAACGAAGGGTTTTGCATTTCTTGCATAATTAACGCAATTAATGCAATTTTAGCTACTTTTGTTAGATTTTTTAATTTCATCTGGTCCGTCGTAACAAACTTCCCGTCTTGGATCTTCGTATTGTGAGCAGGTAAGCGACATGTATGCCGTGGTGAGATACTTAGACATTTAATTTTTGTATAGTGAGATGTATTTTGTCTCACGTATGTGCATTGTGTTTAGGGCATTAAAAGCGAAAGATCATCTATTTTTAAGTAGTTAAAGCTTGCGAACCTGGCGGAAATTTTATGCGTTTCTACTAGGAGTAAAATACCCTAAAGCAGGAGCGGGGGTAGTTGAGTGTTCTCGGGAGTACTCCTGAGTAGCAAATATTGCCCAATGAAAGGCAGCGAGAAAAATTGTTTCTTCCATCAAGTATTTCGCGGCAAAAATATGCGAAGTGTCAAATATATATCAAGCCTGCTTGAAGTCAAGCTCTCAAGTAGGTAAGCTGTCGCCGCGGACTAAACTATCAGTTCAAGTCAACCCCTCAGTCCGACATGTAATCTTAGTAAATAACAACCCAAAAACAAGAGCAAGAGTATTCGCGAGTAGCTAGCAGCAGTTTTGAGTACTGGTAAGTACTCAAAACTGCTGCTAGCTACTCGCAACTACCCTTGCTCTTGTGTTTGGGCAGATACGCATAAAATTTCCACCTGGGTTTTCAAAGCTTTCCTTTTGGGGCATGCGACACGAATCGAGCTTACTGCAGTCGTTGAACGAGTTTTAGGGCAAAGGGTGAAGAGGCGCTTAGAGGGGAAATCAACGCTTCTGGATTCTATTTCTCGCGTTGATTTCACGCACACACTTTCATTGACGTTTGGTGGGGTGGGAAATTTTAAATTATAAACAAGCAGTTATTCGTATTTTGTTTAGCTTAAATACACATACATAGATAATCATAGTATGAACAATAATTTGGTGACTGCAGTAAGCACGCCTCATGTCACATCTCTGTGCGTGCTTACTGCAGTAAGCTCGACACGTGCCGCATCCACCATTCATCTAATACTGAGTTTCTATGAGTGTTCAACCGGAGTCATGGAAATAGACACAGTAAGATTTTACGACAAAGAGTTTCAATTCTGTGCAACTCCACGAAAATATTTGGGTTGAACTGAGTTCACGCACACAACTAAAAACGGAACACTGGCAAAGGTACAAAAAGTGAAAAGGTCGCGCCTCGCTTGGAAGGCAGAAGAGACTTTAGCTGTTTTCGATTTGCCACATTTATCTGATATGCCTCACATTTTCCTCAGTTTCACTGAAAATGGCTGTTCGATTTGGCGGCTCAGTTCCTATTTTACAACAGATGGCGACAGCTTCCAACTGATACAAAACCAAGTGATGTGATAAAAATATTTTTTATCACATCAGTTGAATAAGTGATTTTGAAGTTATGCACTGATGTATTTATTACGGTTGAATATCTTATTTTGTAATAATTTCATATTCAGCAACGGAAGTATTATGAAGAGACAATTTCTTTAATCTCGGTGTATGGAAAATTAATTTATAAAATTTTTATTATTTATCACATAAGTGACTGTTCGATTTGCTTTTTGCAATCAGTTACAATTTGACAGAACAAAAGTGAGGCAAAAGTGAGTACGAGATTTGACATGTGAGGAATATGTGATGAATATCAGATAAATGTGGCAAATCGAAAACAGCTTTTATATTATAAATACTTTTAATGAAAAATCGATGATAAAACTAATTGATGGAAAAAGATGGAGGAAGGCGGTAGGCAGAAATGGAAACGCATAGAGTAAAGGCCCAAACATATAGCAGAAACGCAAACGAACTTAAACGAAAACAAAATGAACTTGAAAATGATTGCATTGAGTTTTGCATTGAGTATAAGAGGTTTTTATTTTCGATAAATACATATATTATACAATTTATATAATTTATGGCGGATGTCGAGAATTCACAAGAAAAATCAAAATTTCAATTTTTTCACCTTATAGGTATGCTGATTTATTCTTTTTATCAATTTAAAAAGCTCCGAGCTCCAAGTATTAGTTTTTAATATATTTTGTTTTGGAATCCAATGTTGATAAATCCAAGAAAGAGTTAATAGGTAAATGCCCTTCTGTAGTTTCTTCACCACCAATGGGTGGTGCTACACGGAGACTCGAGAAGTCGTCCGAAATCAGATTTGAGTCTCGTTATCTAATGCTACACGAGGCTGTCTTCGGCTTAGAATAATTCTTTACCCTACATGAAAGCTTTGATTGAGTGTGTATACCGCGGTCATTGTTTACATCTGAGAAGGGAGAAGAGAAAGAAATATGTGTATGAGTTAGTTTTCACCCCGGAAATTTTTGGATGAAAATTCTTTCGTTAAAGTTTCGTCATGTGCGTCCATCTTTCTCTCCACTCCTTCGTTTCTTTCCTATGAAACCGGGTTTTTCGTACATCTTGAGTCTCCGTGTAGCACCCACAATGATCGGCATTCACTAAGTCTTCAATGACAGGTCCTTCAGCTAAAAATTCAGGATTTGAAAGTATATCATAACGTACGCCTTGAAAGAGATTAATTTACACGTTCTGTTTTCGTTTTCAAGTAAATAAACAATAGAATTACGCGGCCTTTGATTTGCACGTAAAATATGCATAATACTTTCAGCTGCACGAACTGGTACTGTTCTTTTTTCAACAACAATTTTGTTACTTTGTGCTATTCTGCGATCAATCTTGCTGCATTTCCAACATATTTTAAATCTGCAGCTCCTCCTTTACCATTACTGAACATTTTAGTTGATCCTGATGAGAACACATCACTTGGCTGAAAATGTTTGGAGCAAACGCAATCATTCCGGGTTTCCACCAAATCAGTCCTTCCAATTGCATGCAGCCATTTATTCCTTATTTCAGAATTTGCCGGAAATCTGAAACATTAAGTTTGTATAGAAATAAAATGAAAAAATATAAAATTAAACCAAAAATTTTGATTTACGGTACGACGCTGGTAAGGTTCCGCAGTGTATTTTGTTGTTGCAGTCAATTTTTTTTCTTAGAGAAACTCTGCAGTTTTAATTTCTTTTATTGGAGTTAAATTTGCTCGAACTTCCAAAAAAATAACTGAATATCCAACGAGACACTTTATTCTTTGAATTGGAAGGATAAACTCTACACTTGATATTCATGAATTAAGGCCCAAACATATAGCAGAAACGAAAACGAACCGAAACGAAAAGAATGAAATAAATCGTATGAAAATGTATGAACTCGGTTATATAAACGAACAGAACCGAATCGGAACGAATGATATAAATTTATTTCATTTCGGTATTCATTTCAGCTATTCAGCCCGTTACTTTGACAGTTCGACAGACAGTTCGTTTTCGAATTTATAGTAGTTGAAAGAACGAAAAAGAAGTTTTTTTAAAAGAATGCAGTCAATACGAGGTGAAAAAATTTAAAATATGATTTCTCTTGTGATTTCTCGACATCCGCCATAAATTATATAAAGTGTATAATATGTGTATTTATCGAAAATAAAAAACTCTTCTACTCAATGCAATACTTGTCAACAAATGTCAAGAACCGATTCGCTCAGGCACCTATTTAATCGCTATCATTTTCAAGTTCATTTCGTTTTCGTTTCGGTTTCTTTTCGTTTCTGATGCTATATGTTTGGGCCTTAAAGCTAAGTATGCTGTTCCTAAGTACGGCAGTCAAGAAAAATTTCCCCTTATAAACTTTATGTAAAAAAACGCTTAAGTAATCGGTCAAGAAATGCTCTAGAAATTTTTTCTCAAGAAATTTCTGTACCCAGTACGCTGTTCGCTCAAGAAAAGTGCTAGTAATATTCTGACACGTAGATGGAGCCTTTTTTTGATGCGGTAAGAAGAAATTGGGAAGACAATTTTTTCTTGACCGAAATTGACATTTTGTTGTGACGGAAAATAGATTTGGCCGTGGGAAGTGTTTTCATTATTTTTTTTATAGTTTTTATAGAGCGTAATATAAATAAAGGACAGTTTAAGCGATTATTCATTATTTAAGTGTTGTTTTAAAATACGTTTCTGAGAAAATTCCTTCTTTTTATTGTGCGGAAGGACTCTAAAAAAACATTTCCCGCAGCCAGATATTATTCTCCTACACATAAATGTCAAATGTCAATTTTAGTCAAGAAAAAAAGGCTTCGCATTCACTTGTCAAAATTTTCTGTACCGCGGTCATGGAGGCTATACAAGGAGACAAAACTACGTGTTGTCAATTTTCGTTTGATTATTGGTGGCGCTGCAGTCAAATGTACCCCAAAAAACATGGCCGATTGTATTTATCCGGTTCATGGCAAAGTTCGTTTATTACTAATATATTTTACGTTTACCAGCCCACAGCTGTTTAGCAGCTTCTAAATTCAATTTATAAAAATGCGATTATTCGTAATTAATCAATTTTTGATGTTTCCAATGAATTTTTATTAATTTCATTTGGGGTACATCGGACAAAGGTGACATCTGTGGCCAAAACTGAACTAGAAGTTTAGTTTCTTCTACCCATCCATTTTCTGTCATTTTCCCCATTATTGTTATTGCCGGAAAAAATTGACCGTGACAACCCAGCAGCATTTTCGGCAATATTCCTCTAAAATATTACCAAAGCAATAAATTGGTGCAAATTACACTATCCTTCACTCGATACTCACATCAAAACGGTTTGTGTATGATGCGAGGATTACACTGGGGCTACGTAGACTAGTCATGATTGCTATGTAGTAAAACCGACTTTTAAGAAGAGAAGAGTGAAGGGGCGGGGTGAGTATGCAGCCCCTTCACCTCTCTTCTTAAAAATCGGTTTTACTACATAGTACCTGCGTTCCATTGGGAGAAATTTTCTAATCCGGAGTACTCCGGAGTACATGGCCAATGGAACACGATTATTCATATCAGAAGAAAATACGAGTAAAACATAACCTCAAATTAATTTATTGCCCTTAAAAAAATGTGAAATAATTATTTTTCTTTAAATAAAAGGAAATTTTATATCTTACTGTATACTATATTTACCGTTTTTGTAGATTTACTTTAAAAAAACACTTTAAAATAATTAATCGACAGTTTACTTAACCTTAAAAAACAAAAGGCCATCTATTTTTAAATAGTTAAAGCTTGCAAACCTGGCGGAAATTTTATGCGTTTCTAATAGGAGTGAAACACCCTAAAGCAAGAGCAGGGGTAGTTGAGTATACCCGGGAGTACTCCGGAGTAGCAAATATTGCCCAATGGAACGCAGCTATTAATGATGACTAGTCTACGTAGCCCCACTTAGTGTAATCGATAGGTGAGGCTGGCCAATGTTCTGGCTCAAAAGTGAGGAGACATTTACCAAGTTTATAGCAGCAAAATTAAATCGATTTAACTCAAGATTACGCAAAAATTTTGAATTAACGTATAAACGGGTATTTATTATCGAAGATTCTCACAAAGGGTGAGTTCAAAAACTCATCACTGCCGAAACACTGCAATATTCAGCTATACACTTCCAATTGCTGAATTCTGCAGTGTTGCGGCAGTGATGAATTTTTGAATTTACCCTATATTGATATACAGGCCTGGAAGCAGCCTAATACTAATACTAACATAGCTGAAAACAAGCCAAAAATATTCTGACAATTGTGGAATTAACATGGCCGAAGCCATACGAAGCAATTTTTTAAGTTTGTTTTTGCACTAAAAAGTGGTAAAATATTGTATATTATATATTATTTTTTCGTGTTAATTTAGGGAAAAAATGATGAATTTGTGTAGTAATATAATAAAAAGTGCTTTTTAAGTGATTAAAGATTATTATAGAATAGTTATTAAAAACATAAGTGCAGAAAAATGTGAAGGAAAAGTGAAAAAGTTATTGTTATTCATGTTGTGTGGTAGTACTTGCACTTATGTTTTTAATAACTCTTCTATAATAATTTTTAACTACTTTGGTAAATATTGAGTATACTAGTACCCACCTCCGATTTTTTTCAAATTTTTTTTATATATGTATTTTGGTCCGTAGAATTCATTTTTCGAAAAATAAATTGTCGCTCGCTTACCGTTTTCGAGTAATAAATTTTTATAGTTGTGTAAAATCGGTTTGCAGAAAAGTGATAACCGCCATATTGAAAACACTTATTTAGAACCCGAAGGGGGTTCATCGGGTGATTATTGATACGTTAACCTTAGAACGGGGGGTATGGGGGGCGGAGCCCCCCAAAATCGAAAAGCTAAATTCAAAAAGGGGGGTATGGGGGGCGGAGCCCCCCAAAATCGAAAGAGGAAATCTTAAAAGGGGGGTATGGGGGGCGGAGCCCCCCAAACGGGGGGATGGGGGGCAGAGCCCCCATTCCATAAAAAGTGTACTTAATTTTCCAATTGCACCTTTTGTTTTAGAAGAACATATAGGATGATTTGTTGAACGTTCGACACCAGTGCTAATTTCACGATTTTGCTGGATCCTTGCGCAGGTAGACCAATGCTAAGATTCGCCTGAGGAGCTCCTAATTTTAGAAGAGCCAAAAGGAGGTTTAGTTGTTTTACTTCCAACATTACATGCGCAAGGATCCACCAAAATCGTGAAATGAACACTAATGTTGGAAGTAAAACAACTAAACCTCCTTTTGGCTCTTCTAAAATTAGGAGCTCCTCAGGCGAATCTTAGCATTGGTCTACCTGCGCAAGGATCCAGCAAAATCGTGAAATTAGCACTGGTGTCGAACGTTCAACAAATCATCCTATATGTTCTTCTAAAACAAAAGGTGCAATTGGAAAATTAAGTACACTTTTTATGGAATGGGGGCTCTGCCCCCCATCCCCCCGTTTGGGGGGCTCCGCCCCCCATACCCCCCTTTTAAGATTTCCTCTTTCGATTTTGGGGGGCTCCGCCCCCCATACCCCCCTTTTAAGATTTCCTCTTTCGATTTTGGGGGGCTCCGCCCCCCATACCCCCCTTTTTGAATTTAGCTTTTCGATTTTGGGGGGCTCCGCCCCCCATACCCCCCGTTCTAAGGTTAACGTATCAATAATCACCCGATGAACCCCCTTCGGGTTCTAAATAAGTGTTTTCAATATGGCGGTTATCACTTTTCTGCAAACCGATTTTACACAACTATAAAAATTTATTACTCGAAAACGGTAAGCGAGCGACAATTTATTTTTCGAAAAATGAATTCTACGGACCAAAATACATATATAAAAAAAATTTCAAAAAAATCGGAGGTGGGTACTAGTATACTCAATATTTACCACTACTTTAAATTCACTTTTAATTCCATCCTACTACACAAATTAAACACTTTTTCCCTAAATTAATATGAAAAAACCACCGCGATTGTAAACAAAAATGGTCACCCAATCAATTAGCACTCTTAAAATACACTTAACAACTAATTTTTTTTTAATTTATGGACTCAGATCACTAAATAACTTATCGCTGATAATCCGTGTGCACTAAAAAGTGATAAAATACAATATTTTACCACTTTTTATTCCAAAACCAAAGTTAAAAAATTGCTTCGTACGGCTTCGGCCATGTAAATTCCACAACTGTCAGACGATTTTGGCCTCGCCCAGCCCCAACCAAAAAGTCTGCTTCCAGGCCTGAGCGCCTATTCTGTAACTGTGAAAAGTCTAGTGAAAAGTCTTTTCAGTGAGAATTCCAATAAATGCGATTCTGGAACGATGAGAACGTGAGTTTATCTGTCAAATTGTTTCATGGTGAAAAGTAATTTCTCACCAAAATTTTTCTAGTGAGAACTTGTCATTTTCAAATCACAACAGTTGTGAGAAGTGTGAAAACTTTTAATTTTCAAAAAAAATATGGGAGGAGTGTGCCACTCATTTAAATGCTTTTTAATTTAAGTAGTAATGTGGAACTTTTTATGTTCAACGGTTTTTGCAAAAAAAGGGAAATTTTAAATTGAAATTTTGAGTGCAAACCCAAATTATAATTGCCCACCTTTGGCGTCTTCTTCTTTGCTCTATAAATAAAAAAACTGTTGCCGTTTTAAATGTTACAAAGGGCCTGTTCAAAAACGCAGAACTGCGGTCATTCTGCAAAATTCAGCAATTGGAAGTCTGTAGCTGAATATAGAAGAATGACCGCAGTTCTGCGTTTATGACCAGGCCCGCTTATCTACAAAGTAGGCTACTCGAATAAGTACAAAATATGACATAAAACTCCACGTTTGACGTTTATACAAGTGAGAATTTCCAATGTGAACTACATTCAGCTCATTTGTCACTGGAATGTCTCACTTTAGGTTATAGAATCGCTTTGCTGACAAAAATGAGAACTCAAAATGAGAAGACCCGATGAGAATGAGAATGAAACGACTTTTCACGTTTTAACTTTCTCATAGTTACAGAATAGCCACTCTGTACTTACACAACGTCTACACTAGCCATGGCCATGGCCATTTTCATATGGCATGGACCGTGTAGACCTTGAAAGTTGGCCATATTTGATGGCAGATCTTATGGCATACTCGATGGAAAGCCATTATGGCCGGCCATCAAATCTGCCATGAATTTGGCCATAATTTGACATTTGTTCACTATGGCGGAAAGTTTAAAATTTAGTTTGATTCGGTGTGAATACATGTACGCATGTTTTAATTCTGAAAATATTTTTGTCTCGATAATATTTGTGAAAATGTGCCATTTTTTCCATGAAAATTCATGCCTCGAATTGCCCACCACCATAACATTTGGCAGCTCAAGCCATAAAATATGGCAAAGTCGATGGCGAAAAATATGGAATGTGGAGACGCAGTGTTAATCGGTTTTAAAATAAAAAACAGTTCAGTGCATGTCAGCGATATAAACATAATTAGAAAAAACTAGACAGCTATAGAGTTTTTTCTTCTTTCTCTATTTTCTTTATTTTTAAAAGTTCGTTAAACAGAGGGAAAAAACCCTCACATATTTGAAAAAAAATACATTTATTTTACGAAAAAACTGCTACTAAATAAAAAATAATGATGGAAAATTATTTCTATCAATTATAACATACATCTTATTACTTATTTTCCTCTAAATTCGAAAAAAAAATTGTTGTTTACATAGAAAAGGTCTTCTTCTTCTGGAGAAAAATGGTGCCATTGCAAGTTGTCAATTAGCAGTCCATATCTATATGTCAGTGGTATACATGTACGCCATTTTTGGTTCCTTATCTTCTCTATTCTAAGGCAGCAACACGGAATAATTGGTTTAACTATTAGCTGCGTTCCATTCGGCAATCCACTCGGATCGACGGGAGTCCACTCAACTACGCCTGCTCTTGCTTTAGGGTATTTTACTCCTAGTAGAAGAATGCCTTTTGTTTTTTAAGGTTAAGTAAACTGCCTGTGTTTTTTTTAAGTAAATCTGCAAAAACGGTAAATATAGTACACAGTAAGATAACAAATTTTCTTTAATTATAAAAAAATAATTATTTCACATTTCTTTTAAATTAATTTGAGGTTATGTTTTAATCGTATTTCGTATTGGAACGCAAATAAAAATTTTAATATAAATTCGATTTATATTTCACGGTAAAAAATACTTCCGAATATTTTAAAACATCAAAACTGACACTTGAAATATTTTAAAACACGTCGAGTCAGTGTGAACACTATTGAGCTTTTCAAAACGACTGGTTCATAAAACATGTTTTGGGCGTCAGTGTGAACCACTGACATATAGATATGGACTGCTAATTGACAACTGTCAATGGGCATATTCACACGTTGCCATAAGTGTGGTGAGTAAAACCGGTTTTATTCAACTCCTAGCAACTCACACGGGGCGTAAATTATGGATAGTAAATTTGAATGCTATAGATGCAAGTTACACTTTCCATCATTTCGTTTATTACTCCCATACACAAACCGATTTTTTAGCCAAGGGGTCGGAGGGAAGTATATGTCATCCATGTAATTTGCACCCATCGCTGCGACCCCTTGCCTAAAAAATCGTTTTGTGTATGGGGGTAATAAACGAAATGATGGAAAGTGTAACTTGGGTGATACAGGAACATTTTAATGTATTGCAGATGAAATTTACTTGTTAGAGAAAAACAGGGTTAAAGAATGCAAGAGATAGAAGTAACTTTTTATATGTGTGCTAGTTTTCACGCGTTTGGTTTTGCGTGAAAAATGTTGCGTTAAGTTCTTCCGCTCCCTTCCCTCTCCCATCGATAAAACAGGTTTTAGGCGCCATGAATATGCACTGTGTGAATAGGCCCATTGAAAATGAAACGCACCTATTGTGTGTATGGGTGAGGCTTAGAATATAGAACTACAGGAAAGGCCCTCGGGTATAAAATCCGTGTATGGGAGCGTAGTGAAATCGCTATCAGTCAACTGTCAAATTGGTACAATTTCTTGTAAGTTAACTGTCAAATTTTCCCGTAGCTCTTTCTTTAAAACGAGTTTTTCTATAAAATTTATTTACAGTTTTTCGCAAAACTAATTAAAAAGAAGAAAGAAAGTTTAAATAATTTGTTTTTAGTGTAATTGAAGTTGTTACGAGTGAATTTTCAGTGAAAAAAGAGCAATGAAGTGTGCAGTTTGAATTTCACTACGCTAAAATTCTCCGAGGGCCCTCCCTGTAGTTTTGTATTCTAAGGTGTGAGGAGTTCACAAAATGGCTGATTTTGGTCTTATATCCGAATCTGTTTATACAGGCAATTCGTCTTAAGCCGATTTTAAGCTTAAAACTCTTTGCGCATAAACAAGGTACATGTTTCGATAAGTTCTTTCGCTCCCTTTCCTATTAAACCCCTTTTTACTCGCTATAAATATGCAGTGTATGAGGAAGCCCAATGGAAAGTGCCTGTTCACACGGGTGGTCACCGCGACCTTTCAACACGAAATTATAGGTGCGGGGAGCGTTCGGGTGGGAAGGAAGTGCGTCTTGATTTGAAAGCGACTCACGTTCGCTTTTCTGACCAGCTGACTGTTTCTATTTCATTTTGTATCACCTTACTGTTCCATTTTATTTTCGTTTCACCCGTATTGGGAGCAAACGTGCGATAGGACAATTTTCAGGCTTCAGTTTTGTTGCACAGATTTTTTACTAAAATTAATTATATTCAGGTAATCACAGTTTATAAAAATTTATGTCACTTTTATGAAAATCACAAACTTTGTTCCCGTACCGTATGTTCCACCTGTCATAAAAACGACTGGACACAAAGCGAAACGTGTAAACAAATATTCGCTTTTTCGTTCGCTTTGTCGCGCCTCAAAGCGACCTGTGTGAACAGTCACAATGGACCCACCGCACGGTACTGTGTTTACGGTCTTATTTTTCTTACTTGTTGAACCAGCTCGAAATCTCAATCCATATATAATTTTATATCATTGGGTTGAAGGTAGTTTTTGTTGTTTTAATTTAAATTGTTTACAGTTGTTTCATAGGTTTCTGTGCTTGTGAGTTTTAATTTTTTGTTCGGGGTTTATTGTTATTAATTCGTGTAATATTTTATATTTTTGCCAAAATGAGTGACGCCAATACTATTAACAGCACTCTAAATGTTACCAGGGACGATCAAATTGTGCCATTCGATGAAAACGAGTAAGTTTTAGAAGTAAAATTAATATGATTTTAAATGTTTAAAATTTTATTTGTTTTTAAATAAGAAATGATTTCTTGCTCAATATTAATTGTGCATGGTAATTATTGTCTGTTGATACAGTGACAATTTATGACAACCTGAATGTTGGGCTGTATTTTCGTTTAGAATGTAGTCAACGTTGTTTGTAAATTAAAACTAACCGTTATGGCAAAAAGCAGTACAAGGGAATACATAAATATCTTGCCCATGCCCATAGTTATTGCTGTCAATATCATTTTCCTTTTTTTATAGCAGGACAGCATTAAATATGGGCATGGGGAAGATATTGATGTACTCCCTTGCCTTTTAGCTATGTTCGACGATAAAATGGAAATCTTGTACAATTTCTTTTGCAATACCCAGCATTCTTTCTCCAGAAGCTCGTCTGTGCCATCGTAGTGTACTCAGATTTATATGCGTGACTATAATATTTGATTTGGTCATACATTCCATCAATCTCTTCGTTTTTCTAATGGGTCATTCGTTTTTACAGAACCAAATACTCTTCCTAGGATTTTCCTTTCGAAGATTTTGAGCTGATATTCCGTTTGTTTGGTCATAAGCTTCAGACCTGTATAGCCTACAGTCCCTGAGCCATTTTTTTGATTGATTAGTAACAAGCTGAAATTTCGTGAGTAGCTTACTTTTGACGAGACGCTCAACTTTTGTTCTTGCAAAAATTCTCGATAGTGGTTCCTAATGAAACGCGTGGGCGTTAAAGATGTCGGTTTGGTTTGGTGGGCGTTAAACTTGTCGGTTTATTAGTAACTATTTGTTTGTTAGTTAAATCAAGAGATAATGTAATAAAGAACTCAAAAAAAGTTTGTATTACAAAATTGTTGGTCTAACCGAAGGGTCGCCCACCCCCAAAGTGTGCAAATAACTAGCTCATAAATAACTACTAGTAACAAGCTGATTTTTTGACTGTTGGTTGGCACTTGGGGGTTCATTAAGACGGCCACATTGTCCTACAAATTCAGTGGTCCGATTTCCCAGTCCTACGCACTGCACAAATCTGGAATTCTTCAGAGCGTAGGACTGGGAAATTGGACCACTGAATTTGATACCTTATTCATGAAAATAGGTTATAAGGTTACAAAAATACAGGGTGATATGTAAAACTCTAACAAAATATTTCAAAATGCACTTGCGGCTAAACCGTTAAGCGGCCCACACACTCAGTTTTAACTGGGCAGTTGAGCTGTGTAAAAAACATGTACAATAAACTGAACTGAAAGTGGGTTCCTGTGCACTTTATTGGAGCAAAAGAGGGTCCAGAAGCTCAGGTCTGAAGACTGAATGAAAATAGTTCAAAACGCACAGCTCACACTATTTATCGCTCAGACATGACGTCACACGTGATAAACTGCGCTGTTAAACTGAAAGTGTATGGGCCGCTTTACGATTCCCCCCCCCTCATTCGACTTTTTTGTTCGTCTAACCAAAACCAACAATCAACAACCGGCCGCTTTGCAAACTTAGTGGGTATATAAATACTTTTGAAATTTAAAATTATAATTACATACATATTTATACATTTTTTAATCATGGGCGCATCCAGCGCACTCAGCCGCTGAGCAGCGGCTAAGTGCTGAGCTCGTTGGATGGATAGCTGAACTAAGCAGCTTAGCCCAGCGGCTGGCAAATTTCTCAGCGTAAAATTTTTATTCTAAGTAGCTCAGCGGTAGTAAATTGACGTTATATAAAATAGGAAAAAAATTTTGTTGTCAAAATAAATTCTAACTGAGCTATCTATCACATCTACCCGATACACACCGCTGAGTTACTTTTTACGCTGTGCTGTTCAGCTAAGCGGCTTTTCCGCTGAGCGCTCTGGATGCGCCCATTATTATCATCTATTTTTCGTTTTGGTCACTTGAAAGTTTTAATTAACAGCTTGAACACCCTGAAACGCAACATCGGAATGAGTTTTTAATCAAAAACATTTTGTAAGGAAATGTCCTGCCCCAGGGGTTTTATGATGTTTTGATAGAAGGATTTCGAAACAATGGTTCTATTAGTACTCATAATCATCTTCAACTATGGACGAAAAGGAGTACGCATGCAATAAAGTAACTAAATGTTTATTGCGAAATGGTGTGCGCAAAAAAAGTAATTAAAGGTCAAATGTCACAAAAATCGGTTGCAAATATTTCGTAAACGGTACGTGCTATTGCAAAATAGTCAAGGCAAGAAATATAGATTTTGTGATTCTCTACAAAAAGAGCCGGTTTAGACGGTGCATGTGTCTCACGAACTTTGTGGATAAAGGGAGAGGTGGGGTGGTACCTCTCATCATCCCCACTTCTCCCTTCAGCACCAAACGTTCGTAAGGCACATGCGCTGAAGCGCACCGTCTAAAACCGCTCAAAAGCTCTCTACGAGTGACGGTTTGGGAGATATCGCGATTTTAAGAATTTTCCATATAAAAAAATTGTACAAAATTGTATAAATGTGGGTATGGTGGGTAGCAGTACCCACCCGGAAAATTTCGGGTGGGTAAAATACCCACCCGGGATTTGAGCAATCGATAGAGGGACATCTTTTTCTTTTCAAATTGTACAGTTATAGAATAGCTGACTTCAAGTTTCATTTATACTCAATTTATAAAAAACCCAGAATTCGTAGAAGATACATATGTAAATAATGGCCATGATTCTTATTTGTCAACACTATTGTGTACTTTTTTGCTCCGATTACTTAAAGGCTTCTTTTTTTCAATGCTAAAGTTAAAAGTATACGTATTTTGTGCTGCACATTCTCCTCGCAATTCCAAATAAATTAGAAACAGAATAAAAAAATTCATGCGCGGGTCTCGGGACCCTCGACAGAAGTGAAATTTCTTAGAAAATCCCACTTTACTAATTAAGATTCTTCGTACTTTTTAGTTAGTTTGACAAAAGACATAATTTTCGTTACATTGGGGACGAATAAACTTAACAAATTTTCTTTAAATTCCAAAATTTTACGTGTCTTACTTCAGTAATTTTATTTTAATTATTGTGTTTTGTTGTAAAATACGACTAGATTTACACAAATTCCTTCAGTTTTTATACCCTTTATATGTATTAGCTTGACCTGTATGTTGTATGTTGTATGTTGTATGTTGTATGTTTCATGTAAACAAATCTTGCAATTTGATTTTGACCCACTTCCAGGTACCGGATCAACTTGAAATTTTGCACATATGTATAGTTCGCGTGACAATGCAATCTGACCATTTTGTAAAAAAATCAAAATGGCGGTTCCAAGATGGCGGCCGAATTTTGCAATTTTACTCCCCGACCCCCGACACGGGTATCAAATGAAAGAGTATTACAAGTAGAATACAATTACCTATGTGGCGTTATACAAAATTCAAAATGGCGGCCAACAAAAAATGGCGGACTACCTTTTTCTTTACAACCCACTCGATATGGGTATCGGCTCTGATCTGATAAACCTAAACTTTTTTTTGCAAAATTAGAAAGCTTGGACAATTCCCTATGAAAAATGTCCAGAGAATTTTTTTCCTACGACTTCTACTTTTGGAGTTAAAAGCAATTTTAATGCTAAAATTGGGTCTTTTTTAGTACTTTTTCACCTAAGCTTTGCTAAAAAGTACCAAATAAGCACCAAATAAGGTCAATTTCAACATCAAACTTGCTAATAACTTCAAAAGTAAAGGCCGTAGCATAAAAATTGTTAGGACATTATTCATAGGAAATTGTTCAAGCTTTCCAATTTTGTAAAAAAAAATATCAGTTAATTACGTATTTTTTGGAGAAAATGGTGGTTTTAGTTGAAATTTTAGTAAAAAAAAACAAAATTTTCACTTTGTTGACTCATTTACAGCTTTAGATAGGTGGGAGTATTCTGCGTACACTGATACCTTATTTATGAAAATAGGTCATAGGGTTACAAAAATACAGGGTGATATGTAAAACTCTAGCAAAAAAACTTCAAAACGCCCTAGCGGCTAAACCGTTAAGATTACCCCACCCCCTCCTGAACGATTTTTTGTTCGTCTATCCAAAACCTATTCCTACCCGCCCGGTGTACAATCTTATGCGTTACACCCTGTATAATAACCTCACTGATGAACTTGATTTAGAAAAATTGTTAAATCAGTTTATTTCTAAAAATGCAAAGCGCAGCACATGTTTTGCATTACGCAATTAAAACTCTGTGAAAATATATGTAAATATGTAATAAAACATTTTGTATACAACTAAAATATTTTATTGAGTTTATTCAATGATATTTTTTTTTAATTTATTTGGTAGTTTTCATTCGCATGAAATTATTTCATGAATTTTTTCTCATGATTATTTTTATTATTGCTGCATTCCTATTTAGGTAAAATTGTAAATTTGATGGGGGTTGTTTGTCTGACAACGTAACCGGGCCCAACACGATCCGCCGGCACTGCTGGCAGACCTGGTTAGGCCACAGACAGCGCGGCACACCATGAGTTTTAGTAAATATAAGGTTTAAACTTCAATTTAAAAAAAATTATCCTTGTCGTTGGCCCAAAAAAGTTATTCAAGGTCAAAGGTCGCGAAAATGGTGTTTCGCAAATACTTTGTAAACGGTAAGTGCTATTCCAAAATAGTCAATGCAAGAAATATAGATATTGTGATTATATACAAAAAAGCTCTACACTTTTTTTCGCTACGAATGACCGTTCGGGAGATATCGCGATTTTAATCATTTTTCATACAAAAATTTTATATAAATTCTGATCTGGCAGGGGTTAGGCCACAGCCAGGGCGCGCCACACTATGCGTTTTAGTACTTACTAGGTGTATACTTCAATTTAAAAGAAAATTATCCTTGTCGATACATAGGTTTGGACTATAAATACCAAAACTAATATTACCTAATTTCTCACCTTAGGCCACACTTTAGATTAGGCACACCACGCCTAAAGTATTCTCCTATCTCTAATGTTACTTACAATAGGTTTTGTTTTCTTCTTGCCGATCAGGCGCGTACCCGGGGGGGTTACTGCGGGTTAAACCCCCCCCCCATGATTCCAATAATAATAGGAAAAATTATAATTAATAAATATATCAACTTATTAAACAATTAAAAAAATATTCCGAATAACAATGTATAATATATGGTGGATTCTTTTCAAACGGGATAGCAAAAAAATAAATATCTCTCAAACTTTGGGAATATGTTCGTGAACTCGATGTGATATACCAAAATTTTTTTTAGCGCAATTGGGTGCGCCGTTTCGGAGTTACAACTGTTATTGAAAAAAACGCGATTTTTCAAAAATCACGTATTTCTCATTTATTTATAGCTCTCGACAAACTCTGAGTTTCGGGATGGCCATATAGATTTTTGTAGGAAATTTTCCGTCTTTTCAGATGAAATTACGCAAAAAACAATTGGACGCATTTTTGGCCAATTTTTTGGCCTTTTTTGGCCAAAATTTGAAAAAAAAGGAATTTTTAAATATTTTTTTCATGTCACCAATCGATTTTCTGACTCAAAAACTACGCGCCACAAAGTTTTCAGAGTAGTTCCCTTCTTTTCGGTAAAAAAATTGTAAAAATACCCTAAATCAAAGTCTAAAGTCTTGCGCACACCACGAGACCATGATTTTTGGAGAAAAACAAGACATTTTGTGATATTCGAAAAATGGTCAAAAATTATTATATATGTTTCTTCACAATTTTCAATAAAAAAATTGCGATAAAAATATACCTATAGGTAATTATTTTTATAGTGAAATAACATAAAATATAATATAAGTACATTGTCCTATTACATGAGAAAATTTTTTTTACCCAATATGTGTACAAAATATGTTTTGTGAACCCCCCCCCCCCCCCATGGTTTCATCCTGCATACGCTACTGTTGCCGATAACATAGGTTTTTCAGCGGTCGGCTCTCGGTCTAGAAGAAGAATAAAAACAACTCTCTGACAGTTGTTTTTATGTTAAACACATGAACAAATCAAAGTGGGATTTGTGGAATTATTGCAAATAAATAATTAATGAAATAATTGAAGCCATTAGCGGGGACTATTTTATTTTTAATTTTTGTTCTTTAACCTGTAGTTAACCACGGTGCATTCAAAAACCTCCATGGTTAAACATAAACTTTCGTAGTTAAGTGAAGTGATGCAGCATAGCCACAGCTTACCTCGTGGTTTACCATAGTTAGGTTTTTGAACGCGCTCCTATTCGTTCTAATTCTTGCTTGGTAATATCCTACTTTGTCTTCCATCTATGGTTTCGTTCTATTGTACCAATATGTGAATGTACTTTGGAAGCTGTGTTAAACAACGTGATTAGTCGTAGTTTTTGCAGTTCATCAATTCAACTTTTTTATGGACGCCATTCTTCCGGCATCTTTCCGCTTTTCCATAGTTTGAAAAAGGGATTATTTAAGGCATGGCGTAACTTCTGTCAGTATTAATCCAGTTCCACATCAGGTTCAGATCAGTTTCCATTTCCAGACTCGTTATTTTTTATCTAACATTCCTATTAATGTTCTTTCATACTCTTGTTTTGCTTTCTCATTTCTCAATATTTTTGTACCACTTTGTTTGATGTTGTTTCTTCTATGTTTGTCGCTAGTTTTTTCGCCCTCATTTTCCCAACAACTAGGTAGTGATCGGTGTCCACATTTCCTCGTCAGTAACATATAGTACGGTGCAATTAGTCCAAAAAACGGCCCAACCTTCCAAAAAAATCTAAAAAATTCGAAAAATTACTATTTTTACACCCTCCGTAACTCTCGAACCGTTCACTTTAGCAAGATTATGCACATGCCCATTTTTGTTCGCAATTTAATGTAGATTATTTTTGTATATAGCACTTTTTCCGCTAAACCGCATAGTTTCCGAATATTTAAGAAAAACTGATAAAAACTACTAATTTACCAACTTCTCCGCCGCTCCCCACCAAATAACAACTAATGAAAATTAAAATTGGTGAATGAACTCTTGATTCACGCATTCTGGTTTAATAACTTTGTTATTGCTAATTAAGCAATCAATTTATGTATAAATATGTAGCTGATAAGAGCATTAAAGCTCAGTTGTAATAAATAACTCAAGAGAAAACCAATTCAGTTTTTTGTGTCCAGTAAAACCGCGGTGCGGTCTTCGACGAAACCCTTCTATCCAATTAACCTGAGCTATCAGTATCACGCTATGCTACTATCACGTCTAGTATTAATTAAAACATGGTCAATTTGGTCATGGTATCTTCCATCTGGTCCATGTCATCTTGTGTAAATTCTTATGGTTAAACCAGGTTCTAGCTATTGTTTAACTTCTTGCGATGGAGAATTCAGCCATTTTTTCCCGTTATCGTTTGGTTCTTCGTGCAGCGAGGACTTGCCAGCGTAGGAGTAATATTATGGTTCCTTACCCACTTTTGCGTTAAAGTCGCCTAATACGACTTTAATGTCGGAGGAAGAGGCTTGATTATAACTCACTTATAAAAGAAATGTTTAAAGATGAGGTAGAACCAGAGTCAGAAGAGGTGACGGTGAGCATGGCAGAACTTTTGAAGACATTGATGGTGACGAAGGAAGCGCAAAAATTATCATCAGCAGCGCAAAAACACGTATTAACAAAGATGAAGGACGCGCAAGGACTTGCATCAAGGGAGATGAAGGAAGCGTCAGCCGAGATGAAATGTACAGTATGTATGGTTTTCACTTAGTGTACGCTCACACCAATGGTGGCAGGATAGGTGGCTTGCTAACATAGGTGCTACGCTAAGATATACTACTGTTCACACCAGAGGATACCTGCTTGGCTAGGATATTAGAAAATGCTGCAGTTGGTCGTCGTTGCCTGAATGTTTCCTAGGAAAAAACAAACATGCCTGTTCGCTTGGATAGCCACCTGGCAACTAGGCACAGCGAAGCGCGGTCGGTATGAACAACGCAGTGCGAACACGAATTGGCGAAGTGAGACAAAAATGCTATTATGGTTCTCTAAAAAAGTAACATTTCAGTGAGATAAGGCGAATTACAGTTGTCACTGATATCGAGAAATTGTAAACTCAGTGACAATTGTTCTCATTTGATGTTTGTAAGTGAGATTTTTCTCATTAGATTTTAAAGGTGACATTTCTCACTCACACAACCATAATAAGGGCCGTAGTGTTGGGTAGGATACGATTATAAAATGAGTGTATCTTTTGAGCCTTCTATGCCTCCACAATGAATATTTTACAATTTGTGTTCCTGTGTCCCTGAGATTCGTGGGTTGGGTTTAGTAGGACATTATTTTTGAAGTGCGACATTTCAAAAAATTAAGGCCTCAGTACAATTTACTGTCGTGTAAGGAGAAATGTACTGCATCGTGCCAATCTTTTTGTGCCTTTAGTCCTGCTCAACTATAGAAGGAAGCGCAAGACGGTCATCTCCGGAGCTGAAGGAAACGCAAGAACGTGTATCAGCAAAGATGTGAGAAAGCGGCATCGGAGGTAAAGGAACTCAAGGCAGAAGAGGAACATAAATTGTCAACAGAAGTTCATGAACGCAGAGCTAAAAGAGTCTATGGAAGAACAGAAGAAAAAGATGAAAAATTGACAAAAAGCTGGATAACATAAAGGAAAATTTTAGAAAGTATCTGAAAACGCAAAATTGAATTAGAAACCGTCAGAGCCGACCTAGACAGAGTACAAATTCATCATCCAGCAACAAATTCCAGGAAGTTGTCGGACTTAGGAAACTGTAGCAACGAGCAATAATAATAAGAGTGATGAGCTAGAGCAAATTTTTAAAAATGTTTCAATGCCCTTGAGATCAGCTGATAAAAATTTCAATGGGAGCGAAAAAGTCAAAATATCAAAGAAGTAATATCTATGATAAAAGGTGGCAGAATTACTTTCACGCTACATGCAATGTTCGTGAAAGAAAGATAAAAAATGAAGGGGCAGTGACTTCGCCGCCTCGCAAGATTCGCGCCTTTTTTAACGGACAATACAAGTGAATTCATAGGGCCGCAATGTGTACCAACACGAATTTTCACGCATACATACTAACGTCGGCGTCTTCAATTTGAATGTAAACATTCCAATAGCGGAATCAAGGAACATCTTCTGTTTCTTTCATACTCTTGTGTTTTTTGCATAAAATGTATACCCATCGCGCATTTGTTAATATTTTTTTTGACTTTTTGCTTAATGTTATTTTTAATCTCTTCTTTCATATCTTTAACTCTTTTACTTGTCCTTGAGGTCCACCTAATCACTTGTTATTATTGCTCGCTGACTGTAGCCTCCAACTTTCGATGGGCAAGGCTCTTGTCTTGCTAATACTCTTTGTCAATGCGGCAGCAGCGAGTAATTACTGGACGGAAGAAGAAAAAGCAATGGCCCTACCGTTATCACTAAGGAGCTCAGCAGCTGAAATATTACCGTCGATACCTGCAGAATACAGCATGATGATATGACTACGAAATAGACTTCCAGGCCAGGGCGGCGAAACGTTGTAGTAGCTGTTTGCCAATATTTAGAGGCTGCTGCGTTTGGCATATCTTAGTGTCGGTAAGACTACATAAACGAGGTAGCAAGATGCGATTTCTGCTGCTGAATATCCTCAACTAATTGATTCAATCGCGGTTCAATTGTTTGTAATGCTATCCGCATGCTAGCATCTAATCGCAATCGATTGGGTTTTTTGTTTTTATATACCATAGAAGCCCTTTTCACACAAATATGTACTAGCTAAAGGCAGCAAATTTTACATTGCTGCTGAAAACAGGGGTAGTAGCACATAAGTTGTTTCAATCGACCTCTTCATTTTTGTAACACTTGAATTTTTGCTTGAAGAGACCGATTGAAACAACCACCACAAAGTGGGATATTCTGCATTAATTTGTATCCAAAATTGGGACACACTCTTAGTTTTGAAAACACAATTCAGATTACAATCATTTATTAATTGTAATAATGTATCTTGTATCTTCATCAGCTGATGATAAATTGGTATTTTTATAATTATTGTTGTATGGATCTTGAATTCAGATTTTTGTAATGTGACCATCATTATGAAAATATCTATCAAATTTTTCAATTAATTTTAAAAGATGACATTTTGTTTCTCAAATTGAAATTTTGAATCAGAGATTAATTGTGAATAGAATGGAAACATATACATTTGAATCTATTCTTTAGATCCATCTTTGTAATTTCATTTTCATAGCCTCAATTTTGTTATACATATTAAAAATATTAGATTGAAATCCTTGCTTCAACGGATTTAGAATTGTAAAAATATCCACCAGATACGATAGTTTAGCAACCCAATTATTGTCATCAAAATACCTTGATAGGCTGGAATTTTTATCACTTAAAAAAAGTTCAACTTCCAATCTCAATTCAAATAAACGAGTAAAGATTTTTCCCTGTGAGAGCTATCTCACTTCCGTGTGAAATAGGAGAGAAGTATTATCTGCGCCAACTTCTTCACAAAAAATTGAAAACAATCTTGAATTTAGTACATTTCCTTTTATGAAATATAATTTTTACTGAAATCATCATAACTTCATTCAATTCTGTACTCATTTCCTTTCTAAATTCTATGCAAAAAAATAAATTCTTCAGATATGTCCATTTTTGTAATCAAAAATCGCACGCATCCTAAGCAGATGTTCTTGTTAGCAATATCTGTAGATTCATCTATTTCTAATGAAAACCCTGGAGAATTTTTAATATTGCATAATTTGGCGGCCCCTGCAAAACTTCTTACGAACCCTAGGGTTAAGAATCACTGTTCTAAATGATGTGTCAAAAGTCTCATATAATCTCGTGTCCGCGTTTTGAGATATTAAAGGTCAAAGGTCACAAAAATAAGTTTTTCCCAAATATCTCGCTTTCTATGCGTTAAATGATATTTTCATCTATTATAAAAGTTATAAGCATAAAATTCTGTACAATTTGCGTTTCAAAATTTTTTTTATAGAATTAACCGTTTTTGAGTTCAGTCACAAACCCACGGACACTCAACAGATTTAAATCAAAATTTGGGGATGTGTATGGTTGGTTCCAGATTGAAAGATAGGATAGTTTTGGTCCATATAAGGCTGGCCGCACACATACGGTTTCCGAATTCGGTTTCCGTACTCGGAAACCCGAATGCAGGCATTTCATACAAATAAGTCTACACAGCGCACACGTTGATTACAGATTGTTAATATTGATCTCACAGCCCTTGTAGTGAAGTAGAATAGTGCTTCGGGGTGTTGATAATAATAATAAGTGTGTTCGATGACTTCTCAAAAAGTTCAGAGCAGAGCAGCTCATTTGGGAGCGGAAAATCAGAAAGTAACAACAATCTTAAAAAATATTTTTCTGCACAACTTTGCTCTAAATTTCGTTTGTAGCGGTTAGATACGAATGTCAATTTTAGAAGAAGAAATATATGCCAATAAAAACAATTGAATACTATAGTATCGATATATTATTTTTATTATCCCACATGTACAAAGATTAAAATCTTATATTTTAGTACATTAATTAAACATTTGGGAATCCGTGTAAATAACAAGAAGAAAATAGAAAAAAACATTAAAAAAAAGCAAAGAGAAAAAAAAATTTACAGAATAAAATTAGAATTATTAGTTAAAGGGAATTTAAAATTATAATAATTAAACTAAAAACAAAGTTTTGTATTCATGCTCTAAAACAGTCCTATTAGATATTAATTCAAAAATATGCTTCCTGAAGATGCCTGCTGAATCGGCACGTTGTAATTCAACAGGGAGAGAATTCCATAGCAGAGCTGCGTGGACGAAGAAAGAACGATGACCAATTAAAGTTCGGAAACGCGGAATAATCGCAGTATTATTTCTAAATGACTGTGTGAGCTTCACAAACTGATTGAGATAAGATGGTTTAAGATGCTGGATGATATCATGAAACACACGCAGAAGTCTATATTCACGGTAGTGGCTAAGAGAGCAGCCCATAACGGAATTAGAATAGGGCGAGATATAGTCAAAACGGCGTAACTTGTAAACAAAACGAACACAGTCGTGAAAGGCAATTTCAAGTTTACGGGCTCAGGAGGAGTCAAGAGCAGGAAAAATAGAAAGGAAATGCATTAGAAGAGGTAAAATTAGTGCCTTCACAAAGTACAAACGGACTGACCTACTGAGCAAACCACAATGGAACTTAAGTTTCGACGTTGCCCGTATGTTTTACGAATGATAAAGCTGACATGATCGCAGCAGGACATTTTGAAATTCTTACCTTCTCAACACTGACTAGAGGGACCCCATTTAAAGCGATAACAGAGAAGTCAGGACGAACAGTGCCAGAATGAGAGAAAAAGATGCAATGGGACTTCGCAGGATGAGCTGAAGTTAGTTAGAGGTCGACCAGGAAGAAACACGGCGTAGGTCAGCAGCAAGCTCCTCCATAAATCTTTGAATTTGATCATTGGGCGCTGAGATATAAAGTTGCACATCATCACCGTACATATGAATCTTACAATGTTTTACTACCGAAGGAAGATCGTTGATAAAGATGCTGAATAAGAGAGGACCCAGAATGGAATCTTGGGGTACGCCAGCACGAAGTGGAGCTATCGAGGAACTGCAGCCACCAAGTATCACTTTCTGAGAGTGGAAGGTTAAAAAGCTATGCAGGAGTTTGATCTCAGAAGGAGAAAAATGGACATGACAGGAGAGTTTCTGCAAAGGCAGAGAGTGATTGACGCTATCAAAGGCTTTAGAGACGTCAAGCAGCAATAGGCAGCAAACGTGGTGAACGTCAGGAGAGTTGCGAATATCAGTTGTAACTTTGAGGAGCGCAGTTTCGCAGCTGTGATGCTTGCGAAAGCCAGATTGCCACACATTTATGAGTCGAAGTCGATCACAATACTCAAGGATTTGATTAGCTATCAGCTTTTCAAGAACCTTAGCCAAAAATGGAAGAATACTGGTAGGCCGGAAATCAGAAGGACTAGCAGGAGATGGGCATTTGGGTATAGGTATAATTAAACCAAGCTTCCAAGACGAGGAAAACTTAGATACTGTGAGGCAGGAGTTGAAAATATGTGTTAAGACGGGCAACAGAAAAGTAATGAACATGTTTAGAAACCTAGCCGAGATGTTATCACTAGCAGTTGCTTTAGATTTAACAGAATTTAGGGCAGTGAGCACATCGGGGGAGTCCACAAAAAGAAAGTTGAAGCCATCAGAAGAGGGAGCGAAGGGCGTATTAGGCGGGTCCGCCGAATGGTGAGACAAGAAATATTGGTTTAGGGCTTCAGGACAGAGGTTGGAGGCAGTAACTTCTTTTTTAGAATGAATACCTAAGTGGCGCAAATTATTCCATTCCGTTTTCAACGAGAGGGAAGGATCAAGCTTACGAGCGTAAAAATTCCTCTTTGTTTCCTTAATTTTTGCTACAACTATATTCCTAATATGCCTAAAAGATCAGTATCGCTGTTGACTTTTCAGGCCCAGTGTTAAAGAAACTCCCTTTCAACAATCAGCGATTTAATTTCCGTAGGAAACCAAGGCTTAGAACTTGCTGATAATGTCTTACTACGCAGAGGTGCACACTCAACAACAGATTGAGCAAGATACTGTTAAATGCAGCGATCTTGTCGTCGGCGTTAGTCGTAGTAAAGATGTTAGCCCAAGGCAGACATAGGCATCTTTGGACGAGTCGTTCTCGGTCAATACTGGAGAAATCACGATAGTTGAGAGTAACCGCGGTAGGGGGTCAACACCAGTGCTGCCGTTTTATCATTTCTGAGGGGAGTAAAATTTGTCTTTTCGGGGGAGTATTTAAATCTTCAAGGGGTAATAAAAACATTTTTCATTGAAGCCTCTGTTTATAAAATTGTCAAGAATCTCAACTCAATTAGAAACACTGCATTAATTGTAGCTAACTAAAGCTTAGTTCGCGTCCTTCATTCTTTTCCCGCTTAGATTAAACTAGTATTGGGTAGGACACGATTATAAAATGTGTTTCTTAGAGGTGCCTCTTTCTTGTTTTGAGCCAGTACAATGACATACTTCAAATGAGGCGAGGTGCTATTGTATTGCCAAAATGACAAAAACAAATAAATCAAAAAAAGACAGAACATAAATAGCAATGAGCATACGCATTAAGCTGTTTCAAAGTAACTAAGAAAGCTATGCCTCAACAATGTATATTTATATTTCCCTGGCCTCATTTCATGTTGGAAATTTCGCTGCCGCAAAAGAAGTAAGAAATGTGTCTTCAGTTCGTATTTATTACCCCATCTCACCTCAGTTTAAGTTGGATATTTTACTGCCGCAAAAAAAGTAAGAAATCTCTCTGCATAACCTATTTACACCTCGCCTAATTTAACCCGAAACACGCTTTATACAAGTAGGACTACCTCGTGTAAGTCCGGCTCAACTCTAGATCAAACCACTAATCGTTGACATTGGCAATTGAATTGAAAGTGAACTTAAGCAGTGCTAGAGCACACCACAAAACTCTTCCATTAGTATAAAAAAGTAATATGATAATACTTTTTTATACTAAGTCCAAAAATCTATCTTTTTTGGCAAGTTTTGAAATATTGATATAAAATTTACTAAAGAGAGTAAAATTTCGCTGTGAGGAGTATGGGAGTATAGACGGCTCGAGAGGAGCACAAATACTCCGATCGGAGTAACTGCGGCAGCACTGGTCAACACTAAAGCAATGAGAAACGAATAAAACATCGTGGCCAAGGTAACTGGAGGGAGAGATTTGGTTGATATCATTTGTGAGAAACACGTCGAGCAAGGAGGGTTTAATGTTTACTTTTTAATTTTTCCGAATAAATCGTTCATAAATCAATTTTCCAAATTTTCCTGTTTTCGATTTGACAACTGTCAAAAGAAAAAGAAGAAGAAGAATTTTGCTGCTCTACCTGCTCCTACAAATTTTATGGACCAGAAAAAGTGAGCATTTTCAACCCAGCGCACAGTGGTTTCACTTGTATGGAGCGTGCGTCAAAAATCATTTGACATTAAGCTTCAAGGACTAGGTTGAAAAGAAAAGTGTATTTGATTAAATACACTTAATTATACAAAATATGTAATATGTAAAAATATTTGAGGAGGGTCTTTTGAAAAGGGGATATTTACATGTGATTTCTTTTTTCAGAAAATGAAGAAAACTGATTGTGGTACTTCCATAGGTCTGCAGAAGACTAGAATATCTGTATAGGTACTATGTAATCACATTGTTATAACAGCATATTTAGACAAAATAGAGCTACTGAAAGTTAAAAAAATGAAGTATCCCCTTTTGATCGGGTATTTTTATAATGTTCCCTTTTGTTCTGAACTAAATGTAAATATCCCCATTTGTATTGTACATCTCCACAGATATCCTCTTTTGTTTGGTACATTATAACAAACTGTTTTGTCAACAAGTTATTGACATCTTTCTTTTTTTTTATTTAGTGGATGTTGTGCCAATTTTAAATCATTCAAAGATAGCTAGCGAGATACGATTAGGGTTTTCCCGGATCGGTTTTTTCGTGCCAAAAGGGAACTCAAGCAAATTTTAAGGTTAAAACCGAATCGGTTTCAGAACAAACCGGAGACAAACAAAACCGGAGACGGTTAGCCGTACCGGAGAATCCTAATCGTATGTCGCTAGCCATAGTCTCTAAAAATGAACCAGTGAAAATTTTACTGTCTGTTAGTCTGTTTACTGATTGAACCAGTGAAAAGTAAAAATTTCACTGGTTCAACCAGTGAATTTTAATATCACTGGTTTAACCAGTGAAAAAATATATTTGACTCATATTCTAGGTAATTATCTTCATGCATGCCTGTAAAGGGTTCCATTTGGCATACTCAATAAATCGGCTATCGTTTGTTTACGGCGGGCAAACTTGGGAAAACGACACTCGCGCTAGAAAAAACTTTTTTATTTTTTTACGTGAATTTCACTGGTTCAACTAAGCAATGGTTCAACCAGTGAATTTTCACTGGAAACCAGTGAATAGTTAGTGGTTTGTTTTTAGAGAGTAGGATGTCTCTTGTCCCTTTTAAGGAGGGGATATGTTTTTCTGTAGCTTTGTCAAATCTATATAGTCGAGGCAATGAAGCACTAAAAAGGCCAAAAGTTCCTAATTGGTTGGGCGCGGACGGATCAGAATGCGGTTTTTTGCATTCGCTTCCAAAAATTATTTGTAAAAAATGGCCCATTTTTTTCTGAACAAACCGGAAATTGCACCTGTTCACCTGTATGTATGTTTGTATGTATGTATGTATGTAGACAAATCTTGCAACTTGATTTTGACCCACTTCCATATAACCGATCAACTTGAAATTTTGCATATATGTATAGTTCGCGTGACAATGCAATCTGACCATTTTGTAAAAAAATCAAGATGGCGGTTCCGAGATGGCGGCCGAATTTTGCAATTTTGCTCCTCGACCCCCGACATGGGTATCAAATGAAGGGGTATGACAAGTACAATACAATTACCTATGTGGCGTCATTTCAAATTCAAAATGGCGGCCAACTCAAAATGGCGGATTACTTTTTTCTTTACAACGCGCTCGATAGTGGTATCAAATGAAAGGAAATGACAAGTAGAATACTATTACCTCTGTGGCGTCATTCCAAATTCAGAATGGCGACCAACAAAAAATGGCGGATTACCTTTTTCTTTACAACACCCTCGGTATGGGTATCAAATGAAAGGGTGTGACAAGTAAAATACTATTAGCTGTGTGGCGTCATTCCAAATTCAGAATGGCGGCCAACAGAAAATGGCGGACTACCCTTTTCTTTACAACACCCTCGGTATGGGTATCAAATGAAAGGAAATGATGATGATTTAAATATAATATGGCGGTCACTACAAAATGGCGGAAGACATATAATAGACTAAAAAGTAGAAAATAAAAAATATAGTTTAAAAAAACTAAAAAATACGCTTTTATTTTAAAATGAACTAAAAAGTAAAAAATAATTTCGAATGCTTTTGGAATGTGTTTGGAATATTAAAGAACTTTGTAAATAAGAGTCAGAACTAGCCCAAAATCGGGTTCCCGGAGGTTTTTGGGGTCGCTGATCACCCGATTTGGGCCAGTTCTGACTCTTATTTACAAAGTTCTTTAATATTCCAAAGTTGTTGTCAAGTTGCAAGATATGTCTACATACATACAAACATACATACAGGTGAACAGGTGCAATTTCCGGTTTGTTCAGAAAAAAAATGGGCCATTTTTTACAAATAATTTTTGGAAGCGAATGCAAAAAACCGCATTCCGATCCGTCCGCGCCCAACCAATTAGGAACTTTTTTGCTTCATTGCCTCGATTAATATGTCTCATGGACCTTTAAGTCAACAGTGTATGTTCCTCGGACCTGTTTCTTCAAAAAAATTATTCTTTTTAATGACTGTATACCTTCTAATTTTCGGTAATACGCTTCCAAACTTTTTTAATCTTTGAGAATTCAGCCTTTTGCCAGTATTTTTAAATTGCCAAATTCTTTGAAAATGTCATAGTATTCATCTTTGGTGGTTATAAAACTTTTTTTTCTATTTTGTTTCCTCAGCCGACCAAATACCCGGTCAGCGAACAGGGAAGAATAATCAACATCTTTGAGGTGTGACGGGGAGTCATTTACAAGGTAGAATGGAATCATGTGTATGATATGACTATTCTTGTTTTGGCCACCACACCCGTCACAGAATATGTAGTCTCATATGGTCAAATTCTTCAAATACCTAGTTTATAGCTACTCCAAAAATAATTCATTTTTTGCCGTATCTACGGGGTAATAATTGTGAGAATCTTCGATATTAAATACTGGTTTATACGTTAATTGAAATGTTCGCGTAATCTTGAGTTAAATCGATTTAATTTTGCTGGTATGAACTTGGTTAAGTAGTCGTAAACCGCAGACTCCACCTCAGTTGATATGGTTGCATTGTTGCCTAAGGCCCTCCACACACGAGTCGACTGTTTTGCAATCCAAGTTTGCAACTGGTTTCACATTAATGACGTTCGCAATCAGTTTGCAATCAAAAAGAGACCCTTATCCACACACGAGCGCAACTGATTTTTGATCAATCGGTGTTCTGTGCCCACAAAGTTTTTAGTCACGAACATTTGGCAATATGTCAAGTAGTTCAGATGAAGTGCAACAACGCAACTGAAATCGCAAGAACAGTCGAGCGCGACCAGTTGCAAACTAGTTTCTAATCGGTCTCGTTTCTGTCGACCCGTATGTGGTTTCCCACTTGCGTACACAGGCTACTAAACAGTTGCGAACGCAACTGCAATTGCAAATAAGTTGCCTCGTGTGCGGAGGGCCTAATTATTTTTCTACATCTTTTGGAGTTTTGCTTTATATTACGTCATTGTCAATTTTCTTCAAATATTAATGTTTGTTAATATTTATCTATCAAATGTTGTCATAAAATCAATTTCGTCGACAAAATAAGGATTTTTTTTGTAAATATCCCCTTTTGAAACGTACACGCTAGTTTAGATTCATTTAACTGAAAAATTATCACTTTTTCTTTCTGATTAAGTTTACGAGATTGTGTATTTTAGCATAGAGAACAAGATCCCATACTCAGTTGAAAAACAATAAAAATTGGAAATATCCCCTTTTGAAAAGACACTCCTCATTTTTTGTTATTAGTACCTACAGAAGTTATTTAAAAAAAAAGAATGAATTAAATTGCTTAATTTTAATAAATTTTCAAATATTCGTTCAAAAAATAACCAAAAAGTATTGATAGAAAAAAATTGAACAAGTCTAAAATAAAATTAGTATTTCAGTAGTAAACTTAGAACTTCACCACATAAAGTAGTTTTCTTTTTCCTTGGTAGCTTTCTAAGTGCTGTAATAATGGATCGGATGTTAAAAGAAACCTGTTGATTAAATCAAGATTGGTAACAGCTCTTGAGCATTTCCGGGTGTGGTTGACCTTAAAAGACTTTAACCCTTAAATGCATGAAGTAACAGATATGATACCTGAAATTTAAGAGAACTTTACCATAGGTAAAACTTATATTTTTCTCTTGGAACTCCAGAAAATTAAACTCGTGACTGTAACCAACTCATTTAAAGGAAACAACAAATTTAAAAAAATTCGCTTCAGTTGATATCTATCATTTCGCGCGTGCACGTCGTAACAGTTACAGGACGGTGAATTCTTCAAAAAAAAAATCAACGAACTTTTGAGCAATCATCAGTATAGTTTTCAGGTGCAAAAAATTTATTGGGGAAGGTATGATACTTAACATTTGAGTCGCTCAGTAGCCAATGCGGTTAAGTCCATGAGCATTCCCATGTACTTAACCGGTTTGGCTTCTGAGCGACTCATTTAATAAATAATACTAGTATCGCCCATTGGTCGAAATTCGACCGTCTCTCCCTTTTGACGTCTACGCATTTCAATAACTCAGTAATAATTTAATTGAACTATTACCATTTTTTAATTTCTCTAACAGTTCTAAAAAAAAATAAAAAAAATTGTTTTAATTAAAAACGTGTAATTAAAAGCTATACATAATCATCTAAAATCGCATCTTTGAACAAAACTTTCTTAATTTAGAAAGCACCATCGCTTACCGTGATATATTTTGATAATAATTTCAACTTTGTTTTGTTATTTTTTTTTAATTAAAATTTGCCGAGACGGTCTCCATAGAAAGAAAAACCTTTTCAACATAAGTAGAATGACGCTGACATAAATATCGCACTAAGGACTACGGCAAGAAAAGTGGCACAACTCAAAAACTGGCTGTTTTGAGTTATTTCCGCCAGGTGACGGTTTCAGCTCCCCTGATGTCACTTTTCTTGCCGTATTGTGATGTATATGCATTTATTTCTAATCTAATTTTTTGAAACAAAAACAAACTAAATTTTGAAATGCCAATTTAATTTGTTTAAAGCGAAATGAAAAGGAGGTACATCAAACTTTCCCTTAGCAATCTGAATCTAGGCTCATGAAATTTAGTCGATTCACAAACCTTAATAATAAATTTTTATATTCGCCTGTTAATATGCTACCCGTAATTTCTACCTTTAGGCCAGTTAATTGAGATATTTAGTTCAAAAAAAATCCTGACACTGATATTTGTTTTTTAATTTGTTCATTGAATAGCGTACTTTAACCTCATGAAAAGTTATCACTCGCCGGGTTGGGGGAACCCCCTAAAAAACGAGCCCCTAAAAAAAATTCCGTTTTTGACTAATATCTCTTAAACGGTAAGTATTATCATAAAATAGTGTTGACAAAGTTTGTAGATTATGCAATTGTCTACAAAAAAATATATTATACATTTTCCCGTACGAATTGCCATTAATGAGATATCGCCGTTTTAAAGATTTAAAATACTCATTTGCGACTTGTATAGGTCATCAGACGTTCAATAAATCCTTTGTTGGACTACGTGGCTAATATTTTCAGGGGTGATTCCTGGATGTATTTGGAGAAAAAAATGGTTCTAGAGAGGGGGCTATCCCCACTACCCACTAAAATACAGGGTGTTTAAGAAAAAAAAATGTATTTTTTTAAAATTTACTTAAACTTTAATTACTCCTAGACTAATTATCGTAGAGCAACGTAATTAGGCTCATCTTTTAGATAAATGTGTATTCTTTTATTTGATATAAAGATCGAAAAGTTGAGTGACTCCGTTTAGAAGATATGTAGGTTTAAAATATGACAAAATCCCAATATTCTTCGTTTTTCAGCATTTTTCCCAAACTTTAAACCTACATATCTTCTAAACGGAGTCACTCAACTTTTCGATCTTTATATCAAATAAAGTAATACTCATTTCCGAGTGACAGAAATGAGATAAATGAATAATTTTAGTTTTGTGCACACCTTTACGACTACGACTTCCATATAAAACCAGTTTGAGCAAAATCGGTTTAGTGGAAGTCCGTTAAAGTGCTGTACAAAAAAAGTGCTTGCGTATTAATATATAGATAAGTAAAATATTAACTTAGTATTTTTTTTATTAATTTTCCTAAGTTCTTAAGTCTCAAATCTACAACATATCTTTTTTTGGCAAAAAAAAATTCCATGCATTTAAGGGTTAAAGGAGTATGCACACACATCAGGGACTTGTCCGGGACGTTAGATTTTTGTTCCGGCCCGGACACGGACATGTGTGAACAAGAAAATGCACGCACCAATATTTTTTAATCCCTGACGGAACACTACTATGTGTGGCTACTCCTTTACTCGTTCACACATCTCCGTAACCGGGCACGGGATCGTTCACACATGACAGAACGCGGCCCTGTGAGGTCCCGGCCACGGCCCTGATATGTGTGGATACTCCTTAAGTCTTTATTTCTAGATTCAGCTGCCTCGTCAAACAACTCCGTAGGAGTAAAGCATTTCTTACAACATCCGATCCATGAATTAAAACTTTGAGTACGGATGCAGGCATAAAATACTAAGGATAACTTTCAACTTTATGTGCAGTTTCTAAAGTAAATTTTTTAAATTTATCCACATTTATGTCATAGCCTGAACTCATCGCATTCAAGATAGTGGAACATTTATCGATTAGATTTTTATTTAAGCCAAATATTAGATCAAGCTGCAAAGACAAAATTTCATAGCGTTTGTACGCCATATTGACACATGCGTAGACCCTGGATATCGAGTAGATAATTGTAAGCTTTAAAACCTAATGTATTTCATAAAAGGGACTCTAAGCTATGTTTTGATATAAAAATCATCATTAAAGAAGATTAAGAAACATGTTAAATTCTTTGTGCAATCAGTTATTACGTAAAAATTTTAACTGCCAATATACACATTTCGTAGACCCTCAAAAATACAAACATAAAAATCATGTAAGCCCTAGATAGAAAGTAAAGGTACATACCTTGTTTTAAAATCTCCATAAAAAAAATTTTCATAACAATGACCGTTTTAATTAGGAAAATAGGTGGCTCTCGATGAGTAACTTTTACACAGTAAAAGCAATAATGACGATGCATCCAATTTGAGTTGAGAAATAACACTGATAAAGATTTACCAAATGTTAAATTTTTATATTTTCATAACGTACGGATCTTGTGCAAGCCTTAGTGAGTCATAAAAGAGACAAACTAAGGAGTTGAATTTTTGATTTTTGTCGTATGGGCCAGCCCGCTGTGCAGCGCAGGCTCAAAGAACACAGCAGAGCAATTGAGAGCAGAAAAGAAATGTCAAAAAGTCTCAATGAACGCAAATTGTTAATTTTTTTTCCTCCAGGTTGAGCTGAAGCAGTCATCGAACACACCTAATAACGAAGATTGGAAAGCACTTTCAAAAACATTTGGCGTGAAGAAATCAACTGCCTTTCTGTGGTTGGGGAACCATCAAAACCAAAAAGAACGTGGTGGGGAGCGAAAAACAAAAATTACTAATGAACGTCGCGTATTTATGAACAATATATTGAAGAAAATCCCAGGATAACATTGGTACATGTACAACTAAGAGAAAAATTTCAAAATTATCACGAAAATATTGTTTCTACTTATTACTGTATACGTTGAAGGACGTTCGAAAGATGCCTGAAAAAGCAAATATTGAAAGTAATAAAATAAAAAACCGTGAATATGTTTGAAAACTTTTGGAATATCAATCTAACAATGTACCCATACTGTACATGGATGAAACATATCACTCACATTACAGCAGGCTGCAGAGGAACCATTATACATGTAATTGGGTATATAGGCAATATGGAGTTGATTCATCAAGAAATAAGAAGAGGGACATTTCAAAAACGAGAAGCGGAAGAGTTTATTCGTCGTTGCAGTAGTGTAGTGTGAGCCTTCCATATTTAACCAGCACCTTATGCACCCGAAGCCTTGTTGTTTTTGAGTCGGTTTATAGCTCTGCTAACTTTTTGTAAGCTTATTGGTGGCAGCGTAGGTTAATCATTGATGTGGGTCTTTCAGATCATTCGCCTGAGATTAATTATGACAATCAGGTCGAATGAGCCACTTCATTTTAAATTAATAATTTAATATGTATAAATTATTGTTGCACATATTTTGTGTTTATTTAAAACTTTTATAACATTTATTTTTAATTAAAACTTTTACAACATTTATTTTGAAGTTAATTTAAACTTTCTATTAAAACCGAATTTAATTTAATAACGGTCTTTTAAAATTCTAATAAAAGGAGTTCCTTCTTCCGGAAACTTCTAACTAATATTGATACAATTTCTAATAGCTTATTTCATAGAGAACAACTTTTTGTGTGTCTTTGTTTTTTGAAAATTATTTATGTGTTCAGTGTCTACGTACGTGATATGCGATTCCGAAATTCCTAAAGTGAATTTCTAAGTAGTAGTGAAAATATAATTTATGACGTATTAAAAAAACACTGTACTCAAAATTGCTAGTACAGAAACTGAATTAAGTATTGAATAAAAACTTGCTAACATAACGAACATGCTTTAATAACAAGTAGCGACTGCTACATAACTCCCCCTTCAGCGCGAGTGTCCATGAATACATAACCATTACTCAACTATAAGAAAAAAAACTACCGAACATTCTTTCTAATTTTACAACTGAAATGAAACTTTCTTCCCTGAACTTCTTGTTACCGGTTTGTGAGTGTCGTCCGTTCTTTCAATGAAGGCAGGCTTTAACCTGTCAATTGATACTACTATAATCTTTCCGTTCACGTTAATGGAAAAAATTTTCTCATCTCTTTTAATGACCTGGAACGAACCTTCATATGGACTTTGTAAGCAACCTTTACTTCTATCCATCATGAGAAACACAAATTCGCAGTCTTCCAACCGTTTGGGTACGTAGAAACTCTTTCTTTGGTCCCGAGAATCAGTTGGAACAATATTTCTCATGTGATCTCGTAATTGTGTTACTAAGTTTGTTGGGTCGGTTATGCTTTGTTGAGTTCTTACAAAGAATTCTCCTGGAATTCTTAATGCCTGTCCATACACTAACTCTGCTGGACTACACTTAAGATCTTCTTTAACTGTCGTCCGAAAACCTAACAATATAGCTGGAATGTGGGCTAGCCATCTTAGCTCTAAGCGCTGCTTTCAATTGTCTGTGAAGTCTCTCCACCATTCCGTTCGATTGTGGATGATAAGCTGACGTTCTAATTTTATGAGTTCCTAAAAGCTTTGAAAATTCTTCGAAAAGCTTCCCTTCAAACTGACCTCCCTGGTCCGTGGTCACCGTTAAAGGAATCCCAAATCTCGGAAAGTATTGTTCGTACAACGTCCTCACTACTTTCTTTGCCGTGATGTTTTTCAGTGGGTACACTTCTGGCCACCTAGTAAAGCGGTCTACTACTGTTAACAAATACATAAATCCTTCCAAGCAAGGGACCCACTAGGTCCACATGGATATGCTCGAACCTTCCTAACGGTATCTTGAACTTTTGAATTGGAGCTTTCGTATGCCTATTGATTTTTGCTTTTTGGCATGCTATACACGATTTTGCCCACATATTAATATCTGTGTTCATCCTAGGCCAAAAGTATCTGCTCGTAACCAATTTCCTCGAACCTCGAATGCCTGGGTGTGACAAGTTGTGTAACGTATCAAAAATACTTCTTCGCATGTCCACTGGAATGAATGGACGGTCTCTCTCGGTGGAATATTTTACCCAAATTTTATTTTCAGCTGAAGTTACATCGGTTTCTCTTAATCTGAACTTTGAATTTCTGTTCAAATTTTCAATTAAATTGTTTAATTCTTTGTCATCCATCTGCGCTTCTGCGATAATTGCCAAATAAATTTGATTCTCGTTAACCGCGTCGCAATCCTTAATCTTCGTATCTACCCGTGATAAGGTGTCTGCTACCACGTTAGATTCACCTTTGATATTTTCGATGTTGGAGGTGAATTGGGTAATATAGTCTAAGTGTCTCGCTTGTCTTGGACTTCTTTCAGCCTTGGTCCAAATTGCCGAGGTTAGTGGCTTTTTTTCCGTGAAAACTATAAATTCGCGACCTTCCAAGAAATGTCTGAAGTGCTTAATTGCTGAGTATACGGCTAAAAGCTCTCTATCAAACGTCGAGTACTTCATTTCTGCGGCGCTTAATTTCTTGGAATAAAATGCCAATGGTTCCGTTTCGTTGTTGTTGCGTTGCTCCAGCATGGCTCCAATTGCTATGTTTGACGCGTCAACAGTCAACCGAAAAGTAGCTTTCTCTGCTGGATGCACTAATAAAGTTGCAGCAATAAAAGCGTTTTTGACTTGAATGAATGCACTCTCACATTCTTCTGTCCAGTTGATAGTCTTAACATTCTTAGCTTTCTTAAGCTCTTTCGTTAGATGAACATAAATAGGACTTAACAATTTGGCTAACTGTGGAATAAATCTGTGGAAGTAATTCACCATTCCGATGAATTTTTGTATTTGCTTAATTGAATCTGGCGACGGAAAATTTTGAATAAATTTAATTCTATTCTATCTTCAGATGGAAGAATTCCGTCTTTTGTAATTCTGTGGCTCAGAAATTCAAATGAATGTACGCCGAAAAGGCATTTCCCTGGATTAATGTTTACTCCAAACTCCTCTAATCGGGTGAATACTTGCTGCAAATGTTTTTTGTGCTCTTCCTCACTTCTGCTTGCCACCAGAATATCGTCAATGTAGACGAAAACAAACTCCAAACCGTTCAAAACTCGATCCATAAAACGTTGGAATGTCTGGGCAGCGTTTCTGAGACCAAAGGGCATTCGAGTGAATTCGAATAAGCCGAAAGGTATAGTTATTGCTGTTTTGAAAGCTACCGGGATGTGGTGATAAGCTCTCACTAAGTCAATTTTCGAAAATACTATACATCCATCCAAATTCAATGTAAAATTTTGGATGTGGGGAATCGGATATCTATCCGGAATTGTAATTGCGTTTAATCTACGATAGTCTCCGCATGGTCGCCAGTCTGAGGAATTTTTTTTCGGGACCATGTGTAGTGCTGATGAAACGGATGATGCAGAGCTTCTACATAATCCTAATTTTACCATGTGGTCGAATTCTAATTGGGCGATTTTAAATTTATTTGTATCCAGTTTTCGAGGTCTTGAGAATGGAAGTTGCCCTTTAGTTACGATAGTATGTACTACGTCATGTCGTACAGGTGAATCATATCGAGGAGGTTGAGCAAGTGAAGGAAATTTCGACAAAATTTTACCATAATCACTGTCTACAGAAAAATTTCTGGGTGAAGGAGTGTTTGTCTTAACCATGATTCCATTAATACTGAGATCAGTATTACCATCTATAACCTTTCTATTTCTCAGATCCACAAGTAAATTGAATCGTACCAGAAAATCTGCCCCGATGATAGGCTTGTTGACGTTTGCAATGATAAACGGAAAAGTAAAATCTCGCCTTAATCCAAAATCTGATTTCAGAAGTTTCGTTCCGTACGTATGGATAGACGATCGTTAGCTGCAGATAGAATTAGATTCGGGTCCTTTCTATATTTCCCATAATATGCATTAGGAACGACAGATAATTCCGCTCCTGTATCAACTAAAAATTTGAATTTATTTTCTTTATCATAAATAAAAAGTCGGCTTGATTTTTGGGGTATTTTATTTACATCGTACGCTGAAGGGAAATTTAGTTTTTTGGATTCTTGAAACCAACAAAGAGGCTTATTATTATTATCATTATAATTCTGTCTTGAACTGCTTCTGCTCCTGGACCTTGACCTGTGGTGAAAATTGTTATCTTTATTCACTGTAAGTGCCCTAACCAAATCTGATAAATTTTCAATTTTATTTTCTAAATAATTACTAAATTAATGTTATTTTTATTGAGATGTTCTTGGTTCGAAAAAGGATTTGAAGCATTATTATTGATGGAAGAAATGCATTGTAGTCTGGAAACATCAAATATTTTATCAGCAACAATTTGTAAATCTTGTATACTTTGATTTCCAGAATAGTTGATAGTTGATAATTGAAGGCAGTTTCCGCATCCAAAGTTTCTTAATTAATTCCTTTCCTATATTAGACGAGGCTCCAGCTAGTATTTCCATCGACCTGTAAAATTCTGAAGGTTTTCTATCTCCCATTTCAGAATTACACAAAAGTAGTTCCAACTTCTTCTCTTCTGATTCTGTGAATCAATGAATTAAAGTCTTTTTAAGGCTTCATATTTATCTTCCTGAGGTGGATTCTGGATGAAATCCAACATGTTCATTATAACTTCCAAAGGTAAAGACTGGATGATGTGTTCATACTTGGTGCTATCCTGTCTTATGCCCTTAGAGGAGAACTGGCTTTCTGCTAGAACAAACCAAGCTTCTGGACAAGGAGACCAGAAGGTTGGCAGCTTAACAGTAGATGCACCAATATTGTTATTATTCTCAATATTTCCATTATCTTGCACACTCATATTTCTCACTACGTATTTACTTTCGCGTAACAAGAAGTTCAATAAAAAAAATTTTTAAAACTTCTACTTTTACTTCGCGGTACTTTCTACGAAAAGCAAAATCGTGAACGTTCGCGCAAAAGACGATCTATTACGTAAAACAAAAGGAAATTTTCAACAAATTTTCATTCGATTAAAGGAAAGAAAAATATTCACTTTTAAACAAAAAGAAAAAGAAAATTCTATTTCCACCACTACGAAAGAAATTGTGTAAGTGTGATGTGAAGAAGTGTAATTTTGAACAATATTATTTCAATATTAATATTTACAAGAAAATATTTATTTTAAAATCTAAATGACTTCCCCTTTTCACTTCCTAAAGCCCCTTTTTCCTAGGACAATTCTCGTTGCGAAAAAAAAATCGTTGCGAGAAAAATTTCGCGGTCTGTTGTGCGATTTTTTGGAGTTATGTTCCTACGAATTCAATTCTCGCAACGAAATTTAGTCAAGTAAACAAAACGTAACCATGACGAAAACTCAAACAATAAAAAGTAAAATACATATATACAAATTTTACAGCCAACTTTACAATATTTCGCAACGAAAAATATCTCGTTGCGAAAAAGAATGGTTGAATCCATTCTTTTTTTCGCAACGAAAAAGAATGATTTCTCGCACTGAAGGTGCGAAATTTTCGATTTTTTTCGCAACGATTTTTTTTTCGCAACGAAAATTGTCCTAGGAAAAAGGGGCTTAAGGAAAATTTTCTCTCTTGATCGGCTTCTTCTATTTTTCAAAATTTCATTTTTCTTTGAAAAATTTTCTTTAGATTTCTTCTTTTATTTTCTTTAAAAACTTGTTGCTTCTTTCTTCTGCAAAAAAATATTTTATACTCCTTTTTTTTGAGACGGCTGCTTGCTTCTTTTTCGGGCTCACCAGATGATGTGGGTCTTTCAGATCATTCGCCTGAGAATAATTATGACAATCAGGTCGAATGAGCCACTTCATTTTAAATTAATAATTTAATATGTATAAATTATTGTTGCACATATTTTGTGACATTTATTTTTAATTAATTTATTTATTTTTAATTAATTTATAACATTTATTTTTAATTAAAACTTTGAAGTTAATTTAAACTTTCTATTAAAACCGAATTTAATTTAATAACGGTCTTTTAAAATTCGAATACAAGGAGTTCCTTCTTCCGGAAACTTCTAACTAATATTGATACAATTTCTAATAGCTTATTTCATAGAGTGACTTTTTGTGTGTCTATGTTTTTTGAAAATTATTTATGTGTTCAGTGTCTACGTACGTGATATGCGATTCCGAAATTCCTAAAGTGAATTTCTAAGTAGTAGTGAAAATATAATTTATGACGTATTAAAAAAACACTGTACTCAAAATTGCTAGTACAGAAACTGAATTAAGTATTGAATAAAAACTTGCTAACATAACGAACATGCTTTAATAACAAGTAGCGACTGCTACAATTATCAGATATTTATTTATTCATGAAATTTCTCTTCCCATCGCTCCAAGGTGCGTTTAGGATCGGTTATCGGATAACCGTTTTGTCGTTGCAGTATGGGCAGCGTTGTGTAAATTGCACCATACCACGGACCCCCGCGCCTTGTGTGGCTTTCGCTCTCTGTATTGTTCTAGTTCTACCAGGCTTTCTTTTCCCATCTGCGAACATCTTCCTTCTCTTTTGAGCTTTTTGTATTTCTCTTCGCGTGGCCATATTCTCTGAATCTCCTGTATTGCTCCGTACGCAGCATTCTTACTTTCAGTCACTAGCTTGCCTTCATCATTGAACCAGTCGTTCCGATTTCTCGACGACTTCTGCCTAAGATGGAGTCACCAGTACTAATGACAGTATTTTTAAGGCGTGTCCAACTCTCGTCGACTCGCGGCATTTCATCTCAAGGACTTATACTTCGCCCACTGAGCGCAAGCACTAACTCATGGCTGTAGGTGTTTCGGTCGATTTCATTGCGTAGTGCAGCTGTGTTGATTCGAGCCTGATTCGCGAGCTTTTCTGTCTTGTAATGTCGTCTCGGAGCACCATACAAACAATAAGTGATCCAAGTAGAAGTTAGCACCTCTGTACGTTCGCACCGTCACCAGGCCGAAACGTGGCGGCGGTCTATCAACACATGGTCTATTTGGTTGCGAGTGTCTCCATCAAGAGATAGTCAAGTGGCTTTATGGATATCATTACGCGCAAATCTAGTGATTAAAGCGACCACGTTCTTATACTTGCTGCCATCTTTATAGTTCGTTCTCCATTGCCATTAGTGTTCTCAAACAAGCTGTGGGTGCCGAAATACTGCCTGTCTACGAGATCCCAAGATGATTTTTGCATCATACCTTAAGCAGGTATTAATTTCCCGTTCAACTACTTCGAAGAATTTTCCTTTATCATTTTTCGTGGACTCTTCTGTAGGGCGTGCAGATTTACGAGGCTTATGTTCTTAAAAGTTCCTCGCACCCGAAGGGTGCAGAGCCTTTCATTTATTGCTGTAAAGCCGAGAATGGTAGGTCATCCTTTTGAGCACATGGTGTCTTGTATGACAGCTGTAATACACGTCATTCTCAGATTTTTGCAAAACTACCCTCTCCGCGATTCCTTGTCCATAGCATCTCTTGTCACCTCTATACTTGGACAGGCTATAGGCTAGATGTTTTGCAGCTCGAGTTCTGTACAAAGTTTGAACGTCCCATGAGAAAATTCGTAAATAATTTAGTACTGACACGATTCCTTTTTCGGCAACATCGGGAGTTTTGTAGTCAATTCAAGTTTTTTTAGACTTGGCGCATGATGTTGAACTCCTCCACCTAGAGCTTGGAAATAAAACATAGATACATCGAGATTGTGCATCGATGTTTTCCGATGCATCGGTTAGAAACATCGAAGTTTTCTCAAAATTGTGTATTTTTTCTAACATTACATCATTAAGTTGTAGTCAGCCCTGACGATTTTAGCTGCTTTAGAAAATAAACGTTATAATGGAACTAAAGTTCCCACCATGGTCAAGTATTTCTAAGCAATGGTATGAAGAAAGCTGAATTTTAAGATCATTCCAAATATTCAATAGGTTCTCATTGAGCGCGTTTATTTGTAGGACCGAACCGGTCTATTGGACCGGTCCGGTATTAAATTTATGTGCGCACTCGAAGCATACTCGGCGCTGTGACAACGTCCTTATTTATTGCAATGTATTGCCCTTTTAATTTTTTATATTTAAGAGGTATTGATGAACAGTTTTAATAACTTTGACCGGATATTATTAAATATTTCTTGACTTCGCATTTTTTTGCAGCTCATTTGTACTGTAATGTTCGATACAGAGATCGAAAAGTGTAATTACTTGCTCGTGTACCCAACGTTCATCCATTTAAATATTATCCAATATCACTTTTATTGACGTTATTTTTAACCTAAACGCCGTCGACATCACTAAAAATGAGTGCCTACAGGTTATGTTTTTCTTTGTTATGGCCCAAAACAGTTTATGTTCCGGTACCGAAATTGCTCGGCCCGCTTTGATCCACCCCAAAATCAAGACCAAAAAGACCGAAAATCGTTCGGTCCCGTCCTTATTTATCCGGAGTTTTTTTGGTACTTTGGACCGGTTCGGTCCTGTACATAAATGCGGTTATTGAGTCTTCCTATTGGACTTCCAAAGTAAACAGACAGTTCGTCAGCAATAGCATCGTCAGACTTTGCCTTTTTCCAGCTCTTGTGGACTAATTTGTGATAATCTTCCCACAAAGAAAAGTTATCTTCTGGTTTGTCAGAATTACCTGGGTCCAGTTCACTCATTTCGACGTCGAGCGCGAGTTTTTGAACGTCAAAAGTTATGCTAGTGGTTGTTTTGTAGTTAACCACGGAGTTTTTGAACGACAAAAGTTTACCATAGTTAACCATAGTAAGGTTTTTCAGTCGACGTCGAATTGCTTGAACTGGCCCCTGAAGAATCAAATGCGGTCTCATTTGGTGCTACAGTTTTCTTCATCAATTCTTTGTCTTTTGCGACAGCCAAAGAGTAAGCGATTGGGTCGATAAAATGCATATTTTTGAACCTCGGATCCAATATTGTGAAGGAAGTCACTCTCTCCATAACACCCATTCTCTTGTCAAACTCTTTAAGACTTTACTTCTTTGACAAGAGAATCTTCGAGTCTAAGCGATTTAACTTTTAAAACAAGTTTTATCGTAGGGGCTTATTCTGAGAGTCGAGCAGAGGTATTCCCAGGGTGGAAACGTAGTTAACTCACTTCATTCCACTCTGGGAATGGCCCATGCAACTGACGGGTGACAATTTTGAATGACAGATGTCTGAAAATCGACTCCGGGAATACCATTCTTTGAGTGTCACATCACTTGCAAAGTCACATGACTCTTAGAATGAGGCCCGTAGTTTAGAATAGGTTCGATGTTTTATGAAAATACATCGATGCATCGAGTAAATAAATAGCTTTCCAAAACATCGGATCGATTCAATGTATCGTATTGTAAACATCGAGTAAATTTGATTCACCGAGTATTCCGACCTCGCTCTGTATTGCTAGTAGGGAATAGAATCCCGGACCATTATCTCAATCGCGGGATTTCTGGACTAAGGGACACTGGGCCCGGGATTTGCAAAAATTTTTAAGCAGCAATATAAATAATACAAAAAGTTCTAGTAAACAGAAGTTATAATTTTTATTTTTTGCACAATGAACAAAAGAATAATCAACTTGAAAATAAAATATGAATACGCTTATCTGGTATTTAAACAAACAATATTCAACTTGCATTGCAATTAACCAATTTAGCATTTTTAATAATGACACATTTATTTGGTTTTTAAATATAAAAATAATCAAATTGCAAATAAACTCGGATAACTTTATTTTTTTGATTTTTGAAAGTACTGATCCATACTGATATCATTAAGTCGGCTTCTCAGTCTGTTTCCAATATAAGAAGCAGCAGAAAACGCCCTTTCGGGCTCAATACTTGTAGGAGGGATGGTCATCAACATCACCATTTGTAAATTTTCTCAAGATAAGGACCTCGGATTGCAGATCCGTTTTCTAAAAAGTTCATCCCCTTTCTAATAGTCCTAGCAATATCTGTTTTTTTTACCTCCTCCGCTTCAACTTTTTTCATTCTTTTGTCTATTTCCTGCTGCAGTTTTTCTTCTAAAGTAAACTCGTTTCTATTTTCTAATTGTTCCACTGAATCTGGAACCAACAGTAGATCACTTCGACGTTCAGTTCGACAAAACTTTATTGCTCGATTTACAATTTTGTTGCGAGTATCGTTTTAAACGGGACTGAGAATGATCGGCAGATCATCAACAACATCTTCGTATTCCGGGTTTTGTAAGTAATTTAGCAAACGTGAATGCATACCTGAATTGATATTCATGTACCTTTTGTTAGATGGCGATGTCCATTCGTCAAATGTAATAGAGAACAAAGCCTTCACTCGGTTGCGAAGTGGTGCTGCAGTTTTCGGCAATTCTGTATATCCTTTGGCCAATAGTAGCTGTCTTTAGTCGTAGACTATAAAGATACTAAATGGTAAACCATTTAAGGCAATCATTCGTGACAAAACTTTATCTAGTGTGTTGTTTTCGCCTTTAGTTTTGTTAATCAATGATTTTCCATTTTGCTTGAGTCGGGGTAGAACTAGGCGAAGATTCTTGATTGGATGATGGCCTGCCTGAAAGTTTTATCTTGTGCTTCGTAGATAAATGAGTGTGCAGTCCTTTTGTAGAACCTCACGCGTTTTCAGAGTTTTCAAACCATATACATGAGTGATGTAATGTAAGTGTATGTGCGTTTTCAGAAAAACAAAATATCTTTGGCACAGTTGTGTGCGTTAACCTAGAGTTTAGCAGAGCTTAATACCCTTGACACACTACAGCATCAAATGAACATTGAAGTATCATTTAGCTATTAATGATCATTCATGCCCAGTGGGTAATGTCCAATGTTCATTCAACAACTTCATTGGTCATTCAATCAAATGAAGTGAAAATAACTTCATTCAATGAAGATGGAAGTGAAATTGGGAAATTATAGAACAACTTTCCATGAACTTTCCAGTAAAATTTCCAACTGAAATACATAACTATCAAACTGTCATTCAGATTTTAGAATTTAAAATAAAAATAGTACGGTCCTTTGTATACAACTGTTGTTGAGCCTCAAATATTAATTTTTATTAAATTTAAAAGTCAGTTCAGTTTATTTATAGTTTGTATTTTGACAGTTCCAATGAACATTGAGAAATACAGTGTGTTACTACTAAAACGAATGATCATTGAAAGTCAATGAAGTTGGAAGAATGTTCATTCATTTTTGCAGTGTGTCAAGGGTAATGCTACGTTTCCAATGCTGGAGTGGTCCGTAGCAGTTTTAAGCTCCTTCCCATACCCGTGCTTTTCTTGATATTACTCTCTCGCTCTAAATGCATTCTCGAGTGGTGCGGCAATAACTACAATGGTTATTGCAGAGTAAAGTGAAAGCTAAGTTCAGCATTGGGAACGAAGTTTAAAATGTTAAAACAAAACTTGATCTCTGTGCTTTTCCATTGGAGTACAACTCGAGTTCAATTCCAATGGAAATATGGTAACTGACTAACTCTAGCTACTCCAGGGAGATGGGTACGTGTGTATGAGAGCGAGAGAACAAGTCTCAGACGCTTACCTACATAAATTACGCTGCTGAGCAAATGGGGGCACTCGCAGTTGCGTTATCATGTGTACCCGAGTAAAAATAAATGATGGCCTTAGAACGAGCAAATGCCGACTGTGATTGAAACATAGTCCTCGGCAGGTATATCAAGCTAACTGGCCAAAGAGTCGTGCCACACGACACACGTGTCTAGGTTTATAATTTGTCGCTAATTTGTTACGTCAAAAAAATTTTGTCCTTTTGAATGGGAGAAACGCACGTTGGCCAGCCACCTTGATAGGCCGATCGGTAATAATCGTCTTCTGGCTCCTTAAAAAACCGGCGACAAAATCGGTATTACGTGATCCTTTCAGCGACAAATTAGCGACAAATTACTGCACCAATGCCTTTTTGTTATCTTGCTTAGTTGGAAAGATACAGTGTGTGGCTAGCTAGCTTGATATCAAGCTAGCGTTTTCATCATTTTCTAAACAACGAGATGAGCGACAAAATTTTTTTTGACGTAACAAATTAGCGACAAATTAGCGACAAATTATAAACCTAGACACGTGTGAGGCACGACTCTTTGGCGAGCTAGCTTGATATACCTGTCCACGGCCATCTAACAGGTTAACAGAAGACTCGTTGCAGGACAGTACGGCCGTACAGGGGGCGATTGACGGTGAAACAACGGCCTTACAGTTCCAATAACGGCCATACGACGGTGGTACGGCGGCCGTATGGTTGCCATTACGGGTATACGACGGTGGTACAGGGGCAGCAACGTGGATATTCGCCCTCCTATAAGAAAATATATTTCACTGCAATTAAATGTTTGATTTTTTTTCGGTTGTGTTTTTTTTTCAAGCCGTTAAATATCAAAATTTCCCACTAAAATATAAATCAACACGCACCACACACTTCACGTACAACAAACCGACGACTGGCGAGCTCGTTTCTCTTGTGCATCGATATCTTTAAGTAGGATAAATCGAAAGAACCATTGTACATAACGAAAATGAGTTCCCATAAAACACATTCAACAATACATTTGGTGCACATTATTTTTTTGGCTCAAATTTCCCGTCGAATGCCCGTTTCTACAGCTCAGTACTTGGCCTTTTAAATCTTTTGGTCAAATTTGGCGGTCGTAAGGCCGTATGTGTTCCCATTAAAAATGGTTAAAAACTCTACGGCCATCATATGCCCCTTAAAAAGCCAAGCGGCCGGTGTTCGCCCTTTATAAGGCCGTTTTTTATTTTTACTCGGGTAGATGCTTTATAATTAATATTATGTCAATCCCGAAAATCCCGGGATCGACTGTTTTAAATCCCGGGATTTAGATATCAAAAAACTTTCCGGAATCCCAGTATTCGGGATCCCGGGATTATATTTCAGGCAGGCTTTGAAGAGTCCCAGCAGTTCAGCCTACAACAAGCAAATCTTCAATATTTGTGACGTTATTCTCGGCTCGGCTTCTCGTCGTTACTTTACGTGCTGCTATTATAACTAGGTTGCGGATTTCTGCCACAAGTTAACTAATGGAGTGTGCTCCTAGTGACTGTGGTTGCCTCATATAATATATCTCCTCTTTTCCCTAAATTTGACTACCCATTGCCAATTTAGAGTTTATATCGCCATCATGTGGTAGTCGTAGTAAGAGAATAGGAATGAGATTAGGGAGGTATCATATCTGAAGATCCGTCAACAGGTTCACATCCCCCCTTTTGAGGCTTGGCAAGAGTAATTTCTTTTGAAATACGTCAGTCATGCCCTTGTGAAAGTCTAATGTGCTTCATTTCTATTATTGCAATGCACTTTAAAGACATAGGATGAGTGCTAACGAGATGGAACTTATAAGTTCAAATAATGTAGAGCAACAAAAACTTAAAAAATCACCGAAGAAGTGTTGGCATATTTAGTTGAATCACTCATAAAATCCGGGTTTCGATTATTGTAGGAAAATGTATTTTCTCCTCAAGAAATATCACTAATATATCACAAGAGCAGACTTAACCACAACTTGCTGAAAATAGTGCATTTGACTGATTTTAACAATTACCCACTTTATGTGCCCGGCAACTGTGCATTAGAGCGATGCGTCTGGTCGAAAGTAAGTCGTCTCTCAATCGCCAGTGTGAAATTCTCCGCATTAAATGTGTTAACAACAAATTTCATAAAAAGTCTTCTCGTTCTAAATAAATAAAGTTTAAAATAAAATCATCAAAAGAAATTCTTTCGCAACGGAACACTACCTGCATCACATAAGAACGTGGCGTACAGTCAAGCGGAATGTGCAATGCATTTAGCATCTGTGCCCTTATTTCTTAGGGTCGATATTATGTATATCGTTGCACTCAATTTATCTGAGCAGAACTAAAAATAAAATATCATCCCGATTTTGACGGTTGTTATGGTAGCCCCCGGCTCGTTATTTTAATATTTCATAGCCGGAAGCTAAACGTATTTCAATGATGATATAATTTCGGTGTGCTCCAAATAAAATGTTTTCGAACGCAAAGCAAACTTAACAGAAATGCAATTTTCGAGTATTTTGAAACTTAAAATAATTTCTTCGGTAGATGTTTCATCTTTCGGCAAAAGGGAGCTCATTGGATTGGTGCCAATCAAACGTAGCAAATAAACGACAGTAGAATCACCAAGTAGAGATCCGCAGAAATGCTTTTATTGGGCGGGCATTCTACATTTGAACGTAATTTGGCGCTTTACTATTCACTGTCTCCACATGTCGGTTTTACGAGAGGGGAAAACTTTATCATTGTTGGACTATTTCACTTTTTTGTTGTTGTGACAACTTATGAATTGCGTTAGTTTTGTTTTGTGAACTGTCGAACGACATTTAAATGTATTTGATCTCTTCAGTATCGATCAGACAAGTTTGTTGATTCTGATAGATTTGTCCTTGGATCCATATTTCGCTAAGTGCAATTCTCCGCCGTTCAATTAGGCTCTCTTCACTTCCAAGCCTATTTGCTAACCACATATGCACATCCCCAAGTGATTTTACTTCAATGGCAACTTTCATCGGGTGATTTATCTACGCATGTTTAGGCATCAGTTTATTTATCCGTGAAACTATTGTGAGTAAATCAATCAACCGTAGATTTCCAACCATTCAGTAAGTTCATTCAGCTTTGTTAATTCATTACCGAAAATCTTCAACACGCAATGTTTGCTGCTGGTATGAAGCTTTAAAAAAAACAATAAATCCTCGGAATGGATTAGAATAAATGCCTTGACATCTTTTCAATCTGGACCCTAGTGCAGCTTTCGTCACAACCCCTGTACACATTGCACGTGGTGCTTGGCGGTGAGTTTTTGAAGGTAAAACTGAGTATACAATACCATTTCTAGGTCCTTCACCGTTCGTTGGCATTTATCACGGTATTTTATACAGATGGTCCCTTTTAACGAGCACAGAAAGTGGCATGTGCTTGTATTCCAGAAATGTTACCCTCATATTTTTATTTGCTACTTGGGAGGGATGAAAGTTCAGTGGCGCCGTGGTAAGAAAATGTGGTAGAATAGAAATAATTTGATTTGATCGCCTTTTTTTTGAAAACTGTATTTTTTATTTAATATTACAAATTATTTTTTCATTCTCATGTTTTGTTGAGGGTAGAGGATTATGTATTTCAATATAGATGAAGGCTAATATAGATAAAGGCTTCCTTTCGTATTAGTCCGGGATGCAGTGTTGCAAGTGACCCGGACATTTCATTGGAAATTATTCCAGTAGTAAGTTGATGATCTAAGCGTCTGCTGCATAAGTAGCGGAGGGGCTGGTCGTGACAATATGTACATTTTATCCCCACCACGATTCTGGTGTCTGACTCTTGTTTCTATTATCAGCCTTATCTAAACTATCAATTACAAAAAAATTAAGCGCCCTGAAATGACCATCTAAAATGCAACGCTGTCACCCGGACTATCTAGCCCGATTCCTTTCTCTCCAATACTAGTGTACACTTGGTAGGAGTGCCTGCTTATGAAAAAAAATTTAACATGAACAAGTCTTTCATCTCGATTGAAACAAATGCATATATGCCAATAATATACGCGTTCCGTTAGAGCTTTCTTTGTATTTTCTTAAGTTCTATTCAGCAGGGCTGCGGAGTCAGTCTGAAGGAAGGCTAGTTACTGGAGTCGGAGTCGCTAAAACAATCAAAAAATATATCCACCCCGACTCCTTTTACAAATTGTATATACTGTAATTTTTTGGTTTTGTTTTCTTCTAGGAAAATAGCTAGTTTTTTGATATAACAATTTTCAAATTTTTATTTGTGTAAAATACCACAACTACAATTTATAATAATTATTAATTATTGTATGAAGATTTTTTAGAGTTTTGCATATAACCCTCTATTTCTGTAACCCTATGACCTATTTTCATGAATAAGGTAACAGTGTATGCAGAATACTCCCACCTATCTAAAACTGTAAAAGTAAAGGTTCTACCCTACCAAATTCCAGGGTTATGAGTCAAATTTTGCTTTTTTAAACAAAAATGTCAATTTCAACTACCGTTTTCTTCAAAAAATACCAATAGTTAACCAATATTTTTTCTTCCAAAATTGGAAGGCTTGGACAATTTCCTATAAAAAATGTCCGGCCAATTTTTATCATACGGCCTTTATTTTTGAAGTTATAAGCAATTTTGATGTTAAAAGTGGCAGTAAATAATACTGCCTTTTTAGTACTTTTTCACCTAAGCTTTGTCGAAAAGTACCAAATAGAGCCAATTTTAACAATCGAGTCATTCTCAGGAGGCGCCTTTGAAACCAAATGTTGTTCACAGATAGACTGTACTGGTAGTATAAAGGGTGACACCTAAGCTTTAAACTCGTTCACATGGCGCTTCCAAATTTATGGCAACGGGCGCTTCCAAATTTATGGCAAAGAAATAAAGACGGAGCCGCCTACTGACCCAAAGGCGCATCAAACAGTTAGCGTTTAGTTTGCATCGACTTCTCGCTTTTTCCTTTCACTTCTTCTCCCTCATTTTCGTAGCCACCGAGAAGAAACCGCTCCTCATTGTTGAGAATGATGTCGTGGCAAAAATAACGAACGCGAGCGTATGACAGTGGAAATGATCGTCTAGCTTTAGTTGTTGAGCCCTTTGAACGTTTGAGTCTTCGGTCGATAACGAAACGATATTCTTGGCTGTTCCTCAACACTTTCTTTAACAGCGGCGATATTCTCAGTTGAACGTGCTTCGATCGTAATATGAATCAACAAAATTAACAATTGCGTTACAAATTTTCACCGAATTTTCCATGGTAATAGTTTCGTAAAAATATGCATGACTTCTGTGCATTCTTTCACTATGAAACAATCCATGCTTAATTTTACCTGTGTTTATATGACACATTTCAAATTTCCGACTGTCATGCTGCGCAAAATCGAAATCTTACTCGTACTTGTATCGATTTGATAAGTTTGTTCGGATTGCTCTAGATATTTTCAAAGCTTTTGGCAGGCAGAGCTTCTGGCTGAACTGTTCGTGTACTAATTTGTGATCAAGTGGCTTCGGCAAGTTCCTCTCTCATCCTTGAGGTTGATTTGCTCGGGTCGTAGATTGATAATTTTTCAAGTTATGTCGTTAATGATAAATTCTAATAAAGGTTTACATCGATTTCTAATTGGATTCAAAATCAGTTATCTCAAGTAAATATTTTCCTCAAAATATCTTAATATCACTCCCGTGCAGAATCTCACTTATATGGTACTTAATTACGTTTCAATTATTAGATATTATTGAATTTGAATTAATTAGTAGTGCACTAGTAGTGCTGTATATATTTCCGCATTATCCTGTGGAAAAAATATATCTTTTTGTTTCGAATTACTCTTTTATTTTGATCCTTAAGGAGTTCCGCGTACTTTTGGGTAGTTTTCCTTCCATCGATGCCGATCGGCTCGCGATACAAGATTGATACACACCATCATATATCCGACTGGGTGCCTTCGCAAAAGTAAATTTAATTCACTCTATGTAGTTACAACAATCGGGGCTTTCTCTTCTCTTGCTCTAGTTCTGCTTCGCGGTAGTTGAAGAATTTGACGCTTTTCGTAAAATCTTTCGACGCTCTTGCTCCGTTGTTGCCATTGCAGTTGGACCTTGACGATTTTTACAATAATTTTCCTTCTCGGTCGATCCACACATGTTCGTGACAGCACGGTACCGATGCTTTCGTTATCAGTGGCTTCCGTGATGAGTTTTTCATTGGGCATATTCACACGCTGCCATAATTGTGGTGAGTAAAACCGGTTTTATTCAACTCCTAGCAACTCAGACGGGGCGTAAATGAGTGTAGTAAATTTGAATGCTATACAGGAGCCTTTAAATGTATTGCAGATGAAATTTACTTGTTAGAGAAAAACAGAGCTAAAGAATGCAAGAGATAGAAGTAACTTTTTATATGTGTGCCAGTTTTCACGCGTTTGCTTTTGCGTGAAAAATGTTTCGTTAAGTTCTTCCGCTCCCTTCCCTCTCTCATCTATAAAACCGGCTTTAGGCGCCATGAATGTGCACTGTGTGAATATGCCCATTGACATCAACCCAACACCGCCTTCTCCGTATCAATGCTCAATGTTCAATGGCATCTGTGAATTCTTTTTAGTTTTGAAATTTGGACAGCGATATCAACTGCATCATGGAATTTAGCGTGGAATATCTTGGTGCAATAGCATTGCTCTTCGACGAGGAGGAAAAGAATGAAAAAAGAGGGTGGGTTCATCCCATGTGGACTTTTCGGCAAATGGAAGGAGAGTTCGCACCTTTATATAGAGGATTGGTGGACCACGAAACTGAACGAATATTTTAGAATCAGCCAAAACGTGTTTAGCGATTGACATAAAAAACACATAAAAAATGTTTCGAAACTTTTGTAGTTCAATGGATCTATATATACAGGGTGCGGCAAAAGTCCTGAAGGGTAGGTTTTCGTGAAAAAAGTTTTGAACGAAAGCTGCTCAATTTGGCGGGTAGAATCGTTTGCACGCAAATCTATTTTTTTCCCCTTGCTCATTGTGTTCGATATATTCTCTGTTTAAATAAATTATCATCAGACCCATCGACATCCAACGTCGCTATCCCCAGAAGGTTGCGGTTGGACCTTTCACAATAATAAATACGGTTTCGTCTGGTTTGCTGCGGATCAATTACCATCATCAGTTCCCGATATTATAGCTCAAGGTAAATATAAACAATGACATATTTAGTTCAAACAAAAAACTATCGCTCCTGGACTATATCTCTCACATGAGACTCTCGCATCTATCTCTCTCGCGGAACCAACGAATTAGTTGCCGCACGCTTCCAATTTACCTGTTCTCACCGAGACTTAAATTGTTCTGGTTCCTAATTAAACAACGGAATTTCTGTCTGGCAAATTTATAGTGGTGGTTATTCTCGTTGGCGAGTGACGTGACTTCGAGGGAATCGGTAGAATGAAACTGTCGATACATACAAACGTATCTAGGGAAATATCACTTCACACTAGTGTTGGGTAGGACACGATTATAAAATGAGTTTGTAAGAGGTGCCTCTTTTTTCTTTTGAGCCAGTACAATGTAATACTTCAAATGAGGCGAAGTGCTATTGTAATGCCAAAATGACAAAAGAAAGAAAATAAATACCAATGAAGTGCATTTTTACAAGTTTAATTCTAATATTCATTAAACTGCCTTAGAGTAAGTAAGAAATCTGTGCCTTCACAATGTACAGCCACGGACAACTAATTTGAAACAGTTTCATAAAAATTGCATTTATACATTTTGTATGTAGCAATCCTGTTATGAATTCATTATGATATTGTTATTGATTTCCTTCAATCATTATATATTTAAAAAAAATTAAGAGAGGTGGTGGGAATTCTTTAATTAGATTCCTACATAAAAACTCTATAAATGCAATTTTTATGAAACTGTTTCTAATTAGTTGTCCGTGGCCATATATGTATTTATATTTTGCAATCCCACCTCGCCTAATTTCAAGTTGGAAATTCTGCTACCGCAAAAGAAGTAAGAAATGTCTCTCCAGCACAAAATTTCACTCCCTGAGAAAATGTAAGAATCGTCTCTTCAGAACAAAACCTCACTCCCTCGAAAAATGTAAAAATTGTCTCTCCAGGACAAAACCTCACTCCCTCGAAAAATGTAAGAATTGTCTCTTCAGGACAAAACCTCACTCCCTCGAAAAATGTAAGAATTGTCTCTTCAGGACAAAACCTCACTCCCTCGAAAAATTTAAGAAATGTCTTCAGGACAAAACCTCACTCCCTCGAAAAATGTAAGAAATGTCTCTCCATCCAGTTCGTATATTTACAATCTCACCACGGCTCAGTTTATATTGGAAATTTTACTGTCGCAAAAGAAGTAAGAAAATGTTTCTCCTGTTCGTGTTTACAATCTCACCTCGCCGCAGTTTAAATTTGATATTTTACTGCCTCAAAAGAAGGAAGAAATATCTCTCCACTAAGTAATTTACAATCACACCTCGCTTCATTTATCTCGATACACGCTCACGATACAGTAGGACATTATTTTTGAACCGGGACATTTAAAAAAACTGAGGCCTCCGTACAATTTACATCGTGTAAGGGACAAATCTACTGCCTCGTGTAAGTCCGGCTCAACACTACTTCACACATCACTTTGCGACAATTAGAATTCGACGTTTGTAGATCTAGTCGCCAGAAGTTTCCTAGATTGACAATGAGAATATCAATTTAAGGTCGAAGTGACATCTGTCACGTCACTTGAACACGAGAATAAGACTGAGTATATTCTTCGATTTGAGGACTATATCATATTAAAATTTCAGCGATACTAAAAAGGTTTGAAAATTATTATATTTTAAATAGTGAAATTGTTTCTGGCGCGTCGTTTACAACGCAAAAATGTCTGGCAACTAAAAATTTCTATTGCTAAAAAGACGAAGAAAATTATGTAAAAAAAATGTTTGTCCTAAAATGATTTCAAAATGTACAATTTTCATCTGCACAGATGAGATGTGCAGAGGTAAACGCAACCGCTCCCAGCTGCCAGACGTAGCGCATCCTTTCCTAACTTCAATAAGAAAGGAAATATCGAAAAACCAGCCGACCTAAAATGCACCTTTTCTCGACGCTGGTAGCTCTCGTACTATTAGAAAATGACAATTATTTTGAAATCACAGACAGACACTCCAATTATATTTATATAGATTAATGCAATGCAGCTGGTTGTTGCACTATTCATGAGTATGTACATATGTAGTAGGAGGATGAAACTCGTTTGGGTATTCAATCAACTTTACATCAAAGCAATCTTTACATTCCTTACTTTTTATACAGGGTGCGCTCTAGACCAAAATTGAATAACTCTAGCCGAATTCGACAAATGTACACGTGAATTCGACAAAATGTACCATTTCAGCTATGGCTCAATATACACCGCAAGAATGCGCTGGAATTGTAGCGCTTTACATTGAAAACAATCGTTCAATTGTGAAAACTGTGCGTGCTTATCGTTGTGTTGAAAAATGTTGATGTGGAGCAGCCTCGTCGTTCTCCGGATTTAACGGCACCAGCCTTTTCTGTGGGGTTATTTAAAATGTGAGTTTATAACAGCAAGCCGAATACCATTGACGAACTCAAAGCTAACATACGAGCCGAAATAGCTCCTATAACGCCCCAAATGCTGGCCAATGTGATGGCCGAAAAAGAGCTGCTTTTTGCGTATCGAATGGAGGTGGTCATTTAATCAATACTGATTTGAAATAAATGGTAGAGAATATCCTAAATAAATCTTGCTCGTTTGTCAAAATCGGCTAAAAAATGTCAGTGTTATACAATGTTAACTACCGAACGTCTAGATGGCGAACCCCATATTTACAAAAATCTTGGAAGGCGATTTTCTCGAAACACATATTTTGCACTTATGCACTTCTGGCTGTTTACTGTAGTATTTTTATATTCCGCATAAAAAATCCCACAAAAAAGGCACAAGGTGTACAGCCAGAATACAAGGAGAATTGACAGAATCCTTCCCAGTCAAGCAAGGCTTAAAGCAGGGCGATGGGTTGGCACCCATGCTATTCAATCTCTGCCTAGAAGGAGTAATTCGCAAAGTAAACATTGATGCGAACGCAACCCTGCTTAACAAATCAAAACAGTTGGCAGAATATGCCAGATTACTGTCATAACTTAGAGAAATCTTCACAGAATTAGAAGATGAAGCTAAACATATAGGGCTGCAAATAAATGCAGGCAAGAGCAAGATTCTAATTCAGTCGAGGGTGGAAAGAAGAAGAAGAAACCACAACACCACCTGGGGAGAATATAACTTCGAACGGGTAAACCAATTTAACTACCTGGGGTCCACAGTCAGCCAAGACAAGATGAGACGATAGACGTGCAAAGAAGAATAAACGCCGCAAAAAGAACATACTTCTCACTACTGCCACTAATGAAATCCAGAGAAATCCACAGAAAAACGAAAATAAGAATCTACAAAACAATCATACGTACAGTAGCTAGGTATGGGTGTGAAGCATGGAGGATCTCCCAAAAGTCCGCAGATAAGATTGATATATTTGAGAGGAAGGTTCTCCGAAGGATATACGGCCCAACCAATGAAGATAACGCATGGAGAATACGCTACAATCACGAATTGTACGATCTATACAAAGAGTGTAAACTTTCAACACATGCCAAGCTACTGCTCTTACGTTGGGCCGGCCATGTCCAAAGAATGGATGACTCAAGAATACCAAAGAATGCCCTGTATTTACTACCAGATGGCAAAAGACCAGTTGGCAAACCACGGTCAAGGTGGGAAGACAGTGTTGAGGCTGATGCAGCAAAACTCCTCAACATCAGAAACTGGAGGCAAGCTGCGCAACAGAGAGAGGTCTGGAGGAAGAAGCTGATGGAGGCCAAGGTTCGAATTGGGCTGTAGAGCCAGAAGAAGAATAAGAGTGATCATCAAGTGTTGTACCTTAAAAACCCTTTTTTCAAAATTATCATTCTTAATAAAACAAATGGGTACATTACCACAATCCAGAAACAAAGGAAGAGCCGAAAAAGTGTGAAGGAGATTAGATCAGGCTCCTAATACGGTGAAATCGGGCGATAAGGTGAGGTCCGCAGTTTTGTTTGGGATGCTGAAGCAATCACCTATATCGATTAAATGGGAGAAAGGTACACGGTAAATGGAGAGTATTATTCGTTGAAAATGATTCTGCGGAAACTATGGAAGTAAAGTTCCAATTTTTACTTTTTATTTCCAAACTTGCAAAAATGTCTCGTCGGAAAAACATTCAATTCGAACGGGGAGGGCATCGCCCAAACAGATGCCTATTTTGAAATACTTCCGAAATCCTACTTCGACCTAGAGGGCGATTAGTTGAAAAATTAAAATAATCTGTTTTTCTATCTTTTTCTAAGGTCTTATTGAACAACCCTCTTCTTGTACTAAATTGTATAAGCTTAGCTATGGCTTATAAAGGTGTTTTTTTTAAATAATCATAAAACCATATAGCCATAATATTTTGCCATATCTTCATGGCGAGTATCTGTCCATACTACTTCAACAAAAAATTGTTCTCGAATTTTCGATTAGTACTGTAATTTGCTTTCTAATCATTCTATTTTCGTTCTCGATAGAACAGCTTTCTCATTTGTTTGTTGACATTCGTTATTGGCGCTATTTCTATTTCCCATTTTCTTATCTTTGGCCATGTCGAAAAGATCGTTCATTCGTCGACTGTTTTCGATAACAGACAACAAATTCAACAAAACCATGGATTTTAAAGTAATATCCGATTAATCACTTCTTTGTGGCTCTGCTCAGTAGAACTGAACTTAACTTTATCACAAAACAAAAGTTTCTTATCACATAACGTTCCATGAATCTCCTTAACCCTCCCTTTCGCTACTTCACTGTGTAATTGAATATTTTCGTAGCATTTTATGAAATCGCCCTACGATGCCAGAGTCGGCAACGAGCATGTGCTTCGTCTCTTCTCCCAGTCCCAGAATAGACGCCCGTTCCTCCATCATTCGTAATAAACAATTTGCCTCAGTTTTGAAGTGGGCTTTACTCCATGTAGTTCTGCTCTCGCCGCAGTTAGAATTTCCAATTCAAAATTGCCGTGTTTGTTATTAAAATCTGCGTTGCCTCGCGTCGAGTTTGGCTTCAGATAATGCAACATTGTGGCTGGGCCATGATGCTTCAGTAGAGAATCACGAAAAAATACCCCATCGTTGCGTCGTCCGTTGGGGAAAATTACAATCAGCGCTTCTGGTTCAGTTCTGTTCTCGCTTTGGATTTTGCTAGACGTGTTGTTTTTTTTGTCGTGTAGTGGAATGTTTTTTCGCTTGTGTTTGTGTTTTATTTACTAAAAATTAAGTTTGGAAATATTAAAAATATTAAGTAAAATCGGGTGCGAAGTTAATTCGTTTAAATTTCGTTGTGTCACCCAAAAGAACTCTCGGTACGCCTTTACTTAATGTTTGGTGCCTGTTTGGACTTTAAGTTGTTATTTTCAGTGTGTTTTTTTGGAAAAGCGTATAGTATTTTCTGTAATAAATCGAAGGTGAACTTAATAAATTAGTATAAAGTGAACAAAAGTAGTGCTCACAATATCTTAAAGGATAATTTATAAACATAAACAAAGGAGCATGAATCCACAACAAGGATATTAGCTGATAAGAGAGCATGAAAAAGGATACAACAGGAAAAAAAAGTTTTCATTTCACCCTTCTTTAAAGAAAATGTCAATACTCTTATACCTCAGTTACCGTCTTAAGGTCTCAAGAGAACACATGTTCCTGTTAGAGACCACCCTCGCAGCATCCTCTTTTCCCGCTTGTTTCGTGTGCCTTTACACCCACACAGGCCTAATCGTAGGTACATGAAAGACGATGACTAATCCTACCCTTAAGAAAGGTGATTCCTGAATGCCTTCAATTGTTGAGTTACTCACAACCCCTGCTGACTCATAGAATTGCTGGATATGATTACAACAATTTTTTTTATCAATTTATCTCACAACTTTGGATCTATTTAGTTAATTTTATCCAATCAAAAAACAAAATTATATCTCGTAATTATTACCGCCATAAAACAGTTCTATCCGCCGTTTGCTTTTTATCTATGCCATTTCCTACCCTCTGGAGTAGACTTCACAATTTTAATGATGGAAATGCCTTCACTGTCGCTTGTGACATCTCTTGATGCTTTCTTCACTGTTTCACTTGGAATTAATTTTTGTCCTTCATTCAACGTTATTATACTCTTCTATAAATAAAGCACAAAAAGCGTCGTTTTTCAGTTCTCCGATGAGATTTTCATTTACATTGAGGAAAAGAAAAACCTCTTGGAAAATTATTTTCTTGCACGTAGGCGTTCAGTTAGTTGATAAGGGTACAAAATGGTTTCCTTGAAAATATTTTTCTTTAATCAACGTCATCCGTCGTTTTGGTTGTTGTTTTTTTGTCGCTTTGAATTTTTGAATGTGGAACCTGAGATATTTAAGAATGTAGATATATTGCTGATGTTACTTTATGAGCTTCCGGATGTTCTGGTCCAGACAAATTCTGTATGTTTTCTTTTTAGATTTAGCCTGTCTTTTGTGGTCGTACGTCATTCCGGAGGGATTGTTCTTAAGCTTGCCGTCATGTAACTTCAACGTCACGTAATTTATTGATGAAAAGAGGAGTACGTTCAAGCTGGAGAATCATAAAATGTTTTATTCAGTAGCAATTTTACATCATTGCTGAACTTGAGGGTGAACAACATGTGTTGTTTTTTTATTTTTTTTTAGGTCGTTTTTAAATTCTTATTTATATATTATATGTTTTTTTGGCAATTTTGATTATTGATTAGTTTTGAGATGAGATTGTCAAGCAAAGGTTGTCCTTCGCGATGCTCTTAATAGTTTAAACATTATTCTTAAAAATATTTAATTTCCATTTGTATCTAATGTACACCCACCAAAACACTAAATTTTAAATACATATGGACTTTATTCTAATTTTTCTATATATTATGACATTGTATATTAGAGGTGGTAAGTAACTATTAGGGGTACCCTAAGTACACAATTTTAAATTATACAAGCAAACAGTTATGTTTTACTATAACTTCAGAGCGATATATTTATAAAGATTTTTGTAGCATTATCTTACTTTAAATTAAAAGATTTTATCAAGTTTTATCCAATAAACTTGATAAAACTTAAAACATAAATAAAACATTTTTGATGTAACATTTTCCGTTTTTTTTCTTATTCTAAAGATCATTTTTCTTCTTCGATGGCTCTACAGCTCAATTCGAGCTTTGCCCTACATCAGCTTCTTCCTCCAGACGCCGGCTCTCTGCTCCGCAGCTTGCCTCCAGTTTCTTGTGGTGAGGAATTTTGCTGCATCAGCCTTAACACCGTCTTCCCACATAGATCGTGGTTTGACGACTGGTCTGTTCCTATCTGGTAGTAAATTAAGTGTTTCTTCGGGCATCCTTTACTCATCCATTCTTTGAACGTGACCGGCCTAAAGCCCGAACTTAATATGACGTAACGTAACTGTACGTAACCTCGCAAAATGTATCCATCAGTCCCAAGCAAATTTTCTGTTAATTTTTTTCCTTTTACCTTGCTGAGCACTTCTAAGCTGTTTGTATTTCTTCCACAACTTCAATAAATCAAATAAATCGTTTGAATCTACATTTACGGAATCGATTTTATATGTAACTTCACGATTTTATTTAAAGTAGCTCAAATTCGTTCAGTTTTCTTAAGGTACGGTACGTCATATTAAGTTCAGGCTAAAATCGTTCAGTTTTCTTACCTTCCGTTACGTCATAGTTGGTTCAGGCTAAACTACGACGCAATTTACGTAAGCAAGGAAGCTCAAATTTTTTCAGTTTTCTTTCGTTGCGTTACGTTACGCCTATTTTAGTTTAGGCTCATAGCGTATTCTCCATACATTGACTGGGCGGTATATCTTTCGTGAGAACTTTCCTCTCAAAGATTAAATAGCATGGGTGCCCTGCTTTAAGCCTTGCTTGACTGGGAAGGACCCCGTTAGTTCTCCTTGTATTTGTATTCTTCCTTGTATATTTAGGTCTAGCATTAGCCGTGTTCCTTTTCTACTTTACGTACTCGGGAGTAAAAAATTAAAGGAACGCAAAATTTGTCGATTTGAATCCATCCATCCAATGGCGCTACAGCCCAAATCGAGCCTTGGCCTCCTCTAGGGCATTTCTCCATGTTTGACGGTCCCTTGCAGCATGTCTCCAGTTCCGGATGTTCAGCATTGTCTCTGCGTCAGCCGTCACAGAGTCTATCCATCTCCTCCTGGGTCTACCTACTGGCCTATTTCCCGAAATTTCTGATATCATAAGCCGTTTTGGGATGCGATTGTTTTCCATCCTGACTACGTGACCGGCTAGTCTTAATCTGTTAATTTTTATTAAAATTGAGAGTTCTGGGTCGTCAAAAATTTCGTACAACTCGCTGTTGTATCTCCTTCTCCATATTCCATCCTCTCTGGTTGGGCCTATTATGCACCTGAGGACTTTTCTCTCAAACCTGTTGACTCGTTCCTCTATGTCCTGGGTCATAGTCCAAGTCTCGCTGCCATAGCAAAGTACTGGTCGTATTACTGTTTTGTAGAGTGAGAGTTTGGTTTTTCTGTGCACAAATCTGGAGTGCAGTATTTTTTTTTGGGCATAAAAGGCTCTATTAGCCAGTAGTATTCGTCTAGTTATTTCTTCTTTTTCTTCGTTTCTTTTTGTGATTGTAGACCCAAGGTAGACTGTTTTATCGACTACTTCTAGGTTATGTTCGTCGATAGTTATATTTCTCCCCATTCTAAATCTTCCAGCTCTGGATTGTTGCATCACCTTAGTTTTTTCTTCATTGATCTTCAGGCCTATGTCCTTTGCCGCCTCTTTTAATTCGACATAAGCTTCCTTTGCTGCCAAAAAGGACCTTCCCACGATGTTAACGTCATCCGCATAACCAAGTAATTGTACCGACTGTGTTGCTATTGATGCTCTTCTCTGGACTGACGTTTGCCTTATCACCCATTCTAGGGCGAGGTTGAAGAGCATTGGGGCCAGCCCATCCCCTTGTCTAAGTCCTTGTCGAACTTCGAACTCTTCTGTTATAACATTTTGGATCCTTACCTTCGCCAATGAGCTATTTGTTGCGCATTTGATCAGTTGTACCAGCTTTGAGGGGACTTAGTCCAGTCAATCGGTGTAAAAAACTGATGGTTTCGTAACATAATTGCGGAAGTTTTTTTCTCAACGGTTCTTTATGTTTTTTGGGGTGCTGAATCCGATTTTCTAGTTTGCTGCCTTGTAGGAGGTCGGCTTCACAACGAAAAACGCAAAAAATCTCAAATTTTTCCCACTTTTTTCAGTATTTCGCTTATATCTCGAAAACTATGCGTTTTTCGAACATGACTACTATATACAAAATTAAAGATGACAAAATTTCCTACAAAATGCACTAGTCAACTTTGATTTTCTGATGTGCAGTTTTGGCGCAAAGCGCGCTGAAAAACAGTGATTTTTTGGCCTTTCAGCAAAAACGTAAAAAACGCTCACTTCCACCCCCACAACATGAAAAATAATACACCTTATGGACAAAAACCCTTATACCACGTGAAAAAACACTAAATTTCCTACAAGACACTCTAATATTCAATTTGCGCCCAAATGAACCCCCATGCCCCGATCTCCATATAGTTCTCGCAAATTGATAGATGTCCTATCTTCCATGGTACAATGAAGCACCTCGATTTGAAGTGACGTCAATTATGTGCCCTTCCTTGATTGTTAACCAACAAGCTTGCCAGAGGGTCTATGGCAACGCCGATTTCAACATTCAAATTCGGACGAAACACATTCCACACATTGGGGGAATCCGATGTGTCACTCCAAAAAATGCTGTTGGAGTCAAAATGTTGCACGGCTGAACGATGTACCACGATCGCAGAAATCATTGGAAGCTTAGAGCTACACCACTGAAACATTTTGAAAAGAAAAACGAAGTCGGCTTAGCCGCATCATCCCTCATACTAAGACCATCGTTCCATCAGTGCTATTCCTGCTGTAGCTGTACAGCAAATTTAAAAATCTTCCAGGAAATTCTAGATGGATTGTTGTTATGCAGGAGGTAATCAAAGAAGTACCTTACCAAACAACATTCTGAGCTATCATCTACGCAGTCAACAGCACTGAAAATAATATGACAGGCTACGCCAATGCCACGGCGATCGGAGGACAGACGTTAGCTTTTCGAGCTCTTGGTACGGTGATAATGGAGTCCGTAGACTTTTCTCCAACGATCCAATTCGATGTTGAGCAACTTTTATACAGTTAAGATCGAAGCAAGCTACCGAATGCACATGATTATTGTGTTCGATGGGTACTCGGATCCATGGAGCCCTTGAGGAGATCCACCGAAAAGCTATCCGTGGAGATACAATTTAGCAGCACCATGACACCAAGAGTTTCACAAGTAATTTCTCTATCGTATGCCAATTACAAGGATAGACTAATCACCAGCGGATGACAAAATGCAAATGAAAGTAGAATCGCTCACAAGAGTATCGCAATTGTGAGGGGAAAATGTTGATCTTCTGGCCAAAATGATGGGTCTCCAAACTCAGCCCAATTTATATTTCCTCTGACACTCTATGTCCGCATTATTCAACCACTATAGTTACTTTCACTACTAAATTCACTGATCGTTCAGCCCATTCAAAGAAAATAACAGTCGCTGCTGAGCAATTTTTTCTTGCTGTTTACAACACTAAACACGCTGAGGTGTAAGCAATACGTGATATCAGCCTAGAACGAATCAGCAAACAAACGTCCCCATAAAGCTACTGCTCAACAACACGCCTTCATAGTTTACCAGCAGCAGTGGATCTAGAGTAGTGGGGGTGAAAGTTGACAAAAAATGGTTTGGTTCCCATTACCATACTGAAACCACCGGCTCCCGAGAAGCTTTTACAGCTTATATCTTGCAAATGCAAGACGGATTGCTTAAGTAGGTGTGGGTGTAGGCAAGCATGACTGTTCTGCATGAAACTGTGCCTTCAATGTGAAGGATCGTGCTTCAACATGGACGATAATTTCGATATAGAAGAGGAAGACGACCTGGACGAGCTCCTTGCAAAATCACTGCCTGAAGCCGCTGAGGCGACAGAAGTTAGTCAGCCTTATTATGGTTGTCACTTATGGTGACAAATGGCGAAGTGAGTCCAAAATGGTATTATGGTTCTCTAAAAAAATAACATTTTAGTGAGATAAGGCGAAGTACAGTTGTCACTGATATCGAGAAATGGCAAATTCATTGACAATTGTTCTCACTTGATGTTTGTAAGTGAGATTTTTCTCATTTGATTTTAAAGATGACATTTCTCACTATGGTGAAGTGACAACCACAATAAGGGCCATTAATTCATGTAATATTTTGCTGCATAAGGGTTTTTAAGGGTCATGCTGATGGCGCCAGGCTGTAGTAATGCCTTTACGGCTCTTACCGGTTTGGACTTGAAGGTCATGCAAAAAACGGTGGGTGAGTTTAGTCAGTAGGAATCTGACACTATCCCCAGCGGTGCCTCCTGCCGTAGGCATGGAAGCCTTAGATAGGCGGTCGCATACCTTCCCTGCTGCTAGATCGATGTAGATTCTCACTACTCCCACGTAAAAAAAATGTACTTAATATGTATGTTTTAATTATAATTTGTTTAAGTTTTCATCAAACATACTTTGGTCGCAGAAGGAATTTTTCGTAATTTTCGCTTTGCTCTCCCCCCTGATGTGAAAATTGAATATTAGAGACGTGTCTTGTAGGAAATGTAATGTATTTTCACGTGGTATAAGGGTTTTTGTCCATAAGGTGTATTATTTTTCATGTTGTGGGGGTGGAAGTGGGCGTTTTTTACGTTTTTGCAGAAAGGCCAAAAAATCACTGTTTTTCAGCGCGCTTTGCGCCAAAACTGCACATCAGAAAATCAAAGTTGACTAGTGCATTTTGTAGGAAATTTTGTCATCTTTAATTTTGTATATAGTAGTCATGTTCGAAAAACGCATAGTTTTCGAGATTTAAGCGAAATACTGAAAAAAGTGGGAAAAATTTGAGATTTTTTGCGTTTTTCGTTGTGAAGCCGACCTCCTACAAGGCAGCAAACTAGAAAATCGGATTCAGCACCCCAAAAAACATAAAGAACCGTCGAGAAAAAAACTTCCGCAATTATGTTACGTCAAAACTACCATTTGACTGGACTAACTCCTAATTCCGATAGGATCTCGTACAGCCTCTGTCTGTCGATTTGAATAAAACCTATGAATTCTCTGTGAGAGCAGGAGTAGTTCCAAGTAAATACGAGTAAAAAAGAGCAGAAAAGGAACACGGCTATTGTCGCATACACTTCCTATCGATTTTGTCGTCTTCTTGCTTGAAATCGAGGAAAAGTTGATACACGTCATTTTCGAAAGGTTCCAGCCTGGCTTTAATTATGTTTGTCATAAGTTTATAAACTGTGCTTAAAATAGATATGCCTGTATAGTTTGGAGTTTTGAATTTGTCACCTTTCTTGCGTATTGGGCAGACAATGCTTTGCTCCCAACCATTAGGAATTTTTGTTTTCCCATATGCAGCATAGTAGTTCCTGCTCGGATGGGATGCTATCAATTCCTGGGGATTTTTTGTTTTTAATGGTCGCACCGTGGGGTATTTATCTAGAAAAGCTGGCCAAAAGTCCAAAAAGTGAAAAACGGGTGGGATGATTCATGTCTCACTTAGAGCAAGTTGATACATGTCTGCATATCATGCCCAGGTAAAATGAAAGTAGGCCCTCTAGTCATTTCTTGATCTGTCTCCAGGCACGTGTAGTGGTGTGTATTAGAGGAAAATAGCTAGTTGAAGTAAAAAGTGATAATTTTAATGTTATTTTGGTATATGTCATTTGTCATTTGTTCTAGATCATGGCAAATATTTGTTTCATTGGGCCACCAGTGACAGTTAAGACTGGGTTAGATCAGTGAGTCGAAAAGCCGGGTTATTGTGCATCTCTGTTTGTGCTCATTGTTATGGCGGGAGTAATTCCCTCGTCGTGAATGAACCAGAAGAGAACTCGGACGAAGAAAATGAAGGTGAATTGGACAACTCCGGTGATCCAGACCCCGAGACAACTAGCGTTGAAGAATGAATGGAAATAAATATAGCAACTTTCTCAATTTTTTCAATATACTTATTCGAAATAATTTTTCAGTTAAAAAAACGAAATTTTGACTTTGATTACCGACAACTCTGGAAGTTGGTCGGGTACAAGCTTCGCTTTTACAACTTTAGGTAGGTGGGAGTATTCTGCGTATACTGCTACCTTATTCATGAAAGTAGGTCATAGGGTTACAAAAATACAGGGATATATGTAAACCTCTACAATAAAAATTTCAAAACGCCCTAGCGGCTAAACCGTTACGATTTCCCTCCGCTCAGATACGATTTTTTGTTCGTTTATCCAAAACCTATCCACAGCCGGTGCACAGTGGGCTGGATTTGAAAATTTTGAATTTTACTCTTAAATACAATATTTTTATAACTATTTTTCAAATAACAAATAGTTTCTCAGTTATTAGGGTTTTATTTTTGTATGGTGTTCTTGTTATTTTATTCCTGAAACCTCGTGTTAGCCTTAAGTTCGTACACCCTCCCGTCTAATATGAGGTCTTTTTCGCCACCTGACCATCTGAAAGATATAAAAGTGGACTTCCCCATCATTTCTTAGAAAAGAGATTGGTTGAAGATAGCATGCAAGCTCATAAGGTTGAGAAAAGGGTTAAAAAATCGTAGGTAAAAAATAACAGAAGTACCACCCCATTTTAACACAAAACAGGCACCTAATTAGGTTAAGTTGTAAATAACAGACAAGCTAAAACAGTCATTGGTGGATTGATAACAGGTAGATAGACTTCCGTTGCATGTGAATTACGTTTTCTTAGCCAGTATGTGATTGCACTCCGTATAAAACGCAATTGTCTACACAAGATTTTCGATAATTTTGAAAGCTATTTCTTCAGGGCACCGTATTGAAACAATTAAATTTAAGGAATATGCTGAAATTACCATGAAATTATATACAGAGTTATATGGTTGGTATTATATGCTTTCAAGCGTACATAAAGTTCTCGCACATGAAGCAGCTGTATTTGAGAATTTTGGTCTAGTTCCTATTGGGAAGTTATCAGAAGAAATAATGATTTCAGAAGATACCGTCAAGACCACGAAAATTTAAAAGGGATGTAACAAACGAAGACATTCTAAATAACTTGCTGATTAGTTCAGACCCATACATTAATTCCAAAAGTCACAAATTACTTCGAAAACACAGAGCACTTTCAGATGAAGTAAAAGATTTACTAATTTTGCCCAATACATTAGACGACGACTTTGAAAAGGAGAATTTGCAAATGTAGATTTACAACAAAATATGGAACATGACGTTGAATCCGAGTCCGAGGTGGCTTATTGATTATGATTAGAATGGTACTGTTGCGAAGATATTTAGTTTTAATAAAATTAAATAATAGGTAATAGCCTGTAATAGGTAATGCTCCAAATTCTGCCTCTAGATATGTGTCTACCTCTTAGGTGGTGCGGAAAAGTGGGCATATCCAAATACAAAAACCCAAGTTGCCGCGTAATCGCAAAAAATAGCAGCGAAAGCCTTAGCATGCAACTAGTTCAGCACTCCCATTATATGAAACTATAAGCGGTATTTTAAGCGATTTTAAGCGTTTTGAGAAAATCACCTATTTCACTTTTTCTCAAAAATCTTAAAATCAACCAAACTCAGAAAATATATGTTAAAATGGAAAAAGTCATATAACAATTGTTAATTGTATCAATTAGTAGAATGAAATCCCATCATTACTTTTTTGAAAAGACCTACTTCATTTTCTTGTGTCCCTAAGGCCACTACGGCTCAAATCAAGCCCACTGTGCGGCGGCTTAGGTGGGACAGCGTGCACAAAGAAAACAATATAAATTCGAAATAATTTTTCATAATTTTTTTCTTTACCCTCCATTTTCCGATCAAACGTAAGGTTTTCCAGAAAAAGCTTATGAGACCTTTTTTGTCGAGAATTTTCATAGCTTTATTTTTTTCTCTTGACATTTTTACAATTTCGACGTTTGTCCCGAGTTACGGCCGGGAAAGCGTCGGAAAATCTGTTCAATCGAATTTTCTCTTGATTTTCACAAAGTACGGCCCGGAAGTCAACGGTAACCTTTTCTCCTATTGCTAAACTCCCACCATTCCAAATTACATTAACTTACAATTTTTTTTCAGAAGAAATCTTTAGGAGCTGTACTATTTGCAATAAAAAATGTAATTAAAAAGATATTGGCAAAAAACTACTTTTGAATTTTCGTTTTTCGACAATGCGCGCTGGAACTCGTGCAATATTAGCCCTACGACATTTGAACCTAGGTTTTACGAAGAAGTGGTCCGATTCACAATCGCCATGTGCGTTTGTGAATGTCCTTTCTTGGGAAACATGTGTAACTGACGATCATATTATTGCTCACTGCAAAGTCCGTTATTATTTTTTAGAATCGCTGGCAAGTTATCCCCATTAAATAATTGAAATGAATTTGTCCCAGTCATGCGGATGGTTATCAATAGTCGCGTAAAGTGGCCTGGTGGAACGACAGATTGGCTCCAATCACGTTATACAGAAAGAAGGTAATGTAGAAGAGACTGACAGCTCGAATATCGTAGAAAAATGTTACGTCACCCGTTGACCAAATGCAGAAAAACAACAACAATTTCGATTTTATATGGGAAGAGGTCAACGAGTGACGTCGCACTAATACGATATTCAGTCGTTCACATTACCTTGTTTCTGTATACCGTGGGCTCCAATGCGTAGAGAAGTTAAAAGATTGTTCAATAGGACAAAACATACTGGGCATTGGGAAGAATTTAGATTCACGCCAACAACCTACAACAAGGAATTGAAACGCTCCAAAAGGATTGTCTGGAGGAAGCATTGTAAGAACTTGCAGACTCTAGCAGAAGCGACTAGACTCCAAAGGCTCCCTCCAAAGACTCCTTCAACGAAATGAGCCTTCTCAAAAAGGTGAATGGGTCTTACACCTTTAACCATGAAGAAACTTTGAGGTACCTGGTCAGCGAAAACTTTCCAGGGTCAATCTCTCAGACCGCTTATCCCTTGGATGCTGGGTACAGCTAGAGGACCATTTCAGACAGTTATTCTCTGAGCCTTTCTGGGAATATCTTCGGCGGTGACAAGGTTAAATGGGCAGTGGCCTCTTTTCAACGATATAAATCCTCGGGAGGAGATGGAATTTCCCCGGCACTCTTTCGATCTGATTCTCGACAATCTGGTCTGTCTCTTTAAAGCCACCCTTTTTCTTTTGTAAATGATGGAAAGGCTGCTGACCTTCATATTAGGTGCAAACTGGAGCTCTCCCTTCTTCTACATAATATGTAGCTCTCAGTTCGCTTGCTCAAAACGTAAATCAAAAGAGGTTGCTTTACACCCCCTGATCAGAAAAATTGAGAAAGCCTTCCTCGCTAAGGAAAGTACCTTACGTGCGCTCCTTGACATCGAGGTTGCTCTCGATAACACTGGCTATGACTCGATTTCTAGAGCACTGTCTCTCAGAAAGCTGGATCCTCACACAATTGAGTGGATAAATGCAATGCGTGTAGGGCGTGACATTTCTTCTACCCTGAGCTCTCCACCATTAGTGTCAAGGCTATCAGGGGCTATGCAGATGGTCTTGCCATCCTTGTCTCCGGGAAGTTTGACTAGACCATTACAGAGGTCATGAGTACAGCACTCGGAAAAGTTCAAAGATGGTTTACCACGGAGGGTCTATCAATCAACCGCGGTCTATCAAGTGGTCCTAGGTTTTATTTATATCCAGGGTACGACAATTGACTACTCAGTCTCAGTCAAATATCTGGAAGTAATGCAAGACAAGAGATTGAACTGGAACGCTTAACTGGACTACGCCATTAGTAAAGCCACTAGAGCTGGGACTAAGTCGTGGGGTCTTACACCAGAAATGATATACTGGATGTACAACACGATCGTTAAACCTGTTGTCACTTCTGCCGCTATAGTCTGGTGGCCCAAGACTTAACAGTTTACTGCGACCCTGAAGTGCACCAGACGGCAACGGCTTTCTTGCCTCTCCATTACCGGAGCTATGCGGATCTGTCCCACAGCCGCGATGAAGACAATCATTGGATTGGTCCTATTACATATCTCACATGGAAATCCACCACCATAAGTTCCTTGAGACTTCAGATCTCATTGAACTGGCCCTATATATCCCAACCATCAAAACATTCAACGTGGAAGTCTTCCTTCAAAATAGTTGCTGGTTGTTTTGTCATATGCTAGAGCTTGACCAGAAAGAATAGGGTCCCGCTCTTCTGATATCGAGGGAGGGGTCTTCTGTAGCACCTTATGGTTCACCTCCAAGTCCCTGATAGAGGTATGGGTTAGCGGCTGCACCTAGCCTACTGGGAATCAATCCCAGTAGTTCGACAGGCTAAAGGTCTAATAACACACTTTGTCCAAAGGGGCATCATCAGTTTAAGCAGGGCGGACCTAAGGCTGTTGGTGGGATACCTGACTGGCTATGTAGAGTTGCGGTATCACCTCCACAACCTCTGCATGGCAGGCGACGAGATTTCCACACATATTCTTTGTGAGTGTCTTGCTGTGATCTGGGTTAGAAGAACAAAGTTTATCAGAGAGCTTATGAGCCCGGCTCAAGTCCGGTCTTCTTCAACTGAAGCCCTTCTTGCCTTCGTCGGGAGGGCTGATGATACTTTCTGTTAGTGGGGTACGTACATAATAGGCCTAACTTGGTTGCTGTGTTCATTATATGGGTTGCCCCACTATTCCCTTAAAAAAATCTCAAAGAAGGCCGCAGCGCCAATGATGATAATGACTAAAATTAGTTAAATAATCAAAGAAAAAAGAACGACCGAAGGAATCATTGCAAACTATGATTGTCTCTTAGTTTAAAAATGAAATGGCTATGCATAAAAAACCTTTAAAAATATATTACACTGTAGTGGAATATTACCGGCATTAAATATCATAACTGCTTAATCATCCATGACTTTAGATACTCGAAACCTTTGACATTAACAATGCGATAACTAATTTCGAATCTGTAACAACTGGTCATCTCAATTCGGACACATATTCATGCACTCGGCTACAATCATATCTCTATAGCACATATTTGTGAGTTTTCCTACAGACAGAATTTCACGACTTCACAACGCGAAGCTTTCTTTAAAAACTGACAATGGCAGTGGGTGTCTATATATGTTGATGTATATTACTACTACACATATATAAATGTTCAGTCATTTCGTATTTTGATACTTCAGCATATTTATGGCCCAAAAGCTCCGGGAATAAATTAACTGCCATCAATGACAATCAAAAGGGCACTATTTTGCGACCTTTTAAATTGCAAAACGGCCATTAAGTCGATTGGGTCGACGGTCGATAGAATACGCTCGAGATTTACGCACATATTTCCTCCGTCATTACATGCGGTTTTATGCACTGTGCGTCGACTATAACTAAAGAAGTTGGATGTTAAAATATTCATTTACATTTTTTAATTTAATAAAAATCGTTTCCTGATGCCATTGTAATTGCGCATTTAAGCGCGTATATAAATAGCTTTCCCTCAAGCTTGTACGCCGAAGCAGATTGAACTTTTATAGTTGATTGCAGGCAGATTATGTTACAATCGGCATAACCAGCCTTAACTATCTACCACAGGGGATGCAACTCCTTCACGACATTATTAGTGGTTTGCAATTCTACACCAATTGCGAATGTGCACTCTATTTGACATTAATGATTGAAGCGAATGACTGGAAAGAAATTTTATCATGTTCAACGTTACTTAATCAGATCTTGTAGATCGCCAGCGCCAGAGCACACACAATGGAGTTCTTTATTCGAAGCCCCCACGACAGCATATTTACATAAATTTCTTTCAATCATACACGAGGCAGAAAGGCACGGTTTTATGCTGCATCAGAGACGACATGTTGTACACAAAGATCAAAGTTTCCAAATTATATCAAAAAAAAAAACAGGAAAGAAAAATATAAAAGTTTCCATAATGCACTACACTACAGATTTTTTTCGAGAATTGTTTGCGTGGGAAATAATTGGGAATTGATATGTTAATGAAAATGTCGACTTTTCACTTATAGAAAAATTCTGATTTTGATTAAAATTTAGCTTCATTAAATACACTTCGATAAGAAAGTTCTATTTAAATCAAAGTTTACACAAAACCACCGTCAGCGAACAACAGGTCTTTTTGTTCATTCAGATGTATTCATTCGACTTGTATGTATTCGACTTATGATAATGAATTAGGTCTCCGATCTCCGGATGTTGATATAAGATTTTTTTCATTCTCTAAAAACAAAGCAATAAAAATATTTTTTCTATGATTCAAAGAATTTTTGATGTTTATGGTGCGCAGAGACTTTTGTACAGAGATGTCAACGGAAAGTCTCTTAGACTCCGTATCGTGTGGACCCATTCCATGCATACATCCGACTTTTTTAACGCAGCGATATTTGTTTGTGCTGCTTTGTTGCCGAGACTAAATTGTATAAAAATCTACAGGAACAAGCCTCCGCGAACAAAACTCGCTGTCGTGTGTACCCACCATTAAAAAAGAAAAAAAAATCAACACACACCCATACTCTCTCGAAGCTCGTACACTCACACTGCCGTTGCGTCAAAATTAATCGACCAATGAAAATATTCCGAATTTAAACTTATCAGAGCTTCGCGGTCTGTATTCTTGCAACTCATCACGAAGGGCGGATAATTTAAACATTAATTTCTTCATTAATAATTTCAATAATTTTATGTCATTATTTCGAAGATTCAAATGTTAGAAGTTAGAACTACAGGAAAAGCCGGCCCCGAATTTTAGCAAAGTGACCTTCTTGTATGAGTGCTCCCGTTTTGTTAGTTGAGGCGGAAAAAGCGAGTGTAATAGAGAGAGGGCAAGAGGGAGTTAAAATTTTCAGTTATATAAAAATAAAGTCTTGCCTCTTCAATTGAACTTTTAACACGCCGAACGAACGAACTCTTAATTCTATTTAGCTGATCCACATTTTATTGTACGTTGGGTCAGTTAATGTAAAAAAAGTCGGAATAATTTGATAGTCAACTGACCCCAGATTTCACTACGCTCACGTACACGGATTTTATACGCGAGGGCCTTTCCTGTAATTGTTTATTCTAAGACACCACACGAGTAAAAAACTCACCCGATCCTAGTCTGCAACAGGCCCGCACAGCGTCAAAACGCCTGCACGGCACCCGAAACAGACATGGTACGCCTGAGTAAAAATAAGACTCGTCCGCTCTTAAGGGCCCCATTCACGCTCAGTTTATAACACAGTTTGAACGGCACAAACCAAAACTACGCGGTTAAATCGGAACGTGTGTGTAAAATCCGGAGTACCGTTCAGTTCAAAGTTATGAACTGTGTAAAATTTGTGAGCCGTAGATTTTGAACTGCCCAAACTAGAACTGTGCATATAAAAATGAGCGTGAGTGTGGCTATTGCGTATTTGCTCAGTCCATTTCAGTTTTGAGCATTGAATCTAATCGGAACTTGAACCAAACTGAACTAAAACTGTGTAAAAACTGTGTAGTGAGTGTGATGAACTGAGTTAGCTTAAAGCTGCACAGATTTCGTTACAATTTAACTGCGAAAACCAGAACTGTGCGATAAACTGAGCGTGAAAGGGGCCCTTCAGCATGTAACGCAAAATCTGAAAAAAGGCGCAAAACGGCAACTAGCGGCGAAACTATGCGGAATTCGAAAAAACAGTGAGGACAAAATTTGTAGGAAATTGCATACTCTACTGTGATGTTTTCACCAAAATGCATAGTTTCTCCTCAAAATAGAGAAAAGAGCGGAAAATGGCAAAAAAACGCATATTAAATATAGCCTTGAACATATTTCGTTAGGCAACCCATCACCGTTATTTTTGTTAGCATATTTTTTATCATAAAAAAAAAATTCTTTCAGTTTCTCGATCGTCTGTGGATCCTGTACTAATATGACCTTATGACCTAAGATGATATCTAGTTAACTAATATTTTTTCTTGCAAAATTGGAAAGCTCGGACAATTTCCGATCAATAATGTCTGGACAATTTGCATCCTACGGCTTTTATTTTTGGAGTTATTAGCAAGTTTGATGTTCAAATTGCCTCTATTTCGTACTTTTTCTTATTCTGCGTACACTGATACCGTATTCATGAAAATAGGTCATAGGGTTACAAAAATACAGGGTGATATGTAAAACTCTAAAAAAACGAAACCGTTACGATGAAGCGTCTACATTTATAACCGAATAATTGAAGACTTCTTTCATCTATGTACCTGATATGTGGTCTCTTTCTTTGCAGATATAAAAGATGTTATGTGTTTTATTTCCAATATTCTCCGTCCAGTACATCTCACCTCCTCAATGGCCGCTTGTACACTCTGTAGCTCGTCTAGAATCGTCAGCTTACCGGGTTGGTATAGTGTTCTGAAATTCCATGCAAATAAGTACAAATCGTTGACCTTTGTACGTTTGCCGGGTCGTCTCTGTGGAATATGTCCAGGCCAAGCTGTGCCGTATGTTGCATAGCAATAAGTTAATGCCAGGGAGAGTTGCTAGCCCTTCGCTGGTAGGCGAGAACATAGCGTCTCACACTCGCTACTACAGTTGAGACGGACTTACACGAGGCAGTACATTTGCTCCTTACACGATGGTAAATTGTACTGAGACCTAAATTTTTTAAATGTCCCGGTTCAAAAATAATGTCCTACTTGGTATATGAGCGTGTATCGAGATAAATGAAGCGAGGTGTGATTGTAAATTACGTAGTGGCGAGACATATCTTACTTCTTTTGCGGCAGTAAAATATCCAATTTCAACTGCGGCGAGGTGAAATTCAAACACGAACTGGAGAGTCATTTCTTACTTCTTTTCCGGCAGTATATCCAATTTAAACAGAGCTGTGGTGAGATTATAAAGACGAACTGGAGAGACATTTCTTACATTTTTCGAGGGAGTGAAATTTTGTATAGGAGAGACATTTCTTACTTTTTTTGAAGAAGTAAAATTTCCAACATGAAATGAGATGAGACTTATTTTGCGGGAGCAAAATTTCCAACTTGAAATTAGGCGAGGTGGGATTGCAAAATATAAATATACATTGTGGAGGCATATATTTCTTACTTACTCTAGGGCAGTTTAATGCATATTAGAATTAAACTCGTAAAAAAGCTCTTCATTGGTATTTTGGCATTACAATAGCAGCTCGCCTCATTTGAAGTATGACATTGTACTGGTTCAAAAGAAAAAGAGGCACCTCTTACAAACTCATTTTATAATCGTGCCCTACCTAAGATTTCTCGCTACTACCGTCGCTAGTTGGTTATCCAGGGGCACCACGTGGAGGTGACTGTTAGATTTTACCCCCTCTTACCATGGTGTAGGACTTCTTTTTATGGCTGCGTTTAAGTTACGCAGCTGACTGCAAATTAAATGCAGCAGCTGCTTGTTATCAGCATTCGATTGCCGAATATTGAAGGGTTTTTGCAGCGGGTTTCATATTTTGAACGCATAAATGCAATATTTTGCAGTCAGCTGCGTAACTTGAACGCAGCCTATTTCTCCATATTTTAACAAGGACGTAAGCTTTGGTCTAAATTTCAAATTTCTTACATAGCGAAGTATTAAGACTATCAGATTATAAGCAGAATTACATATATTTTTATTTGTGTGCAAAACGCTGTAAAAGTAAATCCATTAACGAAAGTTATATCTACTTCTATTATAACAGACAACAAAAGATCGAGACATGACAATTCCTTGTTGGCCCTGCAGTTGTTAATAAAATAAACAAACCAAGTTATGAACTGGTTGCTAATGGCTTTATTTAGCAAAACTTGCAAATAGTTTTGTCTCCGTTTAAGCGAGATCCAAGCAAGGAGCCCCATTGCAAAGTCCATATGCGTTTTATTTATAATTTGTTTGGAGTTCTCATATCATTCAGAGACTGCCGCTACAACAAACCACATAATCTTAATTATACAAATACGTATAGCCATATTTAGCGCAACTGCATCTGAATAATTAGCGTTAGTTATCTGAAACGTAGATGTGCTTTTTGATAGTAAATATTTATGCTAAATGGTTTGGGCGGAATTTTTAATCAGTTTTTGTCTGCTCGTGTTGGATCAAGTTGCACGAGATATTAGATTTAGGAACTGTGTACCCCTTGTGCATTTAAGGCTGGCGAAGAGAGAAGAAATAATTGATCATTATGTGAATAATGTGGTTTTCATAATATGATACGTTTAAGAGATGCTATTCATAAAATTATGCGATGTATTAATGTATGAACACAAAGTTTATTGTGCAGTGTGGAAATTTTTAGTTGATATTTTGATGGAATTTTTGATTATTGGATTAATTGACAATTTGTTTTTCTTTTGTCAAATGTTTTCATTCTTGGTGTTTTAATATTATCCAGGCTAACATGTTATTGATCACGTTATCATGCAATGCCTAGTACCAAGCCTAGTTCAAAGGAATGAATAGATTAAAGGTCCCTAACTAGTCTCTCATCCCCATTTTAGGTAAACATAATTCACCCAAGAATTTAAGACTTATTTACCACAATTGTAGTGGTATGAGAGGAAAGCTAAAAAATCTTTTTATCGGCTCAAAATCTTGCCATTTTAATATATTAGTGATCACCGAAACGTGGTTAAATGACTCTTTCCTGAATGAAGAGATATTGGACAGCAACTGGACAATCTATCGCTGTGATAGAAATTACTTTTCCACCGGTCTCTCAAGAGGAGGTGGGGTCTTAATTGCAGTCAAAGGCCCATTTCAAGGAGCACAATTTCATTTCCAATGATCGCACAATAATTCTATCGTTTACGACTTCAAAAATGCGGATTACAATAGTATTGGTCATGATTTATCCCTTATTGACTGGATGAATCGACTATCAGGTGACAATCTGGAAGAGAAGTCTCCGGCTTCTATCATATTATTTTCCAAATCATCGACAAGCACGTACCTCAAATTAAAAAAAGGGATAACCTGACGGAATCGTGGCTTGACAAAGACACTAGAGCTTTACGAAACCAAAGAAATAAAGTGTATCGCACGATAAGAGAACAAACCAATGTCGATATGGAGTTGAAATCAGAATACACTAGGATAGCATCGGAATTCTCTCGTAGGTCGCATGAGGCCTATTCTGCATATATTAATAAAGTCGGAGATAATATCATCAAAGACCCAAAAAGGTTTTTCGACTTCGTTAATACAAAACGAAAAACTTCAAGTTACCCGACAACCATGACGAACGGTAGCACTCACACTTCTTGCCCACAGGAAATCTGTAATATGTTTGCTGATAAGTTCAGTGAAGTCTTCAACCCCATATCCATCATAACGCAAACTGATACTATAAGCACTGAATCTTCAGTTCGTATAAATGACTTATCTCTGTCAGTGGACGACATATTGGTCGGCCTTAATAATCTTGATCTCAATAAAGGTCACGGTCCGGACAACTTGCCTCCCTATTTCTTAAAGCATTGCTCATACCAGATCGTATTCCCCCTTTATCTTATTTTTAATAAATCACTATCGTTAGGAATATTTCCAACATTATGGAAGAAGCCCTATCTTACGCCGATACATAAGTCAGGTGGTAAGCACCTAGTGGAGAACTATAGAGGCATTGATATTCTATCCACAATCCCCAAACTTTTCGAAAAACTAGTCTTAGAGAAGATCAAATCTTATGATCCTGGTTTCTGATCTGTTATGTGGTATGGAGAATGGCTATCAAATCGATGTTGTATATACGGACTTTAGCAAGGCTTTTGACCGTGTCGACCACCATACATTAGCCACTAAATTGGTAAAATACGGTATATCTGGTCCTGCCCTGGAATGGATTAAATCATACCTATACGGTAGAACACAGGCTGTTAGATTTCAAGGTTTCTTATCAAAAGAATATGAGGCTGCTCCGGTGTACCCCAGGGTAGTCATCTCGGCCCACTTTTGTTCAATATATTCATTTCCGATCTATCCAAGGATTTAAAAGACATTCCACATTTGTTTTACGCAGACGACCTCAAAATTTATAACGTCATTAGGTCCCATACCGATGTGTGTCATTTTTTCAATCGAAGCTTAACGCATTGCAAAACTGGTGCAGCACTAATAAGTTATAACTTAATACCAGTAAATGCCATGCTGTTACCTTCTCCCGCAAGAAAAACATGCATCTACATTCCTATTACCTCAACGGCATGCCACTGAACCAAGTTGATCAAATTAAGGATCTGGATGTGTTGTTGGACAAAAAGCTTAATTTCAACTTACACTACGATGAAATTACCGCTAGAGCCAACAAACTCTTAGGTTTTATAAAGAGAAGAGCTAAGGAGTTCGACAACGTATGGGTCATAAAAGCGCTCTTCTGTTCACTAGTCCGACCAATTCTCGAATGCCCAATCTGGGAATCCATTTTTGATATAAACTGCAAAAGGATTGAATCTATCCAAAAGAGATTTCTGCTCTTAGCACTGAGAAGTCTTTATAATCCAGCTGACCATCTAAACCTACCTCGCTACGCAGATAGGCTAAAAGTGTTGAACCTCTTGTCATTGACTCGGCGGAGAAAATTACTAATCTCATGCCTTACCCTTGACATCTTGAATGGCGATCTCAATGTGCAGTTTCTATCAGATAGGATAAAATTTAATGATGAAGTTCGGCACACAAGGCACACAAAACTTCTCAAGGAATACCCTCATCCCACTGAGTACGCAAAGAACGAACCCATTAACAGATGTTGTGTGGTATTCAAAAGTCATAGTCCATGCTTATCCTCTTCCATAAGCAAATTGTCCTATAAAAAAAAAGTAATATACCTACTACGCTCCCACTAATGTTCTTTACTTAGTTTATATCATAACGAGCATTCATTCAAATGTCATATATTTATTTTGTAATTTAATTTGTAAGTATGCCTTGCTTGGCTCAATAAATAAGTAATCAGGATTCTGACGGGAGATAGAGGTAAACCTTTTATTGAAGGAGTTCAGACACACTGATTGTAGAAACTTATGCGAAAGAAAGAGTTAACTTGCATTTTACAAGCTTTATATTAACTTCGTATGTATGTAACTACAAGTAAAAGCTTTGGGCGCTCAGTTTACAAATGTTTCAGATACAAAAATGCAAAAAACTATCACTATTAAATACGAAAATTAATTAGGATACAATTTGATAAAGCTTCTACTTGTACATAGTAAAGGCCCAATCATATAGCAGAAACGAAAACGAACCGAAACGAAAACGAAATGAACTTGAAAATGATAGCGATTATATAGGTGCCTGATCGAATAGGTTTTTGACATTTGTTGACAAGTTCTGCATTGAGTAGAAGAGTTTTTTATTTTCGATAAATACATCTATTATAGAATTTATATAATTTATGGCGAATGTCGACAAATCACAAGAGAAATCAAAATTTAAAATTTTTCACCTTGTATTGACTGCATTCTTTTAAAATAACTTTTTTTCGCTCTTTCAACTACTTTAAATTGGAAAACAAACTGTCTGTCGAACTGTCAAAGTAACGGGCTGAATAGCTGAAACGAATACCGAAATGAAATAAATTTATATCTATCGTTCCATTTCGGTTCTGATCGTTTATATAACCGCGTTCATACATTTTCATACGATTTATTTCATTCTTTTCGTTTCGGTTCGTTTTCGTTTCTGCTATATGTTTGGGCCTTATTACAAGCATTAGAAATGACAGAAGCTATTCTTTTATAATGTGGGCTTTTAAAATTCCACAAAAACTCAAAGCTTTTGAGAAAATTTGCCAATTTCAGGACTTCCTTCTTCCGAAGTTTAAAGTCCAGTGGCGGACTAAGCCCGTCAGAGGCCCGGGGCGGCAAAGCTGAATGAGGCTCTCAGTCTAAGAAGTCGATGTAATTTTAGAAGCCTTTTATTCAGTTGCCATTTGCATGGACAAGTGTGTGTATATGTTTATTTCCCAGTAGGAAAAGCATTTAATTACCCATCGATTCCGAAAGTCGTACTAAAGCCAAGTGTCCACTATAGAGTTTTTTTCGGTACAGTGTAGAGTGTAGAGTGTAAAGCTCTACCTGTCGTATGTACACTACAGCGCTTCTCTACCACTCCACTCTAGAGAATTTTGAGTATAGATCTACCCCGACCTCTACAGACTGAGTACACTGCAGATGCGTTTTTCTCTACTGTAGAGTAGTATGGTAGGGCGCGCAACTGCGGCCATCAACTTTTGCATGTCATTTCATTTCTCAGTTATTCAGAGATGCGTGCGTGCATATGTATATTGTGTAAAAAATTTAAAGGAAATTAATAGAAATCAAAAAAATAATAAAATGAGTTTTCCCCAAAAGAAGGGAAAAGAAGGAAAGGAAATGTTGGGAGCGAGATTGGATTGCGAAAAGAAAACAAAACGCTGGAATGTATCGAGAATTATGAAATGAGCTCACGGAAGAAGATACATCAAAATTTTCGAATTTCGTTGTTATTTAACACGCCGATCCCGATGTCTAACAATTCGAGGCGCAGTCGAAACGCAAATAAGAATGAAAACTGTAGAGAGAAAAACTCTATCAAACATGCTTGTTAGAGCGTAGAGCAAATGTAGAGCTCTACCAAACACAAAAAAATTGCGTATACACTATAGAGTTTTTTAGCAGAGCGCGTAAAGTGGGTGTAGAGGGCATGTGTAGAGCTCTAGAGGGTGTAGACACTTCTCTACGCATCTCTAAGCGAGAGTTTTCTCTAGCTCTACCCAAAAAACTCTATAGTGGACACTATTCTTAAGTTTATAAAAACTCCTCTTGCATGATGCAACCGAGATGAAAATGGTCAAGAAGTATTGAAGTACATATAGGCGATGTACAGGGTAACGATTCAGTAAAGACCCATTTTAATAAGTACATGCTGTACTTATTTGTGTCTACGGGAACATTGTACGGGACCTCCGACTCCAAAGTACCACTTAGGTAGGCACTGACCATATTTTAAAAGCCTGTTTAGGATTTGATCAAGGGAACTTGTAGACATTTGGAGGCCCCCAGGAACCAGAGGCCCGGGGCGGACCGCCCCTTCCGCCCCACCCTTAGTCCGCCACTGTTAAAGTCCACCATTTTATTTTGAAAATGTCCAAACATATGTCTAGACATAAATGGCTAAACATTTCGGCAAGACATGTGTCTTGCCATTAAAAATGTTGAACACATAAGGGGTCTCCACAGGACATTTTGTAGACAAAACATCTGTCTTGACATGAAAAATGTCTAGTGGAGACCCTGGATTACGAAATCCCGGGATCCCTGCGATCTCAATTCGTGTTTCTTTACTTTCTCGGGCTCATTTCCCCTCCATCCCAAAGATCTAGAAGTCGGGACTTCTGGCGGCTTGGATGAAATGAGAAATGTCAAAAGGTGACAGTTCTCAGCTGTGGGTTAAAAAATTTTTTTTATACTTTTTAGTTCATCTTATATGCGTTAATATTTAAAAACTTTTTTTTTATTTATAAATTTTTAGTTTGTCTAATAAAACCTTGTCTAAAAAAAAATTATATTTTTTTCTCCTTCAGAGCTGCCAATTCTTTTACCAAAAGAATCGGGGTGTTCACGTTTTCTTACACTTTGTCCACAGTCAAGATATTCTTGAACGAACTAAATTAATAACATGTAGCGATCCAGTTTTTCAGAACTATAAACACTGGAAAAAAAATGCTGTGGTAATTTTACAAAAAAAGCCGTGGAAATGTCCTCATCCATGTCAAATTCAAAGTTACAAAATCTGAGAATTTACTCTTTTTTACAGTGTAATGTTGCAAATGACATCGCCGATTAGTTGGAGGGTGTGAGGTTATGAGGAGCCTCGGGTGGGATATTACTAAAATAATAGACTCGGATAAAAATGTAATATATTTATTAATTATATTTCTATAGTCAAAATATGGCTGACGTCCTTCCGTTCTGGAGATCTCGATGAGAATGAATTTATGTATGAACTCATCACATTACCTGGCTGTCATTCGTGTAGGCAGAGTAGAGTAGAGGGGATTGTGTGCAGGGTTGGCCTTGTGCAGGACTGACAGAGGGTGCGTTTTCGCACATTGTCCAGTCACGAGTTATATTGTTTTCTATACTCTTAATGTCGGTAATGAAGCCTCCTCATTAGCATTTGATGCAATTTCCGAATGAATCTCCGAATTCTTATCCTTCCATCCGGAGTGCGAAATTGTTGTTGTGGGTGATTTCAACGTCCACTATGTAAATTGGCTGAATTTCTCGAATAGCACGAGTGTTTCCAGCTGAGCTCTTTGCTGATACTAATAACCTGCATCAAATGGTTAATCGCCTGAGACGGCAGATCAAGAGGCTCACTTCTTTTATCCTTTTCTTACCAACGCGGTACTCCATCGAAGTTTATTCGCCCCTAGGCAACTCAGACCTCTGCCTGGTCAGCGCTAACTTCCTATACCAATCCTCTACCCCAACCAAGCCACCTCCTAGAAGAACTGTTTGGCACTATGGAAAAGCCAACTGGCTGGGGCTTATTCGCTTCTTCCAACCTGCAGACTGGGATCTGTGTTTCATTAACTTCACTGCTGGCAGTAAAAATTTCTGGTGCTTGGTAACCTCCATCATGTAACCTCCATTGCAGCCACGACTCCTTCATTAATTCACGACGGGAAGGTGCTAACAGAAACCAAATCCAAGATCGATATCCTTGCATCTCTGTTTGCCTCGAATTCTTCCTTACCGATACTGCCATTACACCCCTCCCCCTCTATTGGTCTGTAGAGTTGCTGTAGAGGAAGTGCGGATAGCACAGATGATGGAAAGGCAAGCCGTTCTTTGAATTTTTCTTAAATTAGTTTTGAAACTTTAAGCGCCGTTTTGTGCCACCAAACTAAAGCCCCATAAATTACCATGGGACTAATGATGGTGGTGTATATCCAGTACATGGCTTTCTGTGGTAAACCCCATGTGGATCCACAAACTCTGCAACTGGCCCACAGGGATCTGCCTTGTCTAAGGCTTCCATGCCTATGACAGGAGACTCCGCTGGGGGTACTCACCCAGGCGGTTGTTTCAGATTCCTACTGACTAAACTCACCCACCCTTTTTTTCCATGACGTTAAAAAAAACACGGATCTGCCTGTTCCGCTCAACATGTGATTGTTTCCAGTTGAGCTTGTATCCAGCGTCCAGTATTTGGCGTGATGTGAAAAAACTCCAGGGGACTTGTACGGTTTAAACTATCTAATCGGCTCTCTAATAGCATCGTGATTAAACATGATTATATGCTTCTGTCCAGGTAGCTTTGATCACTCTAAAAAGTGGGGCTGTTAGCTATCAAGCAGAAGTTTTGTTCTCATGCTTGTGTCTGGGAAGTGTGTTTGTAGCAATATTATCAAAGTTTCTTCCCTAGACTTTGTGAAGAGCCATCGGGTCTCTTAATCTATCCGAGATCTCCCGACGCCCCTTTCAATACAGCTTAGTGGATTTTAGCTGAGTCTCGAATATCTTAGATTCGCTTGGAGAAATTCCTCCATCCGTTTTTTTGCACGTCTAATCGCCTTATTGTAGGTGGTTAGCAAGCTTTTATAACCTCCCAGTTGTCGCTTTATTTGGGTGCATTAAATAGCTTTCGCGAGGCGGACCTCAACTTGGAGAGCTCCTTATTCCAACATGGAGTTTTCGCATTGCACTTCCTCATCAGAACAGGGCAGTTATTGTTTTAAGTAGCACTAACCGCTTCCGTAAGCGGATAGTTCCATATCCATTGTAGATTTAACTGCTGGGAACCCTGCAATGCGCTACTTACTTCGCCCCAAAAAGTCACCCAGGCCGTAAAATAGGGACATGCCCTGCTCTTTTAGCTGTATCACCGACCTCTCGGCAAGAGTCTGATTACTCTGATCCACCTTCCTTCCCATCGCATGCCAAAAGGTCACATCAATCGGCTGGTTTTGGATCGCCTTCCTGCGGAGCACCGGTTCCGTTTCTCTAACATCGTTAGGAACTCAGAAGGGGATCCTCTTTGTAACTTAGTATATCAGCTTAGTATAAAGCTTGCACAATTTCCTATGAATAGTATCTGGACAATTTTTATCCTACGGTTTTTATTTTTGGAGTTATAAGCAATTTTAATGTTAAAATTGGCTCTATTTCGTACTTTTTTAGTACTTTTTCACCTAAGCTTTGCCAAAAGGTACCAAGCAAGGCCAATTTCCACATCAAACTTGTAGTCCAGTCATTTTAGACATTAAAAATCTAACATTTAACAATAATTTCAAAAGTTTTAAAACTTTGGTGAACCTATTGGTACACCGAGAAAACAATAAATCTAAATTTGCAACCTTCTCTGAAGTCCGGAACTTTGTTAAAATTGCAGATAAATGGAATTTGTCTGCATTTTCGCCAAAAAAATTCCAAAAGTGCTGCAAACTTGGAGTAGCGCTAAATGTACTATTTTATACCTCGTACCAGATTTGCAACCAGTTTAAAGGTACGGAACATTGTTTTTTGTTCTGAGCATTTGCAACCAAAATTTAAAACTTTTGTTATTATTTCGAGGCCATTTTGTTCGAAAAAATTACCACAAATTACAAATATTATAAATAAACATGTTCCGCACAACTCAAAAGGTTGCAAATTTATGCAATTGTTCGGGACATTGTTCCGATGCAGCTCTCGAGTTTGCAAGACTTTTGGAATTTTGTCTGTAAGTTTATTTGCAAAAAACGGTATTTAATAAATTTTTAATAGAAGAATGTTCCGTAGCTTTAACTTGGTAGCAAATCTGATACGTGATATGCAATAAAGCATTTAACACTACTGCAAGTTTGCAGAACTTTTGGAATTTTCTTCGCGACAATATTGCAAAATTTCATTTCTTGCAATTTTAACAATGTTCTGGACCTCGGCCAATGCTGCAAAATTTTATAGTTTGTTTTTATTCTCTTCCCGACCTTACATGAAAGTTTCAAAACCTTTGAAATTATTGTTGATTGATTGTCCACACTGACTAGCCTATTGCTAATACCTCCAAAACTAGAGGCCGTAGCATAAAAATTGCCAGACATCCCAGCGTGTCTCAAATACTTGTTTTGCATTATTATAAATATAATATTTTTTAATCCCCTGTCACCATTTAAATCCCGACCAAATCGCCTGGCTTTATGATATTTCGCTTAATTAAATATTAAACTTGAAAATGTAAAAATTTGAAAGTGCCTCAACAATATTTTTTGCGTTTAAATTTTCGCAAATTAAAAAAATCGTAGCTTGGCAACCCTGCCAATTTCATATTCCCACATTAGCAAGGAATGTGTCTCAAATATTTTCAATGTGACTCAAATATGTACTCAAAAATGGCCACCGGCTCTCCTCCTAAATTATTTTCCACTCAATTCGTCAGCACGTTTTTGACATATAACACACCGCATTGAATTTAACAGGTTGACCACAAAAAATCCTATTATCAGTTTATTCACATTCATTTGCACTATTTACTGCATTAGTTATAAAATAATAACATTCTCCCCGATATTGAACAGAATTAATAGTTCAATATTTTTATTATCGATGTACAAACATTTGTGATACGCCCAAAAAATATCGGTCATTTCTTATCAGTTTGTCTTTCAGAAAGTGAAGTGAAGCGAAGACATCAAACTTGAAAGAAATGTGCCTAATCCCCATATCGAGGGAATTCTCTATATAAAGTAACTAGGGGCCCTTCTCCCCTCGTATGGTAACTATGGCACCTTTAGTTTGCACAACAAATCCTATTTCTCGAGTGTTTCTGAATCTGTTTAGTTGAACTGTGAAAGTCTTAATTTGTTTATAACTTGACTCCATAGAAGATCGTCACTTTTTTCATTTAGGGAAAAAGGTTTTATTAAAGTAAGTGCCAAATTAAAACAATAATAAATTTTCTTATAATAAAACTGCCTCTGTGTGTTCAACTTTTTCTTGCAAATTTAAAGAATTTCCGGTGAAGTGAAGATTTTCATTTTTTCCTCATTCCTATACACCTTCGTTGAAGGGGAATTGTGGCCAAGTTTTTGCCCTATTTTAAAGATATTTTTGCAGCGCCAAGACAAGACTCTCTGTCAGAAAATATTCTATTTCAGGATTAAAAATAAAAAAAAACGCAATTCCTAAATTTCATATCTTTAGGTGGCGTTAGGTTTCATAGATAATGGCAAAGAGTTGACTGAAAGAAAGTCGCGAGACAGTCTCCTTATGTCTGTCACGTTATTTGACATTAATTTCGTAAAACATTGCAAAACTATGCCTTGCAATAATAATGGAGGATTTTGAACAAAATGTGAACGTTTAGCGGGTAATTTCTACAATTTAAAGAACAAAAAATCGCACAGTAAATGTGAAGACGGATTTTTTTGGTACTGATGTAAAAAGTGATTTTTGTTACTATAAAAGTGATCTTTTTTTGTTTTGTGTAACGCGTTTTGTTATTTTATTTCGGTTGTTGGATTTACAATCAGTGCTTTTTAATAAGTGTTTAAATTTTTTTTTGTAAATTATTTTAAAATTTTAATAAAAGTATGGCTGGAATTTTCCGCTATAATCCCTGCAGCTCTACACCATCTCGACGTTCAACTTTAAGCCCGTTCTGGTAAGAGTTGCAATTCAAAAATATAAATTTTTATTTGTTTTGAGCGGAATAGGATAGAATTTCAAATTACACAGAGTACGTTTCACATTGCGTGAATCAACTTGCGAATACATTCGTTATATTTGAAATACGTTACAATGTTTTCCCTATGCATGCTGTAATTGAATACACGACCATAAGCTTAAATTTTAGCTAATTCAATATTTATAATGTGCATGCATTGCTCCAAACGAAAAAAATAAGTTGTCGACAGTACAAAGGGCTTTCCCTGAGCCCTAGTCTTCCACATACAAAAAAATGATACTATTTATTGCTTATATGTATATGGATGCATTAAAAACGAATTTTCCCTATATGGCACAGGAGCTTTATAAAAAGATATATTGACAAATTTTTGTTAATTTGAACTCAAACATTACGGCGGAAATTAAAAGAATAATATTGCTAGCGAACAAAACATACTACAGTACGTTGTTGAAATATTTTAAGTCAAAAGAATAATCAGGGATATAAAATTTAAATTATTCAAAAGCGTAAGGCCGGCCGCACATTGGATACGAATTTGTATCGTACGTAAACGTATGTTATTGGACGTCCGAACAGAGCGCGCACACTGGTTGCGTTTTTCTCCTTTGAAATGCCAGTAGTGACTGTGACCTGTGGCCTGTGAGTTCGTCGTAATGAATAATTTATATCTGCTAGATAATTCTTCGCTGATTCGAAGACTGCGGCGGCAACGCAATAGCCATCGTAGAACCGAAATTTATTTAAAAAGAGATGACTATGGCGAATTCCATCATATTATGGCGGAAATAATGAGCCGGTGCTATTTCATGGCTATCTACGCATGTATGAAGAAACCTTTGAATATATTCTAATCACCATACGATCTAATCTGACTAAATACAGTAACTTCCGCAAGACCATATGCAACACTCCTGAAGAACGACTAGTTTTAACCTTGAATAAACGTAATAAATTAACTTACCAGGTATTTTTATTTCTTCTGATATTTCTCGCCATGCCTTGCGTGAATCGGAATCACTTTGATCCCATAAACTTTGTGTCTACACACCAAATTAATAAAGTTTTCTATATCCATATTGTATTTTTAACGAACGACCGCATACAAAATCCGAGCATGCTGGGATTAATTTCGGACGTCGGAAGTATACGCACGTACACGTACGACAAGCTGGAACCTAGTGTGCGTGGTATCATAGTACTAGGTGTATCGGGATTATTCGTGCGTATTCGTACGAGACAAATTCGTACGAAAACGCATTCAATGTGCGGCCAGCCTAATAAAACCAGTGCTCATGTGCCTACTAGTAGGTATGACGAACAGGTTCTCGGAAGTTGCAAGGGAAAAATTCTCCGCAGGATCATAGGCGCAGTAAATAAAGCGGTGTCTGGGGAAGAAGATACAGCCACGATTTGTACCAAATATACAAAGAACCTGAGATAACCAAAAGCATCAAGATGTCACGCTTACACTGGTTAGGACATTTAATAAGAATGTCTGAAAAATTGGCTCAAAAAATCCTGTACCTCCAAACGCAAGATGAAAAAAGGTTATAAGGGCATATCTTTGAGCGATGATCTCCTCGTCCAGGGTGAATCTTTTTCCGACGAGCAACTTTTTCTAATTGGAAATAAAAAAAGTCACTGGGTGTCAAATGACAGTACATGTTATAATTAGAACAATTTCATAAGTGTACGCTCACACCAATAGTGGCAGGATAGGTGGTTCGCTAAGGTAGGTGCTACGCTAAGATATACTACTGTTCACACCAGAGAATACCTGCTTGGCTAGGATATTAGAGAATGCCGCAGTTGGTCGTCGTTGCCTGAATGTATCCTAGGAAAAAACAAACACGCCTGTTCGCTTGGATAGCCACATGACGACTAGCTACAGCGAAGCGCGGTCGGTATGAATAACGCAGTACTAACACGAACGTTCGTTGGCTTGGATAATTCGTCCTCCCACCTAGCGCGTAGATGATTCCGCGTGATATGTAGGTCCAATGCATGAGCAAAATGCTAAAATACGAAGAATTTTGAGATTTTGCTCACACTTTGAACCTACATATCTTCTAAATGGAGTCTTTCAAGTTTTTGCTCTTTATACTAAATAAAAGAATACACATTTACCTCAAAGATGAGCCTAAGTATGTTGCTTTACGATAATTAGTCTAGGAGCTATTCAACTTTAAGTAAATTAAAAAAAAATTTTTTTTTGTAAACACCTTGTATCTTAGTGGATAGTGGGGACAGCCCCCCTCTCTAGAACAGTTTTTTTCTCCAAATATATCTAGGATGACGTATTCAAGTCGCAAATGAGTCATATCAGTATTTTAAATCTTTAAAACGGCGATATCTCTTAAATGGCAATTCGTACGGGAAAATGATATCTTTTTTGTAGATAATCGCATAATCTACAAACTTTGTAAACACTATTTTATGATAAGTCTTACTGTTTAAGATATATTTGCATTTTGACCCTAAAACCCCCTAAAAAGGGGCTCCTCGGAGTAGAAAATCGTTAGACTTTATAATCCCTTATTAATAACCCTAAAAGGAAGCTCTCTGCCAAATTTTAGCCTGTACCCAATCATTTCCGCTATTTTTACTATTTTACCTGCATTAAAAGTGCGGAAATAAGTTGAGGCCACAGTCATATCAGAAGATACCGTGTTTTCAATTGTGGAGAAAAAACCGGTGTAAAAGTTCCGCAAAAAGCTTAATGCTCACGAGAGTTTCTTGCTCTCATTGTAACCACCATGGAGACTATACAAGAAGTATAAACTCCGTGTTGTCAATTTTCGTTTGATAAATGATGGCGCTGCACTCAAATGTAACCCAAAAAACATGGCCGACTATTTTCATCCGGTTCATGGCCAAGTTAGTTAATTACGAAGATATTTTATGTTTACGCCTAATTTGAAAAACCAGCTTCTAAATTCGATTTATATCAATGCGATTATACTAGACTACAAGCCCGCGGCAATTTATGGGGGGTCATGTGAAACAGCACGAATTATATGCAGACCGATACTCCTAAATGAGACGCAAACTTTAGGCACTATGCCGTCACTTTTGATCGGTACATGTGACCGCACAGGTAAGTTGAATATTCCATCCGGAGGGGTGCTTTTCCGACCAAAGGTTCTTGTACGGCAATTCTCATATTGATATATTATAAAAAAATAAACTCCTAGAACCTACTGCCGTACAAAAATAATGGTACTTGAAACCAGAAGAATTTTTTAATTTCTGCAAATTTATCCCCCCCACAAAGGTGATTTATTCCTGTACGGCATTTATACATTTCGAATTCTATGCTTCCATAGAATCATTGTGTGGCTATGCCGTACATATTTGGTGGTTAAAAGATGAGAAAACCCCGACTCAACCTGCTCTTCTTAGGTAGTACAGAGGTGGTCATTTGAACCAACATCAAATTCAATGACTTAATGCTTTTTCATGAAACGATTACATTTTTTATATAGCCGTACATTTTTCATGGGACATATGGCTGCGACAGGAAAATTATTTTTCCTCCGAAAAGGATATTTTTAACGCTAACAATATTTTGTACGCCAATTCGTTAAAACTTAAAACAATAATCAATAAAACCTAAATCCCGTATAAAAAATGGTTCAAGAAAAGTTTTTTTCACTCTGAAGGATTCATTTTATTACTTCAAGTAGGTACATAGGGAAACTTCAAGTAATTGAAGTACATAGATATTTCAAATAATTATATTTCAATACAAATACGAATAAAATCGTACCTAATATACTTGAAACTTATACCTATATTATCACTAGTGAATTTTGAAAGTAACCTATTAAGTCCTCCGGCAAGACCCTTTTGGACCACTTGGTGATCTCGATGTCTCAGAAAAATGGATTATTTGCCGGATTGTTTTTCTTGCGTTTCTGATGCACCAAACCATTGCCTAAAATAGTTCCATATATACAAAAATTATCTAGAAAGGTCGTATATTTTTCCCGCTAGAGAGTTTTAACGGGTGTTGCTCCGCAGCTTGTCACCTCAATTTTTGAAAACTATTGGTTCTACTTGAACTTTGTGTAGGACATTTTTATGCACATTTATCTCACGAATAAATTTTATTCAGCCAAAATTACCGTACAACCGATAATTTACGAGATATTTGAGGAAAACTGATTTGCGTGACCTTTGACCCTCCGTAACTTGAGTAGCCGGGCCAGTTGGCTTTATGGACATTTGGGAAATTATTTGTGACCCCAGAATAAAGAGAATCCCGCTGGAAAATAGTCCAGTTGGTATTTCTCAGAGTTTTAGCCGTTTTTTTTGTATAAAGTGACTGGGCTATTAGTACTTGAATTATTTTATTAGTTCTTGAGGTAATTAAAAATATCAAAACCAATTACCAAATACAAGTATTTTAGTAAAGGACGAGTGGCGATTATTATTGGCTGTGTTCAAAAAGCAGGGTTCAACTCTAATGCAAGTAATTGTTTATTTATAATTATATTAACCATAACTTTTAAACGGCACAACTGAAAATAGACGGCACCTGTTTTTCTATCTTTGAAGAATTATAATCAGCAATAATATTGAAACATTATTCTTTTTGCTAATGCACAGACCATTTGGAAAATCTTACAAATTGTTGAATTTTGCTGTTTTGTTTTTTATGCATATTTTCATTGGGTGCCGTTAATTATAGACGGCTACATTGTAAAACAATAACATTTAGTTACAAGTTGTAGAAAAATTTCTTACCGTACTGGAAAAAATGATCTTGGGTCCCAAAAGTAGGGTTCAACTCTCAAGTGCTGGTAATTGTTTCTTTATATGCACATTAACCATAACTTTTAGACGGGACAGTTGTTAAAAATTAGTTTAGGTGTTGACTAATATTTTGGTGTCGGTGCCGTACAGTTTGCAATGATCTTGCACGATACTGATCTAGGAGCTTGTTGAGTCGGGGTTTTCTCATCTTTTAACCACCAAATATGTACGGCATAGCCACACAATGATTCTATGGAAGCATAGAATTCGAAATGTATAAATGCCGTACAGGAATAAATCACCTTTGTGGGGGCGATAAATTTGCAGAAATTAAAAAATTCTTCTGGTTTCAAGTAGGGGTAAGTGGGGAATCGTGGGCCATGGGGAATCGTGGGCCATGGGGAATCGTGGGACACCGCCATCTTTCGGCAGTATGTCAAGATAGACAGTTCAACACAACTGGCAACGTCGTCTCTTAGCCTAAGCATATTTTCACATTAGTAGATGACCAGTGAACGCGTACTATTTGCTCTGTACGATACTAGCCTGAAAAAAAGATTCTGCAAAAGTTTTTCTGCATTCTTACTATACATCAATCTTGAAGGTATCGCTACGAACCAACACAGGTAAATATGCTAATTATTATCGTTGGAGCTTGGCCTGTCAACATACAAAAGGAATTTTGCATGACATTTCAACAAGTCACTCACACGCAGCTATGTTGGAAACAATAGCTTGTGGGGAATCATGAGCCACTTTTGGTGGGGAATTGTGAATTTGTCACTGAATTGCGCCAGAAGGCTGAAATCAAGCGCAAAAAGCCAGGAAAAGGAAAAGAAAATCAAGCAAAAGAGGCACCTGAACCGAAAAAGCGCAAAACACGAACACAACCAGCGCGACGTGATGACGATGATGTGGACTTCTGCATACTTTGCCTAGAATCAATGCCGAAGAAACTGACCAAAAATAATTCAATGATATGCATTGAATGTGGTCGAGAGGTACATGCAAAATGTGTCCTTACCTCCGCCAACACGTTCACGTGCCCAAATTGCGAATCTGATTGATCGTCTTCATTTGTCATTTCCAGATATTTAATAAAGTTTTACATCACAATTGTTTGGTTTTGACTTAATAAAGGCGCTGTCCCACGATTCCCCATCATTTTTTGAAATCTCGAAATCATCGATTTTTTGTAAACAACCAAAACTTAAGATAAAAAAAAAAAAAAAAACTGTAATAGTCAAAAGTTGCGTTTGTACACGTAGAATACCATACCATATCACAATTTGCAAATTTTCTGATATTTGTTCAAGATATCGAGCAAAATAAAAACGTGGCCCACGATTCCCCACTTTCCCTTACCATTATTTTTGTACGGCAGTAGGTTCTAGGAGTTTATTTTTTTTATAATATATCAATATGAGAATTGCCGTACAAGAATGTTTGGTCGGAAAAGCACCCCTCCGGATGGAATATTCAACTTACCTGTGTGGTCACATGTACCGCGCAAAAGTGACGGCATAGTGCCTAAAGTTTGCGTCTCATTTAGGAGTATCGATCTGCATATAATTCGTGCTGTTTCACATGACCCCCCAAAAATTGCCGTGGGCTTGTAGTCTATACGTATTTAATAAATTTTTGGATTTTCCAATGAATTTTTATTAATTTCCAATGAATTTTTTTTGCATTGCTTCATTTCGACTAACTTAATTTTGAATGAATCGTTGAAATGGGGCAAATTCAGCTAACTTAATGTGGGCACATCCACTGACATATAGAAATGGACTGCTCATTGACAATTTTCGATGGCACGAATTTTCTCCAGAAGTAAAAACCTTTTTTATGTAAACAAAAAAATTTTCTTCGAATTTAGGAGAAAACTAATAAATTATCTGTTATAATTGATAGATAGATAGAGGAACCGCTGAAAAATAGCAGCTCATTATTTCTCCTTTTATCAACGAGGAGTCGCTCGAGATACTGGAAAAGAATGAATACCGGCAAAGGTTTGGCATTAAGTATGCCAAACTGAACATTTTTAAAAGCCCTTCGCCAGAGGAGGAATCTCCGAATGTGGATGAACTTGTGGAGGGTTCGGGTTTGAGGGAGGGCGCCGAGGACGGCGCTCAGGGCAAGGGGCATCGGAAAATGCTTGAGAACGTTCATATTAACCTCCAACACTCCAAAATAGCCACAAACAACCTCCAGATGTGCCTCCTTTAGGTCGCCTTAATACAAGAGCCCTGGGTACGAAGACGGAACATAAAAGGGCTCTCGGACAGGCAATACAACACCTTTTATCACCGCTCGGATCAAGGCAAGCCAAGATCCTGTATTTTGATTAAAAAGAACATCAAAGCCTTCCTCTGCCCGAACTTCAGCTCAACGGACCTAACGGTAGTTAGATTGGATGCCAATGCGAGGCATACGCTTTGGGGAAGCAACGAGAATAACGAGAGGGGAGAGTCACTATTCGATTATATCATTAATTCAAACCTAGCGCTGTGTAAGCGAGGCAACACCCCAACCTTCGTATTCCCAAGCACGGAGAATTCCCAAGGTTGGGACGAAATGTTGGATATCACGCTGTCCATGGACACGGAAACACTTAAAGTAGAAAACTGGAGGGTATCAGATCGTGTTCTTCTCGGACCACCGATGGATACGCTTCAGGGTGAACCTGCAGATTGAAGCTCCTCAACCGTACAGAAATCCAAGAAGAACTGATTGGAAGAAGTTCGGTCAGGTTCTGAGAGATAAACTCTATAGAGAGTGCCCACATGGAAGTATAGACGTTATAGAGAAAATTGGGGTCAATACTAGGGTCATTACTTTCGAAAACGCTATCCACTCGGCGTATAAGATATGCTGCCCAATATGGCGGAGCAAAAAACCTTTCCCCCGTGGTGAAATGAAGATCTTTCGAAACTGAGGTGGTTAGTAAGAGAGATCTTCAAAAGCTGCTACAAACAAGGCCTCTGGTAGCCTTACAAAGACTGCCTAAAATTGTACAAGAAAGCTATTGCCTCAGCCAAGAGACATTCCTGGGAGGGGTATTAACAATCTATATCTAGGGGACTCTGCCAGATTATGCAAGATCCTTTCTAAAGAACACTTGCGTCCGTTCTTCATAAAAAAGGCGAACGGAGCTTGGACAGAATCGTAGGCCGAGTCTATAGAGCTCTTAATGAACACACACTTTCCCGGTTGCAAGGGCGAAGCATCAGGGAGCGGATCGAGACACTCCTGGGAGGAGATTTCCGCTATTATTTTAAAAGAAAAGGTCCTCTGGGTGATTAATAGCTTCTCCCCCTTCAAAGCGCCCGGCCCGGATGGCATAATACCAGTCATGCTACAGAAATTACTTTAGGTAGTAGTACCATGGCTTGTGGTCATGTTCAAGAGCTGCGTGGTGCTCGGGTATGTCTCCATGAGTTGGAGACGGGCGTGAGTCGTCTTCATCCTTTCTTCATAGGAAGAAAAGGTCACGAATCCGCCAAGTACTATAGGCCGATTACCCTGACATCCTTCGTGCTTAAGACACTAGAAAAGGGTCATCGACTTCCACATCACCAGCTCAACATGTCTGTCTCAGTGGTAGATCCACCGAGACAGCTCTGCACGATGTGGTGGGAACAATCGAAAAGACCCTGTATTACAAACAATATACTTTGGCACCCTTTTTAGATATAGAAGGCGCCTTTAACAACGTACGTACGGAATCGATTCGAGAGGCTCTCATAGCCTTAAACGTAGAAGCAAGCCTCAGGCAATGGCTAGCAGCTACGCTGAGCTCGAGAATAATTCAAGCGGATTTAGGAACCGAGACGGTAATCAAATACGCTAATAGAGGTACACCACAAGGAGGCGTCATCTCCCCTTTACTCTGGTTAGTAACGATGAATAACATACTACAAAAGCGGAGCTATAGTAGTAGCATACGATGACCTAGTGATTATGGTGTCCGGAATGTTTCCTACAGTGATTAGTGAAATCATGCAAGGATGTCTGAATAAAGTTGGCAGCTGGGCAGCAGGCTGCGCTCTGGCAATCAATCCGGGAAAACTGAGTTGATGCTTTGTACAGGGAAAACGAAAATTCCCACCTTCAACCTCCCGAGGTTGGAGGGCATACTCTCACCTTTTCCTCCAGTGTGAAATTTCTGGGTCTAAAATTAGATCCTAAACTCAACTGGAAGACGAACATCGACGAAAGGGTAAAGAAAGCCTGTATAGCTTTCTACGCCTGTAAAAAGACTTTTGGCAAAAGATGGGGTCTTAGGCCAAAGATGGTCCTGTGGATGTACACAGCTGTGGTACGCCCAATTCTCATGTATGAGTCGCTAGTATGGTGGCCAGCGCTGAGCAGGACCTATAACGTCATAAAGTTAGGAAGGGTCCAGAGAACGGCAACAGTAGGAGCTACAGGGCCATGACGACATGCCCCACGAAAGCTTTCGACGTTCTCTTGCACCTACTTCCCCCGACCATTACATCAAACATCTAGCCTCTTGCAGTGCCCTCAGACTGAGGGAATCCGGGGCCTGGACTTCAAACCGCTACGGACATAGCAATATCTGCTACCAGAGGGTATGGTCGCTACAACCACAGACTACCTCCCCCCGATTGACCCCTAGGAAGGAGTTCTCCGTTCGAACTACCATCAAGAAGGGAGTGGAGAAACGGAAACGTCCTCCGAAAGCTCGATGTACGAATATTCACCGACGTCAGAGGGCGTCGGAGCAGGGTTTTATCTAGAGACCACTAATAGTTCACTGTCCTGGCACCTGCCGGCATACCGTAATGTCTTTCAAGCTGAAATGCTGGCGATCCTGAAGGCCTTTTTTTACGAGGGAGTGATGAGAATCTTACATCGGTCAAGCAGCACGGAATGTGTGCGACCGCCTGTGTAAGGCTTCCATGCCCATGACAAGAGACTCTGCGGGGGGTACGCACCCAGATGGTTGTGTCAGATTCCTACTGACTAAACTCACCCACCCTTTTTTGCATGACGTTCAACTCCAGCCCGGTACGAGCCGTTAAGGCATTACTTCAGTCTGGCGTCATCAGCATGACCCTTAAAAACAAAGGGATCCCTCAAAGGTGCTCACCAGAGCCCGAACAATCTAGCCATCTAGCTACCTAGCTGCTACCTCTCCTTGCATTTCTTTGCCTTTCTTTGTTTCTTTGGGCTTCGTAATGCTTAAGCTTCTGGTGAATGACCTTCAGCGCCACTTCCATCCTTTCCCACACGACCTCCGACCTTAGCATATGGTCCTAGATGTTTTCAGGAGTTAGCTGCACTTCAGCAACTGCTTCCAACGCAATCCTGTGCTCCACAAACCTCGGGATCCTGAAGGCCTGCCAGACAATGAACTCAGAAGATACACAAGGATGTAGTATTGGAATTTTCATAGACAGCCAAGCCTCTATAAAGGCTTTGGATTCAGTAAGAATGCGCTCCAAGCTAGTGGAGCGATGCAGAGCTGAGCTAGATAGGCTAGGTAGAAAGCACAACGTGACTCTCGTCTGGGTTCTCGGTCAAAGGAACATAGAGAGGAAGGAGAAAGCCGACTACCTAGCCAAGCAGGGAGTCTTTCTCCGGGGCTCGGAGACCGAGATGGTCGGCAGCCCAATAGGTGGAAGTCAAAAACGCTATTTCTGACTACCACGTGCTGCTAGCCAGCCAAAAGTGGAGAGCCCTGAAGACCTGCACTATCTCTAGGACGACTTGGCCGACTTATAACAAAGAAAAAACCATGGGCCTCTTAAAAAGGCCCCGACGAGATATTGCCAGAATCACGGCAATCATCACGGGACATTGGCCTATAGGAGACCACGCTGCCAAGTTGGGCATCCCGTTCAACGTCTGTTGTCATAGCTGCGGGGAGACAAACAAGAGAGAAACACTTGTTCACTTCTTGTGTAAGTGCCCGGCTTTAGCTAAAGCCAGGCAGCGGACACTAGGCAGCTACGCTTTGGAAGACTTAAAAGAGATTTCAAGACTGGAGATCAGATCACTGTTAAGCTTCCTAAATTCCACAAGATGGCTTTAGGCATCCGTCACACCCGACCAAACAACCACTCAACATAAGGTACACGAGTTGTCGCAACAAAACGCGCCAGGCGCTAATTGGGCCTCCGGTCGCACTGGAGGCAGCCCTTCACCTACCTACCTATAACACTAGTTTACACGAAAAATGAACCTAATTAAAAAAGTGTTTTTTAACATAATTTGAGGTCGCTGAAAACGAAAATGACACTCATTTTTTTTTAAAGAACCGTTATCGAGAAATTAGCAAAACGGCTTTTTTCCATTTTTTTCATTTATTGCCACATTCTCGAGAACCAAGAGCCAAGCTTAGCTTAAAACATGCACTCTTTTACTCAGAATACTCCCACCAATCTAAAACTGTAAAAGTTAAGGTTCTACCTTGCCAACTTCCAGAGTAATGAGCCATCAAAGTCAAAATTATGATTTTTTTTAACAAAAATATCAACTTCAACTATCTTTCTCCAAAAAATACGTAGTTAACCAATATTTTTTTTTCCAAAATTAGAAAGCTTGGACAATTTACTATGAATAATGTCAAAACAATTTTTATGCTACGGCCTTTACTTTAGAAGTTATAAGCAATTTTGATGTTAAAATTGGCTTTATTTTGTAAGACCTTGGCCTTATTTTGTGCTTTTTTACTATTTTTATACGCTTTATATTAGCTTGACCTGTATGTTGTATGTTGTATGTTGTATGTTTCATGTAAACAAATCTTGTAACTTGATTTTGACTCACTTCCAGGTAACGGATAAACTTGAAATTTTGCACATATGTATAGTTCGCGTGACAATGCCATCTGACCATTTTGTAAAAAATCAAGATGGCGGCCGAATTTTGCAATAGTGCTCCCCGACCCCGATATGGGTATCAAATGAAAGAGTATTACAAGTAGAATACAATTAGCTATGTGGCGTTATTCAAAATTCAAAATGGCGGGCTACCTTTTTCTTTACAACACCCTCGGTATGGGTTTCAAATGAAAGGAAATGACAAGTAGAATACTATTAGCTCTGTAGCGTCATTTAAAATTCAAAATGGCCGCCAACACAAAATGGCGGACTACCTTTTTCTTTACAACACCCTCGGTATGGGTTTCAAAAGAAAGGGTGTGACAATTAGAATACTATTAACTGTGTGGCGTGATTCCAAATTCCAAATGGTGGTCAACACAAAATGGCGGTTTACCTTTTTCTTTACAACGCCCTCGGTATGGGTATAAGATGAAAGTGTACGACGAGTATAGTACAGTAAACTGTGTGACGTCTTTTTAGATCCAATATGGCGGTCACTACAAAATGGCGGAAGACATATAATAGATTAAAAAATAGAAAATAAAAAATATATAGTTTAAAAAAACTAAAAAATACGCTTTGATTTTAAAATGAACTAAAAAGTAAAAAAAAATTTTGAATGTAAAGTTTCTATTGCTCCAGCAAGAATATGGAACAACCTACCTTTCGAATTGTAAAAAAGCGTGGGCCGCTAGCGAAAATTTCCGGTGTTAATAAAATAAGAATATACGAAGAGAGTCCCACGCTGTTTTACATTTCGAAAGGTAGGTTGTTCTATATTCTTGCTGGAGCAATAGAAACTTTACATTCAAAATTATTTTTTACTTTTTAGTTCATTTTAAAATCAAAGCGTATTTTTTAGTTTTTTTAAACTAGATATTTTTATACGCTTTATATTAGCTTGACCTGTATGTTGTATGTTGTATGTTGTATGTTGTATGTTTCATGTAAACAAATCTTGCAACTTAATTTTGACCCACTTCCAGGTAACGGATGAACTTGGAATTTTGCACATATGTATAGTTCGCGTGACAATGCAATCTGACCATTTTGTAAAAAAATCAAAATGGCGGTTCCAAGATGGCGGCCGAATTTTGCAATTTTACTCCCCGACCCCCGACATGGGTATCATATGAAAGAGTATTACAAGTAGAATACAATTAGCTATGTGACGTTATACAAAATTCAAAATGGCCGCCAACACAAAATGGCGGACTACCTTTTTCTTTACAACACCCTCGGTATGGGTGTCAAATGAAAGGGTGTGACAATTAGAATACAGAACTGTGTGGGGTGATTCCAAATTCAAAATGGCGGTCAACACAAAATGGCGCTTTACCTTTTTCTTTACAACGCCCTCGGTATGGGTATCAAATGAAAGCGTACGACGAGTATAGTACAGTACACTGTATGACGTCATTTTAAATCCAATATGGCGGTTTCTACAAAACGGCGATAGACCAAAAAATAGCAAATAAAAAATATATAGATAGTTTAAAAAAACTAAAAAATACGCTTTGATTTTAAAATGAACTAAAAATTAAAAAATAATTTTGAATGTAGTTTTTATTGCTCACAGTGCATTTTTTAAGCTAAGTTTGGCTCTTGCTTCTCGAGAATGTGGCAATAAATGGAAAAAAATGGAAAAAAAGCCGTTTTGCTAATTTCTCGATAACGGTTCTTTGGAAAAAAAATGAGTGTCATTTTCGTTTTCAGCGACCTCAAATTATGCTAAAAAACACTTTTCTTATTAGGTTCACGCAATTAAGCAAAAATTTGTAAACTAGTGTAATTGATAGAAATAAATTTCCAACATTATTTTTTATTTAGTAGCAGTTTTTTTCATTAAATAAATGTATTTTTTTAAGTATGTGTGTGGGCTGTTTCCCCCCTAGCCGTTCGTACGGTTCAGGATAAGGGAAGCAATGCGTATAGGGTCAAAGCTAATATGCAACGTAAATGGTCCTGAGATGTTTTCGAGTGCCTCTTAATAGCTTTGTGGAGATTGTTTAAATCCGAAAATCCTGGTCTTCTCCACACGTTTTTCTCAGATAAGAACAACAAACAGGACCAACAATTCGTTAGAGAATTGCAACCTTTTAACCATTCAATTTCATCATATAATTTATATGGGAAATGTGTGGTAAAATTTTTTTTTGTGGATGGTTGACTTAAGGCCCTCGTACCGTCTCGAAAAAAAATTTTTTCGAAACAATTTTTTTTTCATAAATGTCATTTAGTCCTCAAGAATGTTTTTTTTTCTTGTTGTTAGTTATAGTAAATTTTAACAAGATAATTTTATAACTTTTTAAGTTTTATATAAGAAAAAACTTATTTTGAAACTTTAAACTCATTTAACTCGAAACATGATTTTTGAAATTGGCGGGCGTGATAACTCAAAATATAATCGCCGAATTTACCCTATATTTTTTGTTGGGGTTTTTCTAACTATTTTTTAGGGAACATCGAGCCATTTTGCTGATAAAGTGTCTGAATAAAAATTTACATCTTTCTTTAGACTGAAAAATGTAGACTTTTTTCGGACTTTAACTATCTGCCATTTTCTCAAAAAAAAATATTTTTTAAAAAACAACTAGTCATTCCCAAATTTCAAGTGTCTTGTCATTTTTTTTAGTTGCTCCAAAGCCGAGATATCACGCCCGCCAACTTTTTAATATTTTTTGCAGTGTTCTAGCATTTTATATGGGAGGCGGAAATGATGCAATAAAAAAAATAAAAAAAAATTTTTATTGTACAATTTATTAATCTTCTAAACAAATAAAAAAAGTTTAATCTCAATATCTGGTACCATTTTCTCATAATCCTTCTTTAAAAATCACCTAAAATACTCGCTCCGAGGCGGTACGAGGGCCTTAAAGAAATAAAGGATTTTGGACGGCCGTTTTAATTTCCCTTTTCTTTTCGAAATTCCTAGATGCAAAAGATTGCCTCAGGAGTTCCTCGATAATACATGCACAACTATAGCCTAGTATGGAGTTCGAACGGAATTCCGTTCCCCATATAAAATACACGTAAAAAGAGCACGGAATTCCGTTCACCAAATTTTTCCGTGCCCTTTTTGTTTTATGAGTACGCAGTTCGAACGGAAAACTATTGGTAATATTTAGCTTGTGCAATTCTTTAACAGGTAGACAATTATTCCGTGTTGTGTGTAAGGTAATTTTGACAGGACGAATGAAAAACAGCTATTGCCGTCAGTTCGTGGTTTTATATGTGATTTTTAACAGTCAGTTGTTCGCTTTTTCTCAACTGTTAGCTTTTCTCCACGGTATTCTACACGCAATTTTTCCGAGTAGAAATATTTACCAAAAATGCTGAAGGGATTTCCGTGCGAACTCCATACTAGGCTTATTCTTTTCACTCATATTGAAATTCTAATATTTTTTTAAATAAAACCAAAGCACACTAAGGGGTCATCCATAAGGTGCTTTTGACGATTTTTCGACCCCTTCCCCCTTGGTGAGATGTCGTGAGATTTGGCTCGACCCCTCCCCCCTCAATCTCAAGTGAGATTTCAAATTTTAAAAAATGTCTAGTATTTACACTATTATAGGGGAGACCGGGGCAAAACGAGGTTCGGGGCAAGACGGGAAATGTGCTAGTGCGCGTGACTAGTACACGATAATGAGCTGCAAGAGTGCCATTCGATTGAACTTCAGTCACCTTACGCCTGTCAGTGGACTACGACGTGTCGTTGGTGGTTTCGGCTGTCCTATGCGAAAAAACTAAATTTCCTAAGAAACTTACGAAGTTTGTCACAAATATCAATGTATTATTAGGTACGTATATAGCAATTTCTTACATTATTTTCGACCAAAAACCGTAGCAGCAGCATCGAATTTTTATATTAGACACTATTTTTCAACTTCACTGTTTTAGGTTAGGAGGTTTTTTGACAGAAAATATTTGTTGGGGCAAAACGGTCGGGGCATAACGAGGTACTGTCCCATCTTGCCCCTTCCTTACGATATGTGGTAAAAATTTTGTAGGTGCTCGTTTCTCAACTTTTTCTTTTTGTTTCCAGTCACGGTATACAGAAACAAGGCAATGTAAAAGACTATATGCCGTAAAACGGTATTTTAGTGCAGAAGTCACTCGGCGACCTCTTCCCATATAAAATCGAAGTTGTTGTTGTTTCTGCATTAGTGCTGAGGTCACTCGGAGACCTTTTTCTACGATACTCGAAGCTCTCAGTCTCTTTTACATTACCTTGTTTCTGTATACCGTGGTTTCCAGTCAAAATGGTCGAACTAAAATATGTGCTCTTTTTACCCCGTGACATTTCCCATTATGCCCCGCCTATGGGGCAAAATGGGAAAATTAAAATATATATATCTTCTTAGATATCTCGTTTTGCCCCGGTCTCCCCTACGTATTTGTAGTATTAAAACGTTAATCTGTGCTTGATTGCGTTGGATTTATTTAAAAAGGGAACAGAAAAATTTCAGTTCTAGTTTGAGCTCAACTCATGTATTTGTAAAGCAAGCATATGGACTTTAAAAAAAATTTAGAATTTTACATTATATTGACATACGAAGGTTAACTTTGGCAAAACATATAATTATTGCATGCATAGTCATTCACAATATTATTGTAAAGATGGAGATATACAAACTTCGGAGCATTCTTCTTGTAGATGTCACCTTAGGGTAAAAAACCTGTGACTGAAAGGCGGAGTCTGAAGTCACAGCCAGCTTCTCAAATTGGCGTTTGAGCCGCCTGTACACCAGGATATAGATTCAAGAAGTGTGGATCTGTTAAGACTTCCATTCCATTCCACTAACTAACTAACTAATTGCTCCTTTAATCCCTCATGGGACATAGGGCGGAAACAGTTGCCCTCCAGCGGACTCTGTTTTGCGCGACAGCTCTCAGCTCTGACCAGGATCTCCCGGTTGTTGCGGCCTCTGATAATAGGGTTCTCCTCCACGTTGTTCTAGGTCTTCCGACTCGACGGGATCCTTGCGGATTCCAGTCAAGGGCCTGTTTGGCTAGATTATCGTCTTCGCGTCGCAAGGTGTGGCCAATCCAATTCCATTTCCTTCGCCTGATTTGGTCGTCTATCCTTTCTTGGCCGGCACGGCGCCATAGTTCTTCATTTGAAATTCTATCTTGCCAGCGGATTTTTAGGATACGACGTAGGCATCTGTTGATGAAAACTTGTAGGCGCCCTGTGATGAATTGGGTGACTTTCCATGTTTCGCAACCGTACAAAAGAACTGCCTTAACGTTGGAGTTGAACAGCCGCAATTTGGTGTTAATTGAGATCTCTGTTGATCTCCATATGTGAAACAGGCATGCATATGCGCTTCTTGCTTTATTTATTCTGGAACTGACATCTTCTTCTGTACCGCCGTTTTCGGTAATAATACTACCGAGGTAACAGAATTTGTCTACCAGTTCCACGTCACGGTTATTTAGCGCTGTCCGTTCAAGGGTGTTTGCATTTATCCGCATTTCTTTTGTTTTAGTCGGATTTAACCTTAAGCCCGCCGAGCTACTTTCTGTTGCCAATTTGTTTAACATGTTTTTGAGGTCCTGGTGTCTGTGGGCCAGCAAACAGATATCATCCGCGTAGTCGAGATCCTTAAGGCGGTCTAGCAATCCCCATTGTATGCCACCTGTTCTTCTATCTAGAGCGCTGACAAGAATGTCGTTTATTACTATAAGAAATAGTAATGGTGAAAGTAGACATCCTTGTCGTACTCCTGAGCTCACCTCAAAGCTGTCGGATAATTTTCCATTATGGAGAACTCTGCATTTGGAATTGTTGTATAGAGCTTTTATCAATTCTATTATTTTGTCCGGCAGTCCACGTTTCCGTAGAGCTCGCCATATAAAGCTCCTATTGACCGAGTCGAACGCTTTCTCATAGTCTACGAAAGCAAGGTAAAGGGGGGATCGAAATTCAGTAGACTGCTCCACTATGATTCTCAAGGTGTTAATATGGTCTATGCAGGAGCGGCCCTTTCTGAATCGAGCCTGCTGTCTTCTAAGCGTTCGATCTACTGCCTCTCTTATCCTAGATAGTAATATATGGGACAAGATTTTTCCCACCGTAGATAATAAACAGATGCCTCTCCAGTTGTCACATATTGTTAGGTCCCCCTTTTTTGGTATTTTGACTATGATACCTTCCGTCCAATCCTCCGGAAAGGTACAGGTGTTCCATGCTATTTCCAGGATTGGCTGTAGCGCATCTGCTATGAGGCTTGAGTCGGCTTTCAACAATTCTGGCGGGATGCCATCTTTTCCAGCTGCTTTACCATTGGCCATTGCATGAATTGCGGTTACTATTTCTGTCTTGGATGGTGCACGAGTGGCGATTCTTATTGGCTGTGCATTGTTGTTATTCTCTTCAGGTTCCTGCGAAAAGGAACCATTCAGGGCGGCGAAGAAGTAGTCTCTCCATCTTTGGAGTTGCTCCTCGTCGCTGCACAGCAGCCTTCCATCCGCACTCTTTACGGCATGCTTTTTAGTAGAGTGCTTTCCCGAGAGCTGCTTAGTAATTTGGTACAGCACCTTACTGTTGCCTGTGTTTGCCGCGTTTTCCGCTTTCTCTGCGAGCTCATTTATCTGCCGCCTTTTATCACGCCGGACACTTCTCTTTACCTCCCGGTGTAATTGAGAGTATTCCCGTTCAAGTTGTTGGCGTCTTTCCGGGTCGCTTGTAGAGTTCACGTTATTTTTGAGGGCCCTTCTGCGTTCTATTTTTTGCCAGGTTGTGTCCGAGATCCAGTGTTGCTGGTTTCTTTGGACATAACCGATGCTTGTTTCCGCTGCTGTTATTATAGCGCCCTTTGTTGTGCTCCACAGCTCTTCAATGTTCGTGTCGTCAGAAACGGTTTGCTGGTTTAAGATTTGTTGCAGATTTCCAGCAAATTCTCTCCTTTTAGTGCTCTCCCGCAGAAGGTCTACGTTAAACCGTCTACGGTTTATGGCATCGCGTTGAACGTTTCTGATTGCGGCGATTTTTAGGCGGATAGTTGCTACTACCAAATGGTGGTCACTTCCAGTGTCTGCTCCCCTAAAGCTCCTGACATCCTCCAGAATAGTTCTCCATCTGCGGCTGACGGCCACGTGATCTATCTGATTTTTCGTTCTACCATCGGGCGATACCCAGGTCTCCTTGTGTATCTTCTTGTGACAAAAGTAGGTTCCACCTACCATGAGTTGATGGGAACTACAGAAGTCAACGAAAAGTTCACCATTGTTATTGGTAACTTGGCTTAGGCCTTGATTTCCAATAGTGTGCTCAAGGCCGGTGTTGTTGGGGCCGATCTGTGCGTTTAAATCACCCATCAAAACAATGATGTCTCCCCTTGGAATAGAGCGAAAAACCTCATTCAGTCGCATGTAGAACTCGTCTTTGATGTCATCTTCTGCGTCTTCAGTCGGAGCGTAGCATTGGACTATCGTAGTACTTCTTAGCCTGGTACGTAGGCGCACGGTAATAATCCTCTCAGAAACTGGTGACCAGCTAATGAGGCTGGACCTGGCTTCCTTGGTGAGTATTACGCCAACGCCATTCCTACGATTTTCAGTTTCGTTTCTCCCAGAATATAAGAAGGACTCACCATTTGGGCAGATATGTTCCCCCGCATCGGTCCATCTGGTCTCGCTGAGCCCCATGACCTTGATTTTATAGCGGTTCATCTCGTTGAGGACTTCATCCAGCCGTCCATCAGCAAGCAGCGTTCTCACATTCCATGATCCGATTCGTGTCCTGGTTCGAAAAGCAAAGGTCGTCGTCGTGTTGTCCATCCGGTTCCGAGGCATTGTTTGCCGATTCGTAGCAATTATGTGTTTTATAGGAGCGGGTTGCTAACCCTCAGCCCAACCGACTTAGAACTCTGTTTTGTGGCGCAGAGAACTCGCCATTCGACCGTCTCCCGTTAGCTCCTTCCGAAGAAGTACCCCAGGGGGCACCGCGGGGAGGTGGGATTAGGACTTGCTAACAGAGCTGCTAGGTGTTCGTCTGCAGTGACTCTTCTCGGGTTTTGGCAGAAGTGACAAATCGGGTGCCACCACCTTCCGAGGTCTTTGTTAGCCGTTCCACAGCTCTCAATATTCACAACACAAGGTTTTCAAAATCTATCTTGGTCTCTAGTATGTCGGAGCCGATTCGTCGATTCAAAATTCGAATCCTGTAAGATGCTTAGATGACTAATTATGTCGTTGTCTAAAAATGGTCGTATAAGTCAATGCATACGTTACATTCCCAGTTTTTCCCATGCCAATGTATAAACAATGTATAAAATGATAAGAATTTTTCATCACGCCATATACTCTTCATTCCCAAATATTGAGGATATTTTCATAACTTTTTTTGGATGTTCCAGTTGGATGGTATTTGAAACAGTGTAAACTACAGTGGCCAAATTTTTACACCCAATTACTATTGAGTCGAAATAGTTATAGTCTCACGTATACTTTTTATGTAGTTAGTGGATTCATTATACCTTCTCTATGTGCAATATGTATTGATAAAACCTTTCACCATGTTTGTCTGAGATTGCACCAATATTTTCGTGAATGATATTTAAGTGCGGATCCAAAAACACGATTTTAAAGATTTTCTCATTTACAGATATTGTACGTAAAATTGAAGAAATCATAAAGATATTAAGAAATATTGCCAAAAAAATTGAAGAAATCGGAAATACAGGGCTAAAACCCCCTAAAAAGTGGGCTTCCTGGGGTAGAAAATCGGTAAGCTTTATAAGAACCCTAAAAGTAAGCTCTCGGCCAATCGTCAGCCTGTACCTAATTATTTCCGCTATATCGCTTTTGTCGGCTTAATTTACCTGTACTGTTAATTTAAGCCTTACTCTGTTTCTTGCGGAAAAAAACGTGATATTAGCCGAGACTCCCTCCCCCACGTGAGATTTGGTGAGATTCGGCCATAAAAGAAGACACCCGAGTGTCCCATTCGCTCTGGTTGTTTGAAAGCGCAGCTTTTTCACTCAAACTACCAGATGTAATGGAAAGCTCGGCGTCTTCTTTTATGGTTTTACCTCTACAAAGTTATCAGCTTATATTCAATACACACCAACTGCCACCCCATTTGAATAAATAATAAATAAATAAAAAGTTCCCTTATCCTGGATCTCTTTTTTCTTGACTCAACTTTCATATTTTAGTAAGAGTCAAACAAATTTCCCCAAGCAAATTTTAAAGAGTAAATTTAATATTTATAATAGTTGCTTGCAACTCCAAAGCAGGCGAACCCAGAGAAGATTACCAGAAAACGAAACCAAGAAAACAAAGAGAATATGATGGAATCCGGCTATTCGGTTCCGAAGAAGCTGCGTTTAGTTCAGCTTCTGAGGGACCTGTATCAACGCAAACCTTCGCGTGAGCATGAGTGCAATTAAATTGAATGTGTTGGGCTTTTCACGTTGATTTGCTGTGACAAAAAAGCTGGAGATATTACAGCTTCCCTAAGCCATGCTGTAGAAAATTTGGCTCTCAAAATTTCCGCTTAAGGCCCGTCCTCACTACGCAGACTTAGATTCCACGCGCTTTTGGCCGTACGGCCACACAAAAGCGCGCGTGATGTTTTAACTTCCTGAATCATCAGTGAGAAAACAATCAATTCTCATTTGAAACGCCCGCCGCCGTACGCGCTTTTGAAAAGCTCATATTGTGTGGACGTACAATATACCTTTTTAAGCACAGCCTTTTGTCCGCGTAGTTTTGCCGCACGGTCTTTAGAATGGACAAAATCGTAAAAAAGTCATAAAACTCTATATGAAAAAAAGGCAAAAGCGCGTACGACCCAAGTCCGTGTAGTGTGGACCCACCATTAATGCGACTTCAAATCGGTGAAGTCACGTTATGTTGTTGTTACTCTTGGTATACAGTAGTATGATAAAGTTGAATTGTACATTTTATATAAAAAAAAATCTGTACATTGCTTGCCTAGTGTTTCCAGAGGAGAAAACATTTTAAGATTTTTCTTCTGATTAAACTTAATATATTTAAATTAATTTTTATGAAGTTGCCTATTTGGTCAAGGGAAGCACTGCTTCCTTTGCTTCCAAAGAGGAACCGCCACTGGTTTCCCCTGATTAACGACTTTTTTAAAATAATGCGAGAGAGAAAAAGAAGAAAAAAACTCTATATCTGTCTATTTTTTTCTAACTATGTTGATATCACTGACATGCCCTGAACTGTTTATGTATTTTAAAATCGATTAAAGTTCTTAGGAATTTAACGTCGGAGGGAGACAACAATAGTTTTTGATGCCATTTTTTTGTATGGGAGTTTGCTTATTTAGCAGTCCTTTTTTATGTCAGTGGGCACATCGGACAAAGGTGACATCTGTGGCCAAAAATGAGCTAAGAGTTTAGTTTCTTCTGCGCAACCACTTCCTGTCATTTTTCCCATAAGAGTTTATACTCCTTGTATAGTCTCCATGGTAACCACCTTCTTGAGATTCTTGGTCAAGAAAGTTTTTTGCTGTCATCGAGGGTATCTACACGAGTATTCTTGTTACATGTGGTTAAACCAGTTTCACCCTTGTTCCCTGTCTTCACGGCGGGGAATTAACCTTGAGCAACTTTCTCGCCTTTACAGGGAGATATCAAAGAGTGTGTGTAATGCTTCTTTCTTTCTTCTTCTTTCTCTTGTAAATTTCAAAGCCAAGAAAGAAGAAGATGAAAAGTACGAAAGCTCATTGTGTTTGTGTTAGTTTTCACGGCAAAAATTGTGGGTTGAATATTTTACAACACTTCCCTCTTTCTGTTTTGCTCCTCTCGCCTAAAAAACCGGTCTTAGGCTGCGGTCACGTCTCGCGCTTGTAAGAGTGTAAGCTTGTAACTTTTCGTGTTTTTGATGTAAAATCGTACAAGCGCGAGTACGATTTTATATCAAAAACACGGAGAGTTACAAGCTTACACTCTCACACGCGCGAGACGACCGCAGCCTTACAATACGTAGAAATACTCGTGGAGATTCCCACATTGTTTTGGCCTGGAAGCACGAAGCTTGGGAAAGCAGGCAATTTCCCTCAAATCGTTTCACTTTTTTCGTAACGCTCCCATTTCTAAACAAAATCAAATTACTTGACCGCGACAAAACGAGTTCCACAAAAAACAAGGAAATTAAACATTATTTTACATTGAAAATGGATGAACAAGTGTTAGTAGAGTCCTTGAATGCTGGCTCAAGAAAGAAAAAGCGAAAAGATCCCCAGAACCCCAAATAACTTCACTGCAAGTATTTCCAAAAAGTCTATTCAAAAAGCCTTATTTCTTGAAGTGACAAATCAAAAGGTCGTATTTCTTACAATTCCGATCAAAAAGCCGTATTTCTAAACAAATAATTTAAAAAAATATAGTTTTTATTAGAGATGCCGCGAATAGTTGTTATAGCGAATAGTCGAATACCGATTAATCGCCATTCTCTATGGCGAATAGTCGAATAACTCGCCATTATAATTCGACATAAAAAAAGGAATATAAAAAATAATTGTTTTGTTATCATTCATAAACAAATTCAGTGTATATCTCAGAATCAAGGAGCGTGAATTTTGAAAATTTGACCAGAGACCTGTGGGAGATTATAGAACAACTGTTAAAGCTCTTAAAACCTTTCCAAGAGATAACAAAAATAACGAGTTACACATATGCACCTATATCAAATGTGATACATAGAACAGTTTCATTAGCTAGACACCTAATGAAAGATGCGCTGATTCAACAAACTCAACACGTTGATTATTTTAGAAAGACGTTAATAGAAAATATTCAAGCACGTTTTAACTTTGAGGATCTGTGCTTTAACAAGACATATTACTTGCCGAGATTTTTGGATCCCTGCTACAAGAACTTTTGACGCTTCCCAAGCTGAACAAGTCCGTAGAGTTGCGCTCAGAGAAGGCGGCTACACACTTAACTGCATGCTTGACAAGTACGCATGTTAAATCATTTTGTACAAGCGTGCTTGAGCGTGTGTAAGAGACGTTTTGCGCAAGCACTATGATTGAACACCAGCTTGAAGATTGGTCGAATTTTCATCTGTATGCTTGAACAAATCCCGCTTGAAAACAAAAAAGTGTGTGTGCGAACGAGTGCGAGGTAGCGCGTCATCACTTTCCGAACACGACATTATTTAAGGATAAACTGCGGCTATTCAAGCATGATTGGGTCGTGTGGAGGCTACAGAGAAGTTGTGCAAGCTTGCGCAAAAATATTGAACATGCGCTTGTCAAGCATGCAGTTATGTGTGTAGCCGCCTTAGGCTTTCTTTAGACGACGAAAATGATGATTCGGATCCAGAAATGGCGTCAAAAAGAGCTCATTTAGACAATGAAAGTGGGAATGTCGATTCAGAAACTCATAAACTATTTTGGGCATGTTCTCAAGAATCTACGAACGAGCAGCCTTCTGAAGAGCAATTCAAGAATGCCACCGCTGAAGAAATCGCATACTACATCGCGTTAGCAAAGGCTGACAGAAGTGTAAACCCATATGAATGGTGGGTTTTGAGTACCAATAAGAATGGATTCCCCATTTTAAGTAAGCTTGCTAAATGATACTTAATCCCACCACCAAGCTCTGTTTATTCAGATAGACTATTTTCTGAGGTAAGTTTGATTTATGAAGAAAACCGCAACTGACTTGATCCCAATCGTGCAGAAAAACTAGTTTTTTTGCACCATTATCTGCCCCTTTTCGACTTTAAATATTAATTAAAAAGCCTAAATAATTAACTCCAACATAACATGACTGATTTTTGGCTAACTTATTATATTAATGATAATAAGTGTGTTTTGTTTTTTAAGAAAAAACAAAGCTTGATTTTTTTTAACTCTATAGTTTTTTTGTTCATAGTTTATTTTAGCCAAATATTCGCCGAATGTCGAATAATACTAGCTATTATTCGGTATTCGACGAAATGTCGTTAAATGTCGAGTAATGCCAAATACCGAATAATAGCGAGTATTCGCGGCATCTCTAGTTTTTATGTGTATTTTTCAGTGACCGACTGAAACAGGATTTGCAGCCGAAACCGACTTCGGCCTCAGTCGCAGGCTCGGCCGAAACCGAAACTTATTTACCTTTATTATGTTATATACTAAATTCGAGTTAAATAAAATAAAAAACAGCAATTAAGGGGGGAAACCAGTTTAGACGATTGAAAAAATTGACTTTTTTTTTATTTCATAAATTGTTAGTAAAACTATTCAAGAATATGTTGCCAAAGTTTCAAAACAAAATCACGATTTGTTCCGATGTTATGAGCACTAAAGTGAACGCCCGCCTTGGGTAGAAGGTACTAGAAACTGCGTTTGCGTTTGCGAAAATGCGATTTTCTCGAAACGACTATTTTTCAACTCGTGGGAATTCTAGCTTGAAAAGTTATTGTTAAATCGTTCTGAAAATTTGTGTCAATATTCTTTATTCAATTACAATCTATATGAACTAAACTCTTGGACAATATTATTATCTAAAATTTGTTTTTAAATGCAAAAAAGGTGAAAAACATGGTATAAAAACATGAAATTTTGTTCAAACACCTCAAAATCATGCAATTTTCAATTTTTTTGTTAAGAGTTTAGTTCATATTCTTAGAAAATATGTTGCTAACGGCGAAAAAAAATGGTGATGATTTCAGATAAAAATTGCGACTTCCAGATTTCCCACGAGCAGCAAACTCGGATGGCGACCGTCCATGAAAAGCAGCTTCTAACTCCACTATTTACAGCGGAAATGACTTGAAAAAATTGCAACGTGTACTTCAAAACAATAATAAAATATCCTCCAAGTTTAAACAAATTCTGATTATTCCTTCCTTGTTAAAAAAATTCACGAAAAACACTAAAATATCGGCCTCCTAAACTGGTTTCCCCCTTAAAGTATGCAAGATAAAATAGTTATTTATTTATCTAATACTAGCTGGGACCCGGTGCGCCTATGCTGCTCCCATAAGCCAATAGTAATAATCAGGTGATATGAATTTTAATATACAGTAGGCGAGTTTGAAAAAGGCAATTTTTTGGTATTTTTGATTCCAAATAACAAAATGTGAAACTATTAGGGATCTGACATTTTGATCGAGACAATAAAAACCATCCATTGACATGGCATTTTTCGAGATATGAATTTTCATACACAGATGAAGGGTTTCAATGAACCGTTTATTTTCTGTATTTTGGATAGCTGGGACCCGGTGCGCCTCACTGCACCCAACGTTTCAACATTTAAAATCAATCCAAACCTTCAATATTCAACTCTTCTTAACCATTAACGAAAAACCAACTATTCCTATAAAATTTGGAGTCATTAGATTCAAAATGCATTTATTTGAAGAATGACCAAAATTACCTGTGTATTCTATTAAAACCATGAACGTTAAAAGATTTGAAATTAATGCAAATAGCAGCATCCAGCACTCGAAATTCGAGGGCCATTTTCTATAGCTTTTTTTAATTTAAATCTAGAAGTCTGCAATAACAAAACTTTTCGAGAACAATAAAACTAAATTGAAAAATGACACAAATTTTTTATAGTTGGAAAAAGCAATGCCAAAAAACCAACTTTTATTATCTCTTAATGTCACATATTGCAAAATTGCGTTCATATATTCGAATTAAATGTAACAGATGCCATAGGTTTCATAGGGGAATTAATTTTACAATTATTTTCTGATGTTTAGCGTTCTTTTGTGCCATGTATAAATAAAATTGCGATTCTGCACTTCTTTGAGCTAAGGGCTACACGGTGAAACAGTTTTCAATATTGTTGGAGAGTTGAAACTCTGAAAAATGGTGCCACAAAATAAGTGCTTGCCGTTTGATTATATGATCTTCAAAATTAAATTCTTCATAACCAATAACGAAAAACTAAGTATTCCTATAAACGTTCGAGACATTAGATTCAAAATGCATTTATTTGAAGTGTGACCAAAATTACCTATATGTGTTTTGTTAAAACCACGAAAGTTAAAACATTTAAAATAAATCTGCAATTGCTTGGCTCCTGGGCTCTCATCTGCAATGTCACTGACTCAGGTTTTATTTGTTTACCCAGATGCCAGCCTCTTCCCGTATTGCAGAATCCTAGACTTATACCTAAAAATTCAGAGGTGATGGGTTTCTTTCCTTCTTATCCATTATACATAAATCATCCCACATTTCCGTTTCTCCTTACCATCTTTCCAAAAAAACCTTGTTGATCAATGAACCGATTGCTTAAAGAGCTTGAGGATGCACTGTATTCAATGTTTTTCCACTTGTAGCTGGAATGTCAAGATTTTCCGATTTCCCAACTCTTGAACACCCTACATACAACCGGTAAATGACATTTATTTGGCAAAATTCTTCCGCCATATTGGCCCCACAATTTTGAATAAGTTTTGATCATAAATTCGTTATTTACTACCTTAAAACTCCCATATACCGATTTTAATTGGAATATGAATACAATTCGCAAACTCGTCGGCCATATTGGTGCGGCCGTTTTGAATTTAAATTTTGATCATAAAGTCGTTATTTGCTACCTTAAAAAACCTCAGATACAGATTTTCATTGGAATCGGAACACATTTTGCAAATTTGTCGGCCATTTTGAATCTATAAGTTTTGACCACAAATTCGTTATTTGCGACCTTAAAAACCTCTAGATACCCACTTTCATTGGAATTGGAATAAAATTGGCAAATTCAACCATATTTCTGCGGCAATTTTGAATTTCGGTCATATTTCGGCGGCCATTTTGAATTTCGAAAATCGGGCATCGAGCTGCATCTTGGGAGACCTCCACGGACCTTCAAGCAAAAATTCAAAGCTTTGCGATGATTTTCAACGAAGCCCTCCATGACAGCGCCATCTAGGAGTGGCTTTAGAAAGTAATAAAATAGCCTATGTTCTAAGTTTTAATGTAAATTAGCACATGGTTAAAATTTCATTAAGATCGGTTGCACGGTGTAGGTGCCTATAGCGAACATGTGTACATACATACATACACACATCCATTTTTATACATATAAATTAGTATTCGTAATTTTAGTATTCGTAATTAAAAAGTCTTATATTGTTCGTAAAATCAAAATAACAAATAAGGAAGTTATGGCCAATTATATTATAGAAAATCAAACATTTTAATATCTATAAGATCCATAATAATATTCTAGTTGTGCCACTTTCAACATTTTTCCAAGAAATCGAGCGAGAATTTTTTTCAAAAGAGAATTTTTTTATTTTCTGTTTTGTTTGATCGGAAGAGAATTTTTTACAGAACAGAGTTTCGTTTTGTGTTTGAGTTTTTGCTGTTTAAAGGGCCAAATACACGAGCGCTCCATCCGACCAAGCCACGCCAAAACAACAACAATTTGTATGCCCTCAAAATTGCGAGTGCATACAAATTGTTGTTGTTTTGGCGTGTCGTGGTCGGATGGAGCGCTCGTGTATTACGCCCTTTACGTTTTGTGTTTAAACAGGGGCCGACTAGTCTTCTTTATTTTATTTTTTATAATAATATTCTAGTTGTGCCCATAGAAATATAAATAGTTTATATTTCTATGGTTGTGCCACTTTCAACATTTTTCCAAGAAATCGTACGAGAATTTTTTTCAGAAGAGAATTTTTTTATTTTCTGTTTTGTTTGATCGGAAGAGAATTTTTTACAGAAGAGAATTTCGTTTTGTGTTTGATTTTTTTTTGCTATTGTACGTACGCCATAACTTCATTATTTGTCAACCGTTTTTTTTAAATTTGGCCTGTTGGAAAGATTTATTTATTAAATATGTATTAATATTTTGAGGATCAGGGTAGGATAATATATTTCAGGGGTGGGTAAACGGGAAAAAATGCAATCACATTTTTCGAAACGACCGCCGCACAGTGGGGCAAATAGCTCATTTTTTGGGCAAACGACAATTCCCAAGCCTGGAATTAATGAAACTTAAATTTTTTTTTCTAAACTATTCGTTATAAAATTGCCTTTAATTCTATCGAGCCGGAATTTTGAAATTTCAAAATTAAAGATGGCTAATCCAATATGGCGAACATAAATTGTGTAAGTAAATTAACATTTTATCAAAAGATTCTTTAAAATTATTGAAATTAATTATTATTAATTAATTTTTGGTTTCCAAAAAACCCCCCAAGTAACAATTTTTTATAATTTTTAAGTTTCATTAATTCCAGGCTTGGGAATTGTAATTTGCCCAAAAAAATGAGCTATTTGCCCCACTGTGCGCCGGTAGCGAGCTCTAAATATGTTCGGATTTGCCTCAAACTTCACATTTCCCCGTTTTTCATCCATTCGAATATTTTTAGGGGGCGTCTTGCAAAAAATCGAAAAAGTTGAAAATAAGAACCACCCTAATAATGTTAATGTTTTTATGTGGACAAAAATGCCCTTCCATCATAGTTTTTGTTCTTTGCTTTTATTCCTTTTAGGCTTTTCGATCTAACAATAAGAGGGAAAAACAAAGAGTCTCGAATGGAAATCAAAAATAAGTTTTTATGAGTTTTGTTTTACGTTACTTTTACGAAAATTATTTTTTAAGAGATTATGAAATCCCAAAACGACCCAAATTTTATGTGAATATTTTATGAAAGTGCCTATTAAAACTGAAAGCCCACAGGTGTTTCTGTTATATAGAGTTGCGGTTTGTTGTAATTGTGGCTTTTAATCAAGTAGCAATTCTTGTTTGTTTATTTAAGGCATATTGTAGGATTATTTTAATAAATTATTTAGAAGATAGATTAAATTTCTGTTATTAACAAATGTTTCTAAGCAAATATTTCTTTTTAAGAAAAAATTTTAGCAGACCTTCATTTAAAATTGGGCGTTGTTTTCTTGACGAAAGGCTTCTTTTTTTCGTCAAATGAGTTTATATTTTTTAATAACTCCAGTTATGCTGCTGTTGTCACCTTTCATTAACTTCTACCGGGGGAAAATATCCATCCATCCGAACGCGCTACAGTCCAAATCGAGCCTTGGCTTCCTCTAGGGTATTTCGCAAAGTTTGGCGATCCCTTGCAGCATGCCTCCAGCCCCGAATGTTGAGCATTACCTCTGCCTCGAGTCTATTCATTTTCTGGGGTTCCCTGCTGGTCTATTTCCAAAATTTCTGCTACCATGGGCCGTTTTGGGATACGGTTGTCCTACTTGTATCTCCTTCGCCATATTCCATCTTCTCTCGTTGGGCCTCTTATGTATCTGAAAACTTTTCTCTCAAACCTTTTGATTTGTTCCTCTGTGTCCTAGGTCATAGTCCAAATCTCGTTACCATAGCACAGACTGCTTGGTAGAGTGAGAACTTCGTTTTTCTATGTACAAATCTTGAGTGCAGATTTGTTTTTAGTAGTGACCGGCCGAAAATTCGGTTTCGGCCAGTTGCGGCCAAAAAATCTAGTGTCGGCCATAGGTTCGGTTTTGGACAAAAATTAGCCGAAACTTCGTCCCCGCCGAAACTCAGTGTTTGTGAATTGTCGCGCTTCGTTCGGGTAAGTTCGTGCTGTTTAGTGCCGCTGGACAAATATACGCAGATCGCCGGAATAACCTGCTTGTTGAAAACGTAGGAAAACTGCTTTTATTAAGCTGGCTTCGCACGGTGCGCGATTTTGCGGATTATCACGCACGGCCGACGTCCACGAACGACCTCGGACCGCACCGCACAAGCTCGCTCCGCACCTTTGAAGTTACCGAATCGCTGCGGACCCACGCACCTCTACAGATTTGCCTGCGTCTTCACGGACGACATTCTTCTCATGGTGCGCCGTCCGCGTCTGTCCGCTATATCGCGCACCGTGCGAAGCCAGCTTTAGCGTACAATATAACACTTTTTAATTACGAATACTACAATTACGAACACTAATATTAGATATATAAATAACTATTTTATCTTACATACTTTAGTTGTTGTTTTTTATTTCATTTAACACGAATTAAGTATATATGGACAGTTCTACAAAAACAGGAATTTTAGTTGGGTCGGTTCGTGGATTCATCAAGTTTAGTTCAAATAAAAGTTTACATCTGTTTCTAATCGGTGATTCAAAATCAGTTATTTCAAACAAGTATTTTAGCTCAAAATTAGCTCCAAACAGTCAAAATTATCACTTCCCTGTGGGGCGATCCAAAGTTTAAGCTCAAAACTGGCGTTTAACACGCAGTTTTCTCAAAGAACTTTAAGCGAAAAACCTCAATCATAAGTTTTTGTTTGCCAAAAAAGGTGTAAAATTTACATATATAGTTCGACGTTTTCGCCAAAATTTTCTTCAAATTATTAGAGAAATAAGAGGCGACACGCATTTTTATCACTTCCCTGTCATCTAAAAATCCGTTAAAATCACCTATAAATTGAGAAGCAAGCGACTTTGCCGCTTTGATGATGGAAAAAAGAGGTGAAATCAGCATAGTAACGGCTATGTTTTGTTTCAGTCGGTGAGCGATTAGTCGTGGGAGTGAGTTTAATGGATATTTTGGAGTTCGGGTCAGTCAAATTCTCACTCCCCTGGCACGTAATTACGTTTCAACGATTAGATATTATTAAATTTGAATTAATTGTACGTGTTTGCATTCTTGTACACATTTAGCTTTCTATTCTCAGAAATTTTAATAGATATATCACTTAAATGCAATACTTATTATAATGTTTACCGAAAAATCTCTTCTAACTAAAATATTCGTCACTTTCCAGTGTCTATTCTCACTTCTCTGTCATCCAAAAACTAAAAAGTGCTATAACTTATAAAAATTCCAATATTTTGACTGACCCATTAAAACCTAGAATACCATCATTAATCTTCGGTATATCCAATTTTCAATTTTGAAATACATTAAAAAAACGAAGGGCCAAAAATAATTCGATTTTATTCCAGTTTTTGTAGAACTGCCCATATATTGTACATGTAAAAGTATACTAGATTTCAGCGTACAATAGAAATTTTAACATGTCTAAATAAGTGTCGGTTTCGGCTGAAAATGCTGTTTCGGTCGGTCACTAACCAGTAGTATTCGTCTAGTTATCTCTTCCTTTTCTTCGTTTCTTTTTGTAATGGTACACCCAAGGTAGACCGTTTTATCGACTACTTCTGGGTTGTGTTCGTCGATATTTCTTTCCATTCTAAATCTTCTAGCTCTGGACTGTTGCACCTTCGTTTTTTCTTCGTTGATGTTCAGGCCTATGTCCTTTGCCGCCTCTTTTAGCTCGACATAAGCTTCTTTTCTGGCAAAAAGGATGTTCCCTATTGACGGAATTTTCTGGACTGACGTTTTCTTATCGCCCATTTTAGGGCGAGGTTGAAAAGCGTTGGGGCCAGCCCATCCCGTTATCTACGACCTTGTCGTATTTACTTCATTTGAGATCTTCGCTTTCGCCCGTGAGTTATTCGTTGCGCATTTATCTATCGTAAAAGCTATGAGGGGAGTCCTAATTCCGAAAAGATCTTGTACAGCCTCTCTTTTTATAGAGTCCTATGCCTGTTTAAAGTCGCGAAGTATCTGGTATATATCTACATTGCTTTCCCCGCTGTTCTCCAGAATTTGCTTTAAGGTCAGCAGCAAGAATTGTGAAGATTTTGTAGGTGGTGCTGCGGAGTGATAGGCCTCTGTAGTTTTACAGGTTGATTTACCTCCTTTCTTGTATATTGGTCATATCGCCAGTGGATCCTCGTTTACTATGGGGATCGGATTTAATAAGTTTGTTGTTGTTGTTGTTTTTTTAAAGTTACCAGCCAACATGGGCTAGTGTACCCGGTGAGGGTCTCTGCAGGTCTTCGGCTTCCTCAGCCACATTGACCTTAAACTATGATTTTTTTGTGTGGTTGTCTTCTAAATTGATATGTATTCTCTCTTTGAAATGTCACTCCCTTGCAAGAAGGCTAGCGGCAGAGGCGATAATCGTCCGAATGTTAAGGAAACTTTTTTATTTCACAAAGTGCTGGTCAAGCCAATTGTTTACAGTTTATAACAATTTTATAAAACCTAAATTATTGATTAAAAGGCGGTCTTTGTTTACAAAATAAAAATACATCAATGAGTGATTATTAAAAAAACAAACATGTGCGAGTGATAATCAATCTCTTTTTTCGGGTATTTACCCAGCGGGAAATAGAAGCATTCACTGATGCATGAAGAAGCTATCCTTGTGCATCTTAGAAGTGCTTCCCTTCCGTATCCCTATCCATATCTTTTTTATCATTGCATGTCATTAGCAAGAAGCAGTTTGTTCGATTTTCTTCTAATTAGCTTCCTTAAGTTAAGTTTTAAGTTTTGCAAGCAGCAAAGCTTTCATTTTTGCTTCTTTGGAAGCAGGGAAGAAGGTTCCGCTCTTCGTTTTTGAGTAATAAGGACAAACAGAAAGATTTCAAAAATATATATTTTTATTTCATTAGTTGTTTTACAGGTAAACTAAAATTGCAATTACACACAAAAAAAATTAAAAATTCAACGCTTATTATGAAATCACAATTACTATACTATATAAACTATATCACCACAATTAAATACTATCAATTTTTCTTACTGAGCGCACAACTCTAAATGGAAATTTTTGAAAACAAAATATTTCACAACAAATGGAAACTTTTCTAATCGAAATCCAGGGAATCTTTCAAAAGAGAAAATGAAGTTGAGAATGACTTATTTTGTAGCCATGCACAGGAAAATCTTCCAAAATGCTTCTGAAGCGCGACCAGGAAGCGCTTCCTATTTGATTCCAGAGGAAGCTTCTTTACCCGCTGGGTAAGGCAATTTGTCTTAACCCAGACTATGATAGGTATTCAGAAGATATAAAGTGATTTGAATGCAAGATTTCCTTAGTATGTTTAAAAGCTTCATTATTTAGTTAATAGGGTATCGTGGATTAGGGAGTCCTATGGCATTGGCAAAAACCAGACTATTTTCAATACACGGATATCATTGTTGAATTTACAGTTTGTTACTTCTTATTTGATTGTCGACATATGTATTAATGAGGTTGACCCTTCCCGATCCTGCAAACTCTCGAAGCAAGGAGTGATCAAAACTGTTTATACATACAGTTTAAAAAACATTAATTAATAGCACCTTTAAGTTGAGTGTACAAAATTTTTGTTTATTAAAATTAATTAAAAAACTGACTATAAAATATAGTTGCTATTATATTCAAGTTTGTTCTCCTCTTCTCTCTGTTATTGTAAGACTAATGCTCTAAAAATTGCACACCATGTTCAACAAGATGCGAGTCGCTCTATTTTCATGATGATTCCTTAAGCCTTGGTCACGATACGAGCGGCGAGCGGCACCAGAAAAATTTAATGTGAATTAGCGGCGAGCGGCAGTATAGCGGCACTTTAGTATTGCCGCTCTACCTCTCAACGCTCCCCGCTCGTATCGTGGCCGGATTCGAGCGTTTTCCATATAAAACAATACAAAATAAAACTCAGAATCGCCGCTCTGCCGCTAGCCGCACGCCGCTCGTATCGTGGCCGAGGCTTTAGAAACAAACATTGTATCATTTAAAAAAAGCACTGGTAATTTTATTCTAGAAAACGTTATTTTTGGGATTATGGCGTCTGACTACCATCCCAGAGGTTGGGGTTCGATTGCACGTAATAGCATAGTCCTTAATTTTTGAATCAATTTCAAAAATCGTCATTACTTTAAAAAATTATTTACAAATTAAAAAAAACATTACGAAATTACATAAAACTTACCCAAAAGACCCATCGTTAAGAAATCGTCACCATAAAGGAGTATCCACACACATCAGGGACGTGCCCGGGACGTTCGAGTTTTGTTCCGGCCGGGACCCGGACATGTGTGACCGAGTTCGGATAAAATGTACGTATCAATATTTTTTTAACCCCTGACGGAACACTAATATGTGTGGATACTCCTTTACTCGTTCACACATGTCCGTGTCCGGGCAGGGGCTCGTTCACACATGACAGAACTCGGCCCTGTGACGTCCCGGGCACGGCCCTGATGTGTGTGGATACTCCTTAAAGTTTCAAAAGAATTCAAAAATAATTTTTTATTGCTTCTAAAATTCATCGTGTTACAAAACTAATGGTGAACATTAACTGTCAGAAACTATTTAACATATTTGAACCAAGTGTGGCCACATCCGAGCAATTATCGCGCACATTGAAGCGCGTCAGCAATAGGCTTTCCCCATGCAAACGTAGTCACCAACGTTTGGCAACATTTTGTTCTAAACCATAAAATCCCTCGGTAATTCTAAACCGAAAATATTTCGACATCCTCCCCATACTTAAGATCCGAATTAATTTTATTTACAAATTGCCGAGTTGAATAGACTAAACAGGGTTTGTTTACTTATTTCGCTGACATCCATTCCGGCTTCTTTCCTTCGCGAATGGCAAAATTTTTACATTAATGCTTTTTATTGTCTTGTATCTGAATCTGGAGATGAGCGCGTCCAGTTTCCCGTCATGCAGTCTAGTTCATGGCTAATTAATATAATTCCAGAACAGGAACACACTCCGGAAAATGGCGGTTTGTTTGGTGATTGTAAATTTGTATCCGCTCCCTTCTCTTTTTTTGTTTGTTGAGTTGCATGATCTTTGGGATCTTGGCGTCTAGAGATGAAACCATGTTGATTCTGTTCTTTTCCACTAAAAATAGATCGAAACTCGAAATAAGTAGACGTAATCGCTAGTCGGTAAGGAAAGTTCGAAAACATTTGGTTTGTTTTACTTCTGTTGTTTTGAAAGTTTTTGGTTTTTTTTCCTCAACTTCTAGTATTACGATGAGGTTGCGAGCTGATAAAAACCGCAAGAACTTGGGCATCTGCCCTCTTTAGATGCGCTTCCTATGCTGCGTCATCTTGATATATTCTCTAGCACGATGTGTACCAAAGTAGTAATCATCTTCGGGTCTCCCTATTTGATCTAATTTTGTACGCATGCAGGCAGGCGATCTATTTTACGTGCCTCACTCCGACTTTGTGCTTATTTTCAATTGAAACCATTTTCTTCGCCAGCCTCTTGGCTGTTATATATTTGAAAATGAAATATGTTTTAGCAACTGGGGTAGAGGTCCTTGCTGTAACGTCTCTTCTGGTCGTAACAAATTAATTTTTATGAGACATAAAAATTTGAACGGCGAAGAGGTTTAAGCCTTAATCCAAGGAAATTGCAAATAAATCTCTTAATTATTTAAAAAAAACTTAACCAGAATATACCTTTGATCTTGTAATAGTACGTGAAAATACTTTTTGTGTTCATTTGGTGATATCACAGGATGTACTTGTATTGCGGTTACACTAAGCGCACATTTAGTCCAAGTACAGTACCTTTATACTCTGATGAAATTCCTACACCGATGACTGTTTAATTTAAATAATGCATTGAAAGTGCTAAGAATGACAAGCTCTTTGAATGATAAATTGAAGAAATTCTAATAAGCGCGGGTAAATTGTGGAAGTAACTATAGCTCTTGCCAATAATTCTCGTATTTCTTCTGAAAAGAGCTTCAAGCCTTCTTGAGAAAGGAAGCATTAACTCTACCTATAGGGATTTATTCAGAAACTTATACACAGCAGGTGGAATATAGGGGGAGAGCGGATAAACTTGTTCCCAAAGTGGGAGTTAAACAAGGTGAACCATTATACACGATCATTTTAAATCTCATCAGGCTACTGAGAAAACTCCTAGCAATACTACTGCCTTCCATCCCAAACGGCGGAGCGCCTTAACTTAAAGGAAATATATTTAGCTGATGTTTACTACTCAACAGCCACAGAAATTGGCAAAGCTAAGCAGATCGCCATTTAAGCCAACGCAGGGCTTGCATGTCAGCTGTGATACCACAATATTGCCACCATTTTAAGTTTAGTTTTAGGAGACACAGTTCCAAAATGGATGAAAATTGGTCCACAGCTTCCTTGGGACTTTTTAAGAAAACAATTTCGGAATCATAAAAAAAACATGACCGCCGGAGATATCGCGTTTTTTCCCGTATTTTCCTTGTATCTCGGTTTCTACCGTACAACCCCGTGCGAGGGCCTAAAATATTGATAATGAAATTCTCTACAACTTTAGTTCTTACAAGAATGTCGCGATTAACCCTTTTAAAGTTATTCATGGTCCAAGTTATCAAAAATCACTTTTTGGCAAAAAAAATCACTCAAAAAAACTGGCTTTTTCGAAAAAAAAATATTCATCAGTCAATACGAAACGTTACTACAAAAAGCCCTCTTGTCATTTTTTCGAAAACTTAACCGTTTTGCAGTTATTCAAGGTCAAAGTTTCCAAAAATCACTTTTCTGCCAAAAAATTCGGAAATTATTCGGAAAAGTCAAGTTTTCGAAAAAAATGACAATAATGAACAATATTTTGTAGGCAATAATGTCTTGTATAAATAGATGAAATTTTTTTTTGTAAAAATCAATTGAGTGGTTTTTTGGCTGAAAAGTGATTTTTGGAAACTTTTACCTTGAATAACTTCGCAAGGGTTAAGTGTTCGAAAAAAATAGGCCGATTTGCACCCGCACACCCCAACAAATGGTCAAAAATTCCAGCCACTAGTATTTAACGGTTATTTAGCCCTAATAGAACCTACATACGCAGCGGCAGAAATTTTTTTCAATTTTAACTCCTATTAAATTGTAATAGTTTAGAATTTAGATGATAAGTAATAAATTTATTACGTCCTGAAAACTCAAATATCAAGACAGTTTCAACAACTCAAAGCGATAAACGGTAAAGAGGAGCGTCCGGCGTCATAAAAGGCGGCAGATAAACGAACTCGCAGAGAAAGCGGGAAACGCGGCAAATGCAGGTAACAGTAAGGTGCTGTTCCAAATCACTAAACAGTTCTCGCGAAAGCACTCTACTAAAAAGCATGCCGTAAAGACTGCGGAAGGCGACGAGGAACAACTCCAAAGGTAGAGAGATTATTTCTTCGCCGCCCTGAATGGTTCATTTGTACAGGAACCTCAAGAAAGTAGCAACAATACACAGCGAATAAGAATTACCACTCGTGCACCATCCAAAACAGAACTAGTAACCGCAATTCATGCAATGACCAATGGTAAAGCAGCTAGAAAAGATTGGACGGAAGGTATCATAGTCAAAATACCAAAAAGCTCGACCAAACAATATGTGACAACTGGAGAGGCATCTGTCTATTATCTACTGTGGGTAAAATCTTTTCCCACATATTATTATCAAGGATAAGAGAGGCTGTAGATCGAACGCTTAGAAGGCAGCAGGCTGGATTCAGAAAGGGCCGCTTCTGCATAGATCATATTAACACCTTGAGAATCATAGTGGAGCAGTCTACTGAATTTCGATCCCCCTTTACCTGCTTTCGTAGACTTATGAGAAAGCGTTCGACTCGGTTAATAGGAACTTTATATGGCGAGATCTACGGCAACGTGGATTGCCTGAGAAAATAATAGAACTAATAAAGGCCCTATACAACAATTCCAAATGCAGAGTTCTTCACAATGGAAAATTACCCGATAGCTTTGAAGTGAGCTCAGGAGTACGACAAGGATGCCTACTCTCGCCATTACTATTTCGTATACTAATAAATGACATCCTTGTCAGCGCGCTAGATGGTGGCATACAATGGCGGGATTTTTAGACCGCCTTGAGGATCTTGACTATGCGGATGATATCTATTTGCTGGCCCACAGACATCAGGACCTCAAAAACATGTTAAACAATTTGGCATCAGAAAGTAGTCCAGCAGGCTTAAGGCAAAATCCGACTAAAACTAAAGAAATGCGGATAAATGCAAACACCATTGAACGCACCCTGAATAACCGTGACGTGGAACTGGTAGATAAATTCTGCTACCTCGGTAGTATTATTACCGAAAATGGTGGTGCAGAAGAAGACGTCAGTTCCAGAATGAATAAAGCAAGAAGCGCACATGCATTCCTGTTGGAGATCGACGGATATCTCAATTAACCCCAAATTGCGGCTGTTCAACTCCAACGTTAAGGCAGTTCTTTTGTATGGTTGCGAAACATGGAAAGTCACCCAATTCATCACGGGGCGCCTACAAGTTTTCATCAACAGATACCTACGTCGTATCCTAAAAAGTCACTGGCAAGATAGAATTTCAATTGAAGAACTATGGCGCCGTGCCGGCCAAGAAAGGATAGACGACCAAATCAAACGAAGGAAATGGAATTGGATTGACTACATCTTGAGACGCGAAAACGATTATCTAGCCAAACAGGCCCTTGACTGGAATCCGCAAGGATCCCGTCGAGTCGGAAGACTTAGAACAACGTGGAGGAGAACCCTATTATCAGAGGCCGCAACAACTGGGAGATCCTGGTCAGAGCTGAGAGTTGTCGCGCAAAATAGAGTCCGCTGGAGGGCAACTGTTTCCGCCCTATGTCCCATGAGGGGTTAAAGGAGCCGGATGATGATGAAAATGATAAAATATTCCTTACACTTATTTTTTGAGGAATTCCATTGAATGTTTAAAAGAGCAAAACACACGCATCTGCTTATTGCGAATTTCTGTTGCTGTACTTGAGAGCTTTTGTACTGAATCTGTTTACCTCTTCGTTTAGATTAAATATGATTAATAAAATGAGTGCACAGGAAATACCCAACAAAACTGCTTTAGATATTTAATTCTGTTGCCATTCGCGGGTTGCACACTTTTTTCTTTTTTTACATATAAAATTGTATAATTTATGCTCTTTTCTTATGGTAATAAACAAATTTATTTATGGTTTAATTTTCTTTCAGCACCAGTCCTGGTCAACTACAAGATGTTACCATGGATAATTCAAGTGAGTATTCAATTTCATCAACGTGCTTTTCTTATTTATTGAAAAAGAACAAAATCGAATTTTTTTTGTTATTTCATAAAAACCTTATTCTAAAAATATTCACAGACGTTGTGGAACTAAAAATATCTTGGGTTATTGCCAAATTTTCTAAAATCATCATATTTCAGATAATTGAGTTCGCTGAAATACCGCTGAGGGGTGGGGATAATTTTCTGTAGATCATGACTAGAAAAATTAATATTGCTTAGTTGAAAAGTTTTAAAAATTTTTCAATTGTTTTTCTTTGATATGTTTGTTTTACTAAACGTTTTTATTTTATTCACTTATAGCGATGTGTTTTGCTTATGACGACTCGCTGTTAGTTCAAAGGTCTTTATAATATTAAATTGTGGTCAAATATTCAAACAATGTGTTTGCGCAAATTTTTTGTATTTTTAGATTTTATAAACAAAAACAATGAAAAGGCACAAACGTGCCTGTGTTGGCACCATTCTAGTCGAAATTAACATTCTGAAAAAAATTACGTTTAGATGCTTGAAAAATATCTTTACTGAAAAAGAAATTTTATAGATTTAGGATCCATTCTACGCTGCAGCAAAGTATTTTTCCTTGAGTATTTTTTAAAACACATTCTTAAGGGACAGCCACTGGGTTATATCACCCCTAGTCAAATCAGAAGTGCAATGTCTGAAGGCAAATTACATTCGAAATTGTATAGATGAAGAATACAATAGGAAGACTACCTTTGCATCGTTCACACTTTAGATACTAACCACGCGTTATACTACTTCTTGTCGATGATCGTACCGAAAAATATTTTTTTACCATTTAAATTATTAGGCTATAGGGCTAGAGAACCATGCTACATAATTTAAATGGCCTAGAGCAACGGTGGGCAACCCCGGCCCGCGGACCACCCACGTTTCTATCCGTCCCGCGAGATCTTTAGAAGAAATTATCTATATAAATATAGTGATTTCAAAATAATTGTCATTTTCTAAGTTCATATGGTTATTTACTCGATATTAACACGAAATAAAGTATTTTTAAAATTTTTGTCTGTCTGTATGTCTGTATGTCTGTATGTCTGTATGTCTGTATGTCTGTCTGTCTGTTTGTCCGGGCTAATCTCGGAAACGGCTTATCCGATTGCGATGGGACTTTCACTGGAAGATTCAGTATTTTCTTGGGCATGTTTTAGGCTATTTTTTTACTAGGATCCGACTATCGGATCCGATTATCGGGCCCGATTACCGTGTTCGACTACCAGATTAGACCGAAAACTTGAACCTTGCAACTTGATTTTTACCCACTTCCATATAACCGATCAACTTCAAATCTTGCACATATGTATAGTTCGCGTGACAATGCAATTTAACCATTTTTGGAAAAAAATCAACATGGCGGTTCCAAGATGGCGGCCGAATTTTGCAATTGTGTTCCCGGACCCCCGACATGGATATCAAATGAAAGGGTAAGACAAGTAGATTACAATAAGCTATGTGGGGTCATTCAAAATTCAAAATGGTGGCCAGCACAAAATGGCGGATTATTCTTCGGTATGGGCATCAAATGAAAGCGAGTATAGTGCAGTAAGCGGTGTGCCGTCATCTATATAAATATAATTGGAGTGTCTGTCTGTGATTTCAAAATAATTGTCATTTTCTAAGTTCATATGGTTATTTACACGATATTAACACGAAATCAAGTATTTTTAAAATTTTTGTCTGGCTGTATGTCTGTATGTCTGTATGTCTGTATGTCTGTATGTCTGTCTGTCTGTTTGTCCGGGCTAATCTCGGAAACGGCTTATCCGATTGGGATGGGACTTTCACTGGAAGATTCAGTATTTTCTTGGGCATGTTTTAGGCTATTTTTTTACTAGGATCCGACTATCGGATCCGATTATCGGGCCCGATTACCGTGTTCGACTACCAGATTAGACCGAAAACTTGAACCTTGCAACTTGATTTTTACCCACTTCCAAATAACCGATCAACTTCAAATTTTACACATATGTATAGTTCGCGTGACAATGCAAATTAACCATTTTTGGAAAAAAATCAACATGGCGGTTCCAAGATGGCGGCCGAATTTTGCAATTGTGTTCCCGGACCCCCCGACATGGATATCAAATGAAAGGGTAAGACAAGTAGATTACAATAAGCTATGTGGGGTCATTCAAAATTCAAAATGGTGGCCAGCACAAAATGGCGGATTATTCTTCGGTATGGGCATCAAATGAAAGCGAGTATAGTGCAGTAAGCGGTGTGCCGTCATCTATATAAATATAATTGGAGTGTCTGTCTGTGGTTTCAAAATAATTGTCATTTTCTAAGTTCATATGGTTATTTACACGATATTAACACGAAATCAAGTATTTTTAAAATTTTTGTCTGTCTGTATGTCTGTATGTCTGTATGTCTATCTGTCTGTTTGTCCGGGCTAATCTCGGAAACGGCTTATCCGATTGCGATGGGACTTTCACTGGAAGATTCAGTATTTTCTTGGGCATGTTTTAGGCTATTTTTTTACTAGGAACCGACTATCGGATCCGATTATCGGGCCCGATTACCGTGTTCGACTACCAGATTAGACCGAAAACTTGAACCTTGCAACTTGATTTTTACCCACTTCCATATAACCGATCAACTTCAAATTTTACACATATGTATAGTTCGCGTGACAATGCAATTTAACCATTTTTGGAAAAAAATCAACATGGCGGTTCCAAGATGGCGGCCGAATTTTGCAATTGTGTTCCCGGACCCCCGACATGGATATCAAATGAAAGGGTAAGACAAGTAGATTACAATAAGCTATGTGGGGTCATTCAAAATTCAAAATGGTGGCCAGCACAAAATGGCGGATTATTCTTCGGTATGGGCATCAAATGAAAGCGAGTATAGTGCAGTAAGCGGTGTGCCGTCATTTTAAATATAATATGACGGTCACAACAAAGTGGTGGAAGACATATAATAGACTAAAAAGTAGAAAATAAAAAATATAGTCTAAAAAAACTAAAAAATACGCTTTTATTTTAAAATAAACTAAAAAGTAAAAAATAATTTTGAATGTAAAGTTTTTATTGCTCCAGCCAGTATATAATAACAACCTAGCTACCTACGTACCAACAACGGCTAATCCGATTGCGATGGGATTTTCACGGGAAGATTCAGTATTTTCTTGGGCATGTTCTAGGCTTCACTCGGTTCCGACTATTGATTCAGGCGGAAAACTTGATGCGATAGTCGCAGAAAAGCCAGTGGAAACTTTTTTTATCATTCCAATTGTAAACCTCAAAGCTCGGAACGGTTAATCCGATTTTAGGACTTTAACGGGATGATTCAGAATCTTCTTAGGCGTTTAGCATACTTTTCACTATTATCCGACTGTCGGGTTAGACCGAAAACATGACTCGATAATCGAAGGAACGCGAATGAAATGCTGTCACGGCGAGATATTGTTCTTTCAATTTGCGGAAATACTGTGAAGATTATGGTTTGCCATCTCCGCAAATGATCGATAGGTCTGCTGAAAATTAAAATAGAGAATATATCGAACTCAATAAACAAATGGGAACAAAATGTTGAGGACGCTATTGGGCAAGTTCCGCACAGGGTTAGGCACGTGTTCTGAATGTGATTGTTGTGCATGTAGCACACAATTTTTCCGATAGGTGGCGCTCAACACCGCATTTTAAAAAAGTTCTAACACATTTTTTATAAGTAACTTTAAATTTTTTTATTTGTTTTATGTGGCAGCGGCAGATATTACATTGTCTACATTAAAAGACGTACAGGACGCTATGAAAAAAACTAAAAAACAACAAATCTCCGGGCAAAGATAACATTGTAGCAGTGCTATTAGAACAAGTAGGTGAAAACATAATATTAGGCCTTCATGATATCGCAAAGCAAATTTGGACCTAGAAACAAATACCATCGGAATGCAGCGAGGGCATTGTGTGCCCTATACCTAAAAAAGGAGACCAGCTAATCTGCCGTAATGATAGAGGCATAACTTTATGGAACGGAGCATATAAAGTATTATCAAATCTTTTATACGTTGAACTGCAGCCTTACGCAGAAGCAGCTCTGGCAAATTATCAAAGCCGCTCCCGCCCCGGAAGATCTATTACAGACCATATTTTCACCCTTAGGCAGGTCCAAGAGAAGGCAAATGAATTTAATATAAACATACATTCGCTATTCATAGACTTCAGAAACGCATATGATAAAATAAAACGTGATGAATTATATAAAGCTACTAGCAAAAATGCACGTGCGTTGCAACGCCTATAAATAAAAAAGGATTATATGTGCACAGTCTGCGGTAGGAAAAAGGTATAATGAGAAAAAGAACAAACCTGAAAAATTGATTTTTAATGAAATATATCACATACATTTTATTTTCTACTTTTTAGTCTATTATACATATGTCTTCCGCCATTTTGTAGTGGCCGCCATATTAGATTTCAAATGAATGACGTCATACAGATTACTGTATTATAATTGTCATACCCTTTCAATTGATACTAACACTGAGAGCGTTTTGAAGAATAGCTAATCCGCCATTTTGAATTTAGAATGATGCCACACAACTAATTGTATTCTACCTGTCATGCCCTTCCATTTGATACCCATGTGGGTGGGTCGGGGAACACAATTGCAAAAATCGGCCTCCTTTTTGGAACCGCCATCTTGATTTTTTCGCATTATTAATATTTATATACTAGTCCAATCAATCTACAAAAATCCATCTAATAATTGCCATCAGGAAACAAAAAATATGGTTATGTAGGAAAAAAAATTCTAAAAAAGATAGCGTTTTTTGTTTTTGAATTTGGCATGGCGAACCTAACCTAAAAAATTCCGGAAAGTGAAAAAAACGCTTTTTTGCAAATAACAAAAAAACTTGAGCTCGGATCGAAAAAAATCAAATTATAAAGTTGTAGGTACTCAAATTATCTTTCGATTGATATATACAAAGTTATAGGTTAGAGCACAAAACATGGAGATAACTGCAAAAAACTGTTAAAATTCACGTTTTTTTAATTTGCTAATAACTTTTGTTTAACGAAACTTAGATATCTGCTATTTGGCAAAAATATTGCTTCTGGCTAGCTGTTTTATTTTTGTTGCGAAATATTGAACACTTTCCGTGAAATTTCACTTTTTGTAAAAAAAAGCGTTCTTCTAAAAAAGCTCCTCTTGGTCTGCGGATTCTTCTGGAGTACCGTTCTAGAGCTTAAAATTTTCTTCAATACTTGTACTATCACGTAGAAGTAACAAAAAGTATATTAAAAGGTTTTCCAGTACTTAAAATGACCCCCAAAAACATATTAATAATGAAAAAACAGACGTTCGATTGTAAAAACTAACTTTTTGACTCTATTTTTTCATTATTAATATGTTTTTGGGGGTCATTTTAAGTACTGGAAAACCTTTTAATAATTGACAGCATGACAAACATTACTATGAGGAAAAGGGGAGGCACCCAAAAAAAGATATACAGTTAGCGTAGAAGAAGATCTACCAACCCTAGGTGTAAGAAATTGGGACCTCAAGCCTGCGATCGACATTTCTGGAGATGTTGCAGGAAGCCAAGGCCAATAACAGGCTGTGGAGCTATTGATGATGATGATTTTTTAACTTGGTGTAAGTTACACTATGCATCATTTCTTTTATTACCTGCATACACAAATCGGTTTTATAGAAAGGTTACAGTTGGTACATTGGAACCACCTTTTCGAACCGCCATATAAGTACTAAGCACACTTCGAATTTTACCTTTGACAGCTTAAACTACGGTTTCCTAAGAAAGCGGTGCCGTTATCTAGCGGCCGTAATAAGACGTGGAGAATGAACGATATAGATATAGAATTATTAATATATTTGGAAGATGACGAGTGATGACCAAAATTGTCGTTTGGAAGAAAGTGAAATATTTAAAATCGTGCTACAGAGGGTTCATTTGGAATTTGCACTGCAACGAAGAAAAATTCAGACAATACTTTCGCTTAACCCCAGTGTTTTTGATTATGTGCTAAATCACATAAGAGATGTTTTAACTTCAAAAACATAATATAATAGACACAAAAAGCCAATATGTCCAGAAAAAAAGTTATGTATACTATCTATAAAAAACCTTTCACCGTCAACGCTAAAAAACGTTCGGCCTAAAAGTCGGCGAAAGGTCTAGTAGATAGGTCAAATCCTTTAAACCAGGGATGGTGAAACTTTTTCAGTATGCGTGCCAAAAAAATACAATCTGTTTTTATAAAATTGCTGATGCGCCATGCTATTGGTAGTATTAAAATATTGAATAACGGTGCAACGGTGTGTTTTGTGAATGAGAGGAGTTTTAAAGGAGGAAGGAATGCCTTATTATAATCAGAGATGTTATGAGGGCGCCACCTCTGCTTTAGACCAATCACCTAAACTTCCACCTCGCTCAAGGCTACTGTTGATATCGTGATAATGATTCTGGGCAAGCGTGATTAAGTCAACTCTGACTTAAAAGAATCCGAATCACAAATGGTGATGGGCGTTAGTCCCGATAAAATATACTTGTACCGTTTACAAGGGGATGAAAGCTCGGCTAGATTCACCTGAGAATATCACCTGAGAAAACTACAAAAGAGAGCAATCATCTCCGTTTTCAGTTGCCGTCAATATGTTGAGAAAACTTAGGGAATCAAATCGAAGTTCATTCATTAGCATAGGTACTATATGACAATGATTAGATCATAGGGATACCAATTTTGAATCGATACCCTTATGCTCTAATTCGTTTGTCTAATCAAACCATTGTCTGTTTCCACGTTCAGGTATACCCAAAGGTCAAACCCCTTTTTAGAGTAGGCGTCGATGATTCAAGATGCTGTAATTCCAAGGCCCTGGGTCATACATCTACAGTTAATGTATGGTTAAAGCATAGAAGAATGCGTTTAAGTCTGTCTGTGCCTCTATAAAGGCATAAATCATTATCCATTTAGACAATGGGGTTGGTCTGAAGCCACCTTAGGACTGGGTTGCATTCATGCGCTCAGGATTTAAGTTGTTATTCCAGGATTTAAGCTGTTATTCTGAAATGAAAACCAGATTGCCAATAAAAGTTAGGGTTCAGTATTTATTGGACGGGGATCGACTTTTGACATATCAGTATACTACTTAAGGGCGCCTCTGCGCAATTGGAAGAAGTAGTAACAATTCTTCCAATACTTCATCAACCTACAATGACTACGCGATAAGATTTATTGAAGCCGATATTGTTAAAGAGAAATCGTTCCTGTGATGGAATAGGCTCTTACACTTGAATGTTCAAGCTTGCCTGGTTCCCGACCGCAGTCCAGACTTCGGTCTATTCAAAAGGAGTTTACGTAAGCAGGCTCGGGTGGGCTCCCCAATTTCAGTCCGGCCCTCCTTCTCTTGGCCCTTAACTGGAAGTTTCGGGACCCTAAAGCAGAGCGGCGGGGGTCTGGGTCTGCTTGTTGTCCTGGTAAGAGGGTAATTGCAACTCCACCCTTTTTTTCTTTTTCTGGGGTTCCTGCTCCCCTAGATGATGGGAAAGTTCCTCCTAGATTATATACGTGTTGCCAATTTTCTGGCGGTTCCAGAAACTTTGGGCAAATCGGCGGCTATCTAGGTCTGCTTCTTGGCTTCCCGGATTCCTGGCCGCGTTTCGGCTTTGTGGCTCCCCAATTCCACTCCGGCCCTCCTTGCCTTGGCCCTCTCCAGTTTACGTAGGTAGGTAGGTGAAAGGCTGCCTCCAGTGCGACCGGATGCCTAAAGCCATCCTGTGCAATCCAGTTTAATTGATCCACAAAAGTCCCGTGAATATGGTAGTAAGGGGAAGGTCCATCCTGACAAAGCCTCCATATCAGGATAAGGCATTATACAACTAAGTGCGCCCGTTGCCCAGGGGAGATCGTTAAACGATAGTGCAAAACTTACCCACTGCCATGCAGCCCTCGACACGATAGCTTTACATCTTGGCTTGGTAAGCCTGATCATATTAGCCCAGAAATATATTTCCATCATTATTTTTTATTAAGTAGCAGTTTTTTCATTAAATAAATGTATTTTTGTTAAATATGTGAGGGTTGTGTCCCCTGTTTAACGAACTTTTAAAAATAACGCAAGAGAGAGAAAGAAGAAAAAAACTCTGTACCTGTCTATTTTTTTCTAATTATGTTGATATCACTGACATGCACTGAACTGTTTTTTTTATTTTAAAATCGATTAAAGCTCATAGGAATTTAACGTGGGAGGGAGACAACAATAGTTTTTGGTGCCATTTTTTTGTATGGGATTTTGTTTATTTAGCAGTCCATTTCTATATGTCAGTGGGTGAAACACGGTACTTCATTTTCACTTCATTTATTAAAATGTCAATATTATTTGCACAATGGATTCAAACGCGTTTTTTATGAATATTGAAGTGAAACTTTTTTTTATTAAAACGAAAATATAAAACATTAAAACGAGTGGCATACAAAAAACAATCCGATTCTATTTATAATTTTTTGATTTTTTTTTGACAGTTCGAGAGTAATGAAAATTTCCCCACTTCCAGTTTCATTTCTCATAAATGAAGCAGATGTCACTTCATTCTTTCGAATGATGAATGAAGCTATGATTCAAGCTTAATTTATTTTAGGTGATACACGGACCGCGAAGTAACGTTCTTGAAAGAATGATCATTCGATGAAGCCCGTGTTCAAGGGTATTACAGTGTTTTTTGAATAAAGTGATTTAAATAAAATAATAATACATAGCTTCCATTGTATTCACATAAAATTTCTTTTTTTCACAAATTCCATACAAAGACATTACTCTTTACGTCACAGACAAAATTACCAAAATTTGGTGTAAACTACCTATACCCATTATACAAAGAAGTTCTATTTCAAATAAACTACCTCGTTTTATTAATCAATATAAAGAAGCAATACACCAAAAGAAATCGGGCGAACTTCTTGACGATCTTTTTGGATTGTTGAAAAATTTGTTTTCGGTGGATTTCTTGCCGCGTCTGTGGAGTCGAGAGAAAAAATCCCCAGATTTCAATTTCTTAAAATCCTTACAAAAATTTAATATTTAAAGTTTTTATACGGATATTATTTAATATTTCATTGTAATTTTATGATTTGGAAAAAGTGGTATAAATGTTTGGTAATCTGTGAAATTTTTAATTTGTTACTGTTTCCTCAAACTTTAGATCAACTTTTCTCCCAAAACGGTGCCAATTTTTAAGTAATTTCTTGCAACTGAACTTCAAATTTTGCTACTATAATGCAAATAAATATCTGATATACACAGTGGTGGAAAGCTGATCCAATAAGCCCAAGATCATTCTCATACTACAATTATTTTAGAAGTTATAGCGATTTCTTGGAAAAAATTTAAAAAAATAATCATTTAGTAAAAAATATATTTTTGAAAAATGAAAGGGGTAGACTTCAACCGAAATATAAAGTTTCTTCGCGAAAAAATCTTAAAAGAACACGAATTTTAAGGTTTTCGCTGAAATGGACCATGGGCCCTTATTCTAGTTGTCACTTATGGTGACAAATGGCGAAGTGAGGCAAAAATGCTATTATGGTTCTCTAAAAAAGTAACATTTCAGTGAGATAAGGCGAATTAGAGTTGTCACTGATATCGAGAAACGGCGAATTCAGTGACAATTGTTCTTACTTGATGTTTGTAAGTGAGATTTTTCTCATTTGATATTTAAAGGTGACATTTCTCACTATGGTGAAGTGACAACCAGAATAAGGGCTGTGCGAACAATTTAGGTCCCTTAAGGTGGCGGTGCAAAGTCATTGAAAAAACCTAAAAATATTTTAGAAATAATAGGCTAAAAAAATGCTAATTAAGTGCCTCAATATCGAATTTGAGGCTCTTTTGCTTTTTTTTAAATTAAAGGTTCCGCTGACAGAAGAAATACTTAGCGGAACTTAATATAAACTTTAATTAAAAAATATGTATTTTGATGCGAATGTTTATTAAAAATTTTAGGCTAATTAAAGGCTTTTAAATAAAAGATACAGGATCGAATTTATCAGATAAGTTACATGTTTTCATATTCATATTCGCCCAGCCACTTTATACATCATAAAAATCCTACTGGAGATTTTCCAGCGGGATTCTCTTTATTTTGGGGTTACAAATAATTTCCCAAAAGTCCATAAAGCCAACTGACAGGCCACTCGAGTTACGGAGGGTCAAAGGTCACGATAATCAATTTTTCTCAAATATCTCGTAAATTATCGGTTTTACGTAAATTTTGGCTAAATAAAACTTCTGTGGTTTTTTTTAACTAACTGCTTATCTGCAAAATTGTAATTTTACAGGGAATTGAAATTTGCAATTTTTTTCCGATAAAAATTAAACTAAAATAGATTTTCAATTTTTTTTAACTATATCAATATTATACCGATTTTTTTTATTAATATTAATAATTTTGTTCATTTTTTATAACCGGAAATAGCTTTAATTAAGATTTTGTTAGGTAGAAATATTTTTATAGATAACAGTATATGTACACATATGTAGTTAGTCTAGAAAATATTTTTCTTTTATCACCCACTATATCTGAAGTTATATAGTGGGAGAGCTAGCGAACCATCTGACTAACCCGTTTCCCACAAAGCTAGAAAATGTTTCATATTTCCCTGCAGAGAATCAGAATCCATGAAAAAAATTTGGGGTTGCCATTTGAAATTTTAGATTCACCCCCACCTCGTGCGAGGGGGTGAGTGGGTGGGGGTGAAATTTGTATGCAAAAGATTCCACTCTCGAAGTTGAGCAACTTTTGTTCACAACTTTTTTCACGAAAACCTACCCTTCAGGAAATAACGCATCTTTGCCGGACTTTTGCCGTACCCTTTATACTAGTCTGGCAGATACTTGCAACCGCCAGAATATTCCTGCTGTTTACTTATATCAACTATCGTTAGAAAGATATATCGTCATTATTCATTTGAGACAAAACATTCTCGAGTAATTATAAAAAAATTTAAAAACGTCATTCTCTAAAAGTAATCATTTTTAGTTGCGTCACTATTCTCGCAAACCAGCGAATTACAAATTACAATATATTAAAATTGTAGCCCTGTGGGAGTAGATTAAAAAAAATTTTTTTTTTTTCAAAAATTTAAGGGATGATGACGCAACCGCGAGATGCCTGCCAGAATGGTACTTTCTTAATTGACTGATAATAAAACATCATTTAAAAATTTTCTAGCTTTGTGGGAAACGGGTTAGTCAGATGGTTCGCTAGCTTTTAGACTAATATTTTTTATATTGGAACCCAAATGGGTTTTTTTCGGAATAACTGAATAACTGCACTTATTTTCTGGGAAAACGATGTATGTGAATATTTGGGATGTGTTTCATTTCATGCTAACTAACTACATGAAGATATTATATTGTTGAGTAAAATTTTTTTCACAGCAAATTGACTTTTGTTTTTTAAAAACATGTTATCTTTAGTTATATCGTTTTTGCAAGCAGCGTTTTTTCATGGTATCCCTAGTAGGCCTAGTCCATAGGTTACAAGTTATGATATAATTTTGTTGATTATCTCTCTATCTCTTGTATTTCCACTTCTTTCAGATTGTCACCTTCATCAACACCCATCTCAGAGGAAAACATCGAATTGTGGTCGACATTATTAACCGTGTTTTTTTAATGAACTATATATGTAGTTCCTCGATCGAGTTCATTAAAAAAACGACAAGGGAAATTATACTAAGCGCCATCTTCAGTGCTTTAAATATATTAAAATTAAACCGAAGTTGCGTGTCAGTTAACAACTGTTACACGAATTCCCCTCTAGAAAATAATAAATAAGTTTCTAAAAAATAAATTATTTGTTTCCTCATGCCTTCAAATTTGCTCACGTCACTTCCCTGTTGTTTTTATTTTAAATGACGTTTTTCCGACAGCCGGTAAGTATGCTACATTCCGAAAAGAAAGGGAAATTTTGAATTTTGATAAAGACCCCGATAAAACCTGGGTTTTCAGATTTGTATGTGGAAGAACTATATAGTTCATTAAAAAAACACGGCTATTATCGTTCAACTCATGTTCAATGGTTATATCCTCGGACATCGAATTGAGGCGCGACAGGCCCCGACAAGACCCATACGCTACGGAGCATGGCAATCCTAATTTCCTGCATCCACTTCCCATCATTAACCTCTAAGAAATGTCCACTGGATATTTTCCACCGGGATTCTCTTTATTTTATGGTCACACATAATTCGCCAAAAGTCCATAAAGCCAACTGACCGACTGCTCAAATTACGGAGGGCTAAAGGTCACAAAAATCAGTTTTTCTCGTAAATTATCTGTTTTACGTTACCATTTTGGCTAAATAACGTTTATTCGATGGACTTTTTTTATAGGTAAATGTTAAGTTCCGTTGTTATTTCAGCGATCTACTAACAATAGGGGATCTTACGCAAAGGTAAGCTCAGATGGCGTCGCAAACAACAACAACTAAAATATAATATTCATATACTGACCCGTCAAATCTTTCCTTAATATAATCTTCACATCTAAAGTGATCTGGACAAAGTCTTGAATGTTTTGTACCCTTAAGCTTTTTGCGACGCAAATGATGCCCAAGTTTTCTTAGCCCCATATCTTGAAAACTATTGGTTCTGCGTAAATTTTATATAGGACATTTTTATGCAGATTTATCTCACGAACAAATTTTATTTAGCCAAAATTTACGTAAAACCGAGAATTTACGAGATATTTGAGAAAAATTGATTTTCGTCCCTCCGTAACCCGAGTGGCCGGTCAGTTGGCTTTATGGACTTTTGGGAAATTATTTGTGACCCCAAAATAAAGAGAATCCCGCTGGAAAATCTCCAGTAGGATTTTTATGATGTATAAAGTGGCTGGGCGAATATGAATATGAAAACATGTAACTTATCTGATAAATTCGATTCTGTATCTTTTATTTAAAAGCCTTTAATTAGCCTAAAATTTTTAATAAACATTCGCATCCAAATACATATTTTTTAATTAAAGTTTATATTAAGTTCCGCTAAGTATTTCTTCTGTCAGCGGAACCTTTAATTTAAAAAAAAGCAAAAGAGCCTCAAATTCGATATTAAGGCACTTAATTAGCATTTTTTTAGCCTATTATTTCTAAAATATTTTTAGGTTTTTTCAATGACTTTGCACTGCCACCTTAAGGGACCTGAACAATTTGGCCCACCCTAATGTACATACATTTTGACCGTGTATGGGGGCCTTAAGAAATAACTTGATGCGGATATGAGGTAGTATTGGACAGCTTCAAATCTAACTCCCCTACCATCTCTTCTGGTGTCCACCAGGCAGGGGCGGCGGAGCATTATCATTGTGGCTGGGGGGCATGTGAACGGATAACCGTTAAAACAAACAACTCGTATATAAATAGAACAACCTGACTGTGGGACAATCTTACACAATCAGTATTTCCGAACTCCAAACGCAAGGTTGATAGCCATCTGTTTCAACATAAATAAATTAATTTGTAATGTAACTGTAACAATTACACCCGCACGCAACAATTGAATAATCCCCCGAAGTTACTGCAATATATTTTTCAATTTCTCTTTTCACTTTCATTATCAGATTCTATTAAATTTCTTTTTGCAATTTTTCGGGTCTAAGAAGAAATTCATGACTGTTGTTTAATAAATCATTTTACACGTAAATATTTTATTACAAAAAAATACCCATTCCCACAATTACTAACAATATTTAAAATATGTAGAAAGAATGTACTGTAAAATTTTTGTTGTTCTAGTATAATTTACAAGATCTCACGTCCACTTTATTCTGTATAATAATGTCAATTTATAAATATTATAGGTGTAATCACATATATATAGATGGCCTTGCGTATAATTCCGTAGCTTCTCGCCATACTGGAGTGGACCGTCTAATTATATCCGTATAAATTTCATAATCAGAAGACTAATTCCTTCGGCCTATTTCAACAAGAACACTAAACTCCTAGTCATTCGATCTATTTCTAGTATCTCTATTAAGCAATGCTGTCTGGATTGTAGTTTTCTGGCTAGATTTTAGATTTGAAAAGTTTAAATGAACTTCGCAACAAATCTCCTGTTAAGATATTCGGTCATTAAAACTCACGAGGAAACTTCCACTATCAATTTTGTTACACTTGCAGTCTCTGGTCCAAATTTTCTCGGTTTTGCAACAAGAACTTTTTTCAGCTTGCTTTAAGAAATAAAAGATTATTTAAGAAATTAGAAAAATATTCTTTTTGTTGGGAAAGAAATGAGTTTTTGAGTTAATTTATTAACAATTAAGACAAATGACAATGTTTTATGAAGGGAATTAGTTCGTTTTTTAGATTGGGTTATGACATGAGAAGAAATTTTTGTTGTAGAACGTTGTGCATTCGTTGTTTTTTATTGATTCTTTCAACATGTAAGAAATGTGGAAATATAAAAAATTTCGACAACTTATTTATTTGGGTTTTAGTTATTACCATAGTAATTCGGTTAGAAATTATTGTGTTAATCATTAAGACTGCTATAGTACGTATTTATTATAATATTGTTTGTGAGACATTCTCCTAGTGAAATAACTGACTTTCTTCACAGCACTCATTTGTTTAATGCCTCTTTTCGTGGATGTAATTTTTCAATATGCTATGTTTTCACGAAATTTAATGCTTTAGGCTAACGTGTGTTTTCGATAACAAGAGCTATTTTTAGCAAAAAGATTTGTTTGATATAGGTCCGAGTCAGTTTAGTGGCAATGAAATACGTTTTAAATTTTCCAATATATTTTTTATGCCGTATCCGCAATAAACGGCAACAATTTTAAACGCAAATAAAAGTAGATTGTATGAGAAATTTAAATATTTAATAAATCCGAACTGCTTGCTTCATTTTCACAATTAATTAAACGCGGCCATTGTTTGGTAAATCGTTGTCTACTTTATATGTAAAAAGTATCCAAAATTTCTAAATAAAACCACGTGTTCTGATAATCAAAATAGAAGGTCAAGTTATTATCGTTCAATTGTTAGAAACAACTTTACTTACCCTAGTAAATTATGCAAGCTAAATGGTTAGAAATACTGCCAGCTTTCGTATGGTTGCTAGAAAGCATATAAAATTATTAGAATTCTGTTTAAAGGAGCACAGAGAGCCTATAGTGGACTTTCAGCTTCTAAATACTCATATATCGATGGTTTTAATCGAACATTAAATGTATTAGCTGAGTAACTTTTTAATATCGCTGTTAAACCTCCTGCACTCGGGAGCTATTTTCACATTTCTCCCCAGCAACTCGATAATGGTAAAAAATGAATGTGGTGTGTACTTATGTACGCGTATTATTAGTGGATCAAAGTTTAATTTTTAATTTGTATATAAATAATTTAATTTTATTTGTATATAAATATTTTATATGATTTTTTTATTATTTTTATGCAATGGCAGTTGGAAACCATCATGTTAATGACACGCTCCATCCAAGTGGTTTTAGTTAGCACCTACTAATCTTTCCAATCTCCCACGAAAAGGCCTTTTCAGCAATGCTTTGCAGGCTGGATTAGCCTTTATCTGCCTGCTAATACTCTTGGTACTTCTAACCCTTAATGATATCAAATGTGACAAAAGTAGTTGTGGTATTCTTGAAGTCATTTTTTGTAGCAAATGTCACTGAAAATTGTCATTTTTTATCATTTGGAATATGTAGGATTTTTAAAATGGACAGTGACAAAGGGTAAGAAATATGTTTTATTTGATATTTTTGATGATTAAACATTATTCTTATATCCTAGAATTAAAATAACGAACAGGAGACAATTTAATTGCCGTGTTGGCTTTATGGTAAACAACAAGGAAATAGCAAAGGGGGTAAAAGTTAGCCAAAGCAAGGCGGAATATAAAAATAAATGGAAGGAATGTTCGTTAATGATGAACAGTGTAGGTCCACCAACCAAGACAGCCGCTGAGTGGCAAAAGGTATAAACAAATATATAATTCATCATGTAGGTCGCTTTCAAAAATTCAGCCGACTGCATCAGACTGAAGTAGTAACCGCAATTCATGCAATGGCCAATGGTAAAGTAACTGGAAGTGATGGCATCCCGCCAGAATTTTTGAAAGCCGGCTCAAGAAGCCTCATATCACATGCGCTACAGCCAATCCTGGAAATAACATGGAACACCTGTTCTTTCCCGGAGGATTGGACGGAAGGTATCATAGTCAAAATAGCAAAAAAGGGGGAACTAAGAATAAAAAATCTTGTCCCACATATTATTATCAAGGATAAGGCCCTCCGCACACAAGTCGACCGATTTGCAATCCCAGTTTGCAATTGGTTTCACAATAATGACATTCGCAACCAGTTTGCAACCAAAAAGAGACCCTTGTCCACACACGAGCGCAACTGATTTTTGATCAATCGGTGGTCTGCGCCCACAAAGTTTTTAATCACGAACATTTAGCAATGTGTCAAGTAGTTCAGATGAAGTGCAACCACGCAACTGAAATCGTTTGCGACCGGCAAGAACAGTCGCACGTGACCAGTTGCAAACTAGTTTCAAATCGGTCACGTTTCTGTCAACCCGTGTGTGGGTTCCCACTTGCGTACACAGGCAAGGTCACTAAACAGTTTCGTAAGCAACTGCGATTGCAAATCAGTCCACTCGTGTGCGGAGGGCCTAAGAGAGGCAGTAGATCGAACGCTTAGAAGGCAGCAGGCTGGATTCAGAAAAGGCCGCTACTGCGTAGACCATATTAACACCTTGAGAATAATAGTAGAGCAGTCTACTGAATTACGATCCCCCCTATACCTTGCTTTCGTAGACTATGAGAAAGCGTTTGACTCGGTTAATAGGAGCTTTATATGGCGAGCTCTGCGGCAACGTGGACTGCTAGATACAATAATAGAATTAATAAAATCTCGATATAATAACTCTAAATGCAGAGTTCCTCATAATGGAAAACTATCCGACACCTTTTAAGTGAGCTCAGGAGTACGACAAGGATGCCTACTTTTACCAATACAATTTCTTATAGTAATAAACGACATCCTTGTCAGCGCTCTACATAGTAGAACAGGTGGCATACAATGGGGATTTTTAGACTGCCTTAAGGATCTCGACTACGCGGATGATATCTTTTTGCTGGGCCACAGACACCAGAACCTCAAAAACATGTTAAACAATTTGTCAATAGAAAGTAGTTCAGCAGGCTTAAGGCTAAATCCGACTAAAACCAAAGAAATGCGGATAAATGCAAACACCCTTCAACGGACAGCGCTAAATAACCGTGACGTGGAACTGATAGACAAATTCTGCTCCCTCGGTAGTATTATTACCGAAAATGGTGGTGCAGAAGAAGACGTCAGTTCCAGAATGAATAAAGCAAAGCGCACATGCATGCCTGTTTCACATATGGAGATCGACGGATAACTCAATTAACACCAAATTGCGGCTGTTCAACTCCAACGTTAAGGCAGTTCTTTTGTATGGTTGCGAAACATGGAAAGTCACCCAATTCATCACGGGGCGCCTACAAGTTTTCATCAACAGATGCCTACGTCGTATCCTAAAAATCCACTGGCAAGATAGAATTTCAAATGAAGAGCTATGGCGTCGTGCCGGCAAAGAAAGGATAGACGACCAAATCAGGCGAAGAAAATGGAATTGTATTGGCCACGCCTTGAGACGCGAAGATGATAATCTAGCCAAACAGGCCCTTGACTGGAATGACCTAGAACAACATGGATGAGAACCCTATTATCAGAGGCCACAACAACTGGGAGATCCTGGTCAGAGCTGAGAGCTTTCGCCCAAAACAGAGTCCACTGGAGGGCAACTGTTTCCGCCCTATGTCCCATGAGGGATTAAAGGAGCAATTAGTTAGTTAGTTAGCTCTGTTTGCTTACAAATTTTAACTTCAGCTGAATATTTGAACAGTTGACTGCTCCGACTGCTGCAGTCGGTTGAATTTTTGAAAGCCCGTATATAGAAATACCGTCACTTTTTCTACAACAGGTGACTACGAGAATACGAAAATTGGTTTGTCACATTTTTCAATGGGTGACGTGACTAAGGGAATAGGGGTCGTAAGTTCAAACTGTTCTCACCGAGACTGGGTCTTAAATTGTGGTTTTTATTGGTTCGTACCTGCAATAAAAATTTCATGAAAAAATAATGGTAACTTTTAGCGTAAATCGGCACTAGGGAATCCAATCCCGGTTTACGATAAACCGGTAAACCGGCTTTACCGGCCAATTTTGATTTTAAAATTACCGGTAATTATCGAAAATGATTACCGAATTAATTGCGGTAATTTTTTTTGCAGGCATCCTGTAGGAAGGAAGTTTTGCTCAAAAAGGGATTTATAGCAAACAATTTCAAGTTGCGCTTTCTGCATGTATTCTACGATCTACATTTCAGAGTTTTTTATAAGAGTTAACAAATACACAGCAAAACACTGAACAGACATATTGTCTGTCGTATATTTAATCATAATATTGTCTCTGTCGTTCTTTTTTGTCGTCATAGTTAGTGACGTTATAATTCTCTGTCGCTTCTTTCTCTACTCGTCAATCTAAAATAAAAGATTGTATTTTGTTTAGTACGGCAAAGGAAATTCCACAGTAAACAAGTATTAAACTTTAAAGCAAACAATTAAAGAAATTCTTTATTCTTTAATTTGAATAATAATTTCATTCGTTTTAAAATATTAGTTATGAAACGAGAGCAAATCGATACCAACAAAAAAAACAATATATGGTGCTATTACATTCGACATAGAGCCGGAAAAGATAGTTGTAAAAGATATATAGATGTATTGATTGCAAAAACGTGTTGCACACTAAAGGAAGATCAACAAACGGATTGCATTCTCATCTCAAAATTCAACATAATACGAATTAATTTATTGAAAAGGGAAGTGTCAGTTTTAGCAGAAGCAAGACCATCTGGATCGTTGTCAGAGGTTAGTAAACTAAACCAATTACCTGAGGCTGGTCCAGGCGGTGTAATAACCAACTATTTCAAAAAAAATGTTGACGAACCTTTAAAATAAGTTGCAAAAGACGGATTGCTGTACAAAAAAATATGGACCTCCTATATTTTAAAAAATATTTTTTTAAGTGGTTCAGTCAAGCTCAACAATAGACATGGTGCAATGTGTAGTAGTAAGCTTGATTTGAAGGATAGGAGAGAAAAGATAGGTTGGGGGTCTAGAGGCTGTGTGAGTAGATGTTGATGAACCTTGCGTGAACTTTGAAATGTTATATGAGAATACCGTGGAGAAAAACTAAACAGCTGAGAAAAACTAAACAGCTGTTAAAAAACCACACATAAAACCACGTACTTGACAGCAACAGCTGTCTTTCGTCCTGTCAAAATTACCTAACAACACAACACGGAATAATTGTCTAACTATTTATTCCGTTTCAAATTGAACGGAAAAAGTCTCAATTCTTTGCAGAGCCATCTGTTGGAGATGGGCATTAAGCGGTCTACAGACGATCAACTTGGGTTGTCAACCTGTTGTGAACAGAAAGTGTAGACACGCTTCAACTTGTTGTCAACCAGTTTGCAAACATCATTTCATTTTCAGTTTTTGATTGCAAAGCACGCTGATGTTCAATGCTCAAGCTCACGATTTAAAATGATGTTGCCCACTACAGTTGTCAACGTCACTACAGACGCGCAAATTGGTTGGCAACTTGTAAGCTCCGCCTACCAAAAATCTAAAAATTTTGATCTTGCTTCAACCATTTATCAACGGTTGTTTTCAATCATAAACACGACTACAGACGTGCAACTCGTTGACAACTAGGGCTAGTTGACAACGAGTTGAAAACCCAAGTTGATCGTCTGTAGGCCGCTTTAGCGATCTATTACGACTATCATTCCGTACTAATTGGGTGTACGGAATTCCGTGTATCCTTTTACGTGTATGCTTTATGGAAACCTTTCGAACTACATACTAGGCTTAAAATAGAGACGCTCGAACTATTCGAGTGTCCTTCAATGTGTCGGAAAGCGATGAATCTGAAGAGGATTTAATTGTCTCCAGTACTTTATCTATGAAAGAACGATGGCGTTTTGTTAATATATTCTCAATAACAAAATTTACCGGTAATTATCGGTAAACCGGTAATTTCGATAAAATTTTACCGAAAACCGGTAATGTAAAATCTCGGTAATTTTGGACTCCCTAATCGGCACAATGTAAAAACAGACGTTCCCGAAAAGAGGCTTGAGCAAGGCTGATGACAATGATGTATTTAGTTCAAACAAAAAACTATCGCTCCTGGACTATATCTCTCACATGAGACTCTGTCACGCATCTATCTATCTCGCGGAACCAACGAATTAGTTGCCGCATTCTTCCAATTTAGCTATTCTCGCCGAGACTTAAAATGGTCTGGCTCCTAATTAAACAACGGAATTTCTGTCTGGCAAATTTATAGTATATTCTTCGATTTGAGGACTATATCATATTAAAATTTCAGCTATACTAAAATGGTTTTTAAAATTATTATTTTTTAATTAGTGAAATTGTGTCTGGCGCGTCGTTTGCAACGACAAAAATGTCTGGCAGCTAAAAATTTATATTGCTAAAAAGGTAAAAAATTAAGTAAAAAAAAATTTTTGTTCCAAAATGATTTCAAAATGCACAATTTTCATCTGCACAGAAGAGATGCGCAGAGATAAACGCAACCGCTCTCAGCTGCCAGACGTTCAATAAGAAAGGAAATATCAAAAAACCAGCCGTACTAAAATGCCTTCTCGAAAACGTTGCTAGCTCTCGTACTAAAAGGTTTTGTTCTTCAGTGGAGTAGTTACTGATCTTCCTATTGGTACAGCAATTTTACTAATTTTACTAGGGCCCTTTTAGACGAGCGGACAGCGAACAAACAAAACTTAACTGTAATCGTTATTTCTCTTTTGAAACCCGGTAAGTTGTCGGCTGGCCATTTACACGAGCGGACACCAGCGAACGGACAAACGAACGAAAAATGTTCAAAATTTATGGGGTTTTGTTGTTGCCATAACACCCAACAACGGCTTTCATAACACGAATGTCAAAACTTCATGGCTTGCTGTTCTTGCCTTTTGAAATTCTCTTTTGTTTTCTTGTCCTAACAACAACAACGCAGGAACTGTCAAAATGTCCGTTTACGGCAGTGATGCCAGATGCACCGCATTTCCGCATTTTGTACCGCATTTTGGTAGTTCAATCCACAATCCGCATTGACTGATGCGGATTCCGCATTTTCCGTTTTTGAGTTCAATGAAAAAGACATAAAAAAACAAATTTGACCGACGACGTCTAATCAGCAAACAAAACAAATAAACGAACAAAACTAATTAGTGGCTTAGAAAAGCAAATAATAACAACAACATCAATGGCAAAAAAACATGACCAGCACACATATTTACAAGCCGACATCGACATCAGATGAAAACCCGACGGTTGAAACAGTGGAAGAAGACATAAATGAAAATATTTTGTCTGGTTTCGAATCTTATAACGATCTGTAAAGTGCAACCTGAAATTGCGATTATCTAAAATTTTTAAAACTTTTATTTATTGAATTTTGAATAAAACATATTTTTCTATCTACATTCTTCTCTCTTTCTTTAAACATTGGTCAGTTTTGTTTGTCTAATTTTTTTTGTTGATTTTTGTTAAGTTGATTATTAATTGAATTTTTTAAAAAGCCCGCATTTTTTTGCTTAATTCCGCAATTTCAAACACTCGAATCCGCAATCCCCTATTCCAGGTCTGGCATCACTGGTTTACGGTTCGCTGAAAATGTCCACGGAAATTGTCTGCCCTCCGCATCGTCCTCTCTTACCCTCTTCCCAATATACACCCAGTTCGTTCGTTCGTTTTGGCTGTGCGGTGTCCACTACCACTTGTACAACTGTCATAATATAATGAGGTATTTTAACGTGTGTCACCCCCTGAAGGCGTTCGTCATAAATTACGAATTTTCGTTATATTTTGATTACCGTGTGTCGAGGCTATAAAAAGGGGCTGTAAATTTAATTCCATATCATTTTACTAAGAACTTCTATTACAAAAAAGTTAAAAGCCTATTCAAACATGAAACACTTTACAACCTTTAAAATAACAAAATTAGTTTCAAATTGTTCGATCGTAGTAGGTATAATAAGTCTGTCAAATAAAAAAGATTTTTGTAAGAAAATTCGTTAACAATTTGTATTTGGCAAGGGTCCATACATCTTCTAGACTTAAATTACCATTAATAAAAATTCAAGTCTTTTAACAATAAAAATATTAAGAAATAAGAATGGATACCAGTGGGTCTAATAATGTGTGCGATATCGAGCGCTTTGTTGACGGTTAAAAATTAAAATATACAAATTTATCAAAAAAAAATTAAAAAAAAAATTCTCAATTATTTTTTCTTTTCTAGATGTCCTTGGATACAGATCACCAATACCGCATGCTGGAACTTCTTCTCCAGGGCAAGGACGTTCTATCCGAGAGTTTGAAGAGCAAATGGCCTCGCTCCGAAAGGAGAATTTTAATCTGAAGCTGCGAATATATTTTCTTGAGGAGAAGATTCCCGGTTACAGTTCATCAAATCCGGATGGGCACGAGAGCATAATGAAACAAAATATTGAGCTCAAGGTATGGAATTCCATTGCATAATTTACGTGTATAATATTGGTTCCATGCTTCAAACATGGGTTGGGTGGTTTGCCCTGATTATTTTGCATTTAATTTTCATTTTATCTAATTCTGTGCTCATTTTAGTAATTTTCCTATTGTTTGTTAAATGATGCATAAAAACTACCTTACTGAATTTTAAATATCTTTAGGTTGAGATGGAAATCTTGCGTAAAGAACTTCAAGAAAAGCAATCACTATTGGGTGAAGCAGCTAAGGCTTTGGAATTAATGGAGCAATCACAAAAGGAAACTGAGGAAAAGAGTCAAGCAATTATCGATGATTTATATCAAAAAATTCAATACTTAGAGGTGTGTTCTAGATTTCTTAGGTTGATTTATTTTTTTAATTTAGATTTTTGATTAAATATTTTATACAAAATTAATTTTCTAACAGATGGAGAACAAAGAACTAGAAAAATGTACAGCCTCTAATCAGATAGAACAAATAATGGGGAGAACTGATATTACAGGAGATGTTGAGGCGATGCAAAAAGTTGCTAAAATTTTTTACTATCAAATATTTATTTTATTTTTAAAGTGTTTAACTGTGATATGAATTATGGCTATTTAAAATAGTTTTACGAGTATTTACATATGAGATAACATAGGGAGATTTTTTGATAATTGATATTGTTTATAATTATGGGAAGATTGAAAGAAATGAAGTATAGGATGCATTTAAACAAAATACTTCCGGTAAACTTGATAAAAAATCGAAAGGTTTGCTCTCCACTTAATTAAATTTATCTAAGTGAACAAGTAGTCATTTTATTTATTTCTTTTAGTCGAAATACTGGCATATAAATAACAATTTCCTATCTCAGATGGTCTCAAGCGTTCAGATCTCAAACATATTATTTTGAAACTTTCTGGTGAATAGGACGTTGTTCAATATCATAACCAGCCTTATTTCCATATTCTTTGGTCTAATAACGAAATTGATCATATTTATTTTTTCAAAACTTAATTATTTTGTGTGCTTATATGTTGCATACCTAAGAGTATAAAACTTTATTTATAACTTAAATAAAACAATAAATTTTTATAAAACAACATCTCAACTTATTATTTTGAATATTCCATTGAACTGGTTTCAATATCTTTTGATTTTTCCGAATGGTATTATTCCTTTTGATAGTAATAAATAATCTGGAAATTTGCTTTTGGCGAATTTATCGAAAGTCGAAAACCTTTTTGTAATGTAGAAAAGTATTTTTAAAAAATTAATGAACAAGTTTGGCATGGTAGATTATTTAAACTAAGTAAAAGACATTAGTCCATGGTATCAAATTTATAATTGATTTAATGTCGTACCACAAATCGTGAACGAAAAAGTATAAACAATATCAATCTTCAATGAAACTTAAAAGTATTGAGAAAACTTTAAAACCAAAGTATAAATAATCGCTTAATTCTTTAAATTTACTCTCAAAAACTTTAGGACTCGTTTCTAAAGATTCTAATATTCACGTAGTGTACCTTACAAATTCAGCTGTGCATTTAGTTATAGTAAAGAAACTAAGTGTCCGTAGAGCTTATTGAAGGAAAATATGCACTTTTTTAGGTAATAGATACATCTTTGCCTTTATCTAGCATGCTGTTAAACAGAGTGATTATATGTCAGTAGCAAGGAAGGATTCTCCAGAACTATGTTAAAAACTCCACGCACGCAGATGACTTCTCATTTAGATAACAAAATAACAATAAGATTCGGGTTTTCCAATAAAAGCAAAATCCACTTTGGCCTAAGGAATGTTATTCTTTGTCTATATTGAAATCGGTCGGTCGATAAATTGAAGTGGTTAAAAAAAAATCCAAGCCTCAAGGCAAACATTTAGACGAACCACATCGCATATATAATTGGTTTTTTTTGTATCTACATTCGCTGCCTTACAAGTTCTTTATTAGCCAAAATTTTGGGAAATACAAAAATTAAAGGCATTGGTTTGCTAGACTCCTTCTAGATATTTTGTTTATCGATATCTTCAGCTGAAAGACTATTTATCATACATGACTAAGCGTCAGAAGTGAAGCAAATATAATGAAGTTCTTATACGAGCAAATGATGACCTATTTTAACCAGCAAATGATGACCTATCAATATCTTCCTACAGCCAAATCACAAATATGAAGTTTAATTCAAACGAACAGATGAACATCGAACATTGCGAACAGATAGCAATAAAGATTTTGGTTTACTATCACTCCTTTATGATTTCTCGATCAAGATTATATTCAATGGCTTAAACTCCATTGATTTACTATTACTTTTCTTTTTTGCAATATACACGATAATGTTAATCAAAGATGTATCTGGTCTTCAACGTCATTGCTGGACACGAAATCTGGATAGTTGAGTTCCCCTATAGAGGTCTGAAACAGTTAATATTCATGCAAACGGTTAATATTGCATGACATCACTGACCATCTCACAATGTCTTTAATTTAAAAAGTCTACATGTACATTTAATTGAATGTAGCCTATATTTTTTAGAACTAAGTTTATTGATTTACATTGAACGACGAAATCAGCTATCTCTCCATCTTACACTTTCACGTAAATTAGGAATCTAGAATTACGAAAAATGATGGATTTAAGTGTGCATCATCTTTCGAAGAACATCTTAGAAACGATTGCATTCCAGTCAGTTTTAAACATAAAGCACCGACCCAGTAAATTGAATTGCCCCTTATCCGATTCAAGATCATAAATAACAATTTAGAATTAAGAAATTGATAATTTACTGGTAATTTTCATGTGTAGTTTAGCCTTTTCTTAAATATTATAATATTAATATTCGTAATATTTATTTACATTTCGCATTATTAATTTTCATCTTAATTTCATTTTGTTTTTAATACTTTTGATTTTCATTGAAAATATCATATATGGCAATTTAATCACAGTTAAACTCTTCGAACAATTTTTAAAAAGAGAATATTTAATATAATACTATAATAATTCAGGTTCGTGAGCTAGAAGGATGCGTAAAAAATTCTGATCTGCAAATTGAAGAATTAAGTGGAAAAATAAATAAACTGGAAACTCTTGTCAGTGAAAAAAATGAAAAAATCAACGAATTGGAAGATACAATTAAGCAACTAAAATTTCAAAATGCCGAACTAGCAGAACAATTGGAAAATAAGAATAAGGAAATTGCAAATGCGGAGGTAAGATATTTTTGTTCATAGTTTACTACATTTATGAAAAGAATGATTATCAAAAAGCACACATAAGTAAAGGATCCCGTACAATTCTTGTTAAAAAAAAGCTTCCGTGGAATGGGCTCATTTTGAAATATATATTGGTCTTCCCACAATTTTGAATTGCCACGATGCGCATACTATTAAAGAAATTTAATTATGTTAGATCAACTTGAGATAACATTGCGCTGACCGCGTGAGTTGATGTAGCTTTGAGATAATGCAGGTAATACTTAATTATCCTGTGGTAGTACGCGCATAACCCAAGTAACATAAAACGCTCTTGGTGGGATCAACAGCACAACGTTCTTTCAACATGACTAGAGGTTTTTAAAAATTATCTTTATGGCCTAGTCACATAGCATCTTAGCGTTGCAATATTTGACAGATAAAGTAAAATGTTTGAAAACAAGTGTTTTACAAATTAAAACCAAAATTATTTATCTTATTGAACTTTTTTGTTAACTTTTTAGGCACTACTCACACGGGGATACTCAAATCTTGGATACTCGGCGACTGGGATACGGAGGCTTGGAGACTCGAGACTGTAGTTGCTCGTCATCCTCACACGGCCGCGACTGAAATTCCAAGTTTCCTATCAACATACCTCAGTTTTTTTATTCAGTGCACTTTGCAAAATGTCTAGTGACAGTAGTAGTGAAGACGATATCGTTACGCAATATTATTATTACCGCCGCAGAAAGAGAGCATTGAGAAAATTCTGGGTACATCCTTATATCGAAAGACGTAAATTGTAGTTTATTTGTTGCTGCAAAAGAATTGCAGGAATGTGATAGAAAATTCCTTGCATTCTATAGGATGCGAAAGGACACACCAAAAACTTACGCAGCTCATCACTCATTACGTTTACATGATTTACTTGAGTTCTTGTCTTGAAATTTACTTGAAACTCAAGTTGAGTTTTCGGTTCACTTACTTGACTTCAAAATGTGTTGAAATTTTCTTGAGCTGACATTTGAAATTTCCTATTATAACAGAAACTAGCTCCCTATTATAGCATAAGTAACTTGAAAAAGATTGTATCAAAAGTATACATTCACTACAGTTTTTATCTTCTTCTTGTTCCAAGAAAAAAAACCACATGCAAAATTTCAAGTAATCAAGTAGCGTTGACATGAGCTTTTTCAAGTCAATCAAACAAATTTTTGTGATTTACTTGACTCAAGTATACTTGAAGTCAGTACGAGTTTACATGCATATTTTGTTACTTGAAAACTACTTCAAGTATACTTCAAGTAGGCATGTAAACGTAGTAACTCCTTCCATTCGATGTACGATGCATTTCGTTTTCAGTTGAAAAAAACCAAGCAACTAAGCGACTGCGAGACTAGCATGTCAAGTCTCCTAGAAACTGGTTGCTTAGTAGCCGAGTATCCGCGACTGGAGTATCCCCGTATGAGTGCCGCCGTCTGATTACATATGACGGGTCCCTTATGCCTAATGGGTCTCTTATGCCTAATGGGCATATTCACACGTTGCCATAAGTGTGGTGAGTAAAACCGGTTTTATTCAACTCCTAGCGACTCACACGGGGCGTAAATTATGGATAATAAATTTGAATGCTATACAAGAATATTTAAATGTATTGCAGATGAAATTTACTTGTTAGAGAAAAACAGAGCTAAAGAATGCAAGAGATCCCAGTAGGACTTGTAAGCTTACAGAAGTACTGAAATGAGCCCTTACTAGTAAGGGGTAGGCCTTACCATACCCCTTACAGAAGTACTTATTTTTACACAGGATGTCATAGGAGATAAGGCCTTACTTTTTACTACATCGATGAGCCCTTATATAACGCATTACAAGAGAAGGCAGATGATAAGGGGTAATCCAGAATTCGACCCAACGAAGTTAGAAATTTACCCGATGACTTATTTGTTTTTGTATTTTTGTAATGGTATTTGAGTCATCGGGCAAATTTCTAACTTCTTTGGGTCTAATTCTGGATTACTCCTTACCGTCTGCCTTCTCTTGTAATGCGTTATATAAGGGCTCTTGTAACACCTACGAAAATAGGAGTACCCCTTACCAGATGACTACTTATATCAGTGCTCCGTCGGTAAGTGCTACCTAGAATTCCTACTGGGATGGAAGTAACTTTTTATATGTGTGCTAGTTTTCACGCGTTTGGTATTGCGTGAAAAATGTTTCGTTAAGATCTTCCACTCCCTTCCCTCTCTCATCTATAAAACCGGTTTTAGGGGCCATGAATATGCACTGTGTGTATAGGCCCAATCTCCAATGGGAGAACAAACCACGTACCAGTTGGCTGAATTAGCTGACAAAATGCGTTCACACACATTTCTATCAATGTAGATGTGAAATGTCAGAAATTTCTATCTTGTTTTGATCGGGAATGCCGCGCAAAATTATATATGAAATAAATAATTTACAAACATTAGCTAATCTAGTAGCACTCCAATTAAATGTCATTTTCACTTTTTGTGTTGACATATTTTTTGGCGCGATATTCAAATTAAACTTAACGTCATTTTTGCCTTCATATTTGACATTTCTCTGTACAAAATTGTTTAGAACCACTGAAAAAAAATATAGCGCGTGTACCCAGTGCACGTGAAAGATGTGAAACATCTTTGGCGATCTTTATCTTTCTTTAAATTGAATAATTAGTAAGAATAAGTGCTAGTGGTACTTTATTCTCTCTCTTACCAATAGTAGCACCACCTAAATTACTATATACTAGTAATACTGTTGTACAGCGAATTTTACCTAAGGTCGAGACTAAGCAGAATGGGTTCATTGTATTGAAATATGATATTTCGCCAAGTTTTATGCAAATTCATAAACAAATTAAAAAGTTATTAATGTTTAAAGTTTGAAAAGAGACGAAAAAAATATTGTCCAATTTACTTGGTTTTTGGTATACGTGTAGAGAATAATTAATTAAAACTGTTTACGTTGTCAACAATTTTTTATAATAATTAATTATATAAGTTTTTTACACGAAAATTTGTCAAAAAATGAAAAGAAAAGTTATAAATCGGCGGTTACCAAGGCACATTTTTTCCAACAGCTGTCGGCTGTAATCTCATCTTGGAAACCGCACTTCGCACCTCTCGATAATTTTGTTTTATTCAGACAATTTCAATATTTTTTAATGTTAAATAACTCATTAACAAAAAAATTTTCATTATGCACATCATACATTTCTATGATCAGCTAGAAAACACTCATACAAAATTTCAATGTTAACAATTTTTTGTTAATAACTTTTTAATTTTTATATAGAATTGTTAAAAATTTTGGATTATGAATCCTCTTGATGTCTTTCACAAATGCTATAAAGGGTTTTCTTAGGTAAAATTTCAAAATCGATTCTGTACAACAGTATGAGCGATGTATAAAGTATGTAATGTCGTCGAGCTTTTGATTAACAGATATATAAATAGCTATAATGAAAATTATTTTCCCATTCAGAGTTTTACACTCAGTAATACAAAATCACCAACAGTTGTCGTCACTGACTTTTACAGTTGAGTCATCTCGGGGTTTGGCGTGATAATAGCTGCGATCCATTGGGCGATTTTTTCTACTCGCAAGTACTTGCAAGTACATCACCAATGGAACACGATTTTTGACAATTACCAGTAAAATGTATCTACCCAAAAACAAGAACAAGGGTAGTTGCGAGTAGCTAGCAGCAGTTTTGAGTAGTCTACCAGTCCCAATGGATCGCAGCTAATGTTCACCTTTCATGTTGATTATGATAGATTCTTACTCCTGCTAGAACGTTCGGTTGTTTATATTTAACAACACAACTGAAGTTAGGTACACTTATATCCTCGACTTTGTTTATCCAAGTCTCAGTAAGAATAACGATATTCGACTTTTTTATAACAATAACCATAAGATCCTAGGAATGACTTCGAAACTCTGGCAATTGTGTATAGGGTAGAGTGTGTAGCAGGGCCGTACTAAGATATTCTGCGCCTGTGGGCTACAAAAATTAATGCGCCCCTCTTCGAAAGAAAATACACGTGAATTTTTCGGGGAGCGGAGTGACCGGCAAAGTTATACAAAAGCGGCAAAACTATAAAAAGTTAATTTATTACCATTCCACTATATAAAATATAAAATTCATACAAAATTAATAAAACTACATATGATATTCCACGTCAAATCGGGAAAATTTTTTCGACCCCCCCTCCGTTTTGGCTGAAACTTTTCAGGGACTTTGGGCAACTATTTAAGACTAAAAAAAAATTTTTTTTAGAATTTTTTCAACAATCTATTGATCAATAAAAATTAAATACGTTTTTAGGGATTTTTATGAATTTTGACTTTCTTTTTCGATTTTGGCTCCATATATTTCGTTGTGGTCGACGTTTTTGATAGGTTTTACATGTTTTCAGGTCAGAGGAGTTGTTTACAAACCACCAGTAGCAAATTTGCTGAAAAACATAAACATATTTTCGAATTCAATGTCAAAAGGTCAAAAAATAGTAAAAAACTTTAAAATTAAATTTTTTCAAATACACCATCATCGAAATGGACGTTATTGGTGTCAAAATGTTCACCAAACTTGAGAACACATGAGATGAGAACACATCACTTGGCTGAATATCGTTTTCCGAACTGTGAACGCATCGAAAGATTAAAATACGGAATTACTTTGTAGAAAAGAAATTAATTGATAAAAATAAAAAATATAAGTCATTGTTAGTATAGAAAAATGTTAATTTTTTGCATTTTAGTCCGCCATATTTAATTTTCTATTTTAAATTTTAAAAATCTGATGTCAGATTCGTGATCTACGAGTCAAAAAACCCTTATTTACTAAGTTTCCATGAAAAAGGTTCATTTTTTTGAATTTTGGTCTGCCATCTTGGCTGCCATTTTAAATTTTGAAAATCTGACCGCAGATTCGTAATCAGCGACCAAAAAAACCCATATAAACAAGTTTTTGGTGAAAATTGATGACGCTTAAAAAATATTCAGGTCAAAGGGTTCAATAAACAACGTAAAAAATTAATGATTATAAACAAATACTCATAACTTTCGAAATCTTCAAGATCCCATCGAGATTTTTTATCGAGGTGTTAACTCCACCAAGAGTTTTGTCTCCGCACTATCTCCATACATTATCCGCCGAAGTGTCTCCACCAAAATCGATGTGCGGAGATAATAAATGTGCGGAGATAAGAAGTGCGGAGACTACATACGCGCACCGATATTCCAGTGGATACAAAACGTATCTATTAAAAAATGTTCTCTGTCGGTGCGGAGAACTTCTGCGGGGACTGTGCGCGGATAAGTAAATTCAGTGGATACTTGAAAAAAGACTTCGTAAAGTCTTAAAGTTGCTTATTGAGGCCTATCTTTTGTTTTCCAGTGAATATGGAAAACACAAAACATCTCAGTACAGACAAGGGTATTATTTTCAAGAGAGTTTTTCAATGCGGTTGGGTTGAGGCGTAGATTGCCTCGAGTGAAGTTAATTTTTTTTTGTTTTTCTAGAGTTTCCTAATACTGAATGGACACCTTGTTCAGCCCTGGTTTTTAAATATGGTCTCACCCAACACCGCGGTGCTTCCGCTTTTTCTTGCATTTGCCACAATAATAAATGCTGCAGAGCACATTGCTAAATTTTCGTCCTCAAAGTTAAATTTTTTATATTTTATTATCGTCGATCAAATAGCAATTGAAGCGTGGTAATATATTAGATAAGACTAAAATCGGAAAACATAAAACATTGCGCGCACACAAGAACTTTATCATTCAAGGTCGTATCCACCTAAAGTAGAGTGCGCGCACAGTCCTTTAGAATATAGTTTGAGACTTTTCATATGCTTCCTGCAAGATTTTAGTGGATACGCCATGAAAGCTTTGTCTCCGCACAGTTTAGGATTTTTCGTTTTTTGCTCTATTTGTGCGGGTTTTTATGTGCGCGCACTGTCTGCAGACCGCAGTGGAAACGCACCTTTAGAGTGACTTCTCCCGAACATTTTGACACCAATAACGTCCATTTCGGTGATGGGGTATTTGAGAAATTGAATTTTATAGTTTTTTACTATTTTTTGACCTTTTGACATTGAATTCGAAAATATGTTTATGTTTTTCAGCAAATTTGCTACTGGTGCTTTGTAAACAACCCCTCTGACCTGAAAACATGTAAAACCTATCAAAAACGTAGACCACAACGAAATATAGGCCCCTATTCCCATAGTCACGTCACCCATTGAAAAATGTGACAAACCAATTTTCGTATTCTCGTAGTCACTTGCTGTAGAAAAAGTGACGATATTTCTATATTCTTATGATATATTTCTATTTACATATCCTGTTCGTTATTTTTTTTTTTTTTTTTTTTTTTTTTTTTTTTTATATTTTTAACTTTTGCTAGCACTAGGCTAGCGTACCCAGAGGGTCTCTTACTGGTCTGAGCCTTGCAGCTATATAGACCAAGGAACAAAAGATGTGTTAAAAATAATGGCCTTATAATTGTTTATTCTTCTATTGATAACTCCTACACTGTTGGCCAGTTCAGCATAGATGTGGTAAGCTTGCAATGATTAATGCTACTGTCAATCAGAAGCATCCATTAAGTCACCAGATATTAGATTTAATTTTAACCAATTGCTTTGATTCTCCAGATACAAAGTTATGTTTAGAAGGGTTTGCTTTTGATATTATATCAATTGTCCAATTGATTTTTTAGTTGTCCACATCGTTGTTAATGATTTTAGAATAATTTGTTAAGGTTTGGTTATTTCAAGATGTCTTCCTTTGATTTTATTAATTTGCCCCATACATAAAGTACGAACAAAGGGGGCTTTGTCAAACACTTGGGTTAAGATTCATATATAGTCACTAGTTTTATCTATTATAATTTTTATCACAAGTTAAACAATAGTCGCACGTTCTGATTTATTTGTTTAAATGGTTACTGATTTTCAATGTGCTCAGTTCATGCTGGTTGCACGTCATTTTTCGTCTGTGTTGAGTTTAATTGTTTTGGTGAATGTGTTGGTGATAGCACATGTCCTCACAGTGCGGCAACATGCTCCCACCACGTGCCTCATTGATGCCCAATTTAACACCCCAGAGGCTTTTCGTGAAATGCCCTAAAACCGAATTGCTCACTGGTGTGAATCTATTTCAATGATTACTGATTCAGAATGTGCTTTAATCTAGTCTGGTTTCTCATTTTGATTAACTAGGTGTATATGATGGTGATTAGCACATGCCCACAGTGGAGCAGCGTGCTCTCCTCCACGTGCTTCACCTGTGGACGATTAAAGCGCACCAGAGGCTCCTCGTCAAATGCCTAAAAACCGAATTGCCCCTTAGGTGTGTCGATAATAGCGCCAAAAACCAAAAGGTTGAAGTTCTAGGCTGATTCGCAGCATATCCAATTTCGGTACCATGATAAAAAAGCTTGGAAGCGCTTTTTGTTTTTTGATCCACCGTTATATGCTGGAAGGATCCATATTGGGATATGCCGAGAACAAAAAAAAACCCCGTTACTAAAGCTGGATATAAGACCAATTGGTTGTATAGAAAGTCCGTTATGATGCATGCTGGTTCCTCGTGCTTTATTTTTTTTTCTGTTCATGTAAGATGAGAAGAACACGAGGAAGTCCGTTATGTTGTGATATGTCCATGCTGATTAGGAAATTATTCATTTGCTAGTTTGTTAAATCCATTAAAATCTCAATGGTCGTCACCACTATGGTCAATTTATTTAAAAAATGCTGCTATGCTGTATAAAATGCTTCATAAGAACATTTTATTTTTCTTGGTACATTGATTGGTTCCGTATTATTTACAGATAACATAAAACACAAGATCACAGTTTCACTATGAGTAGTTCATGTTTCGCTTGAACACATAAAAAATGTGATACCAGAATACTTATGATAAAGTAAAAAGTCACTTATTAACTGTTTGAATACATATTTGTTCACACTGTTGTTAATACCGTATTTAACTGTTTGAAAACAGAAAAAAGTATTTATATTGGGGCCAGCCACTGGAGAAAGTGACCGACCCAGTCGGGAACGAAAACCCGTTCGTTATTTTAATTCTAGGATATAAGAATAATGATAAATCATCAATAATATTAAAATAAAACATATTTCTTACCCTCTGTTACTATTCATTTTAAAAAAATTGTGGCGTCACCTACAAATTCCAAGTGATAAAAAATGACAATTTTCAGTGACATTTGCTACAAAAAATGACTTCGAGAATACTACGCCCAGTTTTGTGACATTTTCTCTCATTAACTTTTCCCTTGTCACTCGACTATGAGAATACCACTTTAAAAGTGACGTGACAAAAAATGTGAGGTGAGAAAAAAAGTGAGGTGACTATGGGAATAGGGGCTATATAGAGCCGAAATCGAAAAAGAAAGTCAAAATTCATAAAAATCCCTAAAAAACGCATTTAATTTTTATTGATCAAAAGATTGTTGAAAAATTCTAAAAAAATTTTTTTTGTAGTCTTAAATAGTTGTCCAAAGTCCCTGAAAAGTTTCAGTCAAAACGGAGGGAGGTCGAAAAATTTTGTTCGATTTGACGTGGAATGTCCCATATATAAACAAAAACAAACTTTATAAACAAAACCCAAAAGTAGCTTAGGTATATACATATTTATTTTCCTAGCTTTTTTTGCAAATTGATTAATAATATCATACGTATTTAAGTTATTAAATAAGTCATTCTCTATGGATATAAAACACTCAAATCATTTAATTTCCTATATCCCCAAGAAGACCGAAAATATTTTTTTATTCTTTTCAGTGGTGAAAAAGATCTTTCGCTGGTGCTACTTGCAGTTGCAAAATGTACTTTAAGAAGTGCGCAGTGTCGTAGCTACGTTAGTAAATGTAGAGACTCAATTTTCGAGTCAATTATTGTCCAAGGGGAGGTTCTCCTACTCAGGATAAAAAAATCGATTTTTTTTGTTTACATTTTTCACATCTAATTTTTTTTTACATTTATCACATCTTCAACATGTCTAGAATACGTCCCTAGAGCGATTTTTAATTTACTCAATTTTTAACTAAGTAACAGCTCATTGAAGGCGAGTATGCACTGTATAGTCCATGAAAAAATTACTCGTCTCCAAACTTTAAACGCGTTTTTCTCGAAACTACTTTTTCAAATGTTCGCGACACGATGTCTCGAAAACTGCATATCGGATCGGCTTAAAATTTTGAGGAGTTTTAGTACACCATATTTGTGGTACCTTGATCCTTGATTATTAAAAACTGTTAATAATACATAATTTTTAAAGCCAGTCAAAGTAACAAAACAAAGCGAAAATGAAGGTTAAAATTTCGCAGTTCTACCATTTCAATTTGTAGCTACATATATTCTTGAATATGGGTCAAAGTGCACTAAATACATTGAACTAATTGGTACTTGCACGATTTTTATTTCCGATGAGATTACGAGCCTCTAGGATGTCGCAAAGTTATTTCTGCGCGGCGCGCACGGCTATACTGCTGCTTGAAGGAGGCCGCCATCTTGTTTTTGTTTTTTTTTTTGAAAAAATTGATTTTAATAGTTTTATATCAAACAAACATTTTGCAAAAAACCGCATTTTGATATTTTATTTCTATGTATCAGAAAAAAATTTCTGAAAATCACACATTTTAATGGTCTGAGCAGGAGAACCTTCCCTTAAACTAAGTTCCGCAGTAGATATATTTTCTTCTTTTTCAATACATATACGTGTTTAAAATGAAGGCATTCTTCACTAAAATATTTTCTAAATCGTCCATATACGTTTCGAATAACTTTGCATAGCATGCTTTCTAAATTTATATTTTTTATATTAACCAGAAACCCACATTTTGAGTAAATGTCATCATAGGCACGCTTTCACTTTTGTGAATAATAGCATAATACGTTATTGGCATCAAATTTAACTTCTTCCGAAGTATTTTCGTCGTTTGTACTCATCACAATTTTATACCTTCAGATTTGTAAAGGTTAAATGATTCTGTATTTTGTTTCGACTGGACAAAGTTTTCTAAAGAAGCGTATAATTCAACAAGGTGGCCACTTTTTCATAACACCTAATTTCCTTGACTTTTCCAGGTTCTCCAGACAATATTTGAACTTTACTTTGTATCATGAATCTAGAGATGAATATATTGAATAGAAGAGGGCCACGATGACTACCCCGAGGAAAGGAATCCTTGGAATCTGATAACATGTGATCTTCCGTAGAGATATGATCTTATCCATTTAAGGGCCAAACCTGTTGTTCTCTAAATTTCACATGCGTTGAAAAAAAATCAGATTTATTACATGTTTTATCAGAAAAAAATTTGTATATTATGGATGAAAGATTCCATGATTTGAATGAAAATGCCATAACTTTTCCATACTTCTTAAACTCCTTGACTTTTCCGGGTTTTCCAGGTCTTCCAGAAAGTGGCCACTCTGTATCAATTATAATGGTTTCAATTGTAGTAGCTCCTTTTTGAAGTGATAAAAATATTAGTTTTATCTATGTTTTCTCAGGTGTAACACGCTCCAAAATGCAACCGTAATAGCAGTTTCCAGTGAGTTGAACTCATTTAAAAACCCCTCAGTTTCAACTTTTGTTGGCAAATTTTTTAAAAGCATCTTTAAAATTTCCTAACCAATAACCAATTGATATTTGGTTATTTTTGTTATGAAAAGATTTTAAATAAAAATAACTAATAACAAAAAAATATACAAACAAACAAAATTGCCGCCCCGAAAAGGCTTGCGCCCCAGGGCTACAGCCCTTTTAGCCCTGTGGTTAGGCTGGCCCTGGTGTGTAGTGTAGTATATAGTGTGTAGTGTGTGAGAGTGGATATCGATAATCCATTTCTCTGACGTATAAAATCTAGCATTTGTTTGTCAATAGTTTCCAAACCATTTGTGGAGAGTCTTCGGAATTCGTCTCGTAAATGTACCATTTCCATTGATGCCCTTCGGCAATGATGAAAGGTCAGATCATTACTAGGTGTAGTAATCCATAGTCCTTGGATACTTGTTACACGTGACAAAGCCACATAAGCTAATGATAGCGGACGTGCTTCCTTGAGACTTGTGTATCGTGGTAGCAAACTGTCTTTTCAAAATTTTAATTTATTCATACAAATATATGTATTACATATGTATTTAGTCTATCGCTTAGATGAGGCTTATAAATCCAGCCAGAAGACTATAATTATCGATTTCGTTATTTCCGCTCCATAGGCTTTGGTAGCCGAATGGTTAAAATATAGGATTAGCGCCAAGGGTCGGGTCGTGTTGGAATCGCGTTCGAAATATATATTACCCTTATCCAAAAGTCAAAATTTCATAATTATTTCAAAATTTTGAATTTAAGAAAGACTTAATAAGTACATTGGATACAAATTTTAAAGGATTTAAGAACATATTTTCAATTATTTAAGAAAACACTGTTACTTCAACCATTTAGTTAATACGCTGTATTTTACTAAAAAATTTAGTAATTTTTAAATTTTGACAAGAAATTTTGTTCTGTGTAGGGAATATTTGTTTTGAAATTGCAAGATTTGCAAGGAATTTTAAGAAATATTTCTTTGAAATCAAAAGTATTATGGCTTAACATTTAAATAGCATCGGATTTGTTTTAAATATTTGAAATAACAATTTCATATAAAATATTTTTATAGGACCTACATGAATATTTTTATAGCACCTAGATTATAGCAACGAATGAAAATTAGTTATGATAACTAAAATGTTTCAATTTTTAGCTGCCGCTATATGCTTATATTGTGCTAAAAAATACAGATATATGTATGTACATGAGTGCATAAGTCCATAAATCAAATTTTTAGATAAAAAGTAATTTAAGCCCGCCCATTAACCATTTTATAGAAAATCAAGAAAATTAAGCTAAAGGCCCGTCCTCACTATGCGGACTTAGATCCCCCGCGATTTTGGCCGTACGGCCAGACAAAAGCGCGCGTGATGTTTTAATTTTCTGAATCATGAGTGAGAAAACAATCAATTCTCATTTGAAACTCCGTACGCGCTTTTGAAAAGCTCATATTGTGTGGACGTACAATGTACCTTTTTAAGCACAGCCTTTGGTCCGCGTAGTTTTGCCGCACTATGGACAAAGTCGTAAAAAAGTCATAAAACTCTATATGAAAAAAGGCAAAAGCGCGTACGACCCAAGTCCGCGTAGTGTGGACCCACCATAAAGAATCATTTTCATTAATCGGTAGTAACTTCCTGACATTCTGCCCTTCTACAGACAGAATTCTAAGAACTCCGAATGCTCCATCTAAATTTTTGTAAGTTATTGTAGTTTTAAGAAATTGACTGTCTCAGTAATATTTTGTGCAATTAACATTAGCAAGAGTCCTTTTACGTCCTTTTAAACTCTTATGCACTTGCTTTATTATACCTTTTTGGAAATAATTTTAAATTAAAGCTTTGAAATACATACATATGTATAAATAAAAAAATCAAATGCCTCGATCAAGAATTGAACCTGCGACCTTTTCGGAATATCAACGTCAAATATGATACACTCAACCAACTCGTCCATTCTAGGATTCTTGGTTTGTTATTATGGCTCGTCACATATAAACACTTTTCTTTGGTGTTACTCTTTTTTTAATACCTCCATCTTATTCTGTCTTCCTCAATACAGATCTTCCGTCATTTTCGAATCGTTGCAAATCACAACAACAATTGCATTAAGCCAAGCGTTGCAACCTTGAAAAATTACTCTCAACGCGCGCAAAGATGTTTCACATCAAAAACCCGCTGAATTGCAACTCAAATGGTTTAACTAACACATACGGAAAGTTACACAAGTCGACCAAAACACGAGCGAGACGGGTTAACCAATTTACAATGAGAAGGAGTAGAAAGCAGCATTTTGGTTGGTTGGTTCGTGGTTGGTTCTCCCATTGGAGATTAGGCATTAGTCGCCGAATATCGCAGTCGCTCCGAGATTTCAGTATCCCCGTGTGAGTAGTGCCTTAATCAACTGACACTTTTTAAATTGCCAACGTTATGTCTCGCGTAAAAAGTTGAACTTTGCTCAACTCATGAGTTGCGGTGCGTAGCGTTGCGCACAATGTAGCAAGCCCCATTTTTAATTTTGACAGCAGCTGCGCAACCCAACGCTGCTATGTAACTGGGCCTTTATAGTATAAGAGCTAGCAACGTCGAAAAAGCGGATTTTAGGTTATCTAATCTAATCTAATTGCTCCTTTAATCCCTCATGGGACATAGGGCGGAAACAGTTGCCCTCCAGCGGACTCTGTTTTGCGCGACAGCTCTCAGCTCTGACCAGGATCTCCCGGTTGTTGCGGCCTCTGCTAATAGGGTTCTCCTCCACGTTGTTCTAGGTCTTCCGACTCGACGGGTTCCTTGCGGATTCCAGTCGAGGGCCTGTTTGGCTAGATTCTCGTTTTCGCGTTGCAAGGTGTGGCCAATCCAATTCCATTTCCTTCGCCTGATTTGGTCGTCTATCCTTTCTTGGCCGGCACGGCGCCATAGTTCTTCATTTGAAATTCTATCTTGCCAGCGGATTTTTAGGATACGACGTAGGCATCTGTTGATGAAAACTTGTAGGCGCCCTGTGATGAATTGGGTGACTTTCCATGTTTCGCAACCGTACAAAAGAACTGCCTTAACGTTGGAGTTGAACAGCCGCAATTTGGTGTTAATTGAGATCTCCGTCGATCTCCATATGTGAAACAGGCATGCATATGCGCTTCTTGCTTTATTTATTCTGGAACTGACATCTTCTTCTGTACCGCCGTTTTCGGTAATAATACTACCGAGGTAACAGAATTTGTCTACCAGTTCCACGTCACGGTTATTTAGCGCTGTCCGTTCAAGGGTGTTTGCATTTATCCGCATTTCTTTGGTTTTAGTCGGATTTAACCTTAAGCCTGCTGAACTACTTTCTGTTGCCAAATTGTTTAACATGTTTCTGAGGTCCTGGTGTCTGTGGGCCAGCAAACAGATATCATCCGCGTAGTCGAGGTCCTTAAGGCGGTCTAACAATCCCCATTGTATGCCACCTGTTCTAGTATCTAGAGCGCTGACAAGGATGTCGTTTATTACTATAAGAAATAGTAATGGCGAAAGTAGGCATCCTTGCCGTACTCCTGAGCTCACTTCAAAGCTGTCGGAGAGTTTTCCATTGTGAAGAACTCTGCATTTGGAATTGTTGTATAGAGCTTTTATCAATTCTATTATTTTATCCGGCAGTCCACGTTGCCGAAGAGCTCGCCATATAAAGCTCCTATTAACCGAGTCGAACGCTTTCTCATAGTCTACGAAAGCAAGGTAAAGGGGGGATCGGAATTCAGTAGACTGCTCCACTATGATTCTCAAGGTGTTAATGTGGTCTATGCAGGAGCGGCCTTTTCTGAATCCAGCCTGCTGTCTTCTAAGCGTTCGATCTACTGCCTCTCTTATCCTTGATAGTAATATGTGGGACAAGATTTTGCCCACAGTAGATAATAGACAGATGCCTCTCCAGTTGTCACATATTGTTAGGTCCCCCTTTTTTGGTATTTTGACTATGATACCTTCCGTCCAATCCTCCGGAAAGGTACAGGTGTTCCATGCTATTTCCAGGATTGGCTGTAGCGCATCTGCTATGAGGCTTGAGTCGGCTTTCAACAATTCTGGCGGGATGCCATCTTTTCCAGCTGCTTTACCATTGGCCATTGCATGAATTGCGGTTACTATTTCAGTCTTGGATGGGGCACGAGTGGTGATTCTTATTGGCTGTGCATTGTTGCTGTTGTTTTCCTGAGGTTCCTGTGTAAATGAACCATTCAGGGCGGCGAAGAAGTAATCTCTCCATCTTTGGAGTTGCTCCTCGTCGCTGCACAGCAGCCTTCCATCCGCACTCTTTACGGCATGCTTTTTAGTAGAGTGCTTTCCCGATAGCTGTTTAGTGATTTGGTACAGCACCTTACTGTTGCCTGTGTTTGCCGCGTTTTCCGCTTTCTCTGCGAGCTCATTTATCTGCCGCCTTTTATCACGCCGGACACTTCTCTTTACCTCCCGGTGCAATTGGGAGTATTCCCGTTCAAGTTGTTGTCGTTTTTCCGGGTCGCTTGTAGAGTTCACGTTATTTTTGAGGGCCCTTCTGCGTTCAATTTTTTGCCAGGTTGTGTCCGAGATCCAGTGTTGCTGGTTTCTTTTAGGTTATAGTCCAGTCAAATTAGTCGAAAAAAGAGGATGAAATTGCATTTTAAGAGGTACAGAATATTTTTTTTGGCATTTGTTCGGGTACATCTGACAATGATAAAACCAAGTTTGTGGGGTCGCAGTGGCTTGGGAAAAGCCTCCATCTTGAAAAAGAGGACGAGCTTGTTTTTATTAAATACCTCATTTGCATGCAATGATAGCTGAGAATGATCAATGGCAAAGTTGTGGAGAATAAAATTATCTAAAAAATGAGCCCTCAACGAGCTCTGTAAGTTGATTTGGCTCAAAGTTATGGTCGGTCAAAGTTCAACCATGATCGTGTGTTGAGGGTTGAATGCAGTTTTTTGCAATTAACTCGCCAAATGTTAATTTTTTTGGGTTAATGCCCATTAGCAAATTTAAAGTCCTAGTAATTACCTTTAGAATGAGCCCTTAATCGTAGTTATCGCTTATGTAGTTTGCGAGCAATCCAACGCCAAAGTTCGCACTGGACGTGCCTGAAATAAATAATAACGCCATTTTTTTTGAGTATTTCGTTAACGGTTGCTCATATGAAAAAGTAGTAAATAGCAGGAATATGGGCAATGAAAATATCTTTCTAACGAGGTATTGGTCGAAACTCCATGTCGTTTTATGTCAGCGATACAGCGGGTCGAAGGTCAACGGAGAGTTTTACGAATTTTTAGCTATTTAATAAGTTTGGAAAATTATAATTATGGGAAATAGTAGCTGAGAATCATCAGTTTTGACATTCTGACCTTGAATTTTTTTTAGTAAATCACTTAACAAGAGAAATTTATGAACGTGACTTGTTTAAAAAAAACCTATTGACAATAATTTCGTTTTACAGTCTTCAGTAAAATAAGCTGGTTGAAAATCTACAAAGAACATACCCATTTGATTTGCTTGAATACATAATGATGTCGAACTCGGTTTCCTAATGTAAGTATAGTTTTTTTTTATGTGGGAAAACCAAGCTTAGGAATCACCCTTTGTACTACCAGTCTGTCATGTCGTTCGTGTCATGGTGCAATGTCTAGTAGCAAGCTTGGTTTGAAAGATAGAAGAGGATATAATAGATCGTCTGGGGGGTGTTGGAGCAGGTGGCGATGAACCTTACGTTTGAACTCTTGGGCGTTGTACGAGTTCGGGAAAACTGATTGTGGGAGATTATTCCACAGCCAAATTGTTCTATTTACTAACTAATTATACTAGTTCATAGTAAGTGATGCACATTCGTGTAATATCATCAACACAAAATGTTGTCCAAAAATATTTTTTAATACTAAATACTGAATTTTGCGCATCGTAGCAATTAGAACTTTTGTTCAAAGTTATAAGAACAGCGACATATATTATCTCGAAAATTTACCCAACTGTCGGAAGCCAATTTTCCATAGGAATTGTGCCGAGTCTTTTATTATTACAATTGTAACTACATATATGATAACATTTTTGCAAATAGATATTTTCATTTAATTATTAAATTTTTAAATATATTTTATTTTACATTCTTTAATTTATAAGATGCAAAACAGTGAAAGTACTAAAAAGTTACTTCAGAAAATAGAAGATGAAAATGGTACCCTTTTATGTGAACATAAAAACTTATTAGCCATGACTAAACAGCTTAAGATTGAACTAGAGTACGAAAAACATAACTCAAATGAGAAGGATAAAAAATTAAAACATCAGCAAAAGATAATGGAAGAAATGCAAGTAAGACACCTAGCATGGTTGATGCTCAATTAAAATTCTTCTTGCAATGCTTATTAAATAGTTTATTCATAATTTATTAACGTTGAAATTCATAAAAAAATTTCAATTACAAATTTAAAAGTAATAAAATCTATTGAATTTATTAAATCTGAAATGTTTCATAAAATATAATATTTAATTCCGTAGTGAAAATGTACTTCATATAATTCTAAGAATTTATGGTACGTCTGGTTGTCTTCCTCATTATGTACTCAAGAAATTAGTTCCCTGTTGGTAGAAACTTAAAACTTGGTACTATTTATATCGTCCGATTTTATGTGCTTAAAGGCCGAAGTCCAAAGAGAGCACCGCACCGGGTGCTGGCACTCAAAGGGTGCTGGTCAAATCAAAACCTCAGCAGATATATGGAACAATGTCCAACGAGAGCATCGCATCGATTCTCGAACGAGAGTGCGGTGCTCGGAAATTTGATGCCAGTGCTCATATCAAAAAAGTTTTGATATTTTGCGCGGCACCGAGCAATTAAAAAGTTAAAGTTTTGTTTTTAAATGAGAAAATGGAGGAAAAATTACATGAAGATTTTTCCCTATATGTTTTTTTACGAAAATCGGGGTCCCGCAGTCCTAAAATATGGGCCTCACCCTTAAAAATGCAAAAAAAACTTGACTGCAAAAAAAATTTTCTGCATTTTGCTTGAAATATGATTGAATAGGTGTTATAGCCCCCTTAAAGGTACGGTTTCGCTGGGAGCTGTCGGCGGCGGCCGCTAGCAGCAAACTGTCAACGCTCGCTGCTGAAAATGACTGCTCTTATGGTATGCGCATGTTGACGGTTTTGCTCACGCTGCCGGAAATCTCGGCGGCAGCTGTCAGCAGCTAGCTGTTGCGTTTCAACTGCTTTTGAACCAGTCTAGAAGCGCAGTCGTAGCTGCTAGAAGTGATTTTAGTTATTTTTTTTTTCAGTGTTGAATTATTTTATTTGAAAATGGCACCAAATTTTTCTTTTGATGAGGATGAAAAGCTTATTGAACTTGTTCGGGTACATAATTATTCGATTTAAATATACTATATAAACAGTCTTTGATTTAATAACATTAGTTCCATAAAATCATGTTCTTTCTTCTTCTCAGTTAACAAAGACTTCGCAATATCCATTATATTAGTAAATTTTTCTTTACCTGTTGACCCAACAATTAACTGCCAGCAGCCGTGCAACCAAACTACTTGACCGCCGTCTACGATAACCGCCGTCGACAGCTCCCAGCGAAACCGTACCTTAAAGGTTGAAAATAATTTATTTTTGGCTGTTAATACCTATTCAACCAAATTTCAAGCAAAAAGTAGAAAAAAATTATTTACTTTCAAATTTATTTCGCGGTTCATTCGGCGCTGTCATAGGACGTGAACCGGCACCGGATGCCATCACCCACGGCACTTCACAGCATCGCAATTAGATGCCGTGCGTTGCTGGGTGCTAGGTGCTCTCATTGGATTTCGGTCTTAATGCTATGGACATACAAATGGTATTTTACTATGGTATCGATGCCAATATGGTTACTATACTACATGGTATTCTACACGTCGATTTTGTGGTATGCATTTAACAGCTCTCAGCTGATGTTAATATCTAGGGTTAACATAATAACAGTTGAACTTGAAATCAGTTACAATTTCTTTCCAAAACGTAGTCGATAGACAAAGATGGTTTTTCCAATTGGCAATATTTTTCTTTTAATTTTCCATTTTCTTTAAAATTCTACATTATTTCCTTTGTACACAATTTATTTTTTAAAATTAATTAAAAGCGGTGGGCGATCGATTAATTCAAACCACATATAAATGTTTAAGATTTTTAAGTTATGGTGTTTTGGTTGCCTGTTCCCAAAAAAATGGTATTGCTATCAGTAAATAGGCGCTATACACCAGATTTGTGTATACGAAAACAAGCAAAAATATTCCGTTTCAATACCCAGTAGAATCATGGTACAAGTTTTCTAATTTATAGGTGACACACATCTAGTACGCTGGTTGCCATTTTAGTCCAGTAACTCAGGGTTTTTACCTACAAAAACTATTAAAATAACTAATTAATTTTGCATAACATGTTAGGCTAATGATACGCGAGTCAACGTGTTGATGCAACACACAGCAAGTTTGTTGAGCGGACCTGGCACACGAGTCTATACTATATGTCAACATATATTGACAATTCTGTTAAAAACAGAATCTAAGAATTTTATTAAATAAATAAAATTTTTAAAGAACAATGGGAGCGCGACATGTACTTGGATCGCAAAACCTATAGGCTTTATTACAGTTCGTTTGAAATACTGAAACGATACTGAAACGATATTCTGAATAGTTGTATTTAAAAACTATCCAAATTGTATTTGAAAACAATCTAAAACTGCCAGTTCATTGATCACGAATAAATTCGTTTCACTAAATTCCGCGTGTAAAAGAATACACTTTTATATGTGTAGGTAATCTTTCATAAGGGCAGTGGCGGCTCGTCTGCTAGTGGGGCTTAGCCCCACCAGAAATTATCGAGCAAATCATATTCATACACTTTGTAATTAATTTCATTTTTACAAAAAAGCAACGCAAATTTTCTTTTCGATTTATTACAATTTCTAAAAAAAATTCAAAATAAATACCCCACAAAAAAATTCGAAGTAGAACTTCATAGGAAACGTATAAAAAAAAGAGCAAATAAAAAAATAAGAAAAACTCTCAACTCTCTCATCAAAATAATCTGGCCGAATCATAATAATTCCATACCCATTTATATGTAATTCTCTCCTCAGGGGCTATCATTGAGTCAGCCCCGAAAATGAACCATTTTGTATGCAAAAGGGGGCGTCCATAAATTACGTGGGGTGTTTAAGGGGGAGGGGTCGAGCCGAATCTCACCAAATCTCACGTGGCGGAGGGGGAGGGTCTCCGCGAATATCACGTAATTTTTTTCCACAAGAAACAGTATCGCGAGAAAACTGGGTTAAATTAATAGTAAGCCGAAAAAAGCGATATAGCGGAAATAATTAGGTACAGGCTGAAAATTGGCAGAGAGCTTCTTTTTAGGTTTCTTAATAAGGGGTTATAAAGTCTACCGATTTTCTACCCCGAGAAGCCCACTTCTTAGGGGGTTTTAGCCCTCAAAATGGGTATTTTTCGATTTTTCTGTAATTTTTTTTGCAATATTTCTTCATATCTTTTTGTTTTTTTCAATTTTAAGTACAATATCTGTAAATGAGAAAATCTTTAGCTAAGGCGCACATTGAGCTGTGCCACGCGGTAAGCGCAGAGCAGAGCAGCACAGAAAAAAAACGACCTTACACAGTCGTCTATAGGGAATCCAATCCCGCATCAAAATCTCAATCCCGCAAGCCCGCGGGATCGAGCTCATCAATCCCGCGGATCCGCGGGATTTGCGGGACTGCAAAAAAATCATGGATTTTGTTCTAAGTAGTTTTGTTCATGAATTTATGAAGTATTATATGAAATAAGAGTGTGTTGTATGTCAAACAAACTATACTTTAGCTAGTCAAACAAAATATTCAGGCCAACTCTGAACTATGCTGGAATTGATTCCGCTGGAATTTTCTTACATAGTAGCATAAATAATAAGTTTATCCGCCGATTTCTAACCTCTGAAGTTTCGAAATTTCGAAATTGAACAAAGTTGTGAGTGAAAATTAAAAAAATGAAATAAGGTATCAAGCCGTTTTCTTTGAAAGTGGTGTAAGTCCATTTTTGACAAAAAGTTAGTTAATGATAACATTCAATGCTATCTGCTATGAACTTTTAATCTATAAACAGTTCCCAAAAAAATCCTTCAAAATTTTCATCATTTTGTCAATATAAATTTAGCTAGTTAATGAAATTACAAATATAATTACTTTGATAGTGATGTAAGTCCACTTTCCGCAAAGACATAAATTTCTGGGCATTCTTAACTTTCAAAATATGCCGATTTTGGAACTATCGAGACGTCCATAAGACAAAAGTTACTGTTTATTCCTACAGATTATTATACCATCACACAACAATTCCGAAAACGTAGAAAGTTTATTTTACATGAAATGAAACAATATGATTTTGTTTCGACGAAACTACTAGTTTAGTAGTTAGTTCTAAAAAGACGGAAAAAGTAGTTATGGTGAAGCGGTAACTTGGCTGAAGATACGTTGGATAAGATTTTTAAAAAACAAACCATATACAATGCTGTATAAAATTTCATTTGATGAAAAAGGGGAGTTTAAAATGTTAGATTTATCCCGCACATTTGGAAGACCACGAAAATTTGAAAATATAATACTACCACCTTTATATCCATCCATCGCATCCCAAAAATTCAACGATTTAATGGATCTATTATCTTGTATTCCTCCAATATATCTTGGTTACTTTCTCATAATGAAAAAATGGAAAATGGAACATATTAATATAAAATTGTAATTAATATAATATAAATGGCATTACCTGAAGAAATATTGGAATAAAACCTTTTTCCTTTGTTTTTTTAACATATTTAATAAAAATTTCATAAGAAAAATTGCTTTGATTCAATTTAAATCCCATATTTAATATTTCATCAATGAATGATTTTCATATGTTTTTTACTTTGTAAGTCCATTTGAGATCATCAAAGGTATAAATTTCTTTTAATTAATACTTTAAAAGCGATCACATTATAAAATTAAATCAATTTAATATTTAAAAAACGTAAAATAAGCGTATTAACATATACCAATATTTTTCAATCCATTCAAATGCAAACCCTTAAATATCTCCATTTCATATAAAGTGGACTTAGACCACTTTCAAAGAAAACGGCTCAAGTATTGAATCAATATGAATGAATTTGTAATTCTGTAAAAATTCTAAATTGGTATATTTGCTTTTCGTGAAAACAAAAAATATCCGTAGAATTGTACGGGATAAGAAATAACCGAGAATATATCCAGGTCGATGAATTCGGGCCTTAACAAACGTCAAACGACTTGATCCACACGTATAGACACGATAAGGTTGTCGATATCGTGTTGCCAAATGCCAATTTTTATTTATCGACTGAAATCGATATCGACTCGAAAAACCAAATACGGCCCCAACGGAGTTTATGCTACCGATGTAAGAAAATTCCAGCCTAATCAATTCCAGCGTAGTTCAGATTTGCCCTGAATACTTTGTATGACTGATTCAGTAGTTTGTTTGACAAACAATACAATTAGCCGCAAAGGTAATCCCCGTACGCTCAATTCACGTGGAGAATCCCCTGTCGTAGTCGTAGTGACATTGATCACGTTCATATACACGTACAGCACATAAATTGTTAATACTTTGCAATATTGTTAGTATTTCTCTTAGTCTCGGTTTTTTTAACAGGTCATTCTACTGCTCAAATCCCGCAGATCCCGCGGATCCCGCATGTCTAGTCCCGCATTTCTGATCCCGCAAAAATGGTGCGGGATCCCGCATTTGCGGGATCCCGCGTTCGCGGGATTGGATTCCCTAGTCGTCTAAGCACATTGAGGAGCCGTTTTGTTAGACAGTTTGACGAAAGTAATTTTGAAATGGAAGAATATCTAAATTTATTAAGCTCTAAGTCCTATTCGGATAAGGAATTAGAAAATTTATTAAAATCGATTAATTTTTCTTCATTTTTTTAAAAAAAAGTCCGTACGAGGCACGTAGCGCACAGTTTCTGTGCCCCACCCACAAGTGTCATGAACCCTGCGCCTGGCGCAGTTTTCGTGTGACCTGCTCTGCGTTGCAATTCGAGATTCTCCTTTAAAAATCATGGGACACAGAAACTGTGCTGCTCTGCCTGTGTCGCCTGCGTCTCAATGTGCGCCCAGCCTTAAAATTGTCTTTTTGGACCCGCACTTAGATTTCATTCCCGAAAATCTTGGTGCAGTATCAGATGAACATGGTGAAAGGTTTTATCAATATATATTTCAAATAGAGAAGGAATAATGAATCCATTACATAAAAAGTATACGTGATATATTACTATATTTCGACTCAATAGCAATTGGGTATAAAAATTTTGCACTGCCGTTTACACTGTATTTGTTTACTGGTTTAAATACCATCCGACTGGAACATCCAAAAAAAAGTAACGAAAATAATTTAAATATCTGGGAATGAAGAGTGTAACGTGATGAAAAATTCTTATCATTTTATACAATGGTCTGGGAAAAACTGCGAAAGTAATGTATGCATTGACTTATACGACCATTTTTGGACAGATTGCGACCCTACGATGAACTACTAGTGCGCGGTCTAAGCTTAAACAAAACAAAAAGGCCTAGAAGCCCAATTGAAAAACCTGGAACTTAATGCCCTTCTAAGTATCTCAAGTGCATAATGTACCCAATCCTACTGCAATCATAGAGATTATATTAAGAATCGGCTCTTTTCACATCAGAAGAACACATGCTATCTGCGGTGCATTGTCACTACAAAAAGCAGACATTTGCACCAGGCGACATAATTAGTTATCTAAGCATCTTACAAGACTCGAATTTTGGTGGATTTTGAATTTGAATTTTGGCATTGGTGGAGGATACCATTTTCTTATTTCCGAATTTCATGACTTTCGAATCGCATTCCAGGATAATCCCCCTGGGTCATTCAGTCACAGGTTTTTTACCCAAAGATGAAATCTATAGAAGAATGCTCCGAAGTTTTTATATCTCCAGAGTCATAAATGGCTCTACCATTACTATTCAAACAGTCAAGTCGTTACTTTCTAAAAACGAATCAGTGGATGCCAAAGTCAACCTTCGTAAGTCAACATATTGTAAAATTCTAAATTTTTTTATATTCCATATGCTTGCTCTGCAAATACACGAGTTGAGCACAAACTAGAATTGAAATTTTTCTGTTCTCTTGTTAAGAAATCATTATCCCTGTAAGGCACCATGAGGTTGGTTTCCAAAGGATAGGCAGAATCACCTGCTAAATGGTAATCCACAGGTATTGTGCTGTTATGATTTTGTGGTACTGTTCTTCAACACAAATTATGTTTTTTTAAATAAATCCAACAAATTTTTTAATTAAAAATCTCACGTGTGATTGGGGGGGGAGGGGGTCGAGCCAAATCTCACGACATCTCACCAAGGGGGGGGGGGTCGAAAAATCGCCAAAATCACCTCACGTAATTTATGGATGCTCCCAAATTTCTTTACTAAGGCGATTGATTCAAGCAACATTTGTTCTACCAAGCGGGGCTAAAAATTTATTAGCCCTAGGATTGGGATTCTCTTCATTGACATGTAATACATGTCAGCAGATTCTCTTGCTCTGTTGGGTTCACTCACGCACATAGAATGCCAGTGTTGTCGGTTCGTTCTTTTAGTTCTCTTTATTATATTTCTGAAGTAATTTTGCCTGCATTTGCTACTAATTGGCGGAACATTTTGATACTTTTTTTGCACTTATATACCTGAGGGCTGAATTTATTTAGCCCGTAGCAAATATTTGGATAGAAATACATATACTAAAAAGTAGTAAAAAGATACATTTTTATTGGAAAAGAGCTAATTGGAGATTGAATTTTAACTGACAGTTACAAGTTGATTTTTAAGTGAAAAGTGTGTGTTTACAGAAATTGCGGTCGATATATATTGAATTATTCGCAAATTAATATTATTAAATTATCATTTATTAAATTATATGTAATAAATATTAATATACCATTTTTTAACATGTAATTTTTTTAAATTATATTTATATTTGTTTAATTTTTGTTTTTGGTTAAAATGAATCACGTAGATAGTTTATTGAAGAACAATTTTTCTTTGTTAATAATTAGAAGAAAAATTAGAAATTAAACGTTTAGGGCCGCATCAACCATTTGATTTTAAATCCATTTGTACTGAAAAATCCCAAAGTAGAAATTTTTCGTTGGATTGGTTTTCTAAAAAGAAATGGCTTACGGTTAGTATAGAAAAAAATGCATTGTTTTGCTTTCATTGCGTTTTGTTTAGAGGAGAATCGGGTTGGACAGAAATCGGTAATTAAAGTGTACAAATCCAACACCATGGGCCAGTGTCGGTTGCATTCTTTAGCGGCATCTAATAAATATATTTCCGAGATTCCAAATTTTAATAAAAAAGTTATTGAATTGTTTGCGCAGCAAAAAGAACGCCGGGCAAATTATTTATATAAAACAGTTTAATTTCTCTTTTTCCTTTTATTGATTTGTTGAATTTTTGTTTTGTTTTTTTAAAGATTTTATTATTCGTTTTTCAAAGAAGTTGAGTTTATATTTTTAAAATTAGTGGGATAGGCCTAAATTTAATAGCAACGAATAGAGTTAAGTTCCTTTTCATAGTCATTTGAGGAGCTTATTATCAAAAGGTGACATGTCCTCCATTCATTTTTTTACAGCAATGAGAAAAAACTGTACATAAACTTAGTCCTAAAAGATATTTATTTTTAAAAAATATGACAACATACATCAAGTATTTTATTATGTTATTGTGCAAAAATCATAGAAATACATTAACTGGTTGTTGTGAAAAAAAAAAACAAAATGGACATGTACCTTTTTGTAATATACCATAATGAACATGTCACTTTCTGATTTAATGGTATGGTGGACATGTACCTTTTTGAAATCATAGATACCATTTTAATATTTTGAATTATAAAATAAAATTAACATTTCATTTTAAACTAAAATATATTTCTTATGAACTTAATTTAACATTGACAATCTACACATGTATCCCGATGTCTTCTTCCAAACAATCGCACCCATTTTCATCATTTCCTTCAATTTCTTCGTTTACATGATTTTCGAAAATAATCTTCTTGTACCAACTTAAATCATCATTATGTATCCAATCTGGTCCAAATTGCTTGTTCAAAAGATTGATAACATCTTTTTTCTTATTTGCATTTATCATTCTGTTGAGTGGTAACTCCTTCAAATTCCTCGAACAACTCTGGCCCCTTTTTAAGAGATTCTCAAATTTTTCCGCGGATTCAAACATATAAGCTTCAAATCCTTTTACTAAGCACTGGGTGCCACTTCTTCCAGGTGCTTTCTTTATATGAATTCGTTTTAAATTCTGGATTCCAACCACCTTTTTAAAGTTTTTCTCTAAATTTTTAATATCTAATAACGGGAATCTATCTTCTCCTAATGTTATAACTTGTCCATGTTCTGAATAAATTTGGTGGTATTCCTCTTTATTAGTAATAATTTCATGTTTTCTTAAACTTGTCTCCACCCTGCCGAACACCCTATCACAAGGGAGAAATGAGTGGCCTCGTACAGGAAAGACTATTTTAATTTGTTGGAGTGATGTCGGGGATTTCTTAGATAGCCAATAAATTAGAGCATGTACGATGAAAGAATTCTTGTTTTGCCCCCCACACCCATCACAAAACAACCTTATTGTTTTGATGGATTCAGGTATATCTAATGAGCTAAGAAAAGGCAACAATGCAGACCCTATTTCTGTAGCACCCCTACCAGCTTGGTCCTCCGTCCAGGTGTAAAATATAGGATTCTTTGAGTCCGGACGAACCACACAAAAATTATAGAAGCTAATCTGTCTGGCGTAAAACGATTCCTGTATTGGGGTCTTTAGTAGGTGTTGCATTTGCTGCAGATCAAATGCATAAGTTATACTGTTTGGTTCGTTTTCTTTTAATGCTTTATAGAAAGCATTGCTTCTCAATTTATGGATCTGTTTCTCGGAAATGAGCTTCTGCTTTTCTTGCGCATTTTGTTCTTTTCGAATTTTATTTGCTAGTAAGGTGCAAAGTTGGCATATATCTGATGCTGGAGAACTGAATCCAATATTAAAATTAGTGACAAAAGTATGTCGAAACATGCCTTCTTTAACCTGCAATTCCTGTGATACTGAGTTATTGTATATTTTGTGTAATTTGGCAATATTTAATTCACAGGAAAGATAGATCCGCTTAGATTTCATGCGGCTATAATGACTCTCTTTTGCTGGAAATCTTCCAATAAACTCAATAACCGATGTCCTCTTTAATTCAAATTTTTGTTTTTTCCTATCGCCTCCTCTCTTTTCTTTTGGGGCTTTCCCCTCAAATAGAGTTTCTGCTAATGTTAAAAGGCGCTTTCTGCCGATTGAGAGGGCCTTCATAAAAAATAATTTGCACACCTGAATCCTTTTTTTCTTACCAGCAATCAAAAAGTAAGAAACGCTGAACTTTTTCGGTTTCGGCTTTTCGGCTTGGTTCCTAGGTCTGCGGCGTTGCGGTAAATACGGTGCAATCAAGCGACTTAGGTACATATTTTGTTTCACATAATCTTTATACGTGTATAGATATTTCCGATTTCTTATGATGTCGTTTTCTGATAATTTCAAACAATGCAGTTTATTGGACTGGTGGCTACAAGGTGGCTGGAAGTCTAGACATACTGGGTCTTGGTCAATGTACTGTCTATGAAATATAAATTAAATGTTATAATTTTGTTACAAAAGTTATAATAAGATAGCAAAGTTGTGAATACATACTGTCTTTGTCGTTTTTGAACAAGACTTATTCTCTTTCGAGATCCACTATTCAAACCACTAACTATTGCTTCATTCATATTGCATTTGTCAAGTCACAAATCGCCAAACAAACGAACCTTACAATGACTTTGGCTTTTTCAAACTGGTGAATTCATCGCGCGATTTGGCCACAGTTTTATTGCTTTTCTAGGTAAGCGGGGAAGAACATTTAGCGAGAAAATAGGTTGTTTGGACATGTGTCGAATTTGAAAAAAATATACGAATTTACGATATACGGGATATGGTGCGATTAAACTAGTTTTCAAACAAAAATTGTGAATTTTACCAAGGTTAATCGATCCTTCTTAAAAAAAATTCGATTTGGCTTCAGTTTTATTGCTTTTCTTGGTAAGCGGGGAAGAAAATTTAGAGAAGAAAATCGGTTGTTTGGACATGTGTCGAATTTGAAAAAAATATACGAATTTATGGTCTATTATATACGGGATATGGGGCGATTTTAAACTTGTTTTCAAACAAAAACTATGTATTTTACCAAGGTTAATCGATCCTTGTTAAAAAAAAAAACTTGATGTATGGACATGTCACCTTTTGATAATAACCTCCTCATTTCTCCTATTTTCTTTTTTTAAATAAACGGCGCTATTAATTTTGGGAAACCAACCACATATTTTCGGTTAATGCTGTGAATGCAGGCAGTACCTCTAATCCGAACGCTATTCTACTTGAATGCTTCACTTTAGTAAACACGAGCGATTCAGTTTATTTTTATCTTAGACAGTTATAATAATTTCAGATAAGAAATAGATTGCCCAATTTTAAACAGCCAAATTCAAACAAAATTTAGAATAAAATTATATCAATTTAAAAAATTTTAAAATTAAAAGGCGCGTACATTTAATAGCCTAAGATCCGGCTGCAAATTTCTGCACTCATCTGTTTTTTACTCAAAATGCAATTTTTATTGATAGTTTTAAGTAGAGAAATATATTTATGCCGGGTTGCCTATAAAAATATGGCCGCAAGTATGTTTAAGCCAGGTGTAAGCTCTGTTAAATATATACGTTCATAGCGTATCCTATTGAGTTATATATCAAATTAAAGTTAATTTTTTTCTTTACACGATAGAATAGGGTTGCCTCTGTCAAAGTGGCCGCAAATAGGGGTTGCCAGCAAGTATTTGGAAATATATTTTATTTTTTTTTAAATTTTTTTTAGGCCTGGCAACCCCTATTTGCGGCCACTTTGACAGAGGCAACCCTATTGTATCGTGTAAAGAAAAAAATTAGCTTTAATTTGATATATAACTCAATAGGATACGTTATGAACGTATATATTTAACAGAGCTTACACCTGGCTTAAACATACTTGCGGCCATATTTTTATAGGCAACCCGGCATAAATATATTTCTCTACTTAAAACTATCAATAAAAATTGCATTTTGAGTAAAAAACAGATGAGTGCAGAAATTTGCAGCAGGATCTTGTACTATAAAGTATTTTTAATGTAAACAAATACATGTATAATATACTGATAATCCAATTACATATATAAAATATATTGCTGTGGAATGTTTAGTGCAGTCGGATGTAAGGTGGAGTGGAAACCTATATGAAAAAAGTTATATTAATAAATAATATTTTTTTCAAGCCGCACCAAATTTTAGAGGCAGGAGCCGCCACTGCATAAGGGCATATCTACAGTAAACAGCCAGAAGTGCATAAGTGCAAAATATAAGTTTCGAGAAAATCGCCTTCAAAGAGTTTTTTAGATACAGAATTGTGCATAAAAATAAAACGGATTAATATATATTAATTTATGGTATTTCAATTTTTAAATGTTAGTTAGCTTTCACCAAAGCCTTAAAAAAACACCATTTCATTTTTCAAAAAGAGAAACCTGCCACAGAATGCTTAAGAAATCTTTAAAGCTTTTCGACATTAATCTGGTTTTACTACAGAACATTCTTTTTAACTCAGATTATATTTTTATGTGATTTCAAGTTGAATTTTCTGAAGGGCATTCTTCTGATCAAGTCAATTATGATATAGTATGTTATTGTCAAAGTAAGTTTGTATTCTTCGTGCCTCAACATAGTGCTAAGAAAAGTGCAGTTTAATAAGCGGCGATGGAGAGGATCCAAAAGTCTCCAACATAGCTTCCAAATTCAATTTTTTTCAACTCGTAGTGTGACTGTGGGAAAGCTGCATTTCAATTGACTTCCAAAGAAATGATGACTGATGTGGTAGTTGCAGATGAAAGAAGGCATATTTAAAAAAGCGTCATAACGATTCATTATGAAGGAACACAGTAACGAGTTAATCGATGGGCAGATGAAGGATAGAACGAGTTCAGTAAGAACTAGAGAAGAAATTTACGCAATGTCCATAAGAATGAAATAATAGTTGCAATTTTAGAAACAGGACTTATAATGTTATAAATTATATATAAACAGGACTTATATATTATGTTAACAATTCTAAAAGTGTGATTGGTTGGCGGGTCCCAAATCAAAGCTTTATGTAAAAGAGGATCATCCATTTTTACCATGTATATCAGGTCACTTATCTTGTCTGTTTGTCTGTTCGATACAATTTTTGCAATCTTTTTTTCGAATATCTTCGGTTATCCGATCATGCTGAAACTTTGCACACAGCTTTAAATAATAATAGAAGGCGCACTGCATGCTCTGTGGCTCAGCTAAGGCATGCAAACAAATATCAGATATAAAAAATACAAACAACAAAGAAGGAGTGGGTCACCCAAGGAGTCACGCTACAAAAAAGAGATTTTTTTAGGACAACTTCACTTGTATGCATGCTAAAAACACTCATATTTTTGTTTACATTTAAAAGCATGCGATTTACAGATTCGTACATGCCGTAATTGGTGTTAGAGGAGTTAGTATGCAAGAGGGGTTCGCCCCTCAAGTTGTAATTACTCACTCTAAAAGACGTACGCCTTTGTAAGAAACCTGAGTCCACCTTGCCATTCAGTAGCCGATGAACGAATATAACGTCAGCAACGTCGCGACGTTTATGGAGAGAGCTTAAGTTGAGTAATTTAAGACGGAAGTATAAGTGAATCATCCCAAGGGAGGTGACTGAGTACAAATCGGACAAACTTCCTTTGAACCAGTAGTGAGGAGACCATTAGGCGTATTCGAGTAAAGGCCTAACTAAAGACATGTACAAATACTTAGTGAGGGTTGTTGAATTCCTTGGACCATCTTTTTAGAAATCTCAGGACTAAACTCCCCTTGGAGGAGATATAATTGAGGTGAGTGGAAATATCCAGCTTACTATCAAATCTAACCCCCAGATCGATCACAGTGTTAACGCTGTTGAGAAAAGTATAGTCATAAGTTAAGGGAACACGTTTCTTGCAAAAAGTCATGCCCTCACACTTCCTAATATTAAGTACCAAGTTGTTGTTGGAACACCAAGAATAGACGGTGTTGAGGTCAACTTGCAAAAGTTTGCAATCCTCAATACTTCTTATGAGTTTAATGTCATTGGCGTAAATAAGGATTTTACAGTGCTTTAGCAAGGCAACAATGTCATCAATTGATAAAATAAAAAGAAGAGGACCAAGGTGACTAGACTACCTTGCGGGACACCAGAGGACGCTTCAATGTTTCTAGATTTGACTCCGCGGAATAGTACCTGGTAGGTTCTGTCGGCTAAGTACGACTGGAACCACACCACAAGGGCATGCGGAAAGACAAATTTTTTTAGTTTGAGAAGTATGAGAGAATGAGAGAGCTTGTCAAAAGCCTTACTGAAATCAGTGTATACACAGTCGGTTTGGCAGCCGGTAACAAAGCCTCGAACTGTATGAGAAGAGAACTAAAGTAGATTAGTAGTAGCCGAACGAGCTGCAAGGAAACCATGTTGATTAGTTGAGATAAGCCTTCGAGATAGCTTCGCAATAGGTCTATAATTAGATATTTCGTTCTTACTACCTTTTTTTGAACGGGGACTATAAAAGAGTTCCTCCATAACGTTGGGAAGCACCCTGTATTTAAGGATTTTTTAAATAAACACAGTAGAGGAGATTGAAGGGCCCCTGCACAAGATTTTAGAACAGCAGGAGGAATACCGTCAGGGCCGGACGAGAAGTCAAGTGGAAGTTCATTAATGTGTTTCGAGATATCTTCCCTGGTTATACAGGGAGAGAAGTTATGAGCCACTTGTATTGGATTGATATGTCGAAAATTGTTTTCGTCAGGTTGAAAGACAGGAGACGCGAAAGATTTGAGGAAGAACGATGCGAACACGTCGCAAATCTCGGACGGATTGGTACTGAAGGAGTTCTCGTGTTGCATGGTGTTGAGCAGTGCTGCCGTTTTGTCATTTCTGAGGGGAGTAAAATTCGTCTTTTCATGGGAGTATTTAGGTCATAAAGGGAGTACAAACAAAATTTTTCATTGAAGCTTCTGTTTTGTAAAATTCTCAAGAATCTCAAGCTTAACTAAAAACACTACATTAACTGTAGCTTACTAAGGCTTGTAATTTCGCGTCTTCTCTTTGTCCCCAAAACTAACCAGAACCTAAAGTAGGTAAAGCATGAAATAGAAAAATCTACTAGATGACCCATAAAGGACGTAGGTCTGGTAGTACAAAAAAGTGCTAATAGCAGTCTAAAAATTTACCTTTTTTGGTAAGTTTTGAAATAAAATTTAATAAGGCCGGCCGCGCACTAGCGGCTAAACCGTTACGATTTCACCCCCCCCCCCCGGGGTTTTTGTTCGTCTATTCAAAACCTATCCACAGCCGGCCGCTTTGTAACTTTATGCAATATACCCTGTATAAATTCTTTTACACCTTCGATGTTGTATGTATCAATTGTGATATTCTGGCAATCATTCCGTCTTTTAGAGATGCACATATATTTCGTTTTCTCTTCATTAATTTCTAGTCCGAATTTCTTTGCTGCTGCTCTAGCGATATGAAGGCTTCTTTCATTGCTATGGTGGATCTGGCTAGTATTACGATGTCGTCAGCGTATGCCAATAGTTGTACCGACTTGTTGAAAATACTGCCGCGGTGTTTATTCCTCTTATCACTCTCTTTATCACTTTTTCTATAGCTACCTTAAATACATAGTAAGCAGGATAGGGCATCTCCTTGTCTTAGTCCTACTGTGTCGTTGAATGGTTCTGACAGCTCTCCTTCAATTCTTATTCTGCATATAACCTCTTTCATTGTCATTTTGGTAAAATCTACGAGGTGTTTGAGAAAACTTAAGAACTCCATAGCTTTATATAATTCTTCACGTTTTATTTTATCATAGGCGTTTCTGAAGTCGATGAATAGAGAATGTACATATGTTTATATTAAATTCATTTGCTTTTTCTAGGACCTGCGTAAGGGTGAAAATATGGGCTGTGGTAGATCTTCCAGATAGTTTCCCAGAGCTGCTTCTGCGTAAGGCTGCAATTTAACGTATAAAATATTTGATAATACTTTATATGCTACGTTCAATAGCGTGATGCCTCTATAATTACGGCAGTTTAGCTGATCTCCTTTTTTTGTATAGGGCACACAATGCCCTCGCTCCATTCCGATGGTATTCGTTTCTCGGTCCATATTAGTGTTACGATTTCACGCAGGCTTAATATTACGTTTTCACCTCCTTGTTTCAATAGCTCTGCTACGATGATATCTTTGCCCGGAGATTTGTTGTTATTTATCTTTTTCACTGCGTCTTGTACGTCTTCTAATGTAGGCATGTCTCCCGCTAGTTCTTCTGCTAGTTCCATGTTTTCTGTTAAGGTTTGCTCCTCATCTCGAGCTAGCAGTTCTTTGAAGTGTTCACACCAACTAGTTCTTTGGTACTTAAGATCTCCCCATCCTTATTTTTGCACATTGTTATTCTTGGCTTGAAACCGACTTGTTGCTCCTTTACATTTTTGTATAGTTGCCTGACATGGTTTCGGTTGTTCGCTTCGTCTATTTTCAACATTTCGTTTTGCCAGCTCCTTTTTCTTCGCTTTGTGCACTCTTTTCTCCTGCCTTCTTTTTTCTTTGTATGTCTCAACTGCATTCCTCGTTCTGTGTTTCTGTATCATTACTTGATATGTTATATTCTTTTCCTGCGTTACTCGTGCACACTCATTGTAGAACTAGAGTATTTGATGCTGATTCTTTGATTACTGTTTTAAAGTTATTCCATTTAACTTCTATGTCGTCGGCGTTGTGATTATTTGCATTTATCACTGTTCTATTTATTTCTTCTACATATTCTTCTTGTTTTTCTTCTTCTTTTAACAATTTCACATTAGCTTTTCTTTCCCTGTGGTTTGTTCTTTCGTTTACTCTCGATATTCTGCTTCTGATTCTCGTCCCAATCATATAATAGTCAGAGTCGATGTTTGCACCACGATATGATTTGACATCTAGTACTTCTGAACAGTGACGCGCTTCTATAAGTATATGATCAATTGAGTTTTGCGTTCTTCTATCCGGAGATCTCCAGGTTACCTTATGTATATTATTCATCATTGAAAAACTGATCAGTCTCATACCGTTTTCATTTGTTTCGTCATGTAGACTAAATGCTCCTATTGTTGGTTGGTATGTCCTTTCATGGCCGATTTTTGCATTTGCATCTCCTATGATAATTTTAACCTCATGTCTAGGACAGTTTCTTAGCGTTCTATCTAAGGTTTCATAGAATGCATCTTTCATTTCTTCTAGTGCATCTTCAATCGGGGCATGTGTATTTATTATGGAGTAATTAAAGAATCTTCCTCTTATACGTATTCTACATATTCTTTCGTCCATAGCGTCAAACCCCATTACTAGATGTTTAATTTGTTTTCTTACAATGAATGCCGTCCCAAAAGTATGATTTTTCTCGTTACAGCTATAGAATATATTGTGCGTTTTTTTCTCTAGGATCCCCTTTCCAATCCATCTCACCTCTTGCACTGCTGTCAGATCACTTTTATATTTATCTAATTCGTGTAGTAGAACTTTTAGTCTGCCAGGTTGATACAGTGTCCTTACATTCCAAGAAAAAATTCGTAAATCGTGGTCCTTGATACGATATCCGGAGGGACACAGAGAGCTTTATGACACAAATGATGCAAACTATGTATATGAAGACAAAATTTAAAAATGGGATTAGGGTAGACCTTACAAGTTCGGTTGGAATCGGTTTTGGGCATTACATCCATTTGAGCCAAAGCCTTGTTCGATCACCCCATGTACTTCAGAAAATTTTCTTCGACTCATTCAGAAGTAATTGGTAAAATCAACTTCAATATTCTTATTGGGTGATTTTAATTTTTTAGTCGCTAATTAATAAAGTAAAATTTTGTCTTCAGCATCATTTCATGATTCTGCAGTCATTTTTAATAATAACAATTTCAGTAGTGGACATGCCACATTGAAACTGCGGCTCAATATGCGGATCACCAGGCTACGCGAGTGACACCTGCGTGTCATGTTGCTCGCGTAATGTCAGCTCACACGCTCTATACGCGTCTCAATTTGCGCCTTGCCTACCTGTTGATAACCTATATTCGTACAGTGAAAAGTGACCATTTATATTATCGTAGTTTTCTGTTATCAAATATTCTATGTGTTCAAGCGAAAGTATCAAATATTTAAAAAAATTTTTTTTCTGTGATCTGACTTTTCATAGAGGAGCTCTGATCGTGTTTTCTATGTGTTTTATCTGAAATTCATATGGAAGCTATTAATGAAACCAGAAAAATAATTTTTCTTGTGAAAAATTAAATCAACCATAGCAAATAGTGTTTCAGTCGGTTTGACTAAATTTACAAGGATTATCGTGATTTCCAAGGATTTTCAAAAGCAACGTGACACCTAAACAATGGTCCGTTTGTCTTCAAACAATGAAGACCGGTACATGTATTGGAAAAAAAACCATCCACATCAGATCAATTAATTTAATGGCTGTTTATTTGCGGTGCATGACTTGTGATCTCTAATGTATATTATGGTTGGTGATATGTTGGTAAGGAGGACGACATTCCAGTTAACATCGCTATGGATTTTGTCTCGGCTGATTGAAAAGAGGCATTTAAGACATAAGTTCAAAAGCAGATTGTACAAACTTTCTGGAAAGATGTCCCACGAGGTTTGCCTGGAGTCATCATAGGTGTGTCTTTGCAGTCAGCTAAAACACATAATCCGTGGTTAGCTGGACTAAGACAACGTAGCCTCAGCACCTGGTTTTTCACATATCCAAGGATTCTAACCTGTTGGTATTTTGCACCCAATGGGCACACTTAGTGGGCAATTTGGGTTTTGGTAATTTACAAAGAGCCTGCTGGTGTTCCAAATGGCCCATCAATGTGGCATGTGGTGTGAGACATGTTGCCGCACTGTTATCAAATAATCTATTTTACCTATATACTGACGATTCCTGAGGAACACATATAGGAAGGAGGAACACATATATTCCACAACTTCAGAACTCACCACAGACAATAAATGACGTCATCAGTTCCCGTCGTGGCCAAAGTATTTGGGGTCCATTTTAAGCCAAACATCATGGTGTACTTTCGTCTTTAATATGAACATATGCATCCAATCAAAAATGATTTTAAGAAGTGAATCTGTGTGATTTTTATAAAAGGAAGTGTAACCAAGCAAAAAATAACGATTTGGACTATGAAAATAACAAGTGGACATATTATGTCAATATCATAAGACAAAACAGCAACTGGTGATAAACGGAGGCATCTGAGTGACAACGTACATCCTTGAAAGCTAACTACATCTTTTCTGAACTGGCCTATCAGCCTGTGAAAAATCAATCTAGAAAATAACATTTAAAGGCCAAAATTTTAAACTCAACATTTGATTCTTGGTCTATATAGCCGTGAGGCTCAGATCACTAAGGTGCTAGTAAAAGTTAAAAATAAAAAAAAAAATAAACAACTGAGTTTATTATTTTTGGAAAGCCGCAACTTAGTTGTTTAAAATGCATATTGCAATCATTTTCAGCACTATGACTAAAACAAAATAACCGTGAAGATTTTTCATTATTATGTATACTTTTCAGTCAGTATACCAAGATTTCTGAGTATGATTCAACCTTCGGCTTCGGCTGAAGGTTATGGCAAGATCCGAACATTCGGCATCGGCTTCGGCCTAAAACTGACCTTCGGTCGGACACCAGTAAATAATAGTAAGGAATGTAGAAAGTAGCTGTCGTGGTGAATCATATATATATATATATATATATATATATATATATATATATATATATATATATATATTCGGGAGCAAGTTTAATATTAATTTGGTTATGCTTCTTTTTCATACAAAAACAACACACTTTGAATGTACATCGAGCAATAGAGTGTAGTTAACACTGAACCTACCTTTCGAAATGTTAAAAAAACGTAGGACTCTTTACTTATATTCTTATTTTATTAACACCGGAACTTTTCGCTAGCGCCCCACGCTTTTTTACATTCGAAAGGTAGGTTGTTTCCATATTCTGGCTGGAGCAATAAAAACTTTACATTCAAAATTATTTTTTACTTTTTAGTTCATTTTAAAATAAAAGCGTATTTTTTTATTTTTTTAAACTATATTTTTTATTTTCTACTTTTTAGTCTATTATAGGTATGTTCCACCATTTTGTAGTGACCGCCATATTAGATTTAAAATGACGTCACACAGCTTGTTGTACTATACTGTACGATACCCACACCGAGGGCGTTGTGAAGAAAAAGGTAATCCGCCATTTTGTGTTGGCCGCCATTTTGAATTTTGAATGACGCCACATAGCTAATTGCATTCTACTTGTCATACCCTTTCATTTGATACCCATGTCGGGGGTCGGGGAGCACAATTGAAAATTCGGCCGCCATCTTGATTTTTTTACAAAATGGTCAGATTGCATTATCACGCAAACTATACATATGTGCAAACTTTCCCGTTACATGAAAGTGGGTCAAAATCAAGTTGCAAGATTTGTTTACATGAAACATACAACATACAGGTCAAGATAATATAAAGCGTATAAAAAGCACTGGCATTTAGTGCAATGCATAGTTATGTGGAAATTTAGAAAAATACCAATTTCCATATACCAAAGATACAAAAGCATCATATTCAACTTATTTTGTTGTTCCACCAATTCACTAAACCTCGTAAATGGCTTCTACAAAAATTATTTAATAACATAGACTTAACTGATATATATGCATAGATTTTATATAAAGAAAAAACGAAATAATGAATTTCCAAGCACTCGCGGTTATATAAATTGTACCAAGAATTTGAAACTTTCAGAGAAATTGTATTTAAATAACGAATGCTTAACGAATAATTTATGGATTAAGAAACTAAAGTGAAGCCAAAGAATTGTGTTGCCCAACATTGAGAAAATGCTGATGCTGACGAAGTTGCTGTCAAAACATATGTAATAGAAATCTAAATATTTATAAGAAAACTATACATCGGAACAAGTTTTCAGTTAAAAAGAATATTTATCAGCAAACCCAGGACCCAAGCTTATGAAAGACTTACATATAACCTTTTTCAGACAATTTAAATGGAACAATTTTATGATCTCAAATCAGAAATTGAGAAAAATGTTTGCGCTGGGTATTTCTTTATTTTCAAGTGTTGTTGACATTCATTATCTTTTTAAAATATATTAATATATTTTCTTTTGTTTAATACAAAGTCTTTTTTTATATTTACGTTTTATTACGTTTTCTTTTGTAATTTCTATTTTACAAAATTACAAAAGTTAAATGTCATATATTAGCTGAACTAAATAAATTACATTGGCTGAATTAAATTAAAGTGTAGCTGAATTCTATGTTACATGAAATTTACTCAATTTTTGGGGAAATTGAACTTCTTTCTCAATTTTAAAATTCATATGGGAATGCACACCCACACTTGAAGCATTGCGATTTTAAGCATAGCGGAAAAACAGGCTATGTTCGATCATCAAAAGTCAGAGTTGTCACGTTAGTGTTAGATATTGACAATTGACGAAAAGCCCATGACGCAATTGGCATTTTTATTTTTCTTCTCTATAGGTTCTTTTTTGTCTTTAACATTGTACTTTATAGCCGACAGCGGCCCAGTGTTACATGTTAAGAAAAGTTTGTGTTCATTGAGACAGTGATGTTTAAATTCTAGGTGAAATTTTCTAAAAGACAAACATCTTCATATGAAGATAGCATATTCGTTATCATTTTCGAAAAATTTCCTTTGACAGCATTTTCGTTTTCTTTTCTTAAACTTTTCCGTTTCTTTTTCATGATTTTTCCCTATATTCACCTGTACTTCATATATATATGGTTCAAATAATATATGTTTTCACAGTTAACAGTCTTAGAAAATATGCGGCATAATACCAAGCAATTGAAATCCATATCTGATTATCAAAAAATAATAGATGATTTACGGGCAGAAAAAAGAAAGCTTCAGAAAGAAAATTCATCACTCAAAGAGATTATAATTAAGCTAGAACATTTAAAATGGAGGCAGAATGTTTTTCGTGAACCAGAAATATATCTGGGGAAAAGCGAAACTTCTCAAAAATTATTCAATCGAAAAAATTCAGTTGTCCCATTTTCTACATGTTTACAAATGGCAAATCCTTTGTTTCATCCAAAACCTCATGAAAAGATTGATTCAAATATTGGTGATAATCGATATAACTCTGAATACAAATTAAAAGAGAAATTTACCGCGAGCATGAACAAAAAGAAGCAAAGCATTCCTAGCCCACACGTAGATCCAAGATTATATTACCGTGAAGCTAAGAATTATCAGAATTCCTATTACGAATATTTGGATGCAAATTGCGACACCCAAGATCTTTCAATATTCCCAATTAAGCAAGGCACTACTGTGAATTCAGCAACTCGTGCGCCTCTTAAAGAATATACAAGAAGCAACTCAGAAGAAAATTTATTACCGTGTGGATCCTTATTAAAAATTTCGAAAAGCGATTCAAGCATTTATTCATCTTCGAGTCAGCAAACAGTAAAATATAAAAATTGTCACGAAGACAAGTTGGCCGGTAATAATTTTCAAGATGCACTGCAATTCTCTGAAAAGCCTAAGGTAAACTTTAAATTTCTTAAACTAAAATTGCATTTTTTAATGCTATCAATTTAAGTAAAGACGGCATTTCATAAATTTTCTTCCTAGGCTAGCTTCATTGAAAAAAAGTTGTTTACCACATCTGGAATTAAGTATGTTTACAGCAAGTTCACCAAGTTTAAATAAAATTCATCAATTTTTAATTATATGTATGTATGCAGCTACGTGTTTTTAGGATGTTTAATTAAGTTTTTGAATGTTAATTCCTTTGAATATTATAAACAAATTCTCTGTCCTTGCATTAAATTTGAAGTTGTGTGAAGAATTGTATTTTAAAAAGTTTGTGGGACTGAGTAATAAATAGATAAAATGTGTGATTTTTGCCTTTTTCAGATTCTAAGGGAAATTAGGCAATATTTATACATAAACACTGCGCGACAAGTGAATAACCCCCCCCCCCCCTCCTCGATTTTTTAGTCCTTTACCGTTATAAGATGGGGCGGGTTTTCCTTACTTTTAACAAAATATGTCTTGAGTTAAGAGTAATTATTAGGAAGAATTCCTAACTGTATCTCGTAATTTATTTTTCGTTTTTTGTGCTTTGTGGACTGCGACAAGCCCCCTTTGTTTTAATCAGTAGTTTGAAGCGTGCATCACACTTGTTTTTTTTTTCAGAAAACGATTTTATTGGTTACATTGACTCTTCTGAGGATTAATTTGAAAAATGGGTAAATGAGAAAAACCATTAGTGGATGAAATTGGGCAAATAAAAGCTTGTAAGAATAGTAATTGGCCTATTAAAACAAAGGGGGCTAACCAGTTGTCGTAGTCCACAAAGCGCAAAAAACGAAAGATAAATAATATCTGAAAATACCGTTATGAGATTCAGTTAGGAATTCTTCCTAATAATTACTCTTAACTCAAGACATCTTTTGTTAAAAGTAAGAAAAAACCGTCCCATCTTATAACGGTAAAGGACTAAAAAATAGGGGGGGGGGGGCTATTCACTTGTCGCGCAGTGTATATGTATACTCGAACTCTGTCTTGTATATTACCGTGCAGTGATTAAACGATTTATATTTTCTTTTTAATGAAATTTAAAGACTTAAATATGAAACTATAAACTAGAAAATCGTGAGTAATATTAGCGTGGCAGCTCTTTTAATCAAAAATGTTTTGCATTTATAATGCACATTCCAAAGAAAATGCGATAATTTCGCTCTTTGTTACCATATTGCTGTGTCTGTAAAATAAAACCTTGCCTTAAAGTAGATATCTAGTCGGCTCCTTGCCGATTCCTTTGATTTAAATTCGTTAAGACTCAGTTTTTTTTTCAAATTTAGACATTTTGAGAGTCGGTGAAGATTGTTATATTTTATACTATCTGAAATTTTTTATGAAACTATTTGGTTAATAGTTAAAAAGGAAAACGACGATCTGGTTAGGAATCTCTAGTGGCTTGCAATTGAAGGGTACAGGGGAAAAACAACGTAAGTCCATTTTTTTTCGAAATCGAGTTAGTGCTGCCACCTATTGAAGAAATACAGAAGCTTTCAGCTGGTATATTCAATTTTGATGAATATCAAACCCAGCCCATATAAATCAATTGAAAAGAATTCGCATACAGGGGAAAAACAACAAGACTTCAAACGCAAAATTTCAATTTTCTCGAAATTTGATTTTATGAACTTACGTTGTTTTTCCCCTGTACCCTTCAATTGTTTTCTGCATTTAATGCAGGAATGTATTTAATAAACTTGGCAGGGATATTGAAAACTTGCGGTTTTTGAGCTACTTATAAGTCTTTTGTTATTAACAACCTCCGATTACATGAAAATTGTCATCAATATTATGGTCCAGAATTATCAAGGGTTATCACTAGTATTATGACAATCGGAAGATTTTATTAAAACATTTGGTCGCTTAGCAAAATGGTGAACGATTTTTCTGCCTTACACAGTTTAGTTTCAGCATTCGCCTGGCCACAACTTACACCTTCGCACTGATAACTAGAAGTTTGAAATGACATATTGTTGCTATCTTGGTTGATCGCTCAAAACAAATGCAATATCTCGTCGGGGTCTTTTTAAGAGGCCCATTGTTTTTTCTTTGTTATAAGTCGGCCAAGTCGCCCTAGAGATAGTGCAGGTCTCCAGTGCTCTCCACTTTTGGCTGGTTAGCAGCAGGTGGTAGTCAAAAATAGCGTTTTTGACTTCAACTATTGGGCTCCCGACCATCTCGGTCTCCGAGCGCCGGAGAAAGACTCCTTGCTTGGCTACGTAGTCGGCTTTCTCGTTCCCTTCTATGTTCCTATGACCGGGTACCCAGACGAGAGTCACGTTGTGCTTTCTACCTAGCCTATCTAGCTCAGCTCTGCATCGCTCCACTAGCTTGGAGCGCATTCTTACTGAATTCAAAGCTTGAGCCGAGCAGGGTAGTCTTGTGTTGCAGGAAAAACATAGCCGTAGGGAAAACGTTATTTATTCAGTGAACAGTCGCTGTGGTAATATTGGTAAAATTTTCCCAGGGCTGCAATAAAACCCCGTAAGTTCCAGATATTTATAATCAGCCCTATCGGGAACTTCGTTTTAACTCGATTCTGTTTCGATTCCATTCTATTCACATCGGCTTCTATTTCTTAAAAATGAATGTGCATCTTTTAAGAAACCCCAGGCAGCAGGATGCTTGTTGAGCAATTTCGTATGTGATTCTCCCAATGTTATGCCTAGGATATTAAGCAAAGTTTCGGCTGTTAGTTCTAGACCATCGACTGAAACGCGAGAAATGGTAAAGCAGGTTTTATTAGAAATGAGACCGTACTTCTTTTTTGATGCGTTGAATTCGCCACAGTTCTTGCGGCCACAATCAACAATGAGTTCGATATCCCTGTTGATTGCATTGGATACGAGTTGACGATTAAGCCCGATTTACATCCCAAAGGCAAATTGGAAGTGCAGCTCTGAAACTATTTTATCGCAGAGAAGAGCATACAAAATACTGTGCGATAAAAGAGCTCCAGAGCTGCACTTCCACTTTGACTTTGGAATGTAAATCGGGCTTTAGGCAGACAAGGTCTTTTCAAGTTCAAATTGAGACTAAACAATTTCTAATTGAGGCTAAACAATTTTAAAATGGGACTAAACGATTTCAAAATGGGACCTAACATATTCAAAATGGAAATAAAAATTTCAGTGAAAATAAATACATACTTTATTGAAAGAAATATAAGGTATTATATAGAAATTATAAATCAATGAAAAAACATTCATATCTATCATATGGATTGGGTCTGGTATACATTTGAATATAAGCAACATGTCGAATACAATCAAGAACATCAATTTTCGATATGTTTTCTCAAATTTTACTTGTTGTAGACGAATTTCGGTTGGGTCAAATTTAATCTGTTTTCTCACCGGCATCTGAATATTTGAATCACTTTTGACACCAGCCTCTTGTTTTTGGAAGTCAGCTTCAATTTTTTTTATGTAAGACATTTTTAGGGATAAACTAATAATTACACTTTAATGACGACACTTTTAATAATGACAGGGAATGTGTTGGTCAAGCATCGTTAACAGTCAACTAAGTAAAAAAATCTCAATATTATTGAATAAAGATCAAAGAATTTAATTATTTTCACGAAAAGTTTTTAATTCTCATTTTGAAATTGTTTAGTTCCATTTTGAAATTGTTTCTAACGTTATCGAAGTCATAAGGCAAGGCGCGCACTGAGGCGATGAGAAATTGGCGTGGCGGTGGTGTGGCTAGTGAAATATTTTAATCACACGAACTCAATTGAGGCAGCGCGCATCGAGATGGACAAGTTTAATTTTGAAGTGGCATGCCATTTCACGACCAACTTGGTTTTTTTTTGGGAAACACGTACGAGGGCGTAGGTAGCAATTTTTCTAGTAATTTACAAAATGTAAATTAAACAAGTTTAAACTTATTTTCACCTTTATAAACATTATAAAGGCTGTATTTTGCATTTTTTTTTATCACAGTGGATGGACCCAATGCACTTTTTTCTTTATTGTTTTTTTATTGTTAAGGTTTATAATTTGCACACATGCAATAGCACTTTCATCGCCCGATGACCACATTTTGATTGAAAATATCATGTGGTAAATCGATGTCGCGAAGTGGTGCCTGCCACCGGTGCGCATAAACCACTTCGATGCTATTCCGCCGCCATTCCTCTGGCACACCTCTTGCAACTTAATCACCATGCCAAAGCCACTTCACCGCCACCCCACTTCAGTGCACACCTTGGCTAAGAGTGACGCAGAGTACCACGGGGAATCAAATTGACTCCGGGGAACACCGGCCGAAATGGTATGGGGTTTAGATTCGAAGTTATCCAATATAAACTGCCTTGATTGAACACCCAGAAAGACTCAATTCAGTTCCTTAGAACTAAGACTATACCAATAGGTTGGAGTTTATTCAACAGAACAGGGTGCCATACTCTGTCAAAAGCCTTGGAAATATTTGAAGCAACAATGGTTAAAGACACGAGGAGGTCATCAGTAGATATTTTTGGTATAAAGTCGTACTGCCTGTCGTGTACGATTTGGTTATATTCTAGGTATTTCATCAGCTTTCTATTAATAATTGTCTCATGATTTTGGAGAGAATGGAATAGATTGCTATTGGGAACTACAGAAGTCAACCATTGTTGTTAATAACTTGGCCTATGCCTTGATTTCCAATTGTGTGTTCAAGGTCGGCGTTGCTTGGGCCGATCTGTGCGTTTTGTCACACATCAAAACAATCGATTCCAGCGAAACGGCATATAAAACTCGTCCCTGTTGTCTTGGTCTGCGTCTTCATTTTGAGCGTAACATCCCGGCGAGAAATGAAGGGATTCAGAAAAGGTACTGAATCGCTCCTTTTGAAGCAGAGGAGTGCTTCTCTTATAGTCCGGTAGCCGACCGTAAAAATGCTTGGCTCATAGGAATATTGATGAAACTTGGCCATAAGGCAGCATTCATTCGGGCAATAACAATGCGCCGTGGCAACCCTATGAGACCGGTTGCAAAAATGAATGAGAAGGGATTTTGCAATGCAAATTTGACTCATTTTCTTGGCTCATCGGGATATTGATAATTCTTGCGTCAATAGATAGGTTTCAAAGCCCTTGTTACGAAAACAATGGGTTGCCAGGCGAAACCGGTTGCAAAAGTCCCGGCAACCCACCCCAAAGGTTGCGAGAAATTATATTTTTCGAGCAATTGATTGCAGGTAAGTTTCAACGCGTCTGTGTTAAATATTCGTTATTAAAAACAATATTTTATTTCAACTTGTACCAGTTTCTTGGAAGAAAAAAGAAAATAGCTTTTTGCAAAATAGTTTTCAGTCATTTGTTATTAACAAATTTAAAAAAGAATTTTTTTTTTAATTTTTCAGATTCTGTAGTTATTTTTAATGATAAAAAAATTTTTATTTAACTTTTATTGAATGTCCTTTCATCTTTTAAGTTTTAAAATCGTAAACGTTTCTTTAAATTAGTGAGTTGTGCATATGCACAAAATTAAAAATCAAAAAGAAAAAGTTGATATTTCACAAATGTTTTATGCAAAAAATTAGGAACTATTTCCTAATTTTTTGCATAAAACATTTGTGAAATATCAACTTTTTCTTTTTGATTTTTAATTTTGTTTTTATCTTTTATAAAAAATTTTAATCAATAAAATCATTTTTTATAAGTTTTTTTTAACCAATAAAATTCGTATCAACTAAAACAATCAACAGTTTGTCTTTAGACTGTTCAATCATTATAGTGTGTAAATAAATAAATTTCGTTTTAACCTCAGACCACATTTTCCAAACACAACGCTCCTTTTTCTTCCTAATCTTTATTATCATACAAGAAATTTAACAAGAGTTGAATATAAAATTTTTTGTCATGATAAATAACTACAAAAGCTGAAAAAATTAAACTTTTTTTTCAAATTTGTTAATAACAATTGACTGAAAAATATTTTGCAAAAAGTTATTTTCTCTTTTCTTCCAAGGAACTGGAACAAGTTGAAAAATAATATTGTTTTTAATAAAGAATATTTAACACAGACGCGTTGAAACTTACCTGCAATCAATTGCTCGAAAAATATAATTTCTCGCTACCTTTGGGGTGGGTTGCCGGGACTTTTGCAACCGGTTTCGCCTGACAACCCATTTTTTTCGTAACAAGGGCTTTGAAACCTATCTATTGACGCAAGAATTATCAATATCCCGATGAGCCAAGCAAATGAGTAAAATTTGCATTGCAAAATCCCTTCTCATTCATTTTTGCAACCGGTCTCATAGGGTTGCCACGGCGCATTGTTATTGCCCGAATGAATGCTGTCTTATGGCCAAGTTTCATCAATATTCCTATGAGCCAAGCATTTTTACGGTCGGCTCCCGGACTATTAGCCTTGCCTTACATTTCTTTTTTAAGATTGCATGTCCTAGCGGAGAAGCGATTCAATTAAGTTTATTTGTAACAATTCGAAAGCGATTAATAGGAATACAGAAGGAAGCACAATTGGCTCGGATCCCTTATAACCAGGACGTGGGAAAAAGCTTTTTGGGTCGAAATTCCTGAAATCGATCACCAAAAATTGAAAATATTCAAACCAATTTGAAAACTAGTTCATTTGAAAGATTGGTTTGAATTGTGTAAATTCAGCAAATATCATGAAAAAATATTAATAATTAACAAAGTTATAAATAATTGAAATTTTGTGTAATTTTTTTTTCAAAATTGAATATCTCTGAGCGTAATTGACCGATTTTGAAAAAATTTAGTGCGATTGAAAGAGAATGAAATGAATTTTTCTAATGCTTGGTAAAAAACGAATAAAAGTTATTTTTTTATAATTTTTACATAAAAAGTTAAATTAAAAATTAAAAAAAGTGAGAAAGGCAATAAGTGATAGTGATCTTATAAAAAACATCTGAAAGAGCATTTAATAAAGCTTCCATAGCCGTTGAGAAATTGTCAGGCACGCTATTAGTTTTCAAATTACAGCCATTTGTTTATAATAGTGCACGCGTTCGGCGCGCCAACGGCGCCTCCGCGGGTCGCCTGAACCTCAGCGCGTACAAACTCTTACTTATTTGGTGAAAAGTAACAATTAAAAAAATAACAACATATGACATCACGTATTATTATTATTATAAATATTATTATGTACAATAAAATATACACAATGTATCGAAAATATTGAATTATGCTGACATAACTGCCGTCTCGAAATTTTTAGCTCTAGAAAATTCTCTACAGATCATCGATTTCAAATTGTGCGGTATGAACGAATGAAATTTCCGAGTGTTTACAATGCGATGTGCGTTTTCAAACCGCTTTGACAACCTCTTTGCAGCCTTCAATTGATCGTCCTTGCTGCAAAATGCGAATTGTATATTGTCGAAGGATTTTTTAGCCCAATCAAAAAGTTCACGTGGTGACGTAATTTGGCACACATCCCTCAAACTAGCCCTGTAAGCCTTCCTTTTCACTGTTCCTCCTACTCCATCACAAGGACCTTTACCGTGTGAAGTCGCATAAAAGTGCCATTCTGCCTTGATTTTAAAATCTTTATCGTGATGTAAAAGATTGATAAAAATTTTTTGTTTTTATATTGCGAAGCTGCTCCATCTGAGAAATAAATTATTTTTTTAACGTTTTTCGACCCGTACTGCTTCTTTAAATAAGAAATCAAGGTCCGGTTGAATAAATGCACAGCAACCGCATCATGTTTTTCGCTATCTCCGATAATAACAAAACAGTGTGGCTCAACATCGTCGCCTTTTTTAACATAAACGACGTGTGGCTTGTGCATTTGCCCAATAATGCGATTGTATGGCATTCTGAATTTTGAATGAATAATTTTGTGAAAAATCAAGAGTCACTAAAAATTCGCCTCGCTTTAAATTTTCTTGAAGGTATGCAAAATATTCTGCTTGAGTTGTAGCGATGAAATCGTGCTTTAACAGAAGAGGCAGATATTTTCTTAAACTTTGAATGAACTTCTCGGTTGGCTCTTTCTGTTCTATGAATTCACACCTAAAAAAACAGTCAACGAATTAAATTAGTTCAATACGACTTCGTTGGTTAATGTGCTAATAAACATACCTGTCGACTAAGGTCCACTCTTTAAACTTCACTGTTTTATACCATGGTCGACTAACAAGTCTTTGGCCTTTTCGCAAAAACTGTCAAGACCTGGACATTTTAAGCATTTCAGCATATAACAATCCGTCTGTGGTGGATCGCAAACCATGTTATCAAGAGCCTCGTGATAAGTTTTTGAAAAAATACAACCCTTTGCTTTTAATGCATCTGAGAGTCCCGTGAGCTTTAATCTAACGTTCTGATGAATCATGCATACACAGACGTTGTGCATGCCCGCTTTAGTGTCGACTATGACACACTCCTTTGGTCGTAATTTCCGGAACGTGGAAACACTGACGACGATGTTTGGATATTTTTTGATAAACAATGCGTGCAATTCAGAAACAGTGTAAAGCAACAAGCGTTTTTGAATTTGCTCCCGCCCGGAATCTGTTTTAATCGAAACGCAATCTTTTCTGCCTGGCATCATACGACTCGATGTATCAGAACGATAAAACTCCTTCACTTTTTTAACGACGAAGACTGGTAATTTCCGACCTCGTTTCTTTGGTTTTCTTGTTTTGTAGCCCGCTTTTTTGCGCAATTGTTTCGCGTCCCAACCCATCGCATAAGAGACGTTGAAATAGTGCATCATATTACGAATACTAATTTCTAGCGGAAGTGTTGTTAATACTTCAACTTTTCCTGCGCGATTTTTCTCTCGAGACAATGCCTGCCGGATCTGTTCGACGTATGTTTCATCGAGCTCTACGCGCTTTGTTTTTTTTGGCGTAACCTGCGACAAATCCAAATCTTCTTCGCTATCGTATCGGCGCTTTCTGTCTGCGTGCGACGTTTGGAGACGTTTTGGCACTCTTTCTGGTTTATTTATCTCGATCAACGTTTTCTTTCGCTTTTTCTGAAGTAACTGCTCTTCTAATTTCGGGCTTTCGTAAGTTGGATCGAGACTTACATCATCTTCGCCAATCGATGCAGCTTCAGAGTCATAATCGCTTGATTTTTCAACCACAGGTTCAGGAATATTTCTAGCAGAAAAAATTATAACATCAAAAAAATATGCTCATTAAGTGTTAAAAAAATATAGGAAAATATCAAATTAATACCTTAAAACTGGTGCATCGGGAATGATATTACGTTGTGTTATTGCACGACGGCATGAATCACAAATGAAATATCCGATCAACTTGTGGTAATTGTGTTTCCAAGTTTCCTTAACCCTATCAACTTTATAAGAAACGCTTTTGTGCCTTTCTTTCCTCAGCGGATTACAACACAGATTATGCATTGTAACAGAATTCGTCGAATTAACGTTATTTTATCTAAAACAATTGCGTTAACAATGATAATGTTGGGCGCTTTCAGTAATGCAGGTTGCGTGCGCAATTGACTTATTCAGAAACACAAACTGAATAAGTCAATTGCGCACGCAACCTGCATTACCGAAAGCGCCCGTTGTTCACAAGTGTGTACACATGTGTTTTTATTAAATGTTTATACTTACGAAAAACATAATATTCGATAAATAATTCAAAAATGACACCATACAAATACACTTCAGCTGAAAGCACGTGCCCAGCGGGAAATGGGATCATATAGCCTGATCCAAATCAGTTGAGGTTTTCTTCGCGCATGTGGGGAAATGAAAATTGCACACAAATAAACATTGCGCACGTCGGGATAAGACATGCGCTTTATGTATTTTCCCATTTCCCCTTCGAAATCTGTTGTTATTCTCACTTTTCTGTTGTTATTCTCTCGGCGCATGGAAAATACGATTTTTGAGAAACCTCATCTCTTGGATCGGGCTCTACCAAGAAGCATGACGGTAGCCTTTTTTGGAAGGCGAGAATTCCTTCCTTTTCGCATTCCGCTCCATATCTTTTTTGTGCAGCCACTCACTCAGAGGAAGCACTAAAGGAAGGAAGCGTGCCTGAAAATTTCTCAACGGCTATGGAAGCTTTATTAAATGCTCTTTCAGATGTTTTTTATAAGATCACTATCACTTATTGCCTTGCTCACTTTTTTTAATTTTTAATTTAACTTTTTATGTAAAAATTATAAAAAAATAACTTTTATTCGTTTTTTACCAAGCATTAGAAAAATTCATTTCATTCTCTTTCAATCGCACTAAATTTTTTCAAAATCGGTCAATTACGCTCGAAGATATTGAATTTTGAAAAAAAAATTACACAAAATTTCAAATATTTATAACTTTGTTAATTATTAATATTTTTTCATGATATTTGCTGAATTTACACAATTCAAACCAATCTTTCAAATGAACTAGTTTTCAAATTGGTTTGAATATTTTCAATTTTTGGTGATCGATTTCAGGAATTTCTACCCTTTTTTAGATTTGATATCCTACTACTATAGTTAAAAGTCTTTATAAATTTTATTTTGCGTTGACGGCCATCCCAGTTCATTGATATAATGACTCTAAAAAATTTTGATTTTCTCTCTGGGACAATATATGTGTTCATGAAGACATTCCTTGGGTAGTGGCATAAAAGCGATTCTTTTGTGCTTTTGAAATTCCTTACATATTTTATTAAATAAAAATAATAATTCTTTCTTGAATTTCTCCTATTTTTTCAAGCTAATGTTTTCACGGAAACACCTTTAGGAACGACGACAGTCTTTTTTCATTAAACTCACTAGCCTTTCTAGTTGCGTTTTATTACTTACTACTTTTGTCCTACCTAAAAATTTGTTAATCACAATTATTATAAATAAATTTCAATTACATCTGTTATGCCGGATCCACACATTTGTCAAGTCTTGCCAAGCATTCGCAAATTCAAACGTGTGGATAAGGCGTTTGGCTTGGTTTGTGTACGCTTGGCGACGCTTGTGGTCGATCCGGTCGAGTGTGGATGTTCGGCAAACCAAAGCAAACGTTTGCAATTTGCGAACGCTTGCAAAGGAAGTTTGCGGCAAGCGTTTGTGATGCGTCCACACGTTTGTTTTAAGCAAGCGTTTTCAATTTGCGAACGCTCGCCAAGCCTTGACAAACGTGTGGATCCGGCATTATATTTAAATCGGTTTGCCTGCTTGTCGTGAACAAATAAACAATCGATAAAAGTGGATTATCAAACCGACAAATTTCGATTATAATCGACATTCACAATACCAAACTACTTAATCGACAATCGATAAATTAATGTCGTTTATCGATTAGCTATCGACAATCGCATTAGGGGCCTAGCCTGGTCGCAGGTGCACGGTAAAATCCTCTCAGGAACTGGTGACCAGATAAAGAGGCTGGATTTGGCTTCCTTGCTGAGTATTACATTGCGCCAACACCACTCCTACGGCTTTCGATTTCGTTTCTGCTAGAATATAAGAAGGACTCACCGTTTGGGCAGGTATGCTCCCCGGCATCGTACCACCTGGGGCCAGTTCATGCAATTCGACGTCGACTGAAGACGACACGGAGCGCGTTCAAAACCCTTACTATGGTGAACCATGGGAGTTTTTGAACGTCAAATAGTTATGCTAGTGGTTATGATGTAGTTAACCACGGAGTTTTTGAATTACGAAAGTTTACCATAATTAACCATAGTAAGGTCTCCGTTTTATGGAGCACAGGGCTCGCCATTCGAACATCTTCCGTTAGCTCCTTCCGAAGAAGTATCCCAGGGTGCACCGCGCGTACGTGGGATAGGACTTGCTAACAGAGCTGCCAGGTGTTCGTCTGCAGTGATTCTTCTCAAGTTTTAATACAACTGATAAATCGGGTTCCACCACCTTCCGAGGCCTTTGTTAGCCGTTTGCCCCTGAAATTATTATGAGTGAGTTTTTAGTTCGCAATTCAATCTTTTTGCTGAACCACCTTAATTAGATACCCGGTTCCTGGGGTATAGCAATATGATAAAAGAAACAATATTGCTGTTGGAAGATTTAATAGGAAAGATGTTTTGAACAATGGAAAAGCAAGTACAGCAAGTGTATTTACGATAGGGATGAAACGATACCACGGTATCGATATTTTTACACGATATAGTATCGTAAAGTATTGATACTTATTCGGTATATTTTGAGAAGTATTTGTAAAATTTAGGATAAATAGAAACAGCAACAAGTATTGATATTCTTTATTGTTGATACGAAAACATAAGTCCTAACTTCTTTATTGATACAAAAACATAAATGATTCTATGAAAAAATTTTCTACCTGTTAAACGATTTCTGGATGCAGTGATTGTTGCGCTTGCTTGGGAAAACAGCCTTTCGCACGGTACAGAGGTACCGACAATGTTTAAAAATATTTGCGCTTGTTTATATAATAATTGGAATACGGGTTTTAAATCCTCCCATTCCTCTAACGGGTTGGCTTTTAGAGCGCAAACTGGATTAGCCAAATAAATTGAAACTTCATCGACTTAGCACGCCGCCGCTTTTGGCCAACTGCAAGTTGTTTGTGATGTAACCAAAAATCGAAATTTTCGTTGGCGGTTTCTTCTTCAGATCCAGGTTGACATGGTGATATCTTCTTTAATAATGTTTTTTAATTTTTTTATCGCCCTCCCAAATGCACTTGCATCTTTAAAATGGAGGTTTTTGAAACGTGGGTCTAAAATTGCGGAACTGAAATTGGGTCTAAAATAGAGAACTAACAATACAAATTTTATTTTAAACGGCGTTGCTATTGCTAGTCTGTCTTCTCTCTGCCTGCAGACAGTTTTTTTTTCTCTCGGGCATAGAGAACCAAGCTGACCAACTACTCAAAACTAGGACCGGTATTCACAGTCGTTACTTAAGCATGGACTTAAGAATTTCTTAACTAAGTTCGTCTTATTTAAATAAGGCGAACTTAAGATATCATGTATTCACAGTCATGTCTTGAGGTGAACTTTGTTAAGCAATTGCTTATTGAGAATTTGTAATTTTAAGGAAATGCTTGAGCATTTCCCATGTTTTTTTCCAGTAATTCCATATTATTATGTCGTCTGCAAGGTTACTTAAGAAATTCCTTTTATTGTAGCATGCGCAGTATTGAACAATATATCTTTGATATTTAATGATGTTTTGGAAGATAATAAATATGATGATACTGCTGATGATGACCTTCATCCTAGTTTTCTAAATGCGAATAATAGAGATGGATTTGCGGAACGCGATGCGCTTGTTGCTCGTATGTTTAATTAAATAATTACCAAATATTGCGGGAAGGCTTTAGATGCGATTCAAATGTGTTTAATACATTTATAAACAATACAAGTATATGAAAATTTTTATTATTTTTTCATTTTATATTAAATATTACATTTAATTTTTGTTTAACAGTTAATAGTTTAAATTTCGACTTGAATTGATGAAAGTTTATTGTTTTACTTGTCTTTACTACTTGATTCTACTAGAAGTAATTCGGAAAGAGGTGCTGATGCAATGTCATAAATCCAAGATGTTAAATTTGAGGAGCATAAAATTGTAATGAAAAATCTCTACCCTGAAACTTGCGCTTGCATAATACCTCAAACATACAAGCAGTTGCAATTCTGGTGCAATAGGTAAACTCCGATTATTTATTCCAGCTAATCCTTCATGAATTTTTGGCAACTAGCGTACGGAATCTTTTTTAAATCGAAACCGTTTTTTAAATTCATTATTATCGTAACACTCAAAAGGATTTTGTCTGTCACGCAAAGATCTACGGATACATGAACCATTACCCTCTTCACCATCATCCACGTCACTACTACCTTTAATATCAGTAACAGACGAAAACAAGTTCATTTTTTCACACTATTATTAAAAAATCATCTATAGAAGCAATTTCTTGAGTCACCTTTGGAGACGACTTAAAAAATATATTCATTTTAAAGGTAAATAAGATCGTCTTATATGTCAATTTGCTTAAGCATCAACTATGAATACTTATTTGAATAAGGTTTGCTTGATTAAGTTCATGCTTGAGCATTTACTTAAGGCAATGCTTAAGTTGCGACTGTGAATGCAATCGACACCTTAAGCACGTGCTTAAGCACGAACTTTGCAATAAGCACTGACTAAGAATACCGGCCTAGGATCCCTGTGCTGAAAGTCGAGTCGTGTAATGTGACAATTCGTTTGAGTTGAAGAAAGTGACGTTTCAGTCGAATTACGACTCTCAGTACAGTGGCCTAAACTCAACTTAGCGCTTCCACTCTCTGGTTCCTGTGCTGAAAGTCGTAATTCGACTGAAACGTCACTTTCTTCTACTCAAACGACTTGTCACATTACACGACTTGACTTTCGGCACAGGGGCCTCAAAAATTCACAAAAAAAGATTCACAAAAAAAACATTTTTGTCAGCATAGATGGCTATGAGCGTATTATGTTGTCCATCAATGTGTTAAAGTGAAATCGTGACATTGGCATATCGATACGAGTACTTTTGACCGATACCTACTTGATACTTAGTTTCAAAGTATCGATACAAAAAGTACTTGGTATCGGAAGGGAAGTAGTGAGCAAGTACTTGTATTTATTCGTATCATTTCATCCCTAATTTACGAAGAGTTTTAAAGAGGACCACATAAAAGTACGGTTTTTGAACAAACCTCGTATATAAACATTTTTTTATTATTATTTATATCATATGAATGAAAAGATCCGAGCACACAGAAAGTTAACATTAATGTTATTACAAGAGAAATAAAAGAAAAATTAGAATATATGGAATAATCGCTCATATTCATCATCATAAATAGCTCCACAGCCTGTTATTGGCCTTGGCTTCCTGCAACATCCTCCTCCAGAACTGTCTTTCCCTGGCTTGGAGTCTCCAATTTCTTATACCTAAGGTTCGTAGATCCTCCTCTACGCTCATATTATGCCATTAAAAAATTAAACGTAATTAATCTTTTCATTTTTGCACTTATAAACTTGGACTCTTTTTCGAAAAAGATATTTCACTTCTTTGAACATGACGAAATATTGCTTGAAATATTATTGCAAACATTTCTAAAAATACTCGTCTCTTCATCTATAATATGCATACAACATTCAGCAACGTTTTCCTCAATATAATTTATTTTCGTTTTTCTTTGCAGTATCCAAAATTAAAAGAAGAACTATACGATCATAAGAAGCAGCTGGCGGATAAATTGTGTCTTCTCGATGAAATCGAATCAAAACTCAAAGAGAAAACTTCAGCGCATGAAAAATTGTGCAAAGTTATTCAGCAGTTAATGCTTAATACGAGAAATCTCGAAATGGAGAATAGTAGACTCAAAGACTTGGTAATTTTTCATATATTTTTATAATACATAATTAGTTTTTAACGAAATATTTTCATACATTTTCAGAGCACAGGTCAAAATGGCTCTCAATTAAAAGAGGTAAATAATTGTTCAATTGTCTATATTTATACCATATTTACATCTGGTCCCCTTTTCATAATTTATGAACAAAAAATTTAAAATAGCTTTTGAAAGAAACAAATATATTAATTCGTCGAGCAACTTTTATTCGTGAAAATTTAATTTAAACAAGAAAAAGTTATCGTATAAAATTACTGCATTAATTAAATATATTTAATTTAATTGTTAAAATATATGTGTTAACTTTAAGTTGTGTTTTATTCTGCCGCAGGATTTCTATTCTAACCAGTCAACAGGAATGTCTAAAACAACGAATGATCCTGATGCTGTTATTGAGATTGCTATTTTAAAATCAAAATTAGACAAATTAACAGAAGAAAAAAATGCTGAGATAAATAAATTAAAGTTAGAAATCAAGAAAAAAACTGCCAATTTACAGGTAAGCAAATGAAATTTTGTGACTAGTAAACTTATTTCATTATGAATGTTTTCTTTTCTGCTTTTTTTTAATAAAATTTAACTTTGCACGCGAAGTCTCCCTGTTTCCTACTTAGGGTATTTTAAAGGAATTCATATTTTTTATAAAGGAAAAGAACAGCACAAGGAAACAAAAATTAATTTATTACGGTTAGGCAAAGCCAATTAGATAGATAGGAAGTCTGCGTTATATGGGAGTGGCGTTATAAAAGTACCACGTTATATGAGTATCAATTCCAACAAAATATGCAAAGCATACCTACTTCTACGTTGTACACTTCGCTACTTTGCAACCTTTAAAAACTGAGTAGATACTTTTCTTAGTGACGGTTAGCTTTGTCGCGCCTCAAAGCGAACGTTTGTTTAGACGTTTCGCTTTAAGTCCAGTCGTTTTTATGACGAGTGGAACAAACGGACGAGAACGTATTGGAAATTCGCCGTTTAGTAGAGTTTGCTTTGTCACACAAACGTCTTCTTATATAAGTTTGCTATTGTCAAACATACGTCTGCTTATCTTGCGGCTGAAACGAAAATAAAAGGTCATATTTTATCACAATAGGTGATACAAAATGAAATTGAAACAATGAGCTGATCAGAAAAAGCGAACGTAAGTCGCCTTAAAATCGAGACGCACTTCCTTCACACCTGAACCCTCCCGCGTCCAGAAATTTCATGTTGAAAGGTCACGGGAGCGAACCCAACAGGCACTTACTTGGCTTAAGTTTTTGATGCTTTAAATTTCAGTTTCATAAATAATTAGTAGTAACAAGCTGGGTTGGTTAGTACTTGTGCGTACAATAAGATGGCCACATTGTCATAGAAATTAAGTGGTGCGATTTCCCAGCTCTACGCTCTGAAATTGTTAGTGTCATGGAAACATTTTTATCAACTGTTGAGATGACTTTTATCATTTATACATTAACAACGATGGTTTTTTGAAAGTTAACATAAATAATTTTATTACTAATAAAGGAGGGAGCTATTTCATCTGTTGCCCAGTTGGTCCAGGGGCGATAGTTTTTTGTTTAAAATACATTGTTGTTTTTGAGGTATTAAATCGAACATATGTACATTTCATGAAGATGGGATCGTAGAGCAAATCTACGCGAATAAATAACGCTTTTCCAAATCGCTCTTAGCCCAATCACTTTATACAAAAAAAGGCCAACTGGAGATTTTCCAGCGGGATTCTCTTTATTTTGGGGTCACAAATAATTTCCCAAAAGTCCAGTTACGAAGGGTCAAAGGTCACGAAAATTAGTTTTTCCCAAATATCTCGTAAATTATCGGTTTTACGTAAATTTTGGCTAATTAAAATTTGTTCGTGGGAGAAATCTCATAAATCATTTCGCGGTTCTTCGCAAAGAATAAGCTATTTCAATTTTCCAAAACTCATTTCTTCGCATTTTTAAGCCTTATTTCATAAATTTCGCAGTCAATTTTCACTACTATTATTAACTTTTTTTCACATTTTTCTAAGACCGATTTTTTACAAAACAAATTCATATAATTCCTACGATTTTTCTCTTAATTATAGCGTCGAAAAATACCAGGGCCAATGTATTTCAACATATAGGGTGCGGCATAAGTCCGTCAAGGGTAGGTTTTCGTGAAAAAAGTTTCGGGCAAAAGTTGCTCAACTTGGAGGGTAGAATCGTTTGCACACAAAATTCACCCCCACCCACTAATCTAATCTAAAATCTAAAATTTCAAAAATATTGGTTAACTACGTATTTTTTGGAAAGGAAAAGGTAGTAACTCTGGAAGTTGATATGGTGGAACTGTCACTTTTATAATTTTAGATAAGTGAGAGGAGAATATTTTGCGTACATTGCTACCTTATTGATGAAAATAGGTCATAGGGTCACAAAAATACATGGTGATATGCAAAACACTAAAAAAAACTTAAAAACGCCATAGCGGCTAAACCGATACGATTCCCCCCCTCAACCATCCCATACGATTTTTTGTTCGTCTAACTAACTTATCAACAGCCGGCCGCTTTATAAACTTAGCGTATACACTGTGTATATCTTCTTGGTTCTTTGTTCGAGGGCACTAACAAAGCAGCAGGAGCGGAGCTAAGCGAACGCTGACGACATATTGAAAATTGTGTTAGGAACCAATGAAATCATGCAAGGATGCGTAAATAGAATTGGCAGCTGGGCATCAGGCTACGGTCTGGCAGTCAACTCAGGTGAAACTGAGCAAATGTTATTCAGTGGGAAAAAGACAATCGTCAGTTTCATCCTCCCCAGTTTCAGTTTCCAACCAAAATGTCATTTTTCGAAATTTTGAAAATTTCAAATGTTTGGCCTAGGTGGGTCAAATAGGGTCTCAACAGTGGCGTGGCGTCTTTGGAAGCAAGGGATGCATTGCATCCCTTACAATTTCCTAAGAAATAAAAATAAAAATTCAAGTTTTAGCAATCAATTATTCTTTTCTTTTACAAAACTTTCCTTTTTTATTTTATCATTCTGAGATTAACTTTGTATTATTGCTCCTTTTTCTAGCCTCCACGGTTAGATATAAATTCATTGTCTCCAAATGGCCAATTAAACGGAAGCAATATTTTATGTTATGTCCATGAGCGAAAGTTCTCTCCTCCTTCTCTCTGAATTCTCATACGAAAATATTCTTATACGCAAAGAAAGAAGCAATTCAGATTTTGCATCCATACGAAATTTTGTGAGTACATTTTTTGTTGGGTGAGAGCGGAGAGAAGTTTTCTAATAAGATTGGAGGGAACTCATTTCTATGAGCAATCTAATTGGAAATGAATTTGTACAATGTGGTTTGAAATTAATGACTTAATAATTGTAGAAAATATTAATTAGGAGTAATTAATTAATTAATTAAAATAAAAAAAAGTTGTTTTGCCTGTTATTTAGTTGGTGCGATTTGTTTTGTGAGTTAAAAATAGTGCAAGTAGTTTCAAAAAGTAAGTTTGAAAATAAATGTGGATAAATTGAAAAATATTTATATATTATTTATGTTAGTTTTTTTAGTTTGTTTTTGCTGTATTAAATATAATGGGTAATGTTGATGGTAAGCATTTTTGCATAATGGACGATTTTTTGCCAATTATTGCAATTATTTGTGATGAAACCACGGATATTTTCTGTAGATCTATGTTGTCAACCACTCTGAGATACATTTCTTCCTCTGGTGACACGAAAGAAACATTGATTAGTTTTAAAAATATTTGCGATGATAGAAGAGCAGCTCGTTTGCATGAACATGTAGTTCATGTTCATGTAGTTCGCATGTTATGACGGAGCTTCAGTTATGACGGGTGAAGTTAGAGTCAAAGAAACTTCCAAATGCTCTTTTTGTAAACTGCTTTGCCGCCGCTTAAATATTGTTTTATCGAAATCATGTGACAAGATTCGTGAGTGCCGAATCTTCTTTCAGTCAATCACAGGTTTCTCAAATTTCTTTAGTCACTCAACTAAACGAACCGCTATTCTCGACTTGTTTTTAAAGCGAAAACTTCCACAGCTCACACTCGTTGCGATTTCAATGGGAGACTTATTTTATCTATTCATGATAAAATATAGTTAATCTCAATACTCCTTTTGAATATATAACGTGCATCCGCGGAACGGAGTTTTTCCATACAAATTTTGCCACATTGCATCCCCTAAAATTCAAAGCACGCCACGCCACTGGGTCTCAATCGACTCAACTCGATGAGAAGATCACAACGGTACTCATTATTAGTTGTACATTTGTATACTTCACAAGTAATAAGATACTAGTGGGGCCCCTGTTTGAACACAAAATGTAAAATAGCAAAAATATCAAAAACAAAACGAAATTCTCTTCTGTAAAAAATTTCAAGCAAAACAACAGAAAATAATAAATTCTCTTCTCTTTCTGATAGTGGCCCCTGTTTTTAGCTAGAGGGCCACTGAAATTTACATGTTATCAGATTTTATGTGGTATCCTGCCTTTATAAAACTTCTCTGTATACAATATTATCTGTGAAAGTTATATTTTCAGATGTTTTTCCTTGTCTAGAGCCATCAACAACTTGAATTTTTTGACAATAACCTTGTTTTGCTTTTGAACAGGTGGTATACAACTGATCGAGACCGAAACATGGTTCTGGTAGAAATAACCCTACTTTTTCAAAAGTTTGTTGCTGAAGAGATCTTGTTGTTGTTTTTCACTTTACTAGGAAACCCAGTGAACCCCATAGGACGGGGTTTCTTACTGGTCCAGCCTAACAGCTATATAGACCATGATGCGAGGATTTATAAGTGATTTCGGCCAATAGAACACTCTCTCTTTTAATGAAGTCTTTTCCTAGCGCCGGCCAAGGCGGGAAGGACAGGTCGTCAATGTGATGAAAGCTAAATGTCTAACGTGAACTTATAACTAGATTTATTACTGAAGCATTACAGAAAGTTAATCCACATTTAAGCTGCCGTCATTGGTTTAACAAAGAATTCATAGGTTGTCCAAGATAATTAGATAGAAATTTTAGCCTCAGATAGGAAATTCGCAAGTTCAGAGATTTTTCACATGTCAAAAGGAGCTACTACTTCCAGAAGCCTATTTGAACGATTGATTAACGGGTATTTAATCCTGATATCTTGGAACTTACTGCAGTTAAGAATGATATGTTCCGCGACATTTTTTTGTTACATATTGCACAGTTCTCATCCGGAATGAGTTTCCAAAAGGCTAGTCTGGCAGCGTCGTAAGAGTGTCGGTAAGAGAGTCTGTTTAACATTCTGAAGATTTTCGGATTGAAGGCTAGATTTGAGAACCAAGGAGACTTAGGTAAGGACAGGAAGATCCCAGCAAAGAATCTTCCTTTAGTCAAGGATGCTTCCTGGTAAACTCTATTCCACTTATTTTTTACCTTGAGAGTCACATTGAGGATCAGGTCCTTCTGAGTTAGCTTGTGAGCGAAAAACTCTCCAATGGAGGTTGCAAGACCGGCAAATTTGTCAGCTCTTTCATTCTTCGGAATCCCAACGTGTGATGTGACCCAAATAAATTTAACAGAATCAAGGTTATTTGCCATTCGCAAAATAGGGGAAACTAGGTGGTTTTGTGTTTTTTGTCCGTTAATATCAGACAGCTGTTTAGACTATCAGTGAGGATAATGATGTCCTTAAGTTTTAGTTGAACAGATTTTAAACCTTGAGCCATCAATTGAGTTAGCAGCCATTAACGCAGCGGCACAAGAGTTGCGAAATGCTAGCTATCTTTCCCAAAATGTTTGGAAACATATACAAGATGAAAAATTAGCTCATCGGTATGGAAACGATCTTGAATTTTCAATTGAACTTGGAAAAATTTCGAAGAATCAACGGGAGGATCAACTTCTTAATGGCCCTTATTCTGGTTGTCACTTCACCATAGTGAGAAATGTCACCTTTAAATATCAAATGAGAAAAATCTCACAAACATCAAGTGAGAATAATTGTCACTGAAATCGCCGTTTCTCGATATCAATGACAACTCTAATTCGCCTTATCTCACTGAAATGTTACTTTTTTAAAAAACCATAATAGCATTTTTGTCTCACTTCAAAAATGACAAATGGACCATAAGTGAAAACCACAATAAGGGCCAATTTATTTGAGAGTAGAAAAAACACTGAAATTCTTGTGCATTTACGTCGACTTCCACGTAACTTACCACTGTAAAACTTTTTTAATAGCTTACTAGCTTTTCTTGAATAAAGTGATTTTTTAAACTACTTTTACATTTTTTTCGGTCTTTCTTTTTGGTATTTCAACCTTTTAGTATTTTGACTTTTTGGTATTTTGACTTTTCGGTAATTTGTCTTTTCGGTGTTTTAACCTTTCGGGATTATGTCTTTCGGTATTTTGTCTTTTTGGTCTTTCGGGTTTCGGGATTTTGTCGTTCGGGATTTCCATCCACATCCAATCCGACCTCAAAACCACAAGATTCTAGCAATATCTTGGAAATGCTACCCAAGGATATAGTCTCTACAACCACAGACCTTCCCCTAGATTAACCTTCAGCAAGGACTTCTCCGTCGAAATATCCTCAAGAAGGGAGGGGAGAAACGACGTTCTGAAGAAGTTTGATAAATGGATATTCACTGTCGCGTCCAAGACATCAGAGATCGTCGAAGCAGGCGTCTACCAAGAGCCCACTAAAAGTTCACTGTCATAGTAACTTGTTATGAATAATTTTCATGAAGTAGCTAAGGAAAGAAATTTTAACATCAATTTAAATAAGTCTTAAGCTATGTTCTTTAATAAAAGAAGACCTCTATCTCTGATGTTAGGAGGAGAAATGATACCTAGTGTCAACAAAATCAAATTTGTAGGTTGGTTGTTCACTAAAAATCTTAAGAGCAAATTACAATATAAAGAGGCCTTAGATGCTATGAATAAAAATCAGAGAGTAATTGACATACTCAGTAAAAAAACATGGTGCTTCCCCAAATAGCTGCTTAATGCTCTATAGATCTTTAATAAGATCAAAAATTGAATATTCGAGGGCACTGTCCTTTGATGAATCCAAATGTCTGGAAACAAAAATTGCTACAACCTGTAATAAATTCCTAAGGAAATGTCTGGGCTTAACACCATCGACACCCAATCATGTAATATACGCTCTGGCGAATGAGATGCCTCTTTACTTGAGAGCTGAGTTAATCACTGCAAAGGATATTGCCAGGCTTAAAAAATTGATACTGACTTCAAAAATTCTTTAAATTTAATATCTCTCTCAACACCTATGGAAAAAGTTTGGCACAAGTACTCTGAAATTTTCAATCTCCTTAACACCGAACCTACAGTGATACCTGATGCAAACAATCTGTCCTTTGATCTGTCTTTCCTTGAGGGTCTTGGAAAAAAGACCAATGTTTCCAAAGATGTAATTCAAGAACTTATGTCAGAAAAAAGAACTACTTTTTCCCCAAACTCCCTTATTATTGCAACCAATGCACCCATCATAAATAATGTGGTGGGTCTGGGCATTTTTTGACAACCCACAAGAGGAGTTAATGTCACGACCCTTCTGGACCATGTCAACTCTTTCTGCTGAATTACATGCAATCAAAATGGCTTTAAATTTAGCACACAGCTACAACTTTAAAAAAATTATAATCCTTACAGACAGCCTAAACAGCTGTAAAGTTCTCAAAAATGGTAAGAGAATGCAACTGGTTTCCTCCATTATATCATTAGCACAGTCTTATGAAAATGTCCATCTAGTCTGGATTCCACCACACTGCAATAGCAATATCTGGGTGATGTATTCTTTCACAATTTAAGTTTTGAGGACCTTGGTCCTAAATGTTAAAATACAAATTAAAAAATGAATGGAACAGGAAGTTCCAGAAAAGCTCCACCTCCAAGGGCAGATTCTTTGCATCCATTTTTCCTTACCTACCGGCTGCTCCCTGGTTCTCAAAAATAAATCTAAAACCCAAAATTTATTAACAGAATCCTTACAGGACAGACATATGATGATGCCCGATTGGCCTCCTGGAAGGTCATCTCAAATGATCTCTGCAGTACTTGTAACATAAAAAACAATGCCGAACACGTCTTATTAAAATGCCTTAAATACACTTCTGTTAGAATTAAATATGACAATATAAAAAATGCAAAGAGACTTTTGGTAGTGCTCACTCCCTTTGATACGGATAACATAATTGACCTTGCAAAGTTTTTATCAGAATCAAAAATCCTCATCTAAGTGGAGGTGAGGGCCACTGGTGAAATTGGCAATCCGCTCCTCCCCCCAACATTCTTGGAAAACAAGTTGACCACTCTGTTCTTTCAGAGTTTGGCAGGATCGGGAAGGGTAAACCTCATGAATATATATTAACAATCAAACAAGAGATAACAAAATGTAAATTAAACAATGATACCCATGTATCAGCTAGCTCCTTATATAGAGTCTTGTTGGTCAAGCCATTCTCCTAAATTCAAGAAAACAATTTTACTAATTATCTAGGCTTTTGAGCATACTAAGGAAATCTTGCATTCAATTCAGTTATAGCGTCTGAAGACCTTGCGTAGACTGGTTAAAGATTTCTGCCTGAAAGTTTCAAAAAGAGATTGATTTATCACTCACACATGGTAAATTGCGAACATTATCAGTCATTGACATAATTTTTCTTAACATAGACTGCCTTTAAATCAATAAGTTAGGTTAAAAAACTAAAAAAAAAATATGTTAAAAACTAAAAAACTGACTTGACCAGGACCTTATGAAATAAAAAGCTTCCTAAACATACAGAAGATTATCCCCACTGCAACTAGCCTTCTTGCAAGGGAGGGACATATCAAAGAGAGAGTAAAATCAAGTTAGAAGGCAACCTCAAAAAAATTTTAAAATAAAAAAAGGAAATAAAGAAAATCACAGTTTAAGGTCAATGTGGCTGTGTAAGCCGAAGACCTGTAGAGACCCAAAAGGGGTACACCACTGACATATAGAATGGACTGCTCATCAGGAAATTTTCATGGCACCAATTCGTTCCATAGTTGACAAACCTTACGTGTAAACACGTTACTTACTTTTGTAAATTAAAATTTTTTATATTCGTTTTTGGACGATGGGAACAAAATAAATTTTTGTTAAAAAAAATTACAAATGCAATTTTGATGTTATTTCCCTTTTAAAATGCTTTTTTTCATTAATTAAAAATATTTATGTTAAACCATGCGAGTTCTCTACCCCTGTTTCATCTAAATGTCAGTGATTCCGGGTCTTATGGCGAAACGAGACAGAAATAAAAACATCTCTATACCCGTCTATTTTTTGTAAACATTCTGACATTAGTTCAAAGGAAGAAATGGAACCAGGCAACTTCAATATCGTGCAGCCGTTGTGGCGGTTTTATTTTAAATTTCGCTTAAAATCATTCCAGAATTTTATTTACCGTTCTTATTTTACTGCGTTTGCAGTTTTTGATTGTCAAATTTTATTTTCTCAAGTTTGCCACTATCTGATTTTATTTCTGCCAGTGAACTCTTAACACGAAATTTAACAAAATTTAAGTTCGGTGACAAAGAGGCTTATGGATGAGCGAGAGGACTATACTTTTCTATACTTTTTGGTGCCATGAGTTTGAATGGGAATAATGTCTGAAGAGCAGTCCATTATTATATGTCAGTGGGGTACACTAGCACAAAGGTGCTAGTAACCTTAAAACAACAACAACAAAAACAACGAAGTTATGGCATCAAAACTGCGCGGCCAAATCACACCGTCGCACCAGTCGCACCGACTGCAGCCATTCACCAGGCAAATCAACATCCTGTTAGACCGAAAGCCGACCGCTGAAAAACCTATGTTATCGGCAAGAAGAAAACAAAACCTATTGTAAGTAACATTAGAGATAGGAGAATACTTGAGGCGTGGTGTGCCTAATCTAAAGTGTGGCCCACGGTGAGAAATTAGGTAATATTAGTGGTGGTTTTTTAGTCCAAACCTATGTTATCGACAAAGAGGATAATTTTTTTTTAAATTGAAGTATACACCTAGTAATTACTAAAACGCATGGTGTGTCGCGCCCTGGCTGTGGCCTAACCCCTGGCAGACCAGAATTTATACAATTTTTTTTATGAAAAATGATTAAAATCGCCATATCTTCCGAACGGTCACTCGTAGAGAAAAAAGTGTAAAGAGCTCAAGAGACGTTCCGTTATCGCGTATTTAACTCCACCTTGATAGTTTCGGCCCTAATTTAAGGGATCCTTGCAAAAATTCCGAGTAACAATCCTCCCTTCCCTTCTTCCCTTGCAATTCTCTTGATAGGCCAATTACTATTCTTACAAGCTTTAATTTGCGCAAATTAATCCTCAGAAGAGTCAATTTAACTAATAAAATCGTTTTCTGAAAAAAACAAGTGTGGTGCACGCTTCAAAGTACTGATTAAGCAAAGGGGGCTAACCAGTTGTCGCAAAAAACGAAAAATGAATAAAATGTGAAAATACCGTTACGAGATTCAGTTAGGAATTCTTTCTAACAATACTCTTAACTCAAGACATCTTTTGTTAAAAGTAAGAAAAAACCGCCACATCTTATAACGGTAAAGGTCTAAAAAAACGAGGGGGCTATCTAGTTGTCGCGGAGTGTATTATGCTATGGACACACATTTGGTATCGATACTATGGTATTCAAATACCACGTAGTATACCAGATGTGTGTCACCTAATACCAGGTCAATACCATTTCAAAAACTTGGTATACTATCATTCGACGTGGTATCGAGATGAGCCAATTTTTCTTGGTTTCCTTATGCACAAACCTGGTATAGTGACCTTTTAACTGCTGATAACGCCATTATATAGAATCAGAAAATAAAAACAACTCATTTTTCCATTTTAAAAATTATATTTTTGAGTAAATAAAAATTTAGCTGTGTTTTTGTTGAAAAAAAAAGAAAAATTTTTAAGTGTAAAGTTTTACTTTCGATTTCAAGCATATTTATTGACGTAAAAGAGCACAAACTAATTCGTTTTCCATTTTTAAAAGCTTTACAAATAACATTCAGCTGAGAGCTGTCAAATGTATACCACAAAAAGGTATGTGTCAGGGGTTAGTATACTATGTAGTATAAAACAATTTTGGTATCGATACCATGGTATCGAATCTACATGTGTCTCCATAGCATTATCCTCTCTAGAAAAGATTGGTGTTCGAAACAGTGACATAAGGCCGTATCTGATCCAATGCAGCAACGCAAGCACAAGTATTTCTATTGACTCACCCCCTACCCTCCAGCCCCCGCTTTCGCGTACAATACGAATACGCCTTTATTGTTTGCGAATTTCCTAGTTCCGGAAAGTTTTTACGGCTAAAAAGTTAATTACTAAGTTTTCATGCAGAGTTTACTCAGTCAGATTAAGCGTCCATTACTGGGTTTCCATGCAGAGTTTACCCTGAGTTTACTTAGATTAAGCACCCATGGAAAAGGGGGTTGAGTAAAGTTTCGCTAAATCCAAGTAAACTCAACGAAGCCCGGGTTTTGCATATCAGTGTGTTTCATAATCCTTGACTGCAGATATACTAAGGGCGACTTAATGCCTTAGCGGGAAAGCCAGGAGTCGACGAAAAATGAAACTATTTCTTAGACCGCAAGCAATTGTGAAAGGAGTAAGATTATCCCTTTCGTAAGTTGCATGCGAACGAAAGAGAAAAAAGTGTTGAAGTTGAACGAAAAGTTGAACGTGTAGAACAGGTCCTATGTAAAACCGATATACGCAAAATATTTTAGCATATTTTCTAAATGTTGCGTAATGTTTTAATGTTCCAATGAATCACATTTTTGTACGATGATACCCTTGTATGGAGAAATATTAGAATTTATTGGACATAGCACATAGGTCATATGTTAGCAGCGCACATTATTATATTTTGTAAATAGTGGAGTCAATGAAGACATTTTCTCGGAAGTCCTCAGAAACAGCTCCGATTTTGATGATTTTTTTTAAATTTTTGTTTTTTTATATTATTTAAAATCAGAAACCTTTTGAAGTGGGGAAATAATTATTTATATTGTTTAAACATTATTTATGATATTTGTACAGGGTATATTGCATAAAGTTACATAGCGGACGTCTGTGGATAGGTTTTGGATAGACGAACAAAAATTCGTATGGGTGGGTGGGGCAAAATCGTAACGGTTTAGCCGCTAGGGCGTTTTAAAATTACTTGTCTATAGTTTTACATATCACCCTGTTTTTTTGTAACCTTACAGCCTTTTTTCATGAGTAAGGCATCAGTATACGCAGAATACTCCCACCTATATAAAACTGTAAAAGTCAAGGCCCTACCCTATCAACTTCCAGAGCCATGCGTCATCAAAGTCAAAAAATCGGCTTTTCTTAACTAAAATTTCAACTAAAACCACCTTTTTCTCCAAAAAATACGTAGTTAACTAATTTTTTTTTACAAAATTGGAAAGCTTGGACAATTTCCTATGAATAATGTTTAGAGAATTTTTATCCTCCGGCTTTTATTTTTGGAGTTATAAGCAATTTCGATGTTAAAATTGCCAAGCTTAGGTGAAAAAGTACTAAAAAAGGCAGAGCCAATTCTAGCATTAAAATTCGACTAAAAAGACATATTTTGAAAGAAATTGAGATCTTATGTCTCCTCTATAACATAAACTAATAATCCTCAAAACACATGCACTTGTTTGTTATCCAGGGTCTCCACTGGACATTTTAATGAAAATTCCCTATAGAAACTCGTACTGTAAAAAAACGAACGCGAAAAGTGCCATCGACATTTTTGCTTATGATTTCGTAAAGCAGTACGCTGCTCAAACGAAAAATCACAACTTTTTCGGGCTTAATGTAGATATTTCTGTTGTATGTTCTTAAAAAATTCTTTTTTATATTTTACAGAATTTGGTCAACACAGAACTATGGGAAAAAAATCGTGAAATTGAAAGATTAACAAAACTTATTAATAAATCGAATAACTCTCTGCCATGCAGTCCTGTCCATGAGATCGATCAACTTCAGTTATCCTTCACAGACACTGAATATTATCAAGCCTTAAAACGGAATAAGCACTTACAAGAAAAAGTAGACATTCTAATACAAAAATTAGTAAATGTATCGGACAGAAATACAGACCCAATTATTCAGCAGTTAAAGAGTGAAATAAATGAAGCACGGGAAGAAGCAGATAAAGCAAACCGTTGGAGAAAAGACTGTGCGGAATTTTGTGCCATTCTCACATCTAGACTAGAAGAATTAGCTGGTTTCCTAGACTCACTTCTAAAACAGAAAGACGTATTGGGAGCTCTTGCTGCTGATAGAAGACGTGCCATGCGTAAGGCTATAGATAAAAGTTTAGATCTTAGCAGAAGTCTAAACAATAATATCACATTGTCTATTAGTGGTATTTCACTTGCTGAACATAGCTTAGCACAATTGAGCAATATCTCAGGAATATTAGATTCAAGCTTAGAAAATAAAGAGAATAAGGTATCTTTAAAGGATCAAACAGAGTTAATTGAAAATCTTAAAACTGAAGTTAAGGCCCTTAAAAAAGAACTTGATCGCAAACGTTTAACAGAATACTGTAAGAAAGAGCGTCGTAGTCTTCCACCTTTAATTTTGGATAATCAATCAGAGTCCGAAGCTTGGTCTGAGCCCGATCGAAACGTGTCTTTGCAACGAATAGGTTTGGAGAACTCAGTATGTGCTAATCAAAACAAAAAAGAGGAAAACGCGGTGACTAGCTCTGAAAGTGGGACTGATACAAATCGAAAGTCAAAATCAAAGGCCCACGAAAAAATAAATCAGTTAGAACACATAATATCACAACACGAAAATCGTATACTTGAAGCGCATTGTGAATTGCTCAAAAATGATGATAAGCTTAAGGAAGAAAATCAAAGATTCATGGAAATTAACCAGGAATTAGAAGAGTACAAAAAAGTTAATGGTATGCTAGAGATTGAAATTGCAAACTATAAATCACATTTTGATAAGATAATTGCGGAACAAGAAAACTTAAAGCGTAATATTGAAGAGAAAACATCTGTAATTACCAAAATTACTGAAGAAAGGGATCAATTACATATTGAAGTTCGTGTATCAGAAATGAAAATTGAAACTCTTAAGACTGATATTGAAGAAATTAAAACTAAACACCAAAAAGAAATAGCAAACATTGAAGAAAGAGAACGAGAGAAATTGAATAATCTACAAAGAGAATTTTTGCTAAAACTTGAACAAAAATTGAAAGAACAAGAAGAAATACAGAGAGAGCAAATAAATCGTGAGGCACGACATATTTATGAAGAAGCCAAACGTAAATTGGATGAAACTAATAAGCAACTTGTTGAAGCTCAAAGTACAATTGATTATCTCAGAGAAAATGAGGTTGAGCTTAGTAATAGTTTGATTGATAAAGAAAAGTCGATGCGAAATCTCAAAAAGAATCTAGACGAGTCTACATTGCAAGCCTCGAAAGCTATTATTGAACGAACGAAAGTCGTAAAAGAAAAACTACTCTTGGAGAGTAAAATTCAAGAGCTCATAGCTAAATTAACTGCTCTCGAAGAAGAAAAATCGAACTTAACTATGAAGATGTCGCAACTTGAGAACATGAATTCACTTTTACATAAGAAAATATTAAATTACTCAAAGAATAATTATACAACTACTAAACACATGAGTGATGGTTCACATTCTGGTTATACATCAGAAGAAGTTCCTATGGCAACTCGTGGCGCTACCCAAAGGTTGGAGAACTCGTCTCCAGATTTGGGAATTGAAAGTGATGCTGGACGAACTTCTAGTGTTGAATTATCATCTGCACAGGCTCCAATGTTAAAAACTATTGAAATTAAGGGTTCTATAAAGGAGGACGCAGAGGCTGGTATGTGTATTTTTTATAGTTTATTTCGTTGAGCTATTAGAATGTATTTTATAATGTCTGTTATTGTTTTTATCATATTAATGTGTTAATGGCAAATTATAACTTTTGAACAACAACAACTCAAAATTAGTCTATATAATAGGATAAGTGAGAAAGGATTTTTTTTATTTGAAACATTTAATGTTATTAACGACCGAAAATAATTTTATTCCATAGCTGCTAATTCGATAGGAAATATGTAATTAAAGGCTGTTTCCGTATTTATTTAGATTAAGGGATTTGCGTCGCTAATTAAATAAGAATAAGAAGTTGTCAGAGCTAAATTTAGACCGAAAGCTAGCACCAAATGTGATTTCGCTGAAAATAGGGTCTTAGGTATTTTTTGAGTGTAGAAAACGATAAAAAAATCTTTGCTGCTCTAAATAGTCCAATCAATCTACAATAGCTCCTTGTAAATTTAGCGTTAATTGCCAACAGGAAACAAAAAATATGGTTATATAGGAAAAAAAATTCTAAAAAAGATAGCGTTTTTTGTTTTTGAATTTGGCATGGCGAACCTAACCTAAAAAATTCCGGAAAGTGAAAAAAACGCTTTTTTGCAAATAACAAAAAAACTTGAGCTCAGATCCATAAAAATCAAATTATAAAGTTGTAGGTATTCAAATTATCTTTCGATTGATATATACAAAGTTATAGGTTCGAGCACAAAACATGGAGATAACTGCAAAAAACTGTTAAAATTCACGTTTTTTTAATTTGCTAATAACTTTTGTTTAACGCAACTTAGATATCTGTTATTTGGCAAAAATATTGCTTCTTGCTAGCTTAAAAAACGGTTTTATTTTTGTTGCGAAATATTGAACACTTTCCGTGAAATTTCACTTTTTGTAAAAAAAAGCGTTCTTCTAAAAACGCTCCTCTTCGTCTGCGGATTCTTCTAGAGTACCGTTCTAGAGCTTAAAATTTTCTTCAATACTTGTACTATCACGTAGAAGTAACAAAAAGTATATTAAAAGGTTTTCCAGTACTTAAAATGACCCCCAAAAACATATTAATAATGAAAAAATAGACTCAAAAAGTTAGTTTTTATAATCGAACGTCTGTTTTTTTGTTATTTGCAAAAAAGCGTTTTTTACTTTCCGAAATTTTTTAGGTTAGGTTCGCCATGCCAAATTCAAAAACAAAAAACGTTATCTTTTTTAGAATTTTTTTTCCTATATAACCATATTTTTTGTTTCCTGATGGCAATTATTAGATGGATTTTTGTAGATTGATTGGACTAAAAGTGTATGACCCACCGTAGGAATGGAGCAGCACTGACAAAATTTTATCGCTACTATCATAGCGACTGTTCCAACGAAATCAACGCTCTCCTGCCTCCACGGCAATCTATATACCCGCAACACCAGATTAGCCCACTCGTCTCACTCCCACCACCTGCAACCGGTCTTTTCGCGCACTCAACAAGGTAGCAATTCGTTTATAAATAGAACAACTCGACTGTGGAATAATCTCTGGCAGTCGGTATTTCCGAGCTCCTACAACATCCAAGAGTTCAAACACCGGGTTCATCGCCACCTTCTGCAATACCCCCCGAACCCTATTAACCCGTAACCTATTCCCCCCGTACTGAGCTTGCTGCTAGACATTGCACCATGACGTGACAAACGACATAATGGACTGGTAGTACAAAGGGTGATTCCTGAGCTTAGCACTGCCACATAAAAAAAATATTTCGAAAACAAATTCGAAAATTTGGGTTTGTTATTTTGCCCACGGAAATTTTTGGGGGGTTATGTGAAACCGCATGAATTATATGCAGATCGATACTCCTAAATGAGACGCAAACTTCCGGCACTATGCCGTCACTTTTGCGCGGTACATGTGACCACAGAGGTAAGTTGAATATTCCATCCGGAGGGGTGCTTTTCCGGCCAAACATTCTTGTACGGCAAATCTCATATTGATATATTATAAAAAAATAAGCTCCTAGAACCTATTGCTGTAGAAAAATAACACAGGCACACAAAAAAATAAAAATGTCAAGACCCAGAGGGTACATCCCCCTACCCCCACGTTTTTGGGGTCGCTGAAACCGAATGTGACCATACAAATTTTTTTTAACTAGCCATTTCCCCGCAACCACCCCCATACACCCCCTTCTGGTAGTTGAAATGTCAATTCTCATACAAAGTCGAGTAGGGTGTGTATTCCTATGTTTTCTGGGCCTCTAAGAACTAGGAAGACTACCAAAAATGAATTAGACCCCCTCTTTAGCCCCTAGAGTCACTTTACCACCGCCAAACACCCCTTTGTGGGGGTTGAAATGTCAATTCTCATACAAAGTCGAGTAGGGTATGTATTCCTATGTTTTTTGGGCCTCTGTGAACGAAGAAGACTACCAAAAATGAATTAGACCCCCTCGTTACCCCCTACCCCCTTTCTCATACAAAATCGAGTAGGGTGTGTATTCCTATGTTTTTTGGGCCTCTAAGAACGAAGAAGACTACCAAAAATGAATTAGACCAACTCGTTAGCCCCTAATGTCACTTTACCATACACCCCTTTTATAGGGGTTGAAATTTCAATTCTTATACAAAGTCGAGTAGGGTATGTATTCCTATGTTTTTTGGGCCTCTGTGAACGAAGAAGACTACCAAAAATGAATTAGACCCTCTCGTTTGCCCCTAGCGTCTCAGACTGCATTTTTGTTAGCATTGTCACGTCCCAAAACCAAGCGCCTGAAATAGTCACTTGACAGTCATGAAAAACGCAACTTTGTCTCTTAAAACGCTAACTGTGATACATGCGTTTTTCCCGACAAATGTCAGTTTTTTCGAGAACTATGATTCCGTTTTACAGTCGCCGCGCCATTTCTCACTTCAAGCGCCTACCGTGATCAGGCCCTTTGTACGCTATTAACATAATGCGTTAAAACTTAAAACAACCTACTTACATACTAATATTATAAATGCGAAAGTAACTCTGTCTGTCGGTCTGTTACGCTTTCACGCCTAAACCGCTTAACCAATTTTGATGTAATTTGGTGCAGAGATAGGTTAAACCTTGGAGAAGGACTACCGAAACAAGGGCTTGAAGGGGTTTAAATTAGAGGTCCATTATTTTGACGTGTATTTAAATACACGTGTATGTACAACACGTGTACACGTCTAAAATACGTGTAATGACTCGTGTCATTGATACACGTGTAATATGTATACACGTGTATATCTTTTTAGCGTGTATTTATAAAATCTATAGTCTCAAATCATTGATAAATGGTGTAATTTTATTAACGATTGTGAATATGTAGTATTGTTGGTCATGTAGGGCTGAAGATTCATTTTTAACTTTAACATGTCATTCTCGAAGCCTTGGTTTTGATTATCGTTGGCCTGGCTGGTGTTTTTTCCAGTAGCTGCAGCCGTCTTGCTAGCTAAAGTGCCTTCTTGCTAGCTCAAGTGCGAACATATTCAGTATGAAGTTCTCGATGAGGCCGGGAGCATTTTTATCCTTGAATTAACAACATGCTACGCTAAACTGTCGTCTTCGCCTGTGTGTCTGTGGGTAGAGTTGAGCCAGACTTACACGAGGCATACACGATGGTAAATTGTACTGAGGCTGTACTACTGTACTGTACTAATGTCCTACTGGTTGGTATATGAGCGTGTATCGAGACAAATGAAGCGAGGTGTGATTGTGAATTACTTAGTGGAGAGACATTTCTTATTTTATTTTGGGCCAGTAAAATATCCAATTTGAACTGAGGCGAGGTGAGATTGTTAAAACGACCTGGAGAGACATTTCTTACATTTTTTGAGGGAGTGAAGTTTTGTACTAAAATGTAGACACGTGTATCAAACAATTACACGTGCAAAATAAATACCCGTGTTTTTACACGTGTAGGATAAGAACACGTGTACACGAGCCCGTGGCAGCTCTAGTTAAAATAGGGGATGAAAATTTGTATGGGAGTCCGTCATTATTGCGTAGAAGATTATTAGGCCACCCACCATTTGAACCCGATCAACTTCAAATTTTACACATATGCGTAGTTTTCTTGACAATGTAATGAGATCATTTTGTTCAACAATAAAGATGGCGGATGATTTTTGACTTTGTCGTCCTCGATCCCCGACATGAGTATCAAATAAAAGGATATGACAGGTAGCATACAATTCTCGGTGTAGCGTCATTTCAAATTCAAAATGGCGGCCAACACAAAATGGCGGAAGACATAAAATAGCCTAAAAAGTAGAAAATATAACCGATCAACTTCAAATTTTGCCGACCATTTAGGAAAATAATTAGATGCGCTTCCAAAATGGAGGCCGATTTTTGCAATTGTGTTTCCTGGGGTTCGGGAAGGTAATTGTGTTCGCTGGGTAATGGAAGGGCATGACAGGTAGAATACAATTACATAGTTGTGTGGCGTCATTATAAATTCAAAATGGCGGATTACCTTTTTCTTCACAACCCTCTCAGTATGGGTACAAATGAAAGGGTGTGACGATTATAGTACAGTAATCTGTATAATGACGTCATACAGATTACTGTATTTTAATCGTAAATTTAATATGGCGGCCACCACAAAATGGTGGAAGGCATATAATAGACTAAAAAGTAGAAAATAAAATGTATGTATGTTTTATCAAATCATTATAAATATGGCTTCATTTACTTCCTTTGCCTATTGTATATATTTTAAGACAATCGTTTTTCAGGAGTAAGATCCAGTCACGCGTCGGAACTGACACGCATTTTCTATTTTTATAGGCAACTCTAAATTTTTATATGTATCCAAAATCAATTTTTACAGATTTGTTCTTTTTTCATTATACCTTTTTGCTATCGCGGACTGTGCACATATAATCTTTTGTTATTTAAAGGCGCTGCAATGCCGCGGGTTTTTGCTAGTAATCAATAAAACTTAAATGCTCTGAGGAATTAATTTTATTATACATATCTTATACTATTTTTTTACTTCACAATGCTTATTAATTTCTGTATTTTGTTTATATTATTTGACCACTGTGTTTATGTAGGCATTATTTAGTAATGCCGTACATATTACTGGTGATAGGAGTGAGAAACCGGGGCGTACCCCTCGACCGAAGAAACACAAAACCCCTTTTCTGTTCGTTATTGGGCTCACCCACGGGCCAACTAGTTGTCCAAACTGAGTTGTGTTTTCACTGAATCGAAGCGTGTGAAACTGATTTGACAGTTGCGGTTTCAGTTGGGATAAATCCAAATCTTTTAATTTTATGGGGGCGGGGCCGAGACTTGAATGAATTAAGGGGGTATTCTGGTGTAGCGGCATGAATTTCAGGTAATTTTTGAAGTGTCAAAACAAAAAGGCAATCAATATTTTTACTATCCATTTTTTTATTAGTTATTTATTAACATTACAAGAATACAGAAAAAAATCAAAAATTAAAAAAAGTTAAAAATTCAAAAAAATTAGCAGCTGATGAAGTGGGGGTTCTCAAAAAATTGGCACGTGACCATACCCACGATCTCAACCCTTCTAGCAGTCTGAAAAAAAAATAGTTGATTAATCTAGAATAATGTCGCAATGTCTGGAACTACGGAAAAGTTTGAAATTTTTTTTTCACGAAATGGCAACTGCTTGAAAAAAAAAGAAAAAAAACAAACAAAAAAAACAAAAGCAGATTGATTTGTCTTAAGCCGCCCCCACCCCCTTAATCACACTAGAAATTTTTCAAACTTTAAAAAAATCTCTATAGGCCGTCAGAATTAATGATTTGAGGTCGATTTTTGAGATATTCCTTGCCCATCAGATTTTTTTTTGGATAGAATGATAGATCTAGGCGTAAATACATAACGATAACATCATAGTGCGTAAGCACAGTTTTGGATACAATCGTTTAAAAATAATTAATATTGACCAGCATTTTTTTATTTTATTATCACATATACTTTATTGTGCATATAGAGTCGTTTCTGACCCTCCAAAAGTGCATTTTATGAATGCTAGTCCATTCGGAGAGGAGGGGCGGAGAGGAGGATGTCAAAACATAACTTCGTTTTCTATATGTTTTTTAGGCCGCTAATTACGAAAATCGGGGTCCCGCAGTACTAAAGCGACGCATCGGGCGTAGGGCGTCACCCTAAAAAAATGCAAAATAAAACCATTAAAAGGGTCCATTTTTAAGGGTCTTTCGGGATAATTTCAATATCAATCAAAAATAATCCAATGAAATACACTTTTTTCAACATTTATTTGCGAAGGTGGTTGATTTATACCAAATTAAGCCAAATTTTATGATAATGGATAATCACTACAAAAAAAGCCATTTTTTATTTTCAAGCCATTTTTATTTTCAAAAACAGTCAACTTTGGATTTAAAAAGATTGCTATTAATAAGGGGACATCCATAAATTACGCGAGGCGTTTTTGGCTATTTTTCGACCCCCCATCCCCCTTGGTGAGATGTCGTGAGATTTGGCTCGACCCCCTCCCCTCCGCCCCTTATCTAACGTGAGATTTTTCAAATTTTAAAAAATTTCTAGGATTTACACTATTATGCGTATTTGTAGTGTAAATACGTTAATTTGTGTTGAAGAACAATACTACAAAATCATCCCAGCACCAGCTCGGCGTGAACTCAATATAAACTACAATACCTGTGGATTACCATTTAGCAGGTGATTCTGCCTATCCTTTGGAAATCAATCTCATGATGGCTTACAGGGATAATGGTTTATTAACAAGAGAACAGAAAAAATTCAATTCTAGTTTGAGCTCAACTCGTGTATTTGTAGAACAAGCATAGGGAATTTAAAAAAAATAGAATTTTACATTATATTGGCATACGAAGGTTGACTTTGGCAAAACTTACAATTATGGCATGATTAGCCATTCACAATATTATTGTAAAGATGGAGATATACAAACTTCGGAGCATTCTTCTATAGATTTAACCTTAGTGTAAAAATCCTGTGACTGAATGACCCAGGTCTTAGAAAGGCAAAGTCTGAAGTCACAGACAGCTTCTCAAATTGGCGTTTGAGCCGCCTGTACACCAGGATATAGATTCAAGAAGTGCGGATCTGTTAAGACTTCCATTCCATTTCACAGCTCTCAATATTCACAACACAAGGTTTTCAAAATCTATCTTGGCCTCTAGTATGTCGGAGGAGATTCTTCGATTCAAAATTCGAATCCTGTAAGATGCTAATATCCCCTGGTGTAAATGTCTGTTTTTTGTATAGTGAAAATGCACCGCAGATAGCATGTGGTCTGACTGATGTGAAAAGAGCCGATTCCTAATATAATCTCTATTATTGCAGTAGGATTACATTATGATACATTATGCACTTGAGATACTTAGGAGGGCATTAGGTTCCAGGTTTTTCAATTGGGCTTCTGGGCCTTTTTGTGTAGTTCAGCGTAGGGTCGCAATCTGTCTAAAAATGGTCGTATAAGTCAATTCATACGTTACATTCCCAGTTTTTCCCAGGCCATTGAATAAAATAATAAGAACTTTCATCACGTCATACTCTCTTCATTCCCAGATATTTAAAATATTTTCATTACTTTTTTTGGATGTTCGAGTTGGATGGTATTTGAAACAGTGAACAACAGTGGCTAAATTGTTACACCCAATTGCTATTGAGTCGAAATAGAGTAATAGTATCACGTATACTTTTTATGTAATGGATTAATGAATCCTTCTCTATGTGCAATATGTATTGATAAAACCTTTCACCATGTTCATCTGAGACTACACCAAGATTTTCGTGAATGATATCTAAGTGCGGTTCCAAAAAGACGATTTTAAATATTTTCTCATTGCACTTAAAATTGAAGAAAACAACATGATATTAAGAAATATTGCAAAAAAAATTGCAGAAAAATCGGAAATACCCATTATGAGGGCTAAAATCCCCTAAAAAGTGGGCTTCCGGGGTAGAAAATCGGTAGACTTTATAACCCCTTATTAAGAACCATAAAAGTAAGCTATCTGTCAATTTTCAGCCTGTACCTAATTATTTCCGCTATATCGCTTTTTTCGGCTTAATTTACTTGTTCTATTAATTTAACTCAGTTTTCTCGCAATTTTACACTGTTTCTTGCGGGAAAAAAATTACGTGATATTTGCCGAGACCCCCTCGTGAGATTCGCCTCGACACGTAATTTATGGATGGCCCCTAACATAAGTTCATGATTTGTTTGAATAACAAGACGCTAAGAATAATCTCTGTATAGCTCAGTTACACCGAATAAACGAACAATGTTAAGGTCTATGGTCTATCTACTGATCATAATACTCCGCTTAAACCGTATTTTAAGTATCGCGCTATACCAAATAATCTCCCGACAAAAATTATCTCTTCATTTACGCTTCTCATGCGTACTTGAAGTGGTGATGCAGTGGTGATCCTAATGGATGCTTAGCAACTTCCAGCGGACAGGAGTGCGAATGCGAACAGGACGAGGTGAGATGCAGCATACGCTTCCAAGCCTACCAAGCCAAGATGTAAATGTCATCTTGTTGAAGGCTGCATGGCAGCGGGGAGTTTTTGTACTATTGCTATAACGATCTCCTCCAGGTGCACCCAGTTGTAATGCCTTATCCTGGTATGGACCCTTTGTCAGGATGGCGCTATAATGTTTGTGCGACTTTTATTGAAAGAGGGATACCCTGGCTAGACAGGGCTCTGACATTGCATTTATCGGTCCGGAGCCGGCTATCTGGGCACCCACTAGTTTTATGAAGAGGACCCTTGCCGATCAGACCTCAGCACATCAAACATTGGAGGTCCGCGCCTGGATTAGCCAACTCTATAAGCGGTTCTTTCCTGTGCCGTCTCTTAAAGCCCGGGACACACATATCCGCACCGCATCAGGGTCCTGTGTCGGACAACACACGGAGACAAAATACACAAGTAAAATTTGATGCGGTGCGGACACGGAAGCGCGGAAAGGTGGGGACTGACTTGTAAAATTTTACTTGTTTACTTTCTCTCCGTGTGTTGTCCGACACACGGCCTTGATGCGGTGCGGACGCGGAGCGGATATGTGTGTCCGGGCTTAACGCGACCAAGGAATTCTTGGGCGCAGTACAAAAATTGTCAGGGGATTCTGCCGCAGCGTGAACACGACGGTGTGCACGACGAAACAAAGGAAGTTTCTTTTGTTTCGCAGTGCACCCAGTCTTATTCACGCTTGCGGAATCCGGCCCCAGGACTTGAGTTGAGACGCACTTACACGAGGCAGTGCATTTGTCCCTTACACGATGGTAAATTGTACCGAGGCCTCAATTTTTTTGAAATGTCCCGCTTCAAGAATAATGTCCTACTGGTATATGAGCGTGTATCGAGATAAATGATGCGAAGTGTGATTTTAAAAACTTAGTGGAGATGCATGGGTTTCTTTCGTTCTTACTTGTTATGGGCAGTCAAATTGAACTTACAATGAGGCGAGGTGGATTGTAAATACGTACTGGAGTAACATTTTTTACTTCTTTCGCAGCTGTAAAATTTCCAACTTGAACTAAAGCGAGGTGAAATTGCAAATACGTACTGGAGAGACATTTCTTACTTCTTTTGAGGCAGTGAAATTTCCAACTAGAAATGAGGCGAGGCGAGATTTTACCATATATAATATACAATGTAGAGGCATAGGTTTGTTACTTACTCGGAGGCAGTTTAATGCATATTAGAATCGAAACTAGTAAAAAAGCTCTCATTGGTATTTATTTTCTTTCTATCTTTAATTTGCTCGTTTTTATCGTTTTGGCATTACAATGGAACCTCGCCTCATTTGAAGTATGACATTTTACTGGCTCAAAATAAAAAAAGACATATTTTACAAATTCATTTTATAATCATGTCCTGGGGCCTTATTACTGAATACGATTCGATTCAAACTAATCGTAAATCGTATATATGGTAAATTAATCGTAAATGTTAACGATTGACATTTGGTGGTCGTAAATAAAGGTGGTAGCGGTAAAAATAACACGACTATTTACGAAAAAAAAGAAAAAAGTAAAAGATGCAAGTAAAAAATGTGCTTATGGTGTTTACATATTATTATTATATGGCAACACTCGTATTGGTTACGATCGTAATCAGTAATGCCAAGTTCAAATCGAATCGTAAATCCAAATCGTAAATATTTGAGATCGAATCGTATTCAGTAATAGGGCCCCTGCCCAACACTAGTCAGGACATTCGCTCAAAGTCTAGTGGCAGACTGCTGAACCTTTTCAAGTGGTCTCGCACAAAAATGTGAGGTATCGTATAGCGGTGTTGTACAACTGGCCAAGCGGTGGTCGCGGTACCTTTGGACCCAACACCTCACCAAAAGAACAACAAGACATGTGGCTCAGCTCCACAAAATTCGTGATTAAACGATATTATCGTGCCTGGTTTGACGCATGCAACAAGTGTTCACATTGCTTCGTTCACCCACAATGCCGACATCTGTTGTTTCCGACATTTACACAGCCGTATCGACGATCAGAACGTCCACACCACTTTCTGCTTGAAGGGTAAAGCCCAGAGAACTGTCATAACAGTCAAAAAAAATGTTTTTAGAAGGACGGTAAGAAGTAAAAAATAAATAACTGTAGATTCTTGATTTATAGACCAAAGACTATCAGAAAAAAATATAATATACAGCTCTTCAAAAAACTATACTTACCCAATTGCTTTAAGATTTGAAGGAAAATAGTAAAGTAATATATATTATTGAAGGGAATTTAATGCTCTACGACCCTTTTGCTGGCATTTATTTTTTGGGTGCATCGTTGAAGAGTTATTCTGTCAAAAAGAGCAAAAAATGTGAGGCAAAAATATCCGCACCGCATCAGCTTTCATTTTGTATAGAGTGGTCATGTCGCGAGAACGCATAGTTTTCGAGATATAAGCGAAAACCCGAAAAAAAGATCAAAAAGAAATTTAACGTTTTATATCAATTTTTAAATTTTAACAGTTCAAATTTTAACAGTTTTATTTATCAAACCATTCCTTCATTTGGACATCTTTTTTCTCCTTCATTCACCGTTTCTATTGCTAAAAAAGTACAATAATTATTTCCGCTATTGAATAGAAGACTAGTAAACTTGTTAACAATTCGGTGAAATGTCTTGGTTTCAATGTGTAGTTTGTTTTTGGTAGTTGGCACTTTTGTTAGGCTGCTTACACACCAAACTCGACATCGACATGACACGACGAAATTCGACAACATTTTTCTGTCGCGACACACATCTATTCTTATCATTAAGCGAGTCTATTCACACTGAATTCGACATCGACACGACACGACAAGATTTTCTGTTGTGACACCCATTTATTCTTATTATTAAACGAGTGTATTCACACTGAATTCGACATCGACACGACACGACAGAACTCGACAGAACTCGACAAGGAAAAAAAACTGTTACCGACGAAGGGCTTCACATTCAAATCAGTTTATATCCACTGAAAGCGACACGAGGAAAAACGTCGAACGACGACTTTCGACACGTCGAGTACTTATGCAGTGACTTTCGTTGTGTCGAGTGGTTCTGGTTGAAATGGATTGTGACGCAGACATCTTCTTGTCGAATCTCCGTACACACTGAATTCAACATGACACGACATGAACTTCTTGTTCATTAGGTGTCGAATTTGGTGTGTACGAAGATTCGACAAAAAAATTTTTGTCGATGGACGTTTTGTAATGTCGTGTCGATGTCGAGTTTGGTGTGTAAGCAGCCTTAATGTGGATTTTGAGTCCTTCGGCTAAATGGTTTGTACACCATTTAGTTTTAAAAATTAACCATTATTAACCCTTAATTACTCGCACGAAGGAAATCACGTAACTGCTCACATGGCGTCTTGAGAGATCAAGCATTTTAAAGTACGCTCATCTCTTCTATCCATGATAAATAACTGAGGAACTAAGGAAAAATATTATGTAAAACGTAAATTTTGTATAAATATCAACCATTATAAAGTGCGCTCATCTCTTCTATCTATGATAAGGATCTTAAATTTTGTATAAATATCTACTCACACACATAAAAAACTTATTTCCAAATTTTATTTATAAAAAAATTGAAAACGGTATAAATTGATATTTGCAAATTATGCAGAATATACATATGTTATTTACTTTTCTCGAAAAAGTTACGTAATTACTTGCATGGGGTCACGCCTAATATGAGCAAAGGCGGTTCTTACCACTTCTGAGTTGTGATGGCTAGTGAAACATCTTCTTTGTCCAGAGTTAGGAAGCTACTGGAAGCGCGGTGACATTCCAAGTAATGCAAGTACTTTTTTTAGCTAACGAAAATGAGTTGACCCCATCCGAGTAATTAAGGGTTAAATATAACATTTCAATTTTAGACTTATATTACATAATCCTAATGTGTCTGCGTATTGAAGAATATTAAATTAATTCAAAATTACTTTTGCTTAGCTCAATAACTCACATTTAATCTGTCCAGTATTTGTGAATTTCATATATTAACTTTTTTTCACTCTTTTTCCAGACAAAAAACTCCAAAGTAATGAGGTCGGCAACAACCCAGTCGATGAAGAAAATAATAATCCTCAATCGTCTATCATTTCGCATGACTGTGCTAAAGTTGAACTAGAAAATAAAGAACTCCGACGAAAATTAAATCGGACGAAACGAGCTTTCGAGGATACATATAGGAAACTGCAAGAAGCTAACCAAAGAAAAGAACAAATTGAACGTGATATAAAGCATCAAATCTTAAAGACTCAAAACGTATTAAAAAATGTTCGCACAAACATGGAAAGTGAATTAGAACATAACAAGAAAGACTAACTCTAATAGGAGCACTAAATAGTTTTTTTTAAATATTTGGGATACTATTGATACTATGGGTAATTAATAAAATGACCAATTCAGGGCCTTTGCACAAATAATTTTCTTTTCTTTTAATTGACTTTTAATAAAATTTATCAATGGACCTCAGTTTTAGTTTGTTAGTTCTGTAAGAATGGTGTTTTTTTGTCTTTTAGTTTTAAATTAGTTTTTGGTATAGTTTTTAATTGATTGAATGCTGGGAAATAAAATTAAATTATGTATTATATTTGACTATAAACTCAAGATATTTGGATGAACAATTTCTTATAAAAGGCGAATTCGCGTATATGCCATTCATATTGAATGAGATTTAATTTTAATGCCTTCAGTTTTTACTTTAACAATTACATGAAAATAATTATGATGTTTATTTTTCGTAGTAATAAAAATTAAGATTTGTATTTTATATAGGGAGAAAATTTCTAAAATAAATAAGAAGAGTAAGGGTTTTTATATTTATCTAATCGACAGGAAAAATTAATTTATCATTTTTTCAAAATTAGCATTTTATTCGAAAATTGTGTTCTTTATTTAATAAGTCGTGTTTTTTTTGCCACCGTTTTATTCTTTTACATTATTTCTAATATTAATTACAAATAAATTTTGCTCAAATATTGTAAATAAAAGCCCTTAAATCCGTCTCTTAAATATGTATAATTGTTAATGAAATCAATGTTTTAATTTTGTATTAAAAAAATATAATAACTGTAAATGGGAATTTTTAATATTTTACTAATGTGAACATAGAAGGTATCTGTATAACATAAAGTTTTATATCCAATACTTTGGTTCGACCATTTTCTTTACTTTATTGCGAAGGTATAGGCGATTCCGGAAACACAGGACTGCAGTAATTTGCAAGTATATTCAGCTACACTTCCAATTGCTCAATATATACTTGCAAATGACTGCAGTCCTGCGTTTTCGAAATCGCACTACTTCATGATCCTTTCAAACGTACATTTTGTTTGTTGTCTTTTCCATAGCTTGCAAAATTAATACTGCAAACGTAGTTAAATTTTGTAAACCATGAAAAGTTGAAAACTCACTTTATTTTCGAATATGAAGTTCATTGTAATATAACACAGATCACCAGGACTACCAATTGTTTGGAGGAATTTCGCATGATAAGAGAAATCAACCGTAGTTGACTTCCAGAGCGTCAGCATTGCTTTTGTTTATTATTATTATATCGCTCTCAATCAAACCCAGAGCTTTTGGGTATGTATCTTTGAGTTGGACTCACAAGTAGGATAGGAACTGGAACTACCGGGAGCAAGAGTGGCTCCCAACAAGCGCTCAGCGTTGATAGGTTAGGTTAGGTTAGATATGGCTGAGCTGCTGGGGTAAAGCTCAAACACTTAGGCCAAAGGAGTAGGCCCATTTTGATGCCATAGTGATCCCACTTTAAACCTGATGTTAAAGTGTCGTTTCTTCGCTAAACCATCTCGAGGAAGCAATGAATCTCCTGAGTTGGGGGATCCCAATCTTCGAGATTTTCGCAAGCGTGCTTAGAAACGCTTCACCAAATGTGGTTAGTCTCCTTCTGCTTAAGGCTGGGCAGTGACAGAGGAGATGTAGTACACTTTCCTCCTAGTCCGGATATTTACAGGTTCTGCAAAAATCGTAGGTCTCAAGACCTAAGCGGGTCCCATGCGTCCCTATCAGACAGTGTCCTGTCAGCACTCCCACTATAGCTGAGAGGTCTTGTCTCGCGAGGCTCATTAGTGAAGTGGTTCGCCTGAGATCATAAGAGGGCCAGGTTAGTTTGGCCAAGGTGCATTTATTAAGATCCCTCCAATGCTTCTTTGCTTGTTGCATTGTGTGCTGCTTGCATCGGAGTTTAAAAGTGGCCCAAGGCATACCAACCCTTTCCTTTCCAGGAAGGAGAATGGCGGTCCTTTCCTAGCCAGTTCGTCAGCTTTACAATTTCCCTCTATGTTTCGGTGACCGGGCAACGATACGAGGAGGGTCCTGAACTGCTGAGCCATCTCGTTAAGAGATCTGCGACATTCAGAGATAGTTCTAGAGCTGGTTGTGCAAGAGCGTAGGGCTTTCAGAGCCGCCTGACTATCTGAAAAGATGTAGACAGTCCGATTCCTACCGCCTTGCTGGTTAATTAATAGAACAGTTTCATGTATGGCTAGAACCTCCGCTTGGTATACTCTGCAGTGATCGAGTAGTCGGAAGGAGACTTCAATCCCAGTCTCTGGGGAAAAGACTCCTTCTCCTACTCGACCCTCGAGCTTAGAGCCATCAGTAAAGAAGTTTATGGCATCCTGAAAACTGTGTGGTCTGTTACTCCATTCACGACGTGAAGGGATGTGGACTCCGTAGTTCCTCGTGAAGGTAGTCTCGGGTGTACAGAAGTCGGTTTTCGTGGGGACGATAACAGAGTTCACTCAGCAATGATATAATAGTCCGAGAGCCGACCGCTGAAAATGGCACCTGATAGGTTAAAGAAAATATATTATTGGAAAAGATAGTACTTATGTAGGTGGAAGTAATGCCATGAGACCCGCAGTCCCCAGCAAGTCACTTCACTAGGCAACTGAAAATTAGATTATTTTATCTAATTGTTAATCTTATGTAAAACCGAAAACAAGGTTAGGCTCGTTAGAGCAAACAGGCCCGCCACATCACCTTCGGGGGCCCGGGGCTAAAATATGTTTGGGGCCCCTTTAAGGATTTAAAATTCCAAAAAATCTTTGGCTAAAAAAAATTGTGGTAACTTAAGAATAAGCTCATTCAGGGCATTAAATATAGATACCGAACAGTTGGTTTTTAAAGCGGGGTTTCCACTTAGCTGGCTACCAGCGCTGGTTGTATCTTCCGCTGGCTAGTGGCTCAACCAGCTCGAGAATAATCAGAAATTTCCAAATTTCGGATGGCTGCCAGCTACAACACACCACCAGAACAACCAGCGCTGGTAGCCAGCTAAGTGAAAACCCCGCTTTATTCGCGGGTGAACCTAAAGTTACATAGTTTAACCTAGAATAGAACAGGTTTATGTAGACAGGCCCTTGTGCTTAGCTCGGGGGCTCACCACTCATCTTTCTTCTGGCAGAATCAATCCAGAAGCTATCCCAGAACCAAAAATTCGAAGCACTACTAAGGGAAGCGAATTCGGAGCGCTGTTAATATGCTCCGATTGGATGTTTAAGGAATTGTATGGAACGAAGAAAACGGCAAACAGAGACCGGTTCTCGTTCGATGCGTTGGTCAAGCAGCATATTAAACGCGGTTGGTACTTAGTTGGGGACCGCTTGGTAAAACCGCTGTCGACACTCGCGTTTGGAAGGATTAAAAGGCATTGCACAAGGTGAACAAAAATATAAAGCTTTTCGACACTGCAGTTGTTTCTCATATCCATAGGCGCTATAACATAAATTGGAGGGTTAGAAATTTTTTTTCTACTTTTATAACTGCTCAAAAACGCTTCTAAAAAAAGTAGCAGTAAAAAGAGTGCTCCCCACTGCGATCATGCAATATTAAAAAAGATATAGAAATGGGATGGGAAGGGGAACGCCCCAAACTTTTTAATAGTGCTTTAGCTTTATTTCCCGCTGGGTAAGTTTTCCCTTTTTCTTAATACTCAATTCGAGCTTATATTTCTTCAGTGGTTGTAAAGAGACTACTTAAGGGCTAGCCAAATCTCCCAATCTAATTCCTGATAAAAGTCTTCAATCTGTTTTTCCTCAATTATGGATTTGTTTACGCGTTTTTATTGTGATACCTATTGATGTTGCAACTGGTGAACGCGGTTTCAGTAAATTAAAAATGAGGTAAAATTATCTTGGATCATGTACAGGTCAGTCACTTTTAAATCATTGCAATAGAACGACAGCTAGCAAAAAATATAGAATATGACGATGTCATCGACGACTTTGCGGAAATTAAGGCAAGAAAAATAGTGTTTACTATTTAAATCTGATGAGTACAAAAGAATCCATATCCATACCAACGTAAAATATATTTTAGAGTGCTGCATGCTTGGGTTTCAGGATCTGCTTGACAATTAGAACGCAGGGATATGGCGGTTTTGACTTTTTGGGTTTCAAGATAGTTTCGGGGCCCCTAGGCAATAAGTACGCAGGAATATGGGGTTTTAATTTTTTGGTTTCAATCTATTCTCGGGGCCCCCTCTGGCCTGGGGCCCGGGGCAATTCGTCCCAGTTGCCCCCCCTATGTGGCGGGCCTGAGAGCAAAAACAAACTTGGAGAAAAGTGTTTCTCAGTGCAGCCTCACACTGAGTAGCGAAGAAAAAAGGCTTATTTTTACTTAATGAATGACAATTGATTTATTTACATTGCTCTTTTATATTCTACAAAATATGCTTACACATCAAAGCTCAAGAATTGAACCTTGAACTGGCCAAGAATCAATTCTCGAGAATCAATGTGAAAGCATTTTTACAATGTGAAAGCATTTTTAATTAATTAATTAATTGCTGATAATGGCGAAAGTTTACACGAGCGGATGTCCACCGATGCAGGTTGAACGCGCGTTCCGGAAATTTGGTGCATTTCCAGACATCGGGAAATTGGCTGTAATTCTAGACATCCTCCCCGGCCTTAAACGCTTGAAGTTCAAAGGCAGGATCGTTTTTCGGTCTACGTGTGGTGCGTGGTGCTGGCTTCGGAAACGAGGATGATCTTCTGCGTCTCAGATACACCCAAATCAACGCTCCGATGCTAAGAAGAATTAGACTGGAGTATCCTACTGCATATTGGTGGGCGTCGTGTTTGGACAAGCTGTGCGGGAGAATGGTGTTTGCCTTAAATTCCTCAATTTGTTTCGTCCAGTTGGCGAACAATTCACTGTGATTTCTGCTGGCTAACTTGGGAACTGCATCAGGGCGTAGAGTCGGCAATTTTACTGCCAGGGTTGTAAAGTTAATTGGAGGAGTGAACGAGGTCTCGATGCTGGTGTTGACCACGGATCGGGAGTAAAGGACGGTGGATCCTTGCTTGACGATGCACTGGGCATTCAGAAGTAGAATTCCATTTCCTCTTAATGTTTGCTCGTACGACACAGCATTACACACTATATTTATGGTGACTTCTTCTTTGAGAGAGTAAATCCAATGGTTTTGCTGCTGAAGTGGTATCCATTGGTGGGTGTAATGAACTAAGGTCGTGGTGCAGTCTTCAGGAATGACGTTTTTATGTAGTGCGAGCGCAATCTCACATCGCTCTCTGAATGCGGCTGTTGTGTAAGTTGGCCGTCTTAATCTGCAAATGTACCTACTGAAATCTTGGTGACATTGTTGAAATTCCCTAGTGGACATAGGGTAGAAGCTATCTTGGTGAAGGTCACTTTTTAGGAAACGATTAGGTGGCTCTATTATTATCGTAGAGTTTCCGTGCTCCATGGGCAGCGGAATGATATTAAAGAGGTTGAAGTTATCGTCCCATATTAACGGTAACCTTAAGTTGAAAATGATGCTGTTGTTAGTTGTTACTACATCGGCTGTCATTAGTTGGTACAATTGTTGCAGTTGCATCTCCTTTCTAGTTAGTGGTAACCGGGTTTTGGGCGGAAGGTGTTCTCGAATAATTTGGAACTCCCCTTTCAGTTGAACCGGAGTTATTAACAGGGGATTTATTTTCCCATGATGGCCGTCGGTGATAGCTTCGATTAGTGCCGTTTGCATTTTCCTGAAGCTACTCATTATCAACGTCGTATGCGTAGAAACGAAGTTGAATAGCTGCAAGACATGTTGTTCTTTCACTTGCTGGTTTGTTTCTTGGATTTCTTGGTGGACTTTTATGAGGTGTTTATTGATCGTCGAGAATTGTTGATCGATGTATTCTTCGTCTTTCTTGATGATATTTTGGGTGGACTCTATTAATGATGTTTGATTTTTGAGGAGTGCTAGTAAGTGTGCCTCGTTGGTCTCTCTATCTCTTATGATCGCGTTCATATTTTCGGCGTATTCTTGGTCTAATACACCAAAGAGGCGGTTGGCAACAGTTCCAATGAAGTCGAAGGGGGATCGTCGTTGGCGTGAATGCGATCTCCGCAAGAGGCTGTTCTGCTGCTGAAGGGTTAGGAGTTCATGATTGAAGTCATTCGCAATGGTTTTACATAGGCGCTCGTATCCTGCTGCAAGCTGACAGAGATTTCTTAGTCGTTCTACCAAGCCTGTTAGTTCTTCTGCTTCATGCCAAAAGTTTGTGGTATCTAAGTACACGATGAGGTTCCAGTCACTTGCTACTATGTCGATGCTCCCAACGTGCTCAAAATATGCGCCGACTTCAGGTTCAAACGCGGAGATTTCAAAGGGTACTTTCTGAGTTTGCCCGAGAGCTGGTAGAACCAATAAAGTCAGTAGTACTGTGGTCATGGCATTAACGACTGTCGAGCAGTTGGCTTGTTTTGTCCGTGGCTGTTGATCTTCGGCTAACCCTTTGGCGTTAGTGTCTGGTGAATCTGTTGCAGCCTTGTGCCAGTTAGAGTTTATTGGTAGGAATCTACCTCTTAATGGATGAGGAGGCAGTTTCCTCTTTGGCCTGGTCAGGTGGTCGATAGTCGGGACAATGTTCGTTGCTGATTCTGGTTCTTCCTCCGATGGAAGTGGGCAAATGCGATGAATCGCTCTTTGAGTCTCCCCAGTGGCAGTTTTAACACTTACCACTCGCGCTTTATTGTCTTCTCCTAAGTGTACTTCTGTAACCCTTCCCATTTTCCAGTTTAATGGGGGTAAGTTTTCGTCCTTCAGTAAGACTAATGTTCCTGGTTTGATGTTTTGACACTCCCTCTTCCATTTATATCTTGATTGCAGTTCCTGTAGGTATTCAGTTGACCAGCGTCGCCAAAATTCATGTTGCAGAACTCGCACCATATTCCATCTTTTGGCTAAATTTGCTTTTAAGGTTTCGGCTTGGGAATCTGCTATCGTAGTCAGCGGCTCTCCTATTAAAAAATGTCCTGGTGTTAGGGCCTGGAAGTCAGGGTCATTAGACATAGGCGTAAGCGGTCTTGAATTGAGAATCGCTTCCACCTGTGTCATTACTGTACACAGTTCCTCGAATGTCAGAGATGCGCCGGCTAAGAGACGTTTGAGGTGATGTTTCGCCCCTTTTACCGCTGCTTCCCATAGTCCTCCCATGTGTGGTGACCGCGCCGGTATAGGACGCCACTCGATTCCTCGCTGGGCACAATATTCTGAGACTTCGTTTTGATGCTTAGCTCGTTCCTTGCACCCATGAAATTTGTGGCATTGTCGCTGAAGATCTTGGCAGGGTTTTCCCGTCTTCCAATAAACCGCTTGAGCGCTCCGATAAAGGCTGGCGTTGTTAGGTCTGAGACTACTTCGAAATGTGTAGCCTTAGTGGCGAAGCAGATGAATACTCCTACATACGCCTTGGTTGGTGTTTTCCCTCGGATCCTGTAGTGGATGTGGATTGGGCCAAAGAAGTCAATTCCTGTGTGCAAAAATGGCCTTGATGGTTGTATTCTTTCGGGTGGTAGATTCCCCATTATTTGGCCCATACTTCTGGGTTGAACTCTAAAACATCGTATGCATTGATGAACGATTGTTTGAACTAACTGCCTTCCTCTTAATGGCCAAAATTGTTGCCTGGTGATTGCTAGCAGGGCTTGCGGGCCGACGTGAAGATGCTCGATATGAAGTTGCGTTAGTAACAGTTTTGTATAAGGATGTTTGTGTGGTAACACCATTGGGTGTCTGCTGTTGTAGGACAAGTTGGCTCTTTGTAGTCTTCCCCCTACTCTTATGATCCCCTTATTATCGATAAACGGGCTAAGAGTACTCAGTGGGCTGTCTGCCGGAACGTGTTTACTGCGGCTCAGTTCCTGGAGTTCCCGTTCAAAGCTACCTTTTTGCATTATCTTTATGATAATGTGGAGAGCTTGACGTAGTTCCAGTACTGTTAACGCCTTGGAGAGGCATTTCTGTGTGTGTTTCTCTTTTAGTCTTCGGCAGAACCGTACTACATAGGCTGTCACTCTTTGCAAGTGCCTAAATGAGTTCCGGTGGTCAGTATTTTGTAGGATAGATTCTTCGCGATGAGCTATTAATGTTGTCTTCTTGGTCCTTTCTTCAGGGAGTTTTCTGGTTATGGAGACTGCTTCTGCCGGGAAAAGTTCTGTGGGTTGATAGAGAAATGGTGCTCCGTTGAACCAAAGTTCTGATTTTAGTAATCCTTCTGGTGTGGTTCCTCTTGACACGAGATCGGCTGGATTTAGTTTGGTTTGCGCATATTTCCACTGCTGAACATTGGATAATTTGTGAATCGTGGCTATTCGGTTTTGAAAGTTGAGGATTCGGCCTGTACCCAAGATAGAACAATCTGCGAATCTGTCCAGTACGTAATGCTGTCCATCTTTATACTTAAGTCTGATTTAACTCGGTCCACCAATTGTGCCATCAGTTTTGCTGCGCAAAGCTCCAGTGGTGGTAGCGTGATTATCTTACGCGGTGCTACTCGTGACTTCGCACAAATTAAGCGCACGGTGATCTGCCCGGCTGCATTTTCTGATCGTAAGTATAATGCAGCTCCATATGCCTTTTCTGAAGCATCGGAAAATGCATGCACATGTATGTTTACTGGCCGGTCTGCTAGTATTCTCCTGGGAACCTTGACGTCGTTTAGCCTTGCTAGGCTTTGTCGAAAATCTGTCCATCTTGTATGAAGTTCTGCGGGTAGGGCGGCATCCCAGTCCAGTTTTAGCGCCCATAGCTCCTGCATGAAGATTTTGGCGGTCACTATTACTGGGTTGACCAAATCAAGAGGGTCAAAAAGGTGGGCTACATCTGCTAATACACTCGTGATACGCTTCACTCCTTCCCATTTCGTTTTTATGAGAAACTGGTCTGCTTTCGGGAACCAAGTTAAAGCCTAAGGTTTTTACGGATGTTTCTGTCACGTCGCTGATATCAATTTCTTTCTCGCGGTCTTCTTTTGGGATCCTAGCTAGCAAGTCCGGGTGGTTTGCACACCATTTTCGCAGCGAGAAGCCTCCCGCCTTCATTATGTCGATGAGTTCGGTCTGCATATTGAGTGCCTTAACCAGAGAATCACTCCCTGTCATAACGTCATCCATGTAAAAATCCTTCCTGGTAATTGCTGCACCAAAAGGATATCGCTCTACTTCATCTTTTGCTAGTTGTTGCAGGCACCTGGTTGCCAAATATGGTGCGGCAGTGGTACCATAGGTTACTGTTCGTAGTCGGAATATTTTCAACTCCTCTTCGGGGTGGTCTCGCCACAGAATGAGCTGTAGATTTTGATCACTTGGATTAATCCATATCTGTCGATACATCTTGGTTATATCGCTTGTAAAAACGTACTTGTGCGTTCTGAAGCGAACTAGAATTGTGAAGAGCTCATCCTGAGTTCTGAGACCCTTGTGCTGAATGTCGTTGAAGGACAAGTTCGTTGTTGTTTTTGCCGAGCCGTCGAATACGACCCGTAACTTGGTTGTACTGCTCTCCGGACGAATGACGCAGTGATGTGGTAGGAAGTAATGCTGCTGGCTGAGGTCTTCCTGTTTGATTTGTTCCATGTGCCTAAGTTGTTGATATTCATGTATGAATTCACTATATTGTTGTTTTAATTCTGGGCATTTTGCTAGTCTTTTTTCTAATGACAGGAATCGTTGAAAGGCGATACTCCAAGATTCCCCTATGTATCGTCCTGATGATTCCCTCTTCGCAATATTGCTCGGCTGGTGTGATGCAATGCTCTGGTTTGTCAATTTCCTCCATTTCCCAGAATTTTTCTAGAGCTGTTTCCAGTCCTCCATGCTCGAGATGACTTATCCCGAAAAAGGCTGAATTTGCAGCTTGTGAAGTTGTCTTCCCTCCGACAATCCATCCGAGAACTGTGTTTTGTAGTATAGGAAGTGAGTCCTTTAATTTTATTTGTCCGATTGACAGTAGTGAGATGAATAATTCAGCCCCAATCAGTAGGTCAATGCCGCGAGATATGTTGAAGTTAGGATCGGCCAATTGGATGTTTTTTGGAATGGGCCAATCTGCGGTGGAGATGTAAACACTCGGTTGATCGGATGCTATTTTTGTGAGGACGAAGGCTTCCAGACTGGTTGTGAATCCACATGTCCGTGAATTTATTTTAAGATGAATTCTCCCGTGGCTTGTTAGTGCAAGTTCACCTCTCCCAGAGAGGTCGAACTGTTCCTTGCGGGGCGTGAAACCTAGTCTTCGAATGAATCGTTCGGTGGCGAAGTTGAGCTGGGACCGACCATCGAGTACGGCTCTTCCCTCCACCCAATTGCCATGATGGTCCATTACCTGCACGATGGCTATTGACAGAAATACGTATGACGTTGAACGTTTACACTGTGCCCCTGTGGCGGCTGCTAAATTTGCTGGAGCAGCAGCGGTCTCTTGCTGTGGTGAAGGTCTCTGAGTTGACCTTGAATCATCATGCAGTATGGTATTGTGTCTCTCTGGGCATTTAGAACAGTGTCTTCCTTTGCATTTGGATACTGAGTGCCCAGTCCTGAGGCAATTTTCACATCTTTTCCACTGACGGATGTACTTGGCTCGCTCCTGCGGTTTTAGCGTTAAAAACTTTTGGCAATAGTACAACGGGTGCTCTCGCTGGCACATGTCGCATGGCCTTCTGATAGGAGTTCTTGCTAACATTAAAGAGGCCTTGTGACCTTGGGGGCGCTCTTTCATGTTGTGGCCGTTGATTCGTCCACTTCCCAGTGCTTCCAGTGATTGAAACCGGGTTTCCAAAAATTTGAGGAGTCCAAATATGTCCGGGACTTCCTTCGGATTGGCGAGTGACTGCTCGTAAAGATGATGCGTGGCTCGATCAAGTTTCTTGACCAGGATATGGTGTACGAGAGGGCTCCAACTGTCTTTGTTAAGACCTGTGTTGTTTAATTTCAGCAGCACTTCCTTTGTGTTGTCGTGCAGGGCCTTTATGGCTGCGGCTGACTCATTTTGCAAAGAAGGCTGGTTCATTAATTTGTCCAAGTAGGCTGTTATTAACAGCCGCTTATTCTCGTACCGCTCATTAAGTGTTGTCCATGCAATGGAATAATTATGTTCCGTTACTGGGAGGTGCTGTACAATTTTGCTAGCTTCTCCCACTAGGTTTGCCTTTAAATACATTAACTTCTGTACCGCTCCCATTGGCTGAATATGGATTAATTCCTTGAAGAGATCCCGGAACTGTTCCCACCTGAGGTAGTTCCCGTAAAACGTAGGTAGTGTGATCTTGGGTAGCTTTACTGAGTTTGATATCGTTGATATAGCAGCCGTCTCCTGAGGAGCTGAGAGTTCCTGAATATGTGGGATAACGTCAAGATAGTGGTCCTCCAGCTCAAGGAAAACATTCATATTGTACTCAGCTTGGTTCACTTCAGACATGATGTCTTGGTGTAACCTGCTGATGTCAATCCAATATTGCTCCATGGTTGATCTACGTTGGTTGTAGTAGGCCTGAGAGCGCGGGAGATTTAAGTCTTGCCTTTGGTCCTGTGTCTGTGGCCTCTGCTGCTTTGGCCTTTGCTGCTGTGTTCTTTGATGCTGCGAGCTCTTCTGTAGCTGCTGTGATGGCTGCTTGGATGGTCTGTTTATACTCCTCGTACACTGCCTTTACTACCCCTTCAAATCCTTGGCGGAAGTACGCATGTTGGGAGAATTCCTCTTCTAGTGGAGTCAGTTGGTTGTTGTTTTGTTGAAACTGGGCCCAATCTTCTTCCAGCGTTGAGAGCTTCTGTTGCATCTTTTGAATTGCCTCTCCTCCCCTCTTCCTGCTGGTGGAGTCTTTCCTGAAGTTCTGGAAGTTCTTCTCCATGCGTTTTCCGATACTGGATTGAAGGGTTACTACTTGCTCGAATGCTTCCATGTCCATGTCGCAAAGATAGTCGGGGTCACCAAATAAAAATTAGATTATTTTATCTAATTGTTAATCTTATGTAAAACCGAAAACAAGGTTAGGCTCGTTAGAGCAAAAACAAACTTGGAGAAAAGTTTTTCTCAGTGCAGCCTCACACTGAGTAGCGAAGAAAAAAGGCTTATTTTTACTTAATGAATGACAATTGATTTATTTACATTGCTCTTTTATATTCTACAAAATATGCTTACACATCAAAGCTCAAGAATTGAACCTTGAACTGGCCAAGAATCAATTCTCGAGAATCAAAGTGAAAGCATTTTTACAATGTGAAAGCATTTTTAATTAATTAATTAATTGCTGATAATGGCGAAAGTTTACACGAGCGGATGTCCACCGATGCAGGTTGAACGCGCGTTCCGGAAATTTGGTGCATTTCCAGACATCGGGAAATTGGCTGTAATTCTAGACAGCAACCATTTTTTGAATTTTTAAATTTTGGTGTAGTTGCTTAGCTTATTAGTTAAAGGATGATTTTATCGCCAAATGAAAGCTTGGACTTTCTAATTTTAGGAAAAAAATGGTTGCCAAACCTCAGATAGTTAGAAAATTTGGCAGCCCACTTTGAAGGCGGGCAACCCGAGTATACACTGAAACGTATTCCATAAAAGTTCGACACCAAATCCCGCTAGACCTACTTCATTAGTATGCCATACACTAAGAGTTTTTTCCCCGCGCCAATTGTCGCGCCACGCAATCTGCCAGTTTTATGCCATCTTGTGTGGTCAACATCACACGCCAATTTTTTCTGCATTCCATTTGACAGTTAATTTTACGGTTTTTCTTTTGATCTATGCACACATGAAGAAATTCAAAAAGTGGCGTGTCATTTGGAGTGCAGTGTTGATAGTTGTTTAGGTTTTGGGGATTTTCTGAAAAAGGTATTATACTCAGGCTGATAGTTTATTTCTGTACCCGACATGATTCCCCCTTTAATCGACGCATACCTTAACAACAACAACATGGATACAGAAAAGGGCGTTCGACCACCTGAAATCTTACGTTGTGCTATGGAGAGCGGCCATAAAATTGTCTATACGGATTTCAGCAAGGCCTTTGATCGACTGGATCACCACATTTTAATTGCAAAAACTATTCAAATTTGGAATCTCTGGCTCTACCCTGGAGTGAATAAAATCATATCTTAACGGAAGAGCACAAGTTGTGAGATTTCAAGGATTTGTGTCCAACGAAAGTGAAGAAACTTTAGGTGTTCCTCAGCGTAGTCACCTAGGTCATCTTCTTTTTAATATCTTCATCTCCGATTAGTCAATATTCCACATCTCTTCTACGCTGATGACCTAGGTGTTGCCTTAGACAACAAATTGAGCTTCAATCAGCACTATGATAATATTACTGAGCCAACAAGTTTCTTGGCTTTAAGGGCTAATGAATTCGGCGTTATACGAGTTACAAAAACACTTTTCTGTTCAGTAGTCCGCCCAATCCTGGAATACGCGTGCCCGATCTGGGATCCGATATTGCAAATAAGCAGCAGGATTGAATTAGTTCAGAAGAGATTTCTTCTTTTTGTTCTGAGAAATCTGTACGACCTGCATGATTATCTCAGCCTACCACCCTACGCAGGCAGACTTAAGATCTTGGGTCTCATGCCGCTGTCTTGTAGGAGAAAATTGCTTTTATCATGCTTTACCTTAAATGTTCTAAACGGCTTATTTCTTCAAGTAAATTCCCAAACTCATGTGCAAATCTGCCGGATAATTTGTTTTCACTAAATTTATTTCTGTTAGCCAGCCAATTTTTTTGCCAAAGCCTTTTTGGTTTTATGAAATACTCGTATAAAATCTTTATACTAGGTACTGAGTTTTGGTGGTTTATGGCGTGGAACGTTGAAAAAAACAGCCACTCCACACGCCGAGTCAAATACATATATTTTGTTGTTGTTTTTCAAAAGCTCCTTAACTGCCACGCAATCCAACTAATTAACTTTTATAGTGTATGGACATCGAGCTTTGTCAAACACGCAACGCAAAGTGGCGGTTTTTTCAACGCGTCAACCGACAGTTTTTTTCGAAAGAAAAAACTCTTAGTGTATGGCTTACTATTATCTTAAAGTTGATATTTCGTTATATCATAGACAAATAAAAGGAAAGATATTCCATTTCATACAAGAAAAGTGTGCAAGTTCTTGCTGAGAGAGCTTTCCTATTTCCTCCATTTAAGCTTCCTCCAAGCGAAAGCTGCCCCCGCTAAATCTTTATTTTCGGTGGCACTGTCCAGATATTTGAGTAAATCTTATCTGAAGAGAGTAAATGGAAAGAAAAACGTCGGCGATGCATGGGAGCAGGGTTCTTTTAGAGCTATTCGCGTTTGCGCTTCTTTTTTTACAGGTTTTCTCATTTATGAATGGCATATTTACGAATGTGTATATTGTATTCTAGGTAAATTTCATTAAAGGGATTTGTTGGTGGAAATAAATGAAAATAAGAAGGAAGCTGTTTGTTTGATTTTTTGTTTAAATGACAAAAATCAATTACATATTTTTAGAAGTTACCATTTTATTTTTTCAGGTCCGACTTTTCGGTTTCTACTTTGCAAAAGTTAGTAAAACCGTGATTTTTGTGCGAATTTTGATTTCGTTTTGATTTATAACAATCATTTCCGCAATGTGTTTATTTTGCAGATTTGGAAAAGTTTTATTTTGGTCAAAGGTTCACAAGGAAATTATTGCGTTTTACAAGGATTTGAAAATGTAAAATATCAAATCATGAATAAATTTAGAAATATGAAAAGTGGAAATTATTTCTTTATGGCTAGGACATTCTCACTTAATAGTGCAGCCAATATAAGAATTCTATCTAATGGCCCTATAAAAAAATATCCAAATAACTGAAATTTTTTTTATCTTTATTATGATGTTCTACTGACATCCTGGAAAGTTTTCTTCTATTGGGGTAAATTTTAACTTGGCGCAATTATATCGAAACCGTTTTATTCGTAAACGGGCGGGAAAGTTTCGGTGTCCCTCTAATACTAGTACAGTAGAACTCCGATTATCCGAATCAATTGGGGATGGGGGCAGTTCGGATAATCAAATATTCGGATAAATGGATATAGATTGGGAATCAAGCAAAAAGAGGTAACATATTGTACATTGAAGAACAGAATTTATTAAGTTGTTATAAATTAAGCAAAAAGTAATCCATTTACTGAAAAAATGTTGTTAGAAGATATACATACTTATGTATAGTACCGGTAATATATAAAAATGAAATGTGTGGGCATGAACATTTAGCGAAAATTTTTTACTATCTCCCCGAAAATCGATTCGGATAATTGGCGATTCGGTTAATTGGCGTTCGGATAATCGGCGTTCTACTGTATTTTGTTAAAAAAATACTCCTTTCCACACATTTATTTAGTCTTCATTGAGTGAGTCCGACATAAAATGTTGGCAGACGTAAAAACGGAGTAAGCTTCGATATAGTTTTGGCAGACAGTTGATTCTATACATTATTACAGAATAGAGTTCAATTATTTCAAGGAAAAAGGATTGTGTGTTTCTTTATATATAATATAAGATAAGGACACAACATAAAATTGTATTTGTTGTTGAAATTGCTATTCACGCTACTACTCCTAAGAATTTGATGAAATTAACAACTTCCCCTTTTAGGATTGTATATTTTTTTGCTTGGAATAGTTTTTTAATGAGCTCTTATCTTTAAATTGATGTGAATGCCACAAACAAAATTTTCGAAGAAGAATAAGGATCAAATAATCTAAGATTTGTTTGTGGTGATCGTAACATTCATTTTCTTTAGCTAACCAGTTGGAAAATTCAGATTTTTTACTTATTGTATCCATACAATGTTCAATTATTTTGCTTTTTAAACCTTTTATTTCAGGAGTACTCTGAACAAATTTAGCGAAGATTTTAACAAAGATTTTACAAATATTAAAAAAATAATCTGTAGGATTTTTAAGTGCACCAAAATCGGTACTTTTTGAATAATTTTTAAAATAAATAAAACTTTCCGAAGGTTTTGAATACTTAACAGTTTCGTTTGGGTTTCTCACAACCTTATCGCATAACAAACACTTTTCTTTTTTTGAAAAGCGGTCAATTATGAAACCTCAAAAATACCTTAAAGAAGTTTCTTCGACAGAAATCGAATCTTCATTTGCCCCACATTCCAACAAATCAATTGACTCGATTATGTTGCTAACTTCGTGACCCTCATTAGTGACACCACCAATCGTCCGATCCTCAACAGTAAAAATACCATGGTCTTTATTATTATTTATGGTTTTGCCATCACTAAATGAGTCAATAGCTATAAATTGCTGACTATCTTCGTCACAATTCTTCCTATGGGAAGATATAGACAAAATTTTGTTCGAAATAATTTTGCAAATAAAAATATTGAAATTATATATGGATTATTACTGAAGCCCCCTCTTAATCTTTCTAAGGAAAAAAGGTTTTCAATTGGGTCTTGGTTAAATTTCGAAGTCAGAACGAACTCTTTATTGGGAAACTCGTTTAATATTTCATCAGTTAAAAGAATAATGAATTTTAGAGTCAAAATCAATCCCCCAATCCAAAATGTTTTGTTTTTGTTCTCAAATGAAATTGATTGAATGTAACGTAACATTTCAGAAAGATATTTCCTTGGAGTATTTGTTTGAGTTAATCCACACTTATACCAATTTCTACTAAAAGGTTCTTTACTATTGAGACAATCGAACAAGTTTTTGAGTTTTGAAAAGAAATCGGAAGTAGAAAGAGTAACTGATGAAACATTAGGGCTAAGCAAATTTAATTCTAAAGCAGTTTTAAAAGCATCACAAACTGTGTTACTTAAAACTTGAAGAGCATAAGAAACCTTCATCTTTTCCCAAGTATTTGGCCATACATGTTTTGAAGTTAACTTCGGCACCATTTTAGTAGAACCATTTTTTTCTAAATTATAGAGTTCTTTAACACAGTTCCAACTTACTGTTCCATCTTCACAGTGAATATCTTTTACCAATAAAGTATTACGTATTGATGTGAACAAATGCGGAACATCGAACATTGCAAAAATCTTTTGATTATTATAATAAAAAAAGGGTCCTTTTCCGTTACTCCGAGAGAACTAAAGCAACTGCGATTGTTAGAAGCCTGATCTGAGGCTATACTTCGGATTTTAAGACCAAGTTCACAACAGTAGTCTAAATTCAGCTTCATTTTTTCGGCTAATACTTTACTGTTAATTGGTTGATCGGTGGCAAAAAAACTAATAATAAATTTCCAATTAGAAAATAAGCCTCGAACCATAAAAACAGAAACATACTTTGCTGGTTCTTTATTTCTAAAATCACCTGTATCGACAAAACCAACTATTTCATCTGTTACCTGATCATTTATGTTAACTCTCTTCTAATATTAATTTCATCAAATATCAACACAGCTTGTCTCATTTCTAAATCCCAATGTGAAAAAATCTTCTTAAGGTTTTCTGTAACCGTGTTATTAAAACCAGGTTGAATATTTTTAATAAGTTGCCAACGATGCAGAGAGCTCAGAGATGGTAAATTTATGTTTAAATTATCTTTAAAATATCTGTAAGTTGTAGGAGATTTGTAATGGAAATTTAAAGCTAACGATCTTTCGTCATAACTCCATCTTTTTTTATTTTTCTTGTTAGAAAGTATCATAGTGCAAAAAGTTTTTGAATTTTTAGTCACATAGGGCGCGGAGGCAATTAAAGAAGTTAGCGGTGTTTTGACTATTCTACTGAGATAGTTGTTTCGACATATCCTTCTTTCTAGGTTCACTTTCTTAGTTCTATTTTCCTTGCTGCAGCTCTTTAACTGTTCTATAAGTTTTTTATATTTACTTAATAAATTTGTATATTTTGAGCGGTAGAAATTTACCGATTTCGCCGATTTTAGACAAAAGGAGCAGGACAATTCCATTTCGACAGAAGCAAATGAGGGATTTGGCTCTAGTTTAGCTAAATCTATGAGAGCTAGATCAGGGTTTGTTATTTTATTTGAGTTTTCATAACACTTACCAGAAAAAATAGCTACATAGAAAAAATAGAACATCGCAATACATAAATGATAAATGGGCCTATGAAACAGTTCCTTTCTTATTTCATAAATTAATTTATAACATGTACCTAGAATTAATATGTTATAACAAAGCCTGTAAAAAAGCGCAAAGGCAAAAATCTCAACCATGCTCGATCCATCGCTATCATTTCTCTTTCCACAGCCTTCGTCTGGAGGAAACTTAAAGGTAGAATCAGAATGGCACGGCGACCGTGGCGGTGGCCGCCGCTCAGAGAGTTTCCCATACATTTAATTTGTCCGCGACGCCTGGGGAGAAATTAAATGTATGGGAAACTCTCTGAGCGGCGGCCACCGCCACGGTCGCCGTGCCATTCTGTTTCTACCTTAATGGAGGAAATAGGAAACCTCTCTGAAGGGAAAAGTGGACACTTTCCTGAAATGGAACATCTTTCCTTTTATTTGTCTATAGTAAAAGAAAAGAGAAACAAAAATAATAGCTTATTGGGGAAACCACTTTAAAAAAACGCGCCAATTACTCTACCCCTGCGGTGGTGTGGAAAGGAGTATTTTTTTTAACAAAATACTAGCATTAGAGGGACACCGAAACTTTCCCGCCCGTTTACGAATAAAACGGTTTCGATATAATTGCGCCAAGTTAAAATTTACCCCAATAGAAGAAAACTTTCCAGGATGTCAGTAGAACATCATAATAAAGATAAAAAAAATTTCAGTTATTTGGATATTTTTTTATAGGGCCATTAGATAGAATTCTTATATTGGCTGCACTATTAAGTGAGAATGTCCTTAAATAGCCATAAAGAAATAATTTCCACTTTTCATATTTCTAAATTTATTCATGATTTGATATTTTACATTTTCAAATCCTTGTAAAACGCAATAATTTCCTTGTGAACCTTTGACCAAAATAAAACTTTTCCAAATCTGCAAAATAAACACATTGCGGAAATGATTGTTATAAATCAAAACGAAATCAAAATTCGCACAAAAATCACGGTTTTACTAACTTTTGCAAAGTAGAAACCGAAAAGTCGGACCTGAAAAAATAAAATGGTAACTTCTAAAAATATGTAATTGATTTTTGTCATTTAAACAAAAAATCAAACAAACAGCTTCCTTCTTATTTTCATTTATTTCCACCAACAAATCCCTTTAATGAAATTTACCTAGAATACAATATACACATTCGTAAATATGCCATTCATAAATGAGAAAACCTGTAAAAAAAGAAGCGCAAACGCGAATAGCTCTAAAAGAACCCTGCTCCCATGCATCGCCGACGTTTTTCTTTCCATTTACTCTCTTCAGATAAGATTTACTCAAATATCTGGACAGTGCCACCGAAAATAAAGATTTAGCGGGGGCAGCTTTCGCTTGGAGGAAGCTTAAATGGAGGAAATAGGAAAGCTCTCTCAGCAAGAACTTGCACACTTTTCTTGTATGAAATGGAATATCTTTCCTTTTATTTGTCTATGGTTATATGTACATAGTGTGATACGCAGTTGAGAACGTATGCACACTCGCTAGCCCGGAAAATTGGCCCCTTTTGTAGATAGAAGGGTTGGGGGTAAAAAAGGGGTTAAAATTGAAAAAAATTCTGTCGTTGCGTTTGTAGGTTCTAACTAATTGCTCCTTTAATCCCACATGGGACATAGGGCGGAAACAGTTGCCTTCCAGCGGACTCTGTTTTGCGCGACAGCTCTCAGCTCTGACCAGGATCTCCCGGTTGTTGCGGGCTCTGATAATAGGGTTCTCCTCCACGTTGTTCTAGGTCTTCCGACTCGACGGGATCCTTGCGGATTCCAGTCAAGGGCCTGTTTGGCTAGATTATCGTTTCCGCGTCGCAAGGTGTGGCAAATCCAATTCCATTTCCTTCGCCTGATTGGGTCGTCTATCCTTTGTTGGCCGGCACGGCGCCATAGTTCTTCAATTGAAATTCTATCTTGCCAGCGGATTTTTAGGATACGACGTAGGCATCTGTTGATGAAAACTTGTAGGCGACCTGTGATGAATTGGGTGACTTTCCATGTTTCACAACCGTACAAAAGAAGTGCCTTAACGTTGGAGTTGAACAGCCGCAATTTGGTGTTAATTGAGATCTCCGTTGATCTCCATATGTGAAACAGGTATTCACATGCGCTTCTTGCTTTATTTATTTTGGAACTGACGTCTTCTTCTGCAGCACCATTTTCGGTAATAATACTACCGAGGTAACAGAATTTATCTACCAGTTCCACGTCGCGGTTATTTAGCGCTGGTCGTTCAAGGGTGTTTGCATTTATCAACATTTCTTTGGTTTTAGTCGGATTTAACCTTAAGCCTGCCGAGCTACTTTCTGTTGCCAAATTGTTTACCATGTTTTTGAGGTCCTGGGGCCCTATTCTCTATTACAATATTGTTAAATCCGATTCGAAAACGAAACAGCTTTCGAGCAAAAATTTGACAAATTGTTACATTTTCATGTAAAATTACTGCCAATATTGTAATAGAGAATACGATTTCGTCAGTTTAGTTAAAAAATATAACAATATTGTAATAGAGAATAAGGCCCCTGGTGTCTGTGGGCCAGCAAACAGATATCATCCGCGTAGTCGAGGTCCTTAAGGCGGTTTAACAATCCCCATTGTACGCCACCTGTTCTAGTATCTAGAGCGCTGACATGGATGTCGTTTATTAGTATAAGAAATAGTAATGGCGAAAGTAGGCATCCTTGCCGTACTCCTGAGCTCACTTCAAAGCTGTCGGAAAGTTTTCCATTGTGAAGAACTCTGCATTTGGAATTGTTGTATAAAGCTTTTATCAATTCTATTATTTAATTCGGCAGTCCACGTTGCCGTGCTCGCCATATAAAGCTCCTATTAACCGAGTCGAACGCTTTCTCATAGTCTACGAAAGCAAGGTAAAGGGGGGATCGGAATTCAGTAGACTGCTCCACTATGATTCTCAAGGTGTTAATGTGGTCTATGCAGGAGCGGCCCTTTCTGAATCCAGCCTCCTGTCTTCTAAGCGTTCGATCTACTGCCTCTCTTATCTTTGATAAAAATATGTGAGACAAGATTTTGTCCACAGTAGATAATAGACAGATGCCTCTCCAGTTGTCACATATTGTTAGGTCCCCCTTTTTTGGAATTTTGACTATGATGCCTTCCGTCCAATCCTCCGGAAAGGTACAGGTGTTCCATGCTATTTCCAGGATTGGCTGTAGCGCATCTGCTATGAGGCTTGAGTCGGCTTTCAACAATTCTGGCGGGATGCCATCTTTTCTAGCTGCTTTACCATTGGCCATTGCATGAATTGCGGTTACTATTTCAGTCTTGGATGGGGCACGAGTGGTGATTCTTGCTGGCTGTGCATTGTGGCTGTTTTCCTGAGGTTCCTGTGCAAATGAACCATTCAGGTAGGCGAAGAAGTAATCTCTCCATCTTTGGAGTTGCTCCTCGTCGCTGCACAGCAGCCTTCCATCCGCACTCTTTACGGCATGCTTTTTAGTAGAGTGCTTTCCCGAGAGCTGTTTAGAGATTTGGTACAGCACCTTACTGTTGCCTGTGTTTGCCGCGTTTTCCGCTTTCTCTGCGAGCTCATTTATCTGCTGCCTTTTATCACGCCGGACATTTCTCTTTGCCTCCCGGTGTAATTGGGAGTATTCCCGTTCAAGTTGTTGACGTTTTTCCGGGTCGCAGGTGGAGTTCACGTTATTTTTGAGAGCCCTTCTGCGTTCAATTTTTTGCCAGGTTGTGTCCGAGATCCAGTATTGCTGGTTTCTTTGGACATAACCAATGCTTGTTTCCGCTGCTGTTATTATAGCGCCCTTTCTTGTGCTCCACAGCTCTTCAATATTTGTATCGTTAGAAACGGTTTGCTGGTTTAAGATTTGTTGCAGTTTGCCAGCAAATTTTCGCCTTTTGGTGGTCTCCCGCAGAAGGTCTACGTTAAACTGTCTACAGTTTATGGCATCGCGTTGGACGTTTCTGATTGCGGCGATTTTTAGGCGGATAGTTGCTACTACCAAATGGTGGTCACTTCCAGGGTCTGCTCCCCTAAAGCTCCTGACATCCTTCAGAATAGTTCGCCAACTGCGACTGACGGCCACGTGATCTATCTGGTTTCTCGTTCTACCATCGGGCGATACCCAGGTCTCCTTGTGTAAGTAGATAAGCAAGGGGATTCTGCCCCCTCTCATATTTGCCTTTCCCGCTCCCCCGCCGATGCCCTCACTTTGAGGTTTGTATGTATGCGTGTATAGCACACACACAACCATACCCACACATACATCCATACCCACACGCCCACCCATACCCACACGCACACCCTCACACACAACCAGGGGGAGGAGCCACACACACGCCTTCTATGGAAAACACCCCTCATATTTACCTCCCCGCCCGATCTATACATAACACACACCCCACCTTGTATGGTATACCCCTTCATATTTACCTTCCCCCGCAGGCATACCCCATCATATTTACCTTCCCTCCACGCTGAACGAGCGCAAAGCTTCCCGCCCAAAGCTTTCTACCCCTTATATTTACCTACCCGCCCGATCTATACATAACACACACACCACCTTGTATGGCATACCCCTTCATATTTACACCCTCACACACAGGGCATACCCCTTCATATTTACTTTCGCCCCAGGCATACCCCTTTTCTGGTTTGTTTATACGGTTACCGTGGCGCCACACACATCCTCACACACATGGCATCGCTGTTGTGCGCAAAGCTTCCGGCCCAAAGCCTTCTATATTGGAGATTTGAAATCCTATTGTTTATACGGTTATCGAGGCGCTGCTGAACGAGCGATCTAAAAATAGAATATTTATCTTTCTTTCGGTCAATATGAGTGTGTGTGCATGTGTCTCTTCTTCTCAACTTCTCGTAGGCAGAGATACCTCCCCGCCGATCTATGCGATCTATTTTCTACGATATTCGAAGCTGTCAGTCTCTTCTACATTACCTTCTTTCTGTATACCGTGAGAATTTTTATCTTTCTTTCGGCCAATATGAGGGTGTGTATGTATGAATAAGCAGATATCGCCTTTTAATGTTGGTGTTTTTTCATCCACCTGTTCAAGATAACATTTGGTAAAATGAAAACACCGAAATATTGTATTTATGAAAATCTTTATTTTAAAAATTATTAACAGTAATTACAAAACAGCTTTTTAGAATGAATTTTCTCATGATAATGATCTTAAGAGTGACTTATGATATTTATTTTTCTTAGATTCTAAAATTTTATTTTTTTGTTAATGAGTTGGTTGAGAGTTTAAATTTTTTTTTCCCATAGGAAGTGAAGCTTCATATTTAGTCTGGGAATTTATTCATTGTTTTACAGTTTGACTCCTTAGGTGCCATTGATGATAACAATAGGAGGCATACTATGCAATTTTCCTGACTTCACTGGTAAGTGGTATGGATTCCACTATTCTATCATGCAGCAATAAACAGTAGGCTGTAGTGTTGGCTGGAACGTTCGCAGATGGCTTGAACTCCACCCTTATATCCACAGGACCGGTTTTAATAGCCTCGTTTTGACGTGAACAATCAATTACTGAGATTGGTGCATTGCTCTTAATCTCATCCCATGAGAGGAGCGGCTGGAATTGACGTTGATAGTACGAAGGTTGAAATTTTATATACATATCATGTAGACGTGCATATTTATCAATATCAAACTTCAGATTCAAATCGCTATACGGGTATGATTCAGAATTCAGATGTACTTTAACATCTGTTAGCATGCAATGATCAAATTTGCTGGCATTATTTGTTCTATCATTTTTGCGATTTGTTTGTAGAGCAAAGATAATATAGTGAGGTTTTTCCATCTGGGATGACGTTTTAACAGACCAAGTGTGATGAGTTGTTGCTGGTAACGCCGGATACTCCTATAAATCCCAACTTCTGAATGGCATTCGTATTTCACGCCCACTCTCAATGATTTTAAATATGACCAATTTCTCATGATCGGCAACATTAACATGTGGAACGTGCCATTGAATTTTAAATATTTCAATTTTTACATCATCTGTTGGTGATATGATTGCATCTTCATCTGCCCTGCTTCGTATTAATACGAGTTCATGCTTATCATTCGCAATAATTTTCTTATAGTCTTCAGCAAACCCCAACAATGATTTCAGTGGTACACAGAAATTGAAAAATCCTTCGGTTGGTGTAATCGACTTCTCAGGTGAACAGCTGGCGTTAAGTAACATTTTACTCTCATTTTCGCTCAATGATATATAATTTTTTAGTGTTGTAGCAATTCCAAGATTTCGAGTTCTATCAATTTCGCAAAGAGGAACGGTAAAGCATTATTCACCAGCTCCGCAGTGTCTGATATTGATTCATCTGATTTAATTAGTTTTCCTTCTATGTATATAAAACTTTCGGCTGGTAAGACATATAGGACTTGATGTTGCACAGAAATACGGATTTCATCGCTGTTTTTGAATGATGTTAAGAATGGTGAATAGATGTGGTAGTCAATTTTTGATATACTATTATCATAATTTATTTCCCCAGTAATACTCAAGATGTTGCTCATTGCTTCAAATTTACTTCTAATGATTTTAGAAATTTTATATTATCGGCTGTCAGCAGACGTTTTGCACGCTTCAAGGTCACTGGTTGACTAATGTTTCCGGTGAAGTTCGTCTTATATATATCCTTATTGTTTTAAATTAGCATTCTGCGGCTTCAAGTGCAATCTGATAGTTATCGTTTCACCTCGAAAATTTATTAGATCTCCGTCCTGATCAACGATCTTCAGTGTGAGAGAACTTATCCGTTTGACGTTCACAGGTAAATAGATCAGTAAGTATTAGGACGACTTGGACAGACAGTAGTGCCATATGAAAGGCGCCAGTGTGTGCCAGGCTCTGTAATGGTGCCAGTGGGTGCCAGACAGTGTTGCCTTATGAAAGGGCGCCAGTTTGGTCAGACGGGTGCTTGGACGAGTCGGTCAGGGCCGGTGGCTTGGGGCTCAGCGGGGTCGGCGCGGTCCTCGGCGGGGGACTCGGCATTTTCTTTGCTGTGCCAATTGGTTTGTGACGTCACAGACAGGAGTGCAATGATGATGATGACGTCATCACGGTTGTTGTTGTATGGCTGAATGGGTACGGGTTACGGGTACTGAGTACGGTGTGGAGTACGGGTGCGGGGTACGGGGTACGGTGTACGGGTACGGAGTACAGGTGTGGGGCCAGACGTCACGTGATAAGACGTCACCTGTCGCGAGAATTTGATAATGCTGCAAGTGTTGCGAATTAAATTATGTTGACGTCATCGGTTGTTGTAAGGCTGAAGGGGTACGGGGCAGGGGACGGGTACGGAGTAAATGGTTTTTGTCGGCCGGTTAGTCCGACGCCGCGTGGTAAGACGTCACCTGCCGCGAGAATTTGTTAATGCTGCAAGTGTTGCGAAATTAAAAAGTCAAAGTTGTGCTGCTTGGGCTTTGCTGGGATTTGAACCTGGGGCATCGGTAGATTAAGAGACCTGTATCGCAGCCTCGAGGCTATCGAGGCTTCTGTGTGTTCTTATTCAATTTGTGTATACAAGCGCTGGGCAATCTAAAAATATAATTTTTATTTTCCTTCGACCATGCTGCCCGTGGCTCTGATAAAAATTTTACCTAGCAGAATGTCTTAACAAAACAAACAACAACAAGAACTCGGTCCAGCCTCAACATCTGTTTTCATTCTTTACGGCAACAACAACAAGTCAAAACAAAAAAAATTTTACAACAAAACAACAGGCCTTCGCAAATGTTGATTCTAATTTCGGCTGAGCGCAGGTTTGAATGACTGGTGATTAATTTGAGCTGCTGATAAGAACAGCGCTTGAAAAATGATACCTTGGTGTCGCGGGTGCCTTTTGTTTTTGTATGATAAATTTATGCACAGGGTTTATGCAATTGCAGCATATGCATTATAAATATCTCGGAAGATGAAAATAATTCTGATTCGGGCCATAAAATAGATATAGAATTATTAGATCGATAAATTATCAAGTTTCCAATAAATTATTATCGCATAACATTAACAATGAGCGAATTTTAATTGTGGATTACTTTTCTAAAATAGGCAAAGATAATTTTGATCTGGTGCAACCTTCAAATGGATTCCTTATCTAATATACATTAAACATATGTATGTAGGTGCAAAATTCCAAAGTCTTCCATGCCGCGAAAGTTTATTGAGATAAACAAACCGAAGTTTGCTCCATATATTGAAATTGATATGCAGCGAATTTAGTGGACCAGTTTCATAAAAATAAATATAGCCAAAATTTTGATCAGGTGCAAGTCTTTGAAACCGGCAAGGTTGTTCCTTATCTAATATATTAAACACAGGTGGCGTTATTTCATCATTTGCCGTTATTCTGATTTTTTGTTTAGCTAACTGATATTGCACAACAACGTACGGGGAGTATGAGTGAACTTTTATGATGTTTCTATATTTGTCGGTTTTCCTTAAAATCACGTCTATGGGCGTATGTCATTTGCAATTGTTTAATAATTGTTTAGGCCTTTAGGATGCACCTGTGTAAACACAGTGATATAAAATTGAAACATGATTGAACTTGTCACGGGGTGGTGGGTTGGCAAAATTTTTGCTGTTACTTTTGAGCTTATTCTCAATTTTTATGTGAGGATCACAAAAACAATTGTAAAGAATACGAAGAGGGTTCAATTAGCGAGTAGGAAGAATATCATAAATAGTATTTTAAGAAAATAAAAGAATATTTGTAATGTTTTAAAAAATCTGTTTTATTTTAAAACCACTTATTATAATAAATTTTTCAAAGCACATCGACTTTTTGAAGTATTATAAGCTAATCCATTTTGTTGTTGTTGTTAGATTCAGGCATCCGTCCTCTTCTAGATCTTTATTAATGCTCTTCATCAAGTATGTTCACTGAGCTGTCTGATTTGATACTGGGCTGGTTGATTTTGTTTGTTTATTCAATAATCCCATGCTATCGTAACTCCTCAATAATTGACACTATTTCATTAGTATGACTATCATTTCCGGCTTGTTGTGATCTTACCAATATGCGGAGCCGATCAACTAGTTCATTGGGGTCATCCCAATAGATGTAATCAATATTGTCGTTTATTATTCGCATTATACCCTTACCGGTATGCGAAGTGCGAATCAACTTTTTTATTATCTTTTTATATTTATAGCTTTTTGTTCCTTTTACTTGCTGGTTTTCCTTAAAATCACGTTTGTGGGCGCATGTGTCGTTTAGGATTGTTCGATAATTGTTCAAGTCTTGTTTTGAGTAACCCTTGGGACGTTTCATAAAAATTAATGCAGCTAAGCCTTCAGTTATCTTATATTGCTTGCCGTTTATAAGAAAGATTTCTTTATCAACTTTTAATCTCGAATTACCAATATTCCATGCATTGTTATAATAGTACACTCCATAAGTTTTATCAAGTTCTGTACTGTCATTTTCAAGTAGTTCTTTATATTTGCTTAGTATCTGGTCTGGAGACTCTAATATCGGCGAATTATGTTCTCTCAATGTTGATGGATGTATAGGTGTGGAAAATTCATCATCATCAGCTTCTCCATCATCATCATCTCTCAATAGAGAATAATACTTAAAGTTCTTCGTCGCGAAGCAAAAAAAGGAGATGCGAAAATAAAGGACACAAAAAGGTGTTTTAAAGTAAAAAGCACAACTTTTATTTTAATGCAAGCTTTATTTATATAACTTCACGAAACGTTAATTAATTTAAAAAGGAAAATATTCATCCGCGCCGGAACCTCTGAGAAAGAAGACTAACTGATTTTATGTTTTTAAAATCATCTTTTGCTGCAGTCGCGTGTTGAGTCAACGTGACTGGGTGTCATATTACATTAGTGATAACAAATAAAAATGCTGACACTATGTCTGCATTTTGTGCGACTTAAGATAATTATTTTAGAAGAAAATAATTATCTTATTTCGTATGAGAAAATTAACTGACAGGAAGTCAGTTTCAAATTATATTATTTGTTGGTGTACAGTGGTTGCTGTAACTCCCCCCTCCTTTGTCTGAGGCTCCGACGAAGCAGTTACAAGTTTCTTTTTATGTTCTCTTTTACAAAAAATAAAAAAAATTATTGATACAATGATGATTATGGAGATGATGAATGTATGGAGACTTATATTTATAACATTTCTATTATGGTTTTGACTTACGATTTCTTCAATTTTATTTCTATTTTTTATATTTCTTACATGTATCTCTTCTAATTTTAATTTCGGGACTGTGTAATTTTCTTTTATTTCTGTCATGAAGTTGGGCATAATTATTTTATCGTAAATTCTCAAGTACCTGTTTTTATAAACAGCTTTTCCTATTTTTATTGTGCAATTTTCAAATTTAATTAAATTATTTCCTTTTATGGTTACAATTTCGAAAGTATTACAATTGTGAAATATTGTGGAGTTCTTTAGATTTTTGGTTATAAGGATGCCTTCACTTATTTCTTTAAGTTCTTCATCATCCCGTTCTTCAGTGTTACATTGAGCTATTTTGGACATTGCTATATTCGAAATACAATTATCGTCAATTTCGACCAAATTTCGTTTTAAATTGTCTTTAACAGGAAATTTAAAAGCTTTATTATCATTTATCAGAATTTCGTTATCGCTTAAGTGCAGGGATTTGTTTTGTTTGTTGGGTATGGGTTCAATTAATATTCGGGTGTATTTGGTGTTGCTGATTTGTGGGATAAAAACTACAATAAGGATTTGGTCCTGGAAGAATGAGACGACTACTTTGAAGTTTTGTAGTGCCTCTAAGTTTTCTATTAGTTCTAATGCTTTCGTTGTTAATATGTTTCTGGCTAAAATTCCTAATTTGCTGGAAAAAATAATTTGTTCGATTTCATCTTAGTGGGACAACCGTAAGTTAATATCGTAGTTTATTTGGTAGATTTGTTCCATGTATTGTACTTTGTATTCTAGGGTGGCAATTTTGTTTTCGATCTGATCGGTAAATTCGTTGAGATATTTTCCGATTGAGGACTGTTGATTTCTAATGTGTGCCGTTATATTTTGGATAGATTCGTATAGCTGTTTATTGATCGAAATCTGTTTATTATTTTCATTTATTAGATTTTGATTATTTTCCTTGATGGAATTCACTGTCTCTTTTATTTCGATCTCGTCTGTGCTGTCCATATTTCCGGTAATGTATTTGATCCCTGTTCCGACAATATTTAGAAGTCCCCGTTTTTTCTTAGTGTGAGGTTTTAGATTTGTAATTTTGGTATCTAAAAGTTGAAGGCTGTGGTCAATTGTATTAAAGATAGGTCCTATGAATTTTGCCTTTGGTCTTATCATTTCTATGTTGTTTTTTATGTCATTTTTTGCTGTTTCGTATTCCGTCATGTTAATGATATGTAGTGCTTTATCGTAGTTTTCGATTACTTTGATTTAACCGAGTTTTATAGTTACAAAGCCATTATTATTTGTTAGATCTTGGATCTCCATTCGTTGTCCCCCTACTAGTTGAAGGTATATTAGAATTAGCAGCTTCATTTTCGTCTTTCCCTGAAATGAGATTTTTCATCTTATTCTTATGTTCTTCCTGGTTTTCATTTATTTTTATTCTACATCTAGTCATAGTGGTATTTTGAAATTTTCTTTTTTTCCGAGTTTTATAGTATTTATGACCCGTGATTTTATCTTTTACGTGTTCATTGTCGTCTGTTAGTTCTGTGTCTATTTTCCTAAATTTGGAATGGTTCTTACCTCCCCTGATTTCTTTGATATAGTTCACCCCAGGCTCTATAGTAATATCTTCTCTATTTTTATTAATCACTTCTACAGTTTTACTTTTCTTAGATAGAATTCGGTTGTATATCTCTTCATATTCGTCTTCTTTGATTTTTCCCTGAACGAAATCCATTGGTCTTCTTTAGTAGTCGAGTGGATAGTGTTGTTGTAATAGCCGTTAATTAGAATTAGTTGTTCTTCGATGGGAAGGTTCCTTTTTTCATGTTTCAATAGTCGTAAGTGCTCATTGATCGTGTTGTGCAGTCTCTCGATATCTGCATTGCCGTTATGATTAGAGTTGGAAGTGTAATGGATTTCTACTCCCTGTTCCTTGAAGAATTATCTTATGGAATTTGATTTCATTCCTAATTCATTATCAGTGACTATTTTCTTTATGCTTCCGTAAGTGCTTATATATTCCATAATGGCTTTTCCAAATTCTTTTTCGCTTCTATTTTCGATTTTTATGAACATTGCTATTTTAGAAAATTTGTCTATCATTGTTACAAATAATGTTATCTTTATCGAATAAAACACGTCTAGATGTACTATCTGGTTTGGTCTATTAGGAGTTTCAGAAATTTTTAACGGTGGTTGAGGAGGTTTTCTTTCGTATTTTTCTAGTATGCATATTTCGCAGTTATTTATAAATTCAGTGATTTTTATTTTCATGTTTGGACGGTAAAATTCGGTTTTTAGTTCCTCGTAGATTTCGTTGATGCCTCTGTGGTTCTTTTCTAGATGTTTGCTTTCAATGAGTTTCTCTAACTCTTCTTCGTCTGTAAGATCTCTTAGCATTTTACTACACCTGATAATTTTGTATTTGTTAAAGTCCTTTTTGTGTATAATACTGATTTTTCCAAATATTTCGTCTTCTGTCAATAAGGCGTTGGTATGTTTTGGGTCGAAGTGGTTTTTAATAATCTGTAGTATAGTCGGATCGTCTAGTACTCTTATATATATGGTCTTCCGATTGTTATTGAATATCGTTTAATTTTTTATATGTAGACAGCCTGAATTAACCTTTTTTATGACGATTTGTTTCTTGTAAAGATTAATTGGGGTGGCAGTGTGAACGATTGAGCTTTCGTGTTCTTGACTTTCATTATGGTTTATATCTAGTCTGCTTAAAAAATCGGCTACCTTGTTATCGTGTCCCTTCTTATATGTTATATCGTAGTCATACTCTTGTAATTGAAGCTTCCATCGGGTGAGTTTGCTATTTGGTTCTTTAAGTTTGCTGAGCCAGACAAGTGGTTGATGGTCTGTGAAAAGCTTTATCTTTCTGCCGTAGATGTATGGCCTAAATTGCTTCAAACACCAAACTATACTCAGCAATTCTTTCTCAATAGTCGAGTAATTTATTTCGTGCTCGTTCAAGGTTCTTGATATGTATGAAATGGGTTTGTCTCTTGGGACAGTACACCTCCTATAGCGTATTGACTTGCGTCTGTGGTTACTTCAAACGTTTTTTCGAAGTCGGGGTAGATAAGTATTGGTGAAGTGATTAATTTATTTTTTAAAGTTTCGAAACTTGCAATGTATTCTTTGTCAAGTACGTTTACTTTGGAGTTCTTCTTTAGGAACCGCGTCATGGGTTTAGCTATTTCAGCAAAGTTTTTAATAAACTTCCTGTAATAACCGGCTATGCCTAGGAATCTTTTGATTTCTTTCTGGTTCTGTGGAATTCGGTAATTTTTTATCTTTTCGATTTTTTTTGGGTTTGGGTGAATTCCATTTTTGTCAACAACGTGGCCTAGAAATTCAACTTCTTTCCTTAAGAAGTGGCATTTATCTAATTGCACTCTTAGGCGGGCTTGCCTGAGTTTATTTAGAACGATCCTAAGGTTTTTTATATGTTCTTCTAAACCATTCGAAAAGACTACTACGTCATCCATGTATGGTATGCATTCTCTCCCAATATTTTCTCTGAAGATGTTGTCCATCAACCTTTTGGAAGTACTGGGAGCATTTTTTAAACCGAAGGGCATTCTACGGAACTCGTAGTGCCCGTTATCGACGGAGAAAGCGGTTTTCTATACATCATCAAGATGCATTTCTATCTGGTGGAAGCCAGATTTTAAGTCGATAGTAGAAAAGTATGTACTTCTCCCCAATTTGTCTAGTATTTCTTCAATATTAGGAATTGGGTATGAATCACTTATAGTCTTTTCGTTCAACCTTCTGTAGTCGATTACTAAGCGCCATTTGGGCTTTCCAGAGGGATCCTGTTTTTTAGGGACAACCCATACGGGGCTGTTATATGGGCTGGAGCTTGATTGAACTATTCCATTCTCCAGCATTTCTTCTATTTGATTTTGGATCTCATTCTTATGAATGTAGGGGTACCTATATATTTTACTCTTAATAGGTATGTCGTCGGTTGTCCTTATTCTGTGCACTATTTCGCTAGTGAAACCTAAGGGTTCATTTTCGCAAAAGATATCTTTATTTTCTTGGATTATATCTATCAACTTGGTTTTTTCTTCTTCGTTCAAGTGGTCCATCTGTATTCCTTTTAGGACATCGTCGTTTTGTAGTGTACTGTACGAATTCATCTCATTCGCGCCATAACTGTTGAAGTCAAGTACCTCGCTTATCTCTACTTACGGTAAAGGCATATTGAAATTGAGTATATGCGGTTTGTCGTCGGTATTTTGAATTTTTGCTAACGCTTTTGAATTTTCGATTTTATAGATACCCTCCAATATTGCGACGCACAGTGGGGTATTTATCGAGAAAAGCTGGCCAAAAGTCCAAAAAGTGAAAAACGGGTGGGATGATTCATGTCTCGCTTAGAGCAAGTTGATACATGTCCGCATATCATGCCGTAACAATAAGGTCGTAGATAGCAGGCACTTGTTTCCACCCCAGTCGGAACTTGTACCTTTTCCAAACTACTTGTATGACTGACTGCGTTCCTAAATCGTATTGTGTTTTTAATGAGCTATATCTTTCTTGTGAAACGTTCCTCTTTCTCAACTAAACATGGAATCGTTTTCTGCAGGTATGCAGATTATTTGTTTTAAAAACTACTCGATTGAGTAATGAAATATCAGATTTTTATTAAATATAGTGCAATAAGACGATGAACACTAAAAACGTAAGAATTTTTTGATAATTTGAGTTGTTTACATGTGTTACTCAATAGATCCGGGTTTGAAATCAACTGTTATTTATACCTAATCTTATTACCTGTTTGGAAAACCAAAAAAAGTTTGCGCATTTTTGCGCCTTTTTTAAATAAATATTTTGAAACACTCGAAAAAGTGTTTTCTTGCATATTATGTTTTTTCTTAATTTGTTGTAGAATCTACATGCACTGCCTTCAAAGTTTAAACAAGACATCAGAATAACGTTTTAATTTTTTTCACAAGAGCATTCCTACTCACTTTGAGGGCAGTACATGTAGATTCTACAACAAATTAAGAAAAAACATAATATGCAAGAAAACACTTTTTCGAGTGTTTCAAAATATTTATTTAAAAAAGGCGCAAAAATGCGCAAACTTTTTTTGGTTTTCCAAACAGGTAATAAGATTAGGTATAAATAACAGTTGATTTCAAACTCGGATCTATTGAGTAACACATGTAAACAACTCAAATTATCAAAAAATTCTTACGTTTTTAGTGTTCATCGTCTTATTGCACAATATTTAATAAAAATCTGATATTTCATTACTCAATCGAGTAGTTTTTAAAACAAATAATCTACATACCTGCAGAAAACGATTCCATGTTTAGTTGAGAAAGAGGAACGTTTCACAAGAAAGATATAGCTCATTAAAAACACAATACGATTTAGGAACGCAGTCAGTCATACAAGTAGTTTGGAAAAGGTACAAGTTCCGACTGGGGTGGAAACAAGTGCCTGCTATCTACGACCTTATTGTTACGGCATGATATGCGGACATGTACCAACTTGCTCTAAGCGAGACATGAATCATCCCACCCGTTTTTCACTTTTTGGACTTTTGGCCAGCTTTTCTCGATAAATACCCCACTGTGCGCCGTGGTTATCAATTTTTGTTTCATTGAGTAGTGTGTGGCCATCTTCCTCGGCCACTGGAATATTGTAGAAGTACTCTACTGGATCTATTTGGTATATCGAGTTTTCCTCCTCATAATCGAAGTGTAATTCGATTTTGTTATTATTTAATTTGATGATCGTTTCCTCGTAATCTATTTTAGCATTATATTTTTTCAGTATATCATTCCCTATCAATCCGTCGTACACGTCGTGAAAATAATATAGCAGAAAATGTAAGTCTTCGTCAATGATACTTTTAAAACAGTCTACGGACATAGCTTCAGTTACAATAGTATCTTTCTGTAGGGATCTGAGGATAACAGGTTTTCTTAATTTTATTTTATTGGTATCGTCAAATGTTCCGGGTTTTACTAAGGAACCAGAAGATCCTGTATCGATCAAAAATTTACGGTTATAAAATACTATGTAGGGCAGTTGGTTACGGCCCGATTCCGAAAATTTCCAATATCTACGATTTCAAGGTTATTGATATCGATGTCCATTGGTTCGGCGTCGTTGTTATTCCAACTTCTGTTTCTTGGGTTGTGAGTTGTTAGCCTACTGTTATTATTCATATTCGAATGGGAAGCATTACGAAAGTTGTTATTATTATAAAGAGGGTTTGAGTTGTTAGCCCTGTGGTTATAGTTGTCGTTGTTAAAGGAAGGGTTTCGATGCGCGGAGTTAATGTATGTAGATGGTGAGCTAAAGTTACGGTTAGGAGTACCACTGTAGTTAGTATTAGTTGGAATGTGGTTTCTTGGGTTTTGCGTTTGTACTGGGCTGGAATTCCTATACGGATTTGTAATTTGCGGGACAAAGTTCAAAGACGAGTTGGGAACTCGATATAAGTTTGTAGATTGTGAATTAGAACCGGAAAAGTTTCTATCTTGGTAACGTCCGTTATCACGTCCTTTATTCATCCCTCTCTTGTTATTATAGTTGCTCCTATCTTCGCGAAAAGGTCTCCCACTAGTATTTACACCTGAAAATGCGTAACCAGCTTCGTGTAGTATGTGCATGGCTTCTTCAAGTGTGGAAGGATTCCTACAATATAGTATAGACTTCATAGGTTCTGGCATTTTGTGCTTAAAGATATTTAGAGCACTGTTAATGTTGGCGTTAAGGTTGCGTGTTAGAGCCTCGACGTTGCTTTGGTACTCTAGTCTAGTTTTTATATTAAGTCTTCGTAGAATAGTTTTCATTTCATTATAAAACTCCGATACATTAGTTTTAAATGCTAGCCCACTTAATTCGTCGAAAAGTTGACTTGTCGTCATTCTATCGCCAAAGTTATTGTTAAGTGTGCTTTTAATATCATTCCATGTGGTGACATGATTGTTAATTTCGATCACTTGCCTGGCACGACCTTTCAGTTTTGACTTTATTATATCAGAAAAGATTCTTTGAGATGGATCGTCGTATCTTGTAAGAAGGTGGTGAACTCTATCTATCAGATCTAGGAAATTCTGCAATTCCCTATAATCGCCGTGAAATTCGGGTAACTTCTCTAAATACTTTAATGGGTCAAGTGATAGAGATAGTGTTGGAGGTGGTTGTACCCAGTAGGAAATGTAAGCATTACCGAATCGATTGAGTAGTGTCGATTTGTAATGTCAATAGGTTACATTACCAATTACAGAATCGATTACTTTTACACGTAGATGTCCTAGGGTGGTAAGTACTTACAAGAGACATTACACGGAAGGGCTTATTTCACTATTGCGAGGTTGTTCCTGAAAACATCGATTAGCAGTAAGTTGCTTTGGAAGGCGTTCAATCGTACATTACAGGGAATCGCTTCTGTTATTTTTTTACTTGTAATTAATATTTTCAGTGATTCAAATTCCACTTGCTTTTGAACATGATATAATCCAGCTATAGAAAGAAAGTAGTTCCATTTTAAGGAATACTGCATAAAATCCTCATAAATTAATACTTTTGTCTTATTTTGTTTTGAATTTTTTTAGTTTTCTAAATACCTAAGAAAAAATGACTACATAGTTTCATGAGAATTTTATACAGCAACGTAGCGTACCTCAAAATGGAACTATTTTTTTTTATACCATTAACTTGTTAAATATGTAGGTCCTTAAGGTGAAAGGATATTTAATTCATCACAAAGTAAAAGAAATATTCGAAAAATAAAGACCGCTTTTCAAGCATAACAACAACAAAAAAGAGTTTAAAATGTAAAAATTCGAAAAATCAACACATCTATTTCACAGAAATATAAACCGCTTTTTAAGCATAACAAAAAAAATTAGTTTCATACCTAAATAAAAATCGCTTTTCAAGCAATAAAAAAATAGTTTCATTTCTTAAGTTCTTGATTTTTTTTTTATTTTTTATGCATTCATTTTTATGATGCCTATTTTTAAATATTTTAAACGCCTTTTTTATGTCCTCAACATAGTCCAACATTGTGTATCCATCCTTTTGTAGTGATTCTGAAAAGTTATTATAAAGCAAAATGTAAATATGTAATCAAAACGTGTAATAGTAAGCTGTTAAAATACTTACTTACTTAATCAATGTAATAACATATTTCTTATGTCCTTTATTATAACTTACAATACTTTCGTCGTTATCCTCAATTTCACTTTCAAGCTCCGTTAGTGCTTCTTCCGTTTCTAATGGGAATTTTCTGAATCCTGTGTCAGCATATTTGTTTTTAATTATCTCTTTTAAAAATACCGAAATTTCAGCCTGGATTTTTAGGATTTCTTCATTTTGTTTTTTTATTTCTTCGTTTTGTATTTTTATACTATTTAGTTCATTTAGCAGTTTTGTTTGTTCAGTGGATGTTGATGTTGATGCTAAAAAATGTAAATTAATGTTTCAAAATTTTTATTTCTACATTAAACTTATTGTTATTACCACCAAAGAAAGCTTCCGGGTCAAGTGTTGCATTCATTCTGCGGAGATAATAACTTCTAGCAATTATGTTTTCCTTTTCTTCTTCCATGTTCCTGGTTGTACAAAAATGATTTAATGATGTATTGGCGTTGATGTATTATGGGAATAAGGAAGAAATTTTCTTCGGCCGGTAAACACATGAATTTAAAAGCTAGTTGTTCCAACAGAAAGTTCTCGGTTTCATCAGATGTACTCCTATTGAATAAAATTATTCCCAAAGACGCTGAATCCACAGGCTCGTGAAAATAACTTTGAGAGTTTAAAATTCTTTTTCCAATAATATATTTGTTTTCATTTTCCGAAAATCCAATTACTTGTATAGGTATGAAAGGATCTATGCAAATGTAATTGTCAGGTTTTGTTGTACTTATATATTCTGATTCTGATTCATAGCATACTATATCTCCATGGGCATTTTTTTTAAAACGGCGTTTCTTATTATGAAGTTTTAAATTTTCATTCCTATATCTATTGCGGAGTTGCTCTAAAATTTTGGAGGGTCTTTTAATTTTTTTTTTGATATTTTGCATAAAATTTTCGAAGTTATATGCACTGAAGGTGTTTATGTGTCCAATTTCCTTTATGCATTTAGATAAGTGGAGCAAGCCATGTACATTATATGTGATACTGTTGGGGCCATATATTGTTGGGAAATATTTGACGAAATCTCTAATTAATTCATGGGCAATTTCAAGATTGGCAGCATGTCTTTGGGCATGACATCAGTCGATAGGCACAGAATAAAAGTAAAAAATGATAGTATTGGTCGCTATCAAAAAAATTTTTAAAAGCAACAATACCTGTATAAAGTATCAATTGCCTGAATTCTGTAGCCTTAAATCTCATGACTTCGTCTAAAGTTCGCGGTTTTCGGCTAAATTCTCTCGGAATGTAAGGTGCTAATGAGGTCAATTTTGTACTTAGCAGTTGTTTTTGATCTTTGCTTAACTTGGTTTTCGCTTTCCTATTAAGCGTAAAAAGTATAATTTTGCGTGCTACACCTAAATCAACCAAATGCATTGGATCCAACGGAAAACATGAAACCATGTCAATATTTAAAGTTTCCAATAAACTTACTTTATTATGAAAGCAAATGTTATGATGGTTCAGATCTTCCCTCCGTTTAAAACTTTCCTTGGTACGCAAATTTCCTACATCTGTGCTATAGGTCATAACGTAATCAATTCTTCTTCCAATTTGTGTGCATTTGCTGCAACCATACGAGGAATTATGACCAACTGTCCCGGTTAGAAAGGCACGCGCTGGTGCATCGCAAATGAAAGCCCTTAATTTCAAATTAATTTTTTTATTAGACACACACAGACCATCTCCCAGCAACTTTTTCATTTCTTCCACAAAGTCAGGTAGATAGGTATCTACATTGTAGGGTTTTTTTTCGCCAAAATATGCGCCAATAAGAAATACCTTTATATTTTTTATATTTACAATCTTCCCTAATATGGGCCACAGAGATTTTCCAGAACTTTTAAATAATGGTAGACCGTCTACGCCAATGTCTATAATTATTTCATCATAAGCTATGATAATATCATAAATTTTTTTAAGTTGGTTTTCCAGTCTAAAATGATAATATTGGCCAGGAGGAGCTGTCCTTATAATAATTTTTTCATCTGTATTTCCCAGGAGACTGCTAACAGTCGTAGGAACTGATAAGCCTTCAGATTGAAGAATTTTAAGAAGCGCCTCACAAGTTTTCCTGGGTGGATTATATTCTCCATACTAATTACTAATTGCTCCTTTAATCCCTCATGGGACATAGGGCGGAAACAGTTGCCCTCCAGCGGACTCTGTTTTGCGCGACAGCTCTCAGCTCTGACCAGGATCTCCCGGTTGTTGCGGCCTCTGATAATAGGGTTCTCCTCCACGTTGTTCTAGGTCTTCCGACTCGACGGGATCCTTGCGGATTCCAGTCAAGGGCCTGTTTGGCTAGATTATCGTCTTCGCGTCGCAAGGTGTGGCCAATCCAATATTCTCCATACCAAGCTGATAATTTCTCTTTTAGAGTGTTCTTCTCATATGCATCCTCATTTCTGTCGTCGTTGTTTAAGCTGACAGGTTGATCATTTTCAGGAGTTACTTCACCTGATAGCAAATTAGCATTGCTATATGATTCATTTTCCGCATTATTATGCAGCAAGATAACCAAAACAAATTTATGAGAATTTTAGCAACTTTCTTAAGGAATTTTGATTCCATTCCAACGGAATCTAAATTGGGCAGATTACTAGTTACATTTGACGGCAACAATTAATTTATTATTATTGTAAAAATAGTTTTTTTACTGGCCAAATTAATTAATTACTAACTGCCCAATGTAACAGCCCAGATATTTCAAATGTACTCTTAATTACTTCGTAATGTAACATTATATTCTTAATAAATTATATATATAATAAATAACAAAAATAAATAATGCTTACCTTAAAATTTTATGAAATCACGCGAGCACTATTCACTGCACGAAATTCGCTTCAAGACTGACGACGCAAAGTCGCAACAAAACAAAAAACGTGGAAATAGTTAACTGTTTACTCATTACATCTTCACTTAGCAGACATTACATTTGTAAAAGGTACCTTCAGCACGTTCTGACATGTTTCATTCTCGCCCGACTAAAGTTTAGTTATTACCTATTCGCTTCTTAGTTATTACAAATAGAAGAACTTACTTTCTTTGATTTTTCATGCATGAATTCTCTGATTACCCCATAAGCGCTTGCACTATTTCCTACTGGGTAGTAACTGAGGTGGTTGAAGTAGTGGTGGTGGCTGAGGCACCGGAATATTTTGACCTTCTGGCATTTTGGGTTTGATGTTTATGGTTTCTATTTGATTTATCAAATTACCGAGTTCTAAATCAGCAGCAATTTAAGGATTTTCGCCAGTATTTTGCCGAAAGATGTTTATATGCTAATTAACAATTGCAAATTTGAATCTAATATTAAATTTGGGGTATTTATTCAATAAGTTTATCGTTAGAAGGACGGAGGAAGGGGTTTGTTAATTATTTTATAGTTTGATATTTTCTTTCTTGGTATTTATTTACTTCAAAAAAAAATCGCGAGGAGATCAAAACTCCCTTTTTTTTGGAAAGAAAAAACTCACGAAATTTGGTTCACATATCGCCGCTTCTCCAGAATAGTGGCACATCTCAAAAACGAATGATTTTACAGGGGAGCCATTTGAAAGTTTCTAGTTTCATACAAGCCCTTGTCATGATCTTGGAGTCCAGCGGGTTTCCTGCGCTCATTTTTGGAAGTAATAATATGGTGTTTTACCACATAAAAATATGCGGATTTAGCTATACATTTTCAAAATAAACTCGAAATTGGAAATTTTTGAGTTGTGCCACTATTCTGGAGAAGCGACGATATATTGTAGTGCAATCACAAGAAAGCACAACAATAAAAACCTAGAGCACAAATCTAAATTGAACAACAACAACAAGCACGCAAGCAAAAGAAACAAATGAAAGAAAAGACAAAACTCGACAACGAACTTGACACCGCAAGTTCATTAGCAAGTCATCCACCGCCGAAATAAAACAACAAGACAAGAACAGGTGTGAACCGGATTGAATAATTATGAATGCGGTCAGAACAATAAGCAACATGAGCAAAAGAAATGAAGTAAGTGCTTGAGAAGTGATGTAATCGAGTTTCACTTCCGAGAAAGAAAATTTAGGTTGATCAACAAGAAAATTAACAAACGTCCCGCATGACCCAAATAAAGTCAAAGATGATGCAAATAATATTGACGATAAAACGAATGATCTGATTGGTTGTCAGAGTAAATTAGGTAGGAACAGATAGCTATAAAAGTAGAAACAATAACTACTAACAAGTAAGTCAAGTTTTATATCTAAATTGTTAAGTAAATTAATTAACAAGTCTTGATTGCAATAGGGCACTAAATGGGCATTAGCTCAATCGCTCGTGGTGCACAAGCTTGTATAATAAAAATCATTTAAAGTGTAAATAAGCTCAAGTTGTTTCCCTCAGACTAAATTAAATACCAAGATAAAAGCTGAACTCAACGAGGGACAAATAGATAGAAGAGAAACATTACATGGCGATCCTGCCTATGGACCAGGCATCTTTAAGAAAGGAGCTACAACTATTTAATCCCGAAGGACAGATAAATCTTGAGGACTATCTTGAAACCAGCTGGGCTAAAGAAATATTTGGAGATCTACAGGAGAGGTTGAAAGACCCGACAGCAGGACCCCGACCCATCTCGATCGAGGAATATAGAAGGAAGAACGCCACCAAACCGCAGATCCACAAGAAGGAAGTACCAAACACCCCCACCCCGAAACCAGTAACCACACGAGGAGGCCTAGAAAGAAGACTGCGAGAGCAAAGAAGGGAAGCGTTGAGAATAGCAGCCATCGCAACAACGACTGAGGAAAAGAACCATTTCCTGAAAGAAGCAAAAGAAGCAAAAGCCAAGCTATGGGCTCTACGCCAACGAAGGAAGAAGTAATCGTAAACAATGCGCAATCTGGGAGCGTTGTAAATTATATCACTGCAGAGCACATTAGGGAAATTAGTTATATAGGCATAGTAGCGTTATGTGTAGTCATTATTTATAATTGTATTGTTAGAAAAGTAAGAAAGCAGATTAATAAATCCAATATAACTAGCGTAGCTGTAGCTTAAGAATTTATTCAACACATGTATTAATATTTTAAATAAAAATATTTTATCAGCATTTTATTTTCTCAATTTTCCGCTAAGGTCGTAAACAATTTCTTTTTCTTCTTTTCTCTTCAGATTTAAAAGAAAAGCGAAGTTTTTTAAAAAAAAAAAAAAAAAAAAAAAAAAAAAAATATAATAAAATATTTTCTACTCTATCTTGATATAAATGTTAGAAAATTGAGGAATTAAACTTTGAGTAATGACAGAGTTAAAGCATATAGGTTTATTTGTCTTAATAGTAATAATTTGCATAGCGTTAGGCATATTAATGATAAACCATTTTATAAATGAAATTCACAAGGTAATAGAATACAACAAAAATATTTAAATCAAAATAACAAAGAATTAATAATTTATAATTTTATTATCTTTATCCAATCTTACAAAAATGAATGGCATAACAGTAATTGGAATGCTAATAGCTAGTATGTTTATGTTATATTTGATGGTGACTATATTTGTTAAAACAATAAAAGACCAACAAAAAGCAATTGAAAATATGCCACTATATTTAAGAAGGTTTTCATCCATGCCATAAATAACATTCATGAGTCAGAATGGAAAAAGATCAATTACATAGCAGGAATTAAAAAGAGACAAGTTTTAGTTAAAAAAGATAATATAGGGATAACATCAAGTTATAGTAAAAGCGTAGGGAATAGAAACAATTGTAAGGCAACCATGTCAAAAAAAAATGTCAGAGAAGGAAGCGGAAGAAATAGTGCAAGAATTAATAAGAATAGAATCAAATTTCAGAAAAGCACCACGTAGAATACATACAGCAGACACTCTATTAAGGAAGAAGATAGAACTAGATAAGAACAGAATAAGAATTAACGAAATATCTGCAACAAAAAATATTGAGAAACAAATAAAGGAATTTAAAATTCTACAAGAAAAAATTAACAGAACAATAGAGGAACAGCTAAATCAAATATCTGAACCAGAAACAGAAGCTGAAGGCAATCCCAAAATAAAAGCTGATATCACTAAAGCCAGCAGCATGACAACTTTAGACTTATTCCAAGCTTTAAAGCTAATACAAACCTTTGCAGGAGAAGAAAAGGATTTAAATAATTTCGTTAACACAATAGAAATAATAGCGGAGACATTAAAAGATGGAGAAGAAGTAAAGAAACTTATAAATGTAGTTCTGAAGACAAGAATTACAGAAAAAGTGCGTAACAAACTTGGGACCAATACAAAGCCAAGCACCGTTAAAGAATTAAGAAAACTTATAGAAGATAATTTTAGAATAAAAGTAAATCCACTTAAGTTACAAAATGATCTAGCGAGAACCAAGCAAGGAGACCAAAACGTGCAAGGATTTGCAACAAGAATCGAAGATTTAGTTTCCAAACTCAATAATATACAGATATCTGAGCGTGGTGAAGTGAACAGAGATATAATAGTAGCACTTAATGACAAAACAGCATTAAATGCTTTCCAAGCTGGATTGAGTGAACCATTTAAAACAGCTGTATTCGCAGCAATGCCAGACACGCTGGGAAAAGCGATAAAAATAGCCACTGAAGTAGAGGCGATAAATGACACACAAAGAAAGATGTATCATTTTAGGAGTAATAATACACATATGAAATTTAGAAGTAATATTAATAGAAGATTCCAAGGAAGAGCAAATGAAATGCGACAGAATAACCGATACGTGCAACATAATAATAGTAATAGGAATTATAGATACGCAAACAAGAATAGTCATAATGAAAATAATATAGCAAATAAAAATAGATTCAACTATAAAGACAGAACATTTAACAAAGATAACAAATTCAATAACCAGACTAGAAGTAAGAATAGCCATAATAAACCAAGAAGAATAAATGTAATAGACTCGGGAAACGGACAGAGCGTCCCCGAAGCCCATCAATCGAGGGACGAAACAGAAGAATACTAAAACATGTTCTCACAACAAAAATTTACTCATTTAATATAGAGGATTTAAGCAATTACATAGAAATAAGAATAAAGCATGCAAATAGAAAAGTTAAATTTCTAATAGATACTGGAGCACAGATATCAATATTAAAACAAGGGGTAATAAATTATGGAAACTATAAGAAAAATGAAATATGCAAAATCACAAGCATCACCGAAAATGAGATATACACTTTAGGAACAATAAATACCAGCATTCAAATTGAAAGGGAAAGTATAAGACAGAAACTACATGTGGTACCAAACGATATTGCCATAGGTACAGATGGAATATTAGGAAGAGACTTCATATATAGAAACAAATGCCTAATGGACTATGATATATTTACTCTAACTATAAGACTAAGAGATTTGGATATTGTGTTACCAATCAAGGATGATACAGTTCAGCATAATACTGTAACAATACCAGCAAGATGTCAACTGATACATGTACTGAATAGATCGATCACTGAAGACAGCATGGTATTAAGTCAAGAACTGCAAGATGGAATCTTTATTGCCAACTCTTTGATTCCAGCAGAAGGAATAGCCCATGTAAAACTACTGAATACAAGTGAGAAAGAAGTAACTGTTACACTATCAAACCTGAAGATATCACCATTACGAAATTACAACATAATAGACAATAGGCAAAAAGTGAAAAGAAATCAAGAGAGACAAGATAAGCTACTAGAAGAACTTAAGGTTGATAACATAGATACTGCAGCAAAAAATTCAATCATTAAACTATGCATGGAGTATGCAGATGTATTTCATATAAAAGATGATAAGCTCACAGTGAACAATTTCTACAGGCAAAAAATTAAATTACACGATGGAACACCTGTATACATAAAAAATTATAGACTACCAGAATCACAAAAGGAAGAAATAAATAATCAAGTGAAGAAACTAATAGAAGAAGATATAATAGAACCATCAATTAGTCCGTATAATTCACCATTACTTTTGGTACCTAAAAAATGTGATAATGGAGATCAAAAATGGAGAATGGTTGTGGATTTCAGACAATTAAATAAAAAGGTATTAGATGATAAATTTCCTTTGACAAGGCTAGAAGATATTCTAGACAACCTAGGAAGAGCGAAATATTTTTCAACATTAGATTTAACAAGCTCTTTCCACCAAATAGAATTACACCCGGAGTCAAGACCAGTCACAGCATTTTCCACAGGAAAAGGACATTTCCACTTTAAACGATTACCATTTGGGTTAAAAATATCTACTAACAGCTTCCAAAGAATGCTTTCAATAGCACTAGCTGGACTAGACGCGGAAACATTCTTATATGTAGATGACATAATAACATTCGGTTGTAGTTTGGAACACCACAATCGAAACCTAAGGAAGACGTTCCAGAGGTTACGAGAATACAACTTAAAACTAAATCCACAGAAATGTAACTTTTTACAAACAGAAGTCGTTTATCTTGGACATCTAATCACCAAGGAAGGTGTGAAAACCGACCCCAAGAAACATGACACAATAAAGAACTACCCAGTACCTAAAAACGCAGATGAAATAAAAAGATTTACAGCATTCTGCAACTACTACAGAAGATTTATCCCGAATTTTGCGAAAATTGCAAAACCGCTAAATGCTCTAACGAAGAAGAACGCAAAATTTGAATGGACTGAAGAATGCAATAATGCTTTCATGGAATTAAAGAACAAATTAATAAATCCACCGATACTTCAGTACCCAGATTTTGAAAAGCCATTTGTATTAACTACTGATGCATCTAACTATGCACTGGGAGCAGTATTATCACAAGGAGAAATTGGAAAAGATTTGCCAATATCATATGCCAGTAGAACACTAGACAAACATGAAGTCAACAAACCAATAATAGAAAAAGAACTATTAGGTATTCACTGGGCAATAAAACATTTTAGACCCTACCTGTATGGAAAAAAATTTACAGTAGTAACAGACCACAGACCACTAGTAAGCTTATTCACACACAAGAACCCCTCATCGAAAATGACACGAGTAAGAATTGACTTAAGCGAATATGATTTCGAAATAGTGTATAAACAAGGAGCCTTAAATACGAATGCTGATGCCTTATCCAGAATTAAACTAGATTCAGAGATGCTCAAAGCAATGATACCAACAGAAAAAGATATAAAAGTACTCACTAGAAGCATGGCGAAGGAGATAAATATGATAAGAAAGAAAAAATGCAAATACCAAAGGAGACAGGCCAACTCCACATATGGGAATGCATTTCAATTTCAGAAACAAGAAATATAACCAAGTTAAAATTTATAACAACCCATGGGAAAACAGAAAGTAAAAAGATGCAAAAGAATGAAGCAAAGAAACGTAATAATGAAAAGAATAATGAAATGCGCATGAAGATGATACTAAATAGATATAAAAAGGAGCTAAAGATAGAGCTTAGTGATAATCCGCGAGCAAACTTGGAGTTACTCCTGGAGAAACTAATGCTATATGCTCATAATAAGAAGATAGATAAATTAGCCATGGCAACAGATGATATGATATTTAAAGAAATAAACAAAGAAGAATTTAAGAATAAATACAATGAGATGCATCAAAGAAAAGAAAGCGAGTTAACAATATTAATATATACGCCACTAATAAGAGTACAACAAGAAGAAGAACAGATAGAAAAAATAAAAGAATATCATAATTCCCCTATGATTGGAGGACATTCCGGGATAAAGAGAACTATTAACAAATTGAAACAAAGATACTGTTGGAAGAACATGAGTAAAATGGTGAAAAAATTTGTAAATAATTGTGAGACATGTAAAAGAAACAAGCAAATAAGGAACACTAAAGAAAGAATGGAAATTACAGAAACACCGAGCACAAGTATAGAAATTTTAACAATGGACACAGTAGGACCCTTGAGACAAGCAAAACAATACAGATATATCTTAACGATACAATGCGAGCTCACAAAATATGTCATAGCAATACCAATCGAGAATAAAGAAGCAACGACAATAGCACGTGCACTCATTGAAAATGTCATACTAAGATTTGGAACCTTCAAAGTAATTAGAACAGACATGGGAACTGAATTCATGAATTCAACTTTTAAAGAGATATGCAGCATACTAAAAATAAAACATGTGAATTCAACACCGTATCATCATGAGACTCTAGGATCAATAGAACGTAACCATAGAACTTTGAATGAATACCTACTCTCATTCAGTCAAAATCAAGATTGGGATGAATGGTTACAATACTTTACATTTTGTTATAACATCACGCCGCACACGGATACGAATATATCCCCCCATGAATTACTATTTGGAAAGATAGCAACTTTACCTGATACCATTATAGAAGAAAATACAACACCAGTATACAACTTAGATGACTATGCCGCTGAAATGAAATGGCGCTTAAGACAAGCCCACGCCACCGCACAAAAACTTCTCGAGATAGCAAAACATAAAAGAAAAGAGGAATACGACACCAACTCGCGTCCACTAGACATCAAGCCAGGTGAAATGGTATATTTAAAGACAGGCACGAAAAAGAAACATGAATCACCATACAAGGGACCATTTAAAGTAATCGAGTTAAATGGAGTAAATGCTACAATAATGATAGACGACAAGATCAAAGAAGTTCACAAGAATAGACTGAAAAACGCGAAGTGAAAATAACCCAAACCAAGAAAATTTTCTTTCCTAAAAAGAAGCAAAGAAAATTTCCTCTCTTAGAAGCCGGGGGTGTAGTGCAATCACAAGAAAGCACAACAATAAAAACCTAGAGCACAAATCTAAATTGAACAACAACAACAAGCACGCAAGCAAAAGAAACAAATGAAAGAAAAGACAAAACTCGACAACGAACTTGACACCGCAAGTTCATTAGCAAGTCATCCACCGCCGAAATAAAACAACAAGACAAGAACAGGTGTGAACCGGATTGAATAATTATGAATGCGGTCAGAACAATAAGCAACATGAGCAAAAGAAATGAAGTAAGTGCTTGAGAAGTGATGTAATCGAGTTTCACTTCCGAGAAAGAAAATTTAGGTTGATCAACAAGAAAATTAACAAACGTCCCGCATGACCCAAATAAAGTCAAAGATGATGCAAATAATATTGACGATAAAACGAATGATCTGATTGGTTGTCAGAGTAAATTAGGTAGGAACAGATAGCTATAAAAGTAGAAACAATAACTACTAACAAGTCAAGTTTTATATCTAAATTGTTAAGTAAATTAATTAACAAGTCTTGATTGCAATAGGGCACTAAATGGGCATTAGCTCAATCGCTCGTGGTGCACAAGCTTGTATAATAAAAATCATTTAAAGTGTAAATAAGCTCAAGTTGTTTCCCTCAGACTAAATTAAATACCAAGATAAAAGCTGAACTCAACGAGGGACAAATAGATAGAAGAGAAACATTACAATATCTTCTTACGTCGTTATTATTATATTATATTTCTTTAATATTTTTACTCAAGTATATTGAACACAGTAGGAAAAATAACTTTTTGGTTATACGTTTATTATTTTCTCTTTCTTCAAAAAACTTTTTCACATTAATTTTCTTTGCACTCACTATTTCTTTTATGTTCCTACATGGGTATTTATATATTTTTTTTTTTTAAATATATATATATATATATATATCCCTTATTAGAGTAATAAAAAAAGAGGGGGAAAAAACGGTTAAATAGAATTTTATTATAAAATATTTGTTTCGTTTTAACTCCTTCAAAATTAAAAATACGAAGGGATAATTTTTCTTGCTTTAAATTTTACTTATTTTAAATTTAGCTTCTTATATATTTTCGTTATATAAAAAAGGAAATTAATAGGAAAAAAAATAGAATTTTTTATAAAATATTTTTTGTAGACTTACAGGTGCCTTGGGCACTTGTTTTCCTTCGCGTTGTTGAGCGGGTGTTGATACTGCAAGTTGAATGACTTCTCTATATAGTGTAATGTACGACTTCCTGATGCTAAATGGGTCCTTTTGGTCTTCTCCTCTTCCGTGTTTGGCTTTATATTTTGTATGGACGAGCAGCTCTGGAGAGTGTTGTTGCCCAACAAGGATCTTTTTTCGAAACAACACTTAACATTAATTTTCTTTTAATGTTATCAGGTGTTATAATTTGAGGTTTACGCGAAAAATATTTCTTCCTTTCCTCACTTCACACTTCGGTTCGATGTTTCGAAACAACACTATTATTAATTTTCTTTTAATATTATAAAGTGTTCCAAACTTAACGTTTACGCGAAAAATATTTTTTATTTTCTCGTTTTACACTTCGCTTTGATGCGCACTAATGATTATGGTGTTTTCCGTACACTTTGCGCATCCTACCGACTGCGCCACTTAAAGTTCTTCGTCGCGAAGCAAAAAAAGGAGATGCGAAAATAAAGGACACAAAAAGGTGTTTTAAAGTAAAAAACACAACTTTTATTTTAATGCAAGCTTTATTTATATAACTTCACGAAACGTTAATTAATTTAAAAAGGAAAATATTCATCCGCGCCGGAACCTCTGAGAAAGAAGACTAACTGATTTTATGTTTTTAAAATCATCTTTTGCTGCAGTCGCGTGTTGAGTCAACGTGACTGGGTGTCATATTACATTAGTGATAACAAATAAAAATGCTGATACTATGTCTGCATTTTGTGCGACTTAAGATAATTATTTTAGAAGAAAATAATTATCTTATTTCGTATGAGAAAATTAACTGACAGGAAGTCAGTTTCAAATTATATTATTTGTTGGTGTACAGTGGTTGCTGTAACTAATAATCTCTAAGAGGGGAGCTAGTTGGTTCCAGCTGTAAATATTTACGAGCAGGTGGTGTATATGTTTCATCATTCTGAGGTATTTCATCTTCTATCTCTTCTTCTTTTGGCTCAACTTTGGCTGCATATTTTGATTCCAATTTTGCATCTATTACTAATTGTTTAAGAGGTTTTGTGATTAGTTTAAAGGTTTCCTCCAGATATGTTGCTTGTTGAAGTCTTCCAGCTTTTAAAGCTTTATTTTTCTTTCTAATTGAATTTTTGATTTTTACAATGTTCTCAAGCAATTGAATATCCTTTTCATAGCCCATTTTAGCCAAAGGTCCCTTTAACTGATTTATTAACGGTCTGTTCACTGAGCTGTTTGATTTGGTACTGAGCTGTTTGATTTTGCTACAAGTTCATTTATTCAATAATCTCATGCTCTCGTAATTGTTTAAGTATCCAAAATATTTCTTTTCCTTCTCTAGTTGGCGCTAAGCATCTCAATCGATCAACTAGCTCATTGGGGTCGTATAAGTTTGAATTTTCATCATCATCATCATAATCTTCATCTTGAATGTTTAATTGGGGGTGTTTGTAGCGGTACTGACGAAAGTTTTCAGTATATTTATTTGAATCTTCAACTATCTTGACTCGTTTTCCTGTGACTTCGTTAATTGATTCTAAATCCGAACTTTGCAAATTTTCATCATCATTTTCTTCAGAAGGATACGATTGTGACTCATTATCTTGGTTTTTACAAGGGTATTGAGAAATTTTACCATAGTTTTCACTATTTTTATTTACATCTTCAACAAACTTTGCTCGTTTTGTAAATGGCTCTAAATCTGAGCTCTGATCTGTTCCAAGAAACGAATTTTTGTTATTATATAGTTCCGCATGATTCTTTTCATATTTATCCATCTGCACTCCCTTAGAAAAAATATTACTAGAACTGTTCTCGCTGTTACCATGTTCGGAAACTGTTTTTGGTGTTTGAATTTGTAAATATTCCCGACCTTTTCTTATTTTCAACATTTTATTTCTAATGTTTTCTGTGGGACTATGTCTATTATCATCCTCATACTCCATAGCATTATAGATATCTTCATCAGTATGAATTAGTGATCTATCATTATCTTCATATTCTCTGCTTCTGGATGCGTGCGTTGATCCTTTTTTATGCCTAGCAAGACTCTCTCGACGAGTGAATGTCTTGTTACATTCCGTGCACTCAAACATAGTGATCACAAGTTACTGCACTATATCGAGCGAGGTAAGTATTTATATACTGGCGTCGGTGCACCGGTGTTGGTGTGGCGCCAGTGTTGGGCCACCGGTGTTGGTGTGACGTCAGTGTTGGCGCACCGGTGTTGGTGTTTGGTGCACCGGTGTTGGTGTGACGTCAGTGTTGGCGCACCGGTGTTGGTGTTTGGTGCACCGATGGGTGCACCGGTGTTGGTGTTACGCCAGTGTTGGCGCACCGGTGTTGGTGTTTGGTGCACCGGTGGGTGCACCGGTGCTGGTGTGACGCCAATATTGGTGCACCAGTGTTGGTGTTGGTGCACCGGTGATGGTGTTGGTGCACCGGTGCACCAACATCGGTGCACCCACCGGTGCACCAAACACCAACACCGGTGCGCCAACACTGGCGTCACACCAACACCGGTGCACCCACCGGTGCACCAAACACCAACACCGGTGCGCCAACACTGGCGTAACACCAACACCGGTGCACCAAACACCAACAACGGTGCGCCAACACTGGCGTCACACCAACACCGGTGCACCCACCGGTGCACCAAACACCAACACCGGTGCGCCAACACTGGCGTAACACCAACACCGGTGCACCCATCGGTGCACCAAACACCAACACCGGTGCGCCAACACTGGCGTCACACCAACACCGGTGCACCCACCGGTGCACCAAACACCAACACCGGTGCGCCAACACTGACGTCACACCAACACCGGTGGCCCAACACTGGCGCCACACCAACACCGGTGCACCGACGCCAGTATATAAATACTTACCTCGCTCGATATAGTGCAGTAACTTGTGATCACTATGTTTGAGTGCACGGAATGTAACAAGACATTCACTCGTCGAGAGAGTCTTGCTAGGCATAAAAAAGGATCAACGCACGCATCCAGAAGCAGAGAATATGAAGATAATGATAGATCACTAATTCATACTGATGAAGATATCTATAATGCTATGGAGTATGAGGATGATAATAGACATAGTCCCACACAAAACATTAGAAATAAAATGTTGAAAATAAGAAAAGGTCGGGAATATTTACAAATTCAAACACCAAAAACCGTTTCCGAACATGGTAACAGCGAGAGCAGTTCTAGTAATATTTTCTCTAAGGGAGTGCAGATGGATAAATATGAAAAGAATCATGCGGAACTATATAATGACAAAAATTCGTTTCTTGGAACAGATCAGAGCTCAGATTTAGAGCCATTTACAAAACGAGCAAAGTTTGTTGAAGATGTAAATAAAAATAGTGAAAACTATGGTAAAATTTGTCAATACCCTTGTAAAACCCAAGATGATGAGTCACAATCGTATACTTCTGAAGAAAATGATGATGAAAATTTGCAAAGTTCGGATTTAGAATCAATTATTAACGAAGTCACAGGAAAACGAGTCAAGATGGTTGAAGATTCAAATAAATATACTGAAAACTTTCGTCAGTACCGCTACAAACACCCCCAATTAAACATTCAAGATGAAGATTATGATGATGATGATGAAAATTCAAACTTATACGACCCCAATGAGCTAGTTGATCGATTGAGATGCTTAGCGCCAACTAGAGAAGGAAAAGAAATATTTTGGATACTTAAACAATTACGAGAGCATGAGATTATTGAATAAATGAACTTGTAGCAAAATCAAACAGCTCAGTACCAAATCAAACAGCTCAGTGAACAGACCGTTAATAAATCAGTTAAAGGGACCTTTGGCTAAAATGGGCTATGAAAAGGATATTCAATTGCTTGAGAACATTGTAAAAATCAAAAATTCAATTAGAAAGAAAAATAAAGCTTTAAAAGCTGGAAGACTTCAACAAGCAACATATCTGGAGGAAACCTTTAAACTAATCACAAAACCTCTTAAACAATTAGTAATAGATGCAAAATTGGAATCAAAATATGCAGCCAAAGTTGAGCCAAAAGAAGAAGAGATAGAAGATGAAATACCTCAGAATGATGAAACATATACACCACCTGCTCGTAAATATTTACAGCTGGAACCAACTAGCACCCCTCTTAGGGATTATTCTCTATTGAGAGATGATGATGATGGAGAAGCTGATGATGATGAATTTGCCACACCTATACATCCATCAACATTGAGAGACCATAATTCGCCGATATTAGAGTCTCCAGACCAGATACTAAGCAAATATAAAGAACTACTTGAAAATGACAGTACAGAACTTGATAAAACTTATGGAGTGTACTATTATAACAATGCATGGAATATTGGTAATTCGAGATTAAAAGTTGATAAAGAAATCTTTCTTATAAACGGCAAGCAATATAAGATAACTGAAGGCTTAGCTGCATTAATTTTTATGAAACGTCCCAAGGGTTACTCAAAACAAGACTTGAACAATTATCGAACAATCCTAAACGACACATGCGCCCACAAACGTGATTTTAAGGAAAACCAGCAAGTAAAAGGAACAAAAAGCTATAAATATAAAATGATAATAAAAAAGTTGATTCGCACTTCGCATACCGGTAAGGGTATAATGCGAATTCTAAACGACAATATTGATTACATCTATTGGGATGATCCCAATGAACTAGTTGATCGGCTCCGCATATTGGTAGGATCACAACAAGCCGGAAATGATAGTCATACTAATGAAATAGTGTCAATTATTGAGGAGTTACGAGAGCATGGGATTATTGAATAAACAAACAAAATCAACGAGCCCAGTATCAAATCAGACAGCTCAGTGAACATACTTGATGAAGAGCATTAATAAAGATCTAGAAGAGGACGGATGCCTGAATCTAACAACAACAACAAAATGGATTAGCTTATAATACTCCAAAAAGTCGATGTGCTTTGAAAAATTTATTATAATAAGTGGTTTTAAAATAAAACAGATTTTTTAAAACATTACAAATATTCTTTTATTTTCTTAAAATACTATTTATGATATTCTTCCTACTCGCTAATTGAACCCTCTTTGTATTCTTTACAATTGTTTTTGTGATCCTCACATAAAAATTGAGAATAAGCTCAAAAGTAACAGCAAAAATTTTGCCAACCCACCACCCCGTGACAAGTTCAATCATGTTTCAATTTTATATCACTGTGTTTACACAGGTGCATCCTAAAGGCCTAAACAATTATTAAACAATTGCAAATGACATACGCCCATAGACGTGATTTTAAGGAAAACTGACAAATATAGAAACATCATAAAAGTTCACTCATACTCCTCGTACGTTGTTGTGCAGTATCAGTTAGCTAAACAAAAAATCAGAATAACGGCAAATGATGAAATAACGCCACCTGTGTTTAATATATTAGATAAGGAACAACCTTGCCGGTTTCAAAGACTTGCACCTGATCAAAATTTTGGCTATATTTATTTTTATGAAACTGGTCCACTAAATTCGCTGCATATCAATTTCAATATATGGAGCAAACTTCCCTTTGTTTATCTCAATAAACTTTCGCGGCATGGAAGACTTTGGAATTTTGCACCTACATACATATGTTTAATGTATATTAGATAAGGAATCCATTTGAAGGTTGCACCAGATCAAAATTATCTTTGCCTATTTTAGAAAAGTAATCCACAATTAAAATTCGCTCATTGTTAATGTTATGCGATAATAATTTATTGGAAACTTGATAATTTATCGATCTAATAATTCTATATCTATTTTATGGCCCGAATCAGAATTATTTTCATCTTCCGAGATATTTATAATGCATATGCTGCAATTGCATAAACCCTGTGCATAAATTTATCATACAAACAAAAACAAAAGGCACCCGCGACACCAAGGTATCATTTTTCAAGCGCTGTTCTTATCAGCAGCTCAAATTAATCACCAGTCATTCAAACCTGCGCTCAGCCGAAATTAGAATCAACATTTGCGAAGGCCTGTTGTTTTGTTGTAAAATTTTTTTTGTTTTGACTTGTTGTTGCCGTAAAGAATGAAAACAGATATTGAGGCTGGACCGAGTTCTTGTTGTTGTTTGTTTTGTTAAGACATTCTGCTAGGTAAAATTTTTATCAGAGCCACGGGCAGCATGGTCGAAGGAAAATAAAAATTATATTTTTAGATTGCCCAGCGCTTGTATACACAAATTGAATAAGAACACACAGAAGCCTCGATAGCCTCGAGGCTGCGATACAGGTCTCTTAATCTACCGATGCCCCAGGTTCAAATCCCAGCAAAGCCCAAGCAGCAAAACTTTGACTTTTTAATTTCGCAACACTTGCAGCATTAACAAATTCTCGCGGCAGGTGACGTCTTATCACGCGGCGTCGGGCTAACCGGCCGACAAAAACCATTTACTCCGTACCCGTACCCCTACTCCGTACCCCTTCAGCCTTACAACAACCGATGACGTCAACATAATTTAATTCGCAACACTTGCAGCATTATCAAATTCTCGCGACAGGTGACGTCTTATCACGTGACGTCTGGCCCCACACTTGTACTCCGTACCCGTACACCGTACCCCGTACCCCGCACCCGTACTCCACACCGTACTCAGTACCCGTACCCCGTACCCATTCAGGCATACAACAACAACCGTGATGACATCATCATCATCATTGCACTACTGTCTGTGACGTCACAAACCAATTGGCACAGCAAAGAAAATGCCGAGTCCCCGCCGAGGACCGCGCCGACCCCCGCTGAGCCCCAAGCCACCGGCCCTGACCGACTCGTCCAAGCACCCGTCTGACCAAACTGGCGCCCTTTCATAAGACAACACTGTCTGGCACCCACTGGCGCCATTACAGAGCCTGGCACACACTGGCGCCTTTCATATGGCACTACTGTCTGTCCAAGTCGTCCTAATACCTACTACTTAGATCACATTCGAGGGAACCTCTACTATTTTATAACCAGGTCCCACGATTGGAGCAAATTCTTGGAGCATATGCACATGTTTATTGTTAATGTATGAGCCTGATATGATGTTACATTCTACCCGAATAGTATTAACTTTAATAATATTAACTAATCTGATGTATGTAGCATATTTGCACCCAATACACGTTTTCCAAATCCCAACAGTGGAGCGATAGATCGCTCTTTTTCAAAATGTAAAACTTCGGAGGCCTTTATTTCACTCTCCAAGGTATTATTGTTTACTCTTAATAAGACTGATGCCTTGCTGTTGCTTTTATTTAAACTTTGCTGCACCAATGTTGCTATATCATCAATCTCATATGATCCCACAGGTATTTCGATAGACGCATCCCCCACATGCAATAAATTGTTGCTCTCATCAATATTAGGTATAGAATTGTACGTTTGAAAATCGATCAATCCGCAAACGTAATCTCCAACTAATTCCAATGGTGAATCAGCCGAGGAAATTGTTAAAAAACAATTTATCAGCAAATCCACCATCAAAATGAGTGGAAAAGCTGCAAAAGCATCCCTAAATGCAAAAAGATTTCGATCGCTAGGCAAAAAACCAGGCGAAAACAGTACTCCACAGATTTCAAATTATTTCGCTCCACTGCAAACAACGGCAGATGATGAAGAGAAATCCCGTACGGATGACGTAAATCCAAATTCTGGTGTGAATAAAAACAAAGACATGACTTCAAAACCATCACCTATAAATGTTATTAAAAGCAATAGTGAATTTATTCACAAAATTCTAGCTGAAGATGACATTACTGATTATGTCATTAAGCGCATGTCAATTGGGATAAAAATTTTACCAAAGTCAATAGATGTTTATGAAAAAATTTGTTTAAAGCTAAAGAAATTAAACTGCGAGTTCTACACCCACAGTCTAAGGACGGAATTACCTTTCAAGGTTACGTTGTCTGGTTTGGAAACAACAGATTTTGAAGCTTTGAAAACAAATTTCATTACTGCTGGATTAAAGTGCCTCGAAATAAAACCTGTAACAATAAAACAACCTGGTTCAATTCTAAGACAAATTTTTCTTATAGTTTACTTCGAAAGAGGTTCAATAACCTTAAAAGTATTGAGAGAAAAATTTAGTGTAATAAATAGAACAGTTGTGAGATGGGATTTTCACAGGAAACTACCCAATAAAATAACCCAATGTTATAATTGTCAAATGTTTGGTCATGGAGCCAGAAATTGTCATGTTAAAACCTTTTGTGGAAAATGTTCAGAGAATCATGGAACCGCTAACTGTACGGCACAAAACATTTTAAAGTGTGCAAACTGTCATGGTAATCACATATCTACCGATCCAAACTGTCCGAGTCGGAAAAACTATGTAGATTTTCGTGAAAAAATGTCCACCAGAAGGCCTAGAAATGCACCAATAAATCGAGGTTACATCCCGCGCCATGAGGATTTCCCCCCGCTGCGCAACACACGACTCAGCCAAAACTCTGGAGGTAACTTAAATTGGTCAACACTTAGATTAAATACTAACACAAATATTAGCACCGTTAACTCCAATGAAAATCCAAATCTTTTTAGTTTAAATGAAATACAAACACTTACCACTGAGCTAGTATCTAGGTTAAAACTATGTAAGGATAAATTCGAGCAATTTAATGTAATAACAGAATTAGCGTTAAAGTATCTAACCAATGGACCTTAATCAAATAAAAATAATCACTTGGAATGCCAGGGGTATTAGATCTAAGTTAGTTGAATTTTTTACTTTTATGCAAGAAAAAAATATTGATGTAGCAATGGTCACCGAAACTGGTCTAAATTCTAGCATACCATTATCAAACCCAAATTATTACTGCCACAGATTAGATAGAGAAGGCTCGAGAGGAGGAGGAGTCGCACTTATTATACATAAAAAACTAAAAGCAAATACTTTGCCATTGATTCAAACGAAGGTAATTGAAACCATAGGGGCGGAAATTCAAATTGAAGAAAATCATACATTAATTGTAGTTTGTGCTTATTTTCCAGGAGGTACGACAAACCAAAGAGTAAAAGTTTTGTTTAGAGACGATATTAGGATGCTGACCCGCCTAGGAGGTAAATTTATCATAGGGGGCGACTTAAACTGTAGACACCAGGCGTGGGGTTGCCTGCGTGCAAACTGTTGGGGAAATATCTTACATGAGTTAAATTCTAACTATCCCTTTAATTTGTTATACCCACCTGACCCTACCTATGTACCCAGTCAAACTAGAGTAAGCCCATCCGTTCTTGACTTATTCTTAACAAATTGTCCTAACTTAGTTTCCCAGCCGTATGTAGTAAATGATCTCTCGTCGGACCACCTTCCGGTTTTCATTACACTGCAACAAACCCCAACCATAAATGAATGCAGTAGAGTCAATACAAAACTCACAAACTGGGTTCACTTTCAAATCTTAATAAAACATAAATTAAACCTATCTGCGTTGTCATCTTCTGCTATCCAATATAACTCTGATGTCGATAGAATCATAACAACTTTCGTGGATGCAATAAACTCTAGCATCGAAGCCGCTAGCCCGCCTCTTCTTTCTGGCACAAGGCAGGAAAAATTACCGAAATATATACTTGACCTCATAGCCAGACGAAATACGGTACGTAGAAAATGGCTGCGTTATAGATTACTGAGCTACAAGAACGAACTAGCCGATCTAAACTACCTTATTAAGAAATCTGTTATCAAACACAGAAACCGAAAATGGAGCTCACTCTTACAGGGTATGGAGAAGTGTTCAAAGCCTTTCTGGAACCTGACAAAAATTATAAAAAGCAAATGCAAGTCTATTCCAGTCCTTAAGGATGGAATAAATAGGTACATAACTTGTAGTGATAAAGCCGAAGTACTTTCACAGATATTTGCAGCAAATTCAACCATATCTGACCATCTCAGCAATGCCGCTACCACTCAGCAAGTCGAAACATCGTTGAGCCGCCTGGATTCGCAAAGCACTCAGATCGATTCTCATTGGTACGTCCGCCCTAAAGAGATAAAAAATATTATAAAACACTCACGGACAAACAAAGCTTGTGGACTTGATGGTGTTTCGAACAAAAGCCTAAAAGTACTTCCGCGTAGTGGAATAGTTTACCTTACATTTATCATAAATTCCTGTCTTAAGCTCAGATACTTCCCTGTAGCATGGAAAGAGGCAAAAGTAATCCCGGTCTTAAAACCAGGTAAACAGCCATGTGACCCTTGTAGCTACCGTCCTATTAGCTTATTAAGTAATTTGTCGAAAATACTGGAGAAGGTAATTAAAAAGAAAATGATCGATCATATCGAAAGCAGAAACCTGTTACCCAATGAACAGTTTGGTTTTAGAGCTGGGCATAATACAACCCATCCATTGTTAAGAATTTCCCAACATATTAAAAAGAAATTTGCACTGGGTAAATCCACAGGTCTTGTTCTTCTTGACGTGCAGGCTGCTTTTGACTCGGTATGGCACGACGCCCTATTACATAAAATTATCAATTTTGGATTTCCTGTACCTCTCGTAGCCCTGGTTAGGGATTTCCTTCACGAACGCTCGTTCAGGGTTCATTTAGGACTTGCATCATCTGCACCAAGACATATCACTGCAGGAGTACCCCAAGGTTCGGTATTAGGTCCAATTCTTTATAACATCTACACTGCCGATTTTCCTAGGATACCTAACTGTCTCTCATCTATTTTCGCCGATGATACAGCCATTTTCACTTCGCATAAAGACCCCACCAATATCTGCTCAAACTTGCAAAATGGTCTCGACATCTTGTCTGACTACTTTTTTAATTGGAAAATAAAAATAAATCCTAGCAAAACTCAATGCATGTTCTTCACACGAAGGAAAAGCCCCCGTTTACTACCTAGGACTAATTTGTGGCTAAGTGGCCATAGTGTACATTGGTCTGATCAAGTAAAATACCTTGGTATCAAACTAGACAAAACACTAACATTTTCGAAGCACATAGCATCGACTCTGGACAAAATAAGTCTACTAATAAGAAACATGTACCCCCTTATCAACAGAAGGTCAACCCTAAGTATGGAAAATAAGCTCATCATATATAAAGTTATTTTTCAAGCAGTTATGCTATATGGTGCTCCCCTATGGTTTAAATGTGCACAGAGTCACATTAATAAATTACAAGTTTGCCAAAACAAAATACTAAAAATGATATTTCGCCTACCTAGGCATTCCTCCACCTCACAGCTGCATAGTATGGCCAACATAGATACTATACAAGTAAGACTAAGTTCATTAGCAAATAAGTTTTATGATACATGCGTTTTATCGGAAAACCCTTTAATCCGGCAACTTGTCGATAGTTAGTTTGTAAGGTTTAGGTTAAGAATATAGGTTAGGTTTATTAAAAACTTCATTGGGTTTTGAAGAATTTTTCCCAATATATTCTAGTTTTATTCAAATTCAAATAAATTTCGGCTTGACCACATAAAATTATTGTAGATGAATGAAGATCCCTTCTAGCACTAAGATATTTTTTTTTTCCCGTTGAATGTAATACACATTGTCAAACTTTAGAAATAAATAAACTTTATACTTTATACTATTCCAATGGTGGAAAGTATTCGGCGGCGAGAACCGATGTTTTGCCTGTAAGAGAGAGTGTTATCGACATGGCTACTTGAAATGAAATGACTATGGTTATTTGCGAAAGTCTTTATTTATATATGTTGAATAACATTATGTAAGAATTTTAAACATAAGTGACCGCAAATTACTGAATCGAAATTTTGATGAGGTGTATAGTTGTATGTAACTGCATCACCCAAATAATTTGCAACTTCTCGCGGCGGTTGCAAGTTTCCAAAACTATCAAAGTAATTTATGACATTTCCATTCTTCTTGTACGCTACCCAATGCGTTCCAGGTCCAGATGACACATCTAGATTTATAATGCCACTCTCATTTTTCCATGGTTTTCTAGGTAATTTATCGCGCATAAATACTCCTCGAAAGTGGGCTATGTGCTGTGAATATTTACGTAGATCATTTTCATTGAGAGCTCTTTTGGGTAGCGACTTTAGTAGTTTTTTGGCTGAGGGTTGAGGAATAGTCCCAGTCCTTTCCTATATGGCTTTAGAAATAATCCTTGTCCACGTTTTCCTAGTGCTATAGCTTCCATTGACTCATTACGGCGTTTCGCTTCTTGCAGTTCCTGCCGTGCGCTGCTTGCGGCGTTTACAGCTTTAGCTATGCCTGCAGCACCCCCCGATAGCGCTCCAATGGCTGAAAGACCAGCAAAAAGTGGAATGAGGAATGGTAAAACGCCTCCTACTTTAGGCACTGGTATCACTCTAGGTGTAGTGAATGTTTTTTTCTTTCCCTTGATAACATCATTTGCTGCACTTAGAGCAATTTTAGTAGCTTCCAACAGGTCTTTTGGCTTTTTCAGTTTTAAAATTTTTCGAGCATTACGTACAGCTACACGAAGTGATGGTTGTAACGTATTCTTCTTCTTCTTCTTCGAGCAGTTGATTTTTGCCTTGATGCCCATTCCAACTTTGATTTTAGCTTTCATGGCGTTTGTTATTAATAGCGCGTTGGCTCGTTCTGCAAAGCTAGCGTCTTTAGATTTCAAGCTTTCTCTTCTAAAATACGATCAGCTATATGGCGGTCAATTAAGTCCTTATGATCACGATATGCAATATCATGTTGTTTGCAAGCAGCGTCGAGTGGGTTAATGCCGGGGTCTCCGCGGGCTAATCTTTTAGCTAACTTTGTTCCTGGACCGCAGTACTGATATCCTGGTAGATGAAGCTCAATTGGTAACTTATTTATAATAGAGTTTAATAGTCCTTTCCCTTTGATGGCTTTTCGGTGAATAATGTGGTTCTTACTATGGTTACTCATTTTATAGGTTTACTGCAAGACTGATAAAAATCTATAAAAGTACCGGTATTTATAGGGAACGTCTTAGTAGACAACATGAAGTTTGTCAAGCAACGAGCGTCTCTACCTGTTAGAAATTCTGATACTGAAATTACAAGTACATTGAAGAAGAAACATGGTGTGCTGCTCCAAACAGTATGCGAGGAATTATTGTTGGACCATCGAATTGCGGCAAGACAAATGTTATGCTAAGTTTACTGGAGCACCCTAATGGTCTACGATTCGAGAATATATACATTTACTCAAAGTCGCTAAGTCAACCGAAATATGAGTATTTGAGAAAAGTTGTAACTCGCATATCAGGCTTGGGTTATTATATGTTTTCTAACAACTGCGACGTTATACCGCCAGAAGAAGCAAATTCAAACTCAATTTTCATCTTTGATGATGTGGCCTGCGATAAACAAAATAATATTAGAGCATACTTTTGTATGGGGCGGCATAAAGGTATTGATAGCTTTTACCTCTGCCAGACATATACTCATATACCAAAGCATCTAATTCGCGATAATTCAAACTTTCTAATCATATTTAAACAAGATAATTTGAATCTTAAGCATACATATATACAATGATCATGTAAATAGCGATATGGGATTTGTAAAGTTCAGAAAAGTGTGTGCAAACTGTTGGAAAGACAAATATGGATTCTTAGTAATTGATAAGGGCAGCCCTATAGATAAAGGTCGATATCGAAAAGGCTTTGATGCTTTCATGAGCTTATAAAAGGAGCTTATTGTTAAGATCACAGATACCCAACAGACCTGGTCTATCTGGTCTACCTGGTCTATCTGGTCTACCTGGTGTACCTGGTCTATCTGGTCTACCTGGTCTACCTGGTCTACCTGGTCTATCTGGTCTACCTGGTCTACCTGATCTATCTGGTCTACCTGGACTATATAAGTGACTATCAGTATGTCAATATATCAGTGTAACTGTAACTATCAGCGTAGTAACATGAATGAAAAACTATTGAAGGATATTATAAAAACACGTGATGCTATACGAAGGAAGTATAAAGCTCTCAAGACCGGTAAAATTGAATCAGAAGCTCAGTTGGAGGAAACCTTTAAACCAATAACCCGCAAGCTGGAAAAGCTCACAACATCAGTGAAGCTTGAGCCAGAAGAAGAAATTAAAGAAGAGAACAATGAAGAAACATACACACCACCACGTAAATATTTAAAGATGGAGCCAACTAGTACCCCTCTTAGGGGTGTTTCTGATGATGATGATGATGAAGAGTTTGCTACACCTATAAAAGAACAGATATTAGAGTCACCAGGCAAGATACTAAACAAATACAACCAACTACTTGAAAATGATAGTAATAAAATTGACAAAATTTATGGGGTGTACTATCATAACGATATGTTAAATATTGGTAATTCCAGCATTAAAGTTGATAAAGAAAACTTTCTTATTGGTGAGAAGCGGTATAAGATAACTGAAGGCTTAGCTGAACTACTTTTTATGAAAAAGCCTCAAGGTTACTCAATAGACGATATGACCAATTATCAAGCATTTGTAAATGACACATACGCCCACAGACGTGATTTTAAGGAAAACCAGCAAATAAGAGGAACAAATACCTTTAAATATAGAAGCATTATAAAAAAGTTGATTCCCACTCCTCATACTGGAAAGGGAATACTGCATATTCCTAAGAAAAATATTGACTACATATATTGGGATGATCCTAATGAGCTAGTTGATAGGCTCCGCATATTGGTAGCATCACAGCAGGCTGGAAATAATAGTCATACTAATGAGATAGTGTCAATCATTGAGGAGTTACGTGAAGCTGACATTATAGTATAAATATTAACTATCGCACCTCAATTGAATGTTCAAATAAATGAAACACAAAAATTCAATAATTAATTTTTATTTGGCACTAAGCTAAAACTGATGTCTTTAAACCGATATGACCTGCGCTTAGCCCGGGTTGTAGTCCAATTGGAAAAAGCTTCTTTTTGGTGCGGATTTCTTATCCGAAAGCTTCTTGGAAGTTCTTATTGGAAGTCTTGTGTTGCCACGTATACTCGGTCGCCACAACACTCCCCCTTATCGAGAAATTTTGTGTGTTTGGAGATGGATACTTTTTATCAGTACTTCATTTATAAGACAAATATTAGTATTACTTCCTGTTTAAATAAAGTAATGCAACAATATATTGGAAAAAACATCTAATTCATTAATTATGCCAAAATATTGTAAATTATTTATAAATTATCTGACTTCCTTCATTATGTTTTTAAAAATTATTGTTAAATCGAAATAAAAAATTTTTTTCCAAATATTACTTAAAACAGTCAATACTGGCAATTCCAAACATAAAAATTTCACACGTCGGGGTCACCATTTTATCGCACCTCAATTGAATGTTCAAATAAATGAAACACAAAAATTCAATAATTAATTTTTATTTGGCACTAAGCTAAAACTGATGTCTTTAAACCGATATGACCTGCGCTTAGCCCGGGTTGTAGTCCAATTGGAAAAAGCTTCTTTTTGGTGCGGATTTCTTATCCGAAAGCTTCTTGGAAGTTCTTATTGGAAGTCTTGTGTTGCCACGTATACTCGGTCGCCACAACACTCCCCCTTATCGAGAAATTTTGTGTGTTTGGAGATGGATACTTTTTATCAGTACTTCATTTATAAGACAAATATTAGTATTACTTCCTGTTTAAATAAAGTAATGCAACAATATATTGGAAAAAACATCTAATTCATTAATTATGCCAAAATATTGTAAATTATTTATAAATTATCTGACTTCCTTCATTATGTTTTTAAAAATTATTGTTAAATCGAAATAAAAAATTTTTTTCCAAATATTACTTAAAACAGTCAATACTGGCAATTCCAAACATAAAAATTTCACACGTCGGGGTCACCATTTTTGTTTAAAGTTCGTATAACTTCAATTTAACTCACGTTTCATTTTTTAATATTTACCGGCACGCAGCCCACAATCCCAGCACCCAGTGGCCAATAAAAACAAAAATGTACAAGCAATACAAATTTAAATTTATTGACTCTTTTAATATAGTAAACAATTCATTAATTTTCAGTTTTAATAGAATTCAAATTTATATACAAAAGAAATTCAAATTACTCAAATAAATTCTCTTCAATTATTAATTTTTATTTTCGTCAAAATTCACTCGGCACTTTGATTTTAAAGAATAAATTTTGATAATAAGATATAAAAACTATAATCACCATACCACTCTCGATGCAAAGTAAAGGTAAGAAATATGAAATATACTCAAAATAAAGAAAAGCAAAATATGTACTCACCTGATTTTAAACCACCACAGTTGAAAGGAAAGTAAGGTAAATAATGGGTAAAGGAAAAGGTGAATACTCCAATATTGTTGGGTTAGTAACAAACAATCACACCGTATATCAACCGCTACAAGGTGTAATTGTTAATTTAGTAATAAAAAGTCATAACCTTGCATCAACCGCTACAAGGCATAACTATTAAATCAATACCTTGAGTCAAACGCTTCAAGGTATTTTAATGTTAGTAAAATGAATCGTATCTTATATCAAAACGCTATAAGATACAATTAGTAAAGATTATTATACAAATATCTTGAATCAAAAACTCTTCAAGATATTATAATGTTAGTAAAATGAATTGTATATTATATCAAAACGCTATAAGATACAATTAATAAAGTTAGTACTAGTATATAACTATGTCTTACATCAACCGCTATAAGACACAACTAGTGAAAATGAGTGTTAATATTTAATTATGTCTTGTATCAATATTCGCTACAAGATATAACCAATAAGTACTTAGGGTCGACTTCCCAAAGTACTAAAGTTGTTTTAGGAAAAAAGGAGTAAAGGGAGTTAAGCAAGGAAAAAACAATTACCTGTTCGGCTGGTGGCTGGAACCCAAGAGAGATCAAAAATTCATCAAGTAACACTTTTGTTCACTTGCCGACTTGGATAACGGTGTAAACCGGTTTGGCTGATAACAACCGAAGTGGGGAACATTTGTCTGTGTGTGTATACGTGATTGATTAGAGTAACCATATCTAATTTTTGTTTGAGTGAAATATTAAGTAAAAAAAAGTAAATTTTTTTTTTCTTCGAGTGAATTTTGAGTTTGTTCCAAAATAAGGCTAACTTTGTTGATTGCAACAGTGTTGGTGCAATAAATAATATAAAGTAATATTATAAATTTTAATTAAACAAATTTTACGCTGGGTGTCATGCAGAAAAATTAATGTTATTCGTTGGTGATGTTGTATGTTGTATTCTGTTGATATTGGTACTAGTCCTCCATATTAGGCAGCTTCTGGTTATCCTGCTATCATAGTGTTAAATCCTCCTTTGATTAGCTTCTTGTTATCCTGCGATCACAAAGCTGCAATAAAATAGTATTTAGGATGCCCTACTGTGGTATGGTGATAATCGTCCAATCATCATTAGGTTTTCAAACATACTCCCCCCCTTTGAAACACTGCAGATGTGTTTCAAAAGAAAATAAGTAAATAAACGATAACAATTGACTCTAGAGTTAAATGGGTAAATGATCAAAGGGATTTACCAAAAGGGAAGCTAAAGTATTAAAATATTATGAATAATTTTGCTAATCGACTAGGATTTTTCTTCCTGGAATTTTGAAGCGTATGAAAATTATATCATATCCAAGTAAATTGGTTTCGTGATGACTTAATGTGCAATATTATAGATTCCACTAGCATCTGGAGAAACCAACTGAGTGGCCCAAGAATATGAATTTAATTCTCTCGATGATGATTCAATTTCTTCGCCTTTATTATCGATGTCGGTTAATCCACGTCGGAGACCTATTGTTGTTTGTGTATCCGGACATCGTATATACAATGATCGGTATGAGTTTTTAACAGATGGCGGTAAAGAACAATTAGTTGAAAACAAAGGGATTTGAGCGCCCGACGAACGATTTTTGATAACAAAATTGTTTATTCAAAAAATACCAAAAATATTGATATAATGTTAACGAGGAATCTAATTAGAGATAAATTGGTTTCGTGTTTAATGATAATTAAACATTGAGTTGAATGAGGAGATTTGTAGAAAAAATTTTGAAAAGAAGCAAAGTGGATGGACTGAAGAAATTAAAGAGTGCGATTTGTTTATGTAACATTAGTCTATGTATGAAAATAAATTCAAATTCAATTTCTCAGGGAACATTCCTTTGACTGGGATCGTGCAAATCTTATTTTAAGGGCGTTTAATTAATCGAATTCTAAGATTCGCCTGCGTAGGCTGGCGTTGAAAAAAGAGGATGTTGTAAAATTTGATATGTGTAGAATTTATACGATTGCGTTATTTTACGTAACACCAATAAGAAATGTAGTTCAAGTATTTTATGTAAGCAATGATATCTTCGAGGCATGGTTTTCATGCTTTGGATAAGTCATAGTTGAAGGTGTTGAGCTAAAGTAAATAAAGATTTGTAGCCAGCTGTTACTTAAGTTATTTATGGTAGTTCTGACTTTAATGGAGTATATGAATTCATCCCCTGAGATTGCGTAGTTTTACAAGTAGCTGTAGCAAAAATTCGAGGACAGCTGAGTTTGAAAGGGATAATGGTAATTTGATGAAGTAATTATATTTGAATTATTAGTGGATAATCTCACCTTTATTTTACGCCGAGTTGTTGCATAGGTAAGACGAGCGGTAGGTGGGAAGAAATCTGTTTTTGAATTTGCATTGGTTTTATTTAATAAGTAAGTGTTGTCCTTTATTCTATGGTTGAATGTGGAAATTTTAAAGGAAGCCATGGTCTTCTTATCAGCTGTTAAAGGTGTAAGTAAGGGCTTGTTAAGTCCAATGTTTGAACGATTTTCAGAATCCGTAACCACTGATAGCGGTTTAGGCATATATGACAATGTAGGAGGTGTGCACATAGGAGCTGTTGACCGTAATGAGTGCGATACATTTAAGTATGGTTGATGTGTTTGGGAGAAGCCCTTGTAGTTAGATTGGCCACCATTGTTTAATGAAGTTAACGTTATATTTTGGAATTTATTAGTAATGGGATTAGTGGAAGAATTTTGAATAAAGTTATTGGATTGTTTTTGGTTTTCCTTATTGGATAGTAAAACAAAACTAGAAAAACAATTTGCAGTGGTTGTGTTAAGAGCAGAAACACATGAAGATCGTTTGGGCTTTGGCAATGGTGGTCTAGACTGTGTAATTGTTGGATTTATGGTAGATTTATTACTTCCTGGGTTTGTTTTTCCAGTTAAAAACCAACCAAGTACGGAATTTTGAGCGGTAGGTGTGCCACTGGGGCCTTTAATTATCCCATCTAAAATCAGGTCTGAATACACATTAGCTCCAAGTAATAAGTCAATCTTTCCTGGCAGGTGGTAATGTGGGTCAGCAAGATTGAGATTTTCTAAATGATCCCAAGTTTCTTTCGGGAGTTGTGAACGTGGCAATAAGGTTGTTATAGATGGGACAACCAATGCTGTGACGGAAGTTTGCAGAGAAGTTGGAGAGTATATTGATTGTATCATGAACTCTACCTGTTTGTCTGCATAAGTAGTTGGGGTGTTATTTACACCATTGATAGTGACTGAAGCTGGGGTGTTTCTTATATTGAGCTGTCTAGCGGCAGGTTTGGTAATGAATGATACTTCTGACCCTGGATCAATTAAAGCCCGTAGTGTTACTTTACCGGTTTTCGTAGGAATTTTTAATAGTGCAGTAGACAAGAGGGCCTTTGTCAACGGTTTAGTTTGCTGGTTACCCCTTAGTGCCTGTGTGTTGAATAACACGGTAGTCTCAACATTGTTTGTCGTGTTATGCACATCTGTGTTGGGATTTGATGATATTGTTGTTGGTGTCCGAGCACCAGGGTTCGTTCCTGAAAATGTGCTTTGCTTGGAATCGTTATGCAATAAAGTGTGATGCCTTTTATTGCATCTCCAACAATTGAATTTACTTGAGCATAATGAGGTAGAATGTGAGTTAGACAGGCAATTGACACAAAGTTTATTTGATTTAACAAACTGGTACCTTTGTGGAGATAAAAGTTTCTCAAACTTGGGACACACCTTTAATTTGTGGTGTTCCTTGCAACAAACACAAGTTTCTGAAGTAGTCGAGGCAAAATGTGTGAGCACTTTAATGTTTGATCCACTAGATGGACGTTGTGGAATATTGGTCTTGTGGTCTGCTATGGCCTCTAGCATTCGGAAACGTTTTTCTAGAAATTGTCTAAGTCTAACAAATGTAGGAAGTGATGAAGCCCCATCAAGCTCGGTTTCCCACATTCTGTGAGTTTCGGCAGGGAGTCATTGGACAATCAAATATATGAGGAAAGGATCCCAATTTGAAGTGTTAATGCCCAAGGCATCTAGTTCACTCAAACACTCATTTGACTTGTCCAACAGGGTTTTTATGGAGTTGACAGATTCACTTGCCACTGGTTTAATGTTAAACAAAATCTTGAGTTGAGCATTAACCAATACTCTATTGTTGTTATATCGTTTTAACAATACGTTCCATGCTGTTTCATAGTTAGCATCAGTTACCTGAAATTTGCGTAACAAGTGTTCTGCTTCTCCAGATAAAACCGACTTCAAGTAATGCAGTTTTTGTGCATCAGAAAGTGTGGGATTTTGATGAACTAGAGAGGTAAATAAGTCGTGAAAAGACCGCCAGGATTCATAAGATCCTGAGAAGGTAGGTAGTGAAATTTTTGGCAATCGCCATAGATGAGTTGTCGAGACAGATGAATTTATTCGCGTTGATTCGTGCATTGAAGGACTTGGAGGAGGAACTTGTTCCTCAAATTTGCTGAGGGCAGCTTTTATTGTTCCCATAAACTCGAAGTATTTGTCTTCAAGATGCAAATACGTTTCCTTGACAAAGTATTCACATGTTGGCTTTACAACGAGTTTTGCAAATTGTAACTCAATTTGCACATGGGTTTTTTCTATCTGTGCCCAAAGGCCGCGACATTGTGATATTCGTTCCGAAATTAATTCCTTTGTCCTTTTAACCAATGCTGTCTTTGTGTAACCTTTCATAGCCTTGTTTAACAAATCTATGTACACCCTTTGCAACTCTAACGTATCATTAAAACTTGTATTGGTAGCCATCTCAATATCAACTTAAACCGCACAAATAAAATTCAAAATGACCAAATAAATTCAAGAATGTAACACTTCACTATAGAAAGGTAGTAACTGGTAGCTTTTAGCTGTTTATATAATTTGAGTTCAAACACCTGAAATGTTAATAATAATTTTTAAGCACTATGCTGCTAGAACAATAATGTAGTTTTGGTGTATAACACCTTGAAAGTAGCTTAAATTAAGGTACTCTGCCTTGTCAAGATGATAAGGTTTAAGTACAATCCTCGAGTAAAGAATAATTGAGTGGTCGACTGTGAGCATTAAGCTCGTGTAACGATAGAGTCGGCGTGTATAACACCTTGTGATTGGATAATGGTAAAAAAAGCTTTGCCTCTAAAAAATAATAAAGCTTGAGCACTGCGCTAAGCTCAAGTAATTGCTCGGTGTGTAGTACTGTGCAATTTATTTGCAGCGAGGGACTTTGCCTCTAGAAAATAATAGAAGTTGAGGTCTAGGCTCAAGTAATTATTCGGTATGAAACCTTGCAATTGATTTGAAGTAAGAGGCTTGGCTCTAGAATATAATATAAGTTGAGGACTAGGCTCAAGTGATTGTTCGGTATGAGACCTTATAATTGGTTGAAAGTGAGGGGCTTGCCTCTAGAATTAATACAGTTTGAGCACTAGGCTCGATTAAATTATTTGAGTAATAGAATTTGAGCACTGGACCCGTGGAAAATAGCTAAGTATGTAAGACCTTGCTATGTAAGAATGGACTCTGTCTCGAGGAAATAATAGTAGTTGAACACTTGAATTACTTAAACACAGTTCGAAATAACAGTAGTTGAGCACTTGAATTACTTAAGCACAGTTCGAAATAATAGTAGTTGAACACTTGAATTACTTAAGCACAGTTCGAAATAACAGTAGTTGAGCACTTGAATTACTTAAGCACAGTTCGAGCTTAATCTCTAGAGATTAGTTGCTTGAAATAAACACCTTGCTTTAACAAAATAGAAATTCTTGAGCACTAGGTTCACATTAATGTTTAAAATTGATATTGCATGAAATGAGGACCTTTGCCTCCACTTAAATATTCTGATTACAAAACAGAAGCACTGTCACTGTAAAAAAAATGAGTAAAATTTGACCACTAATGAATAGTTAATCGTGTGGAGATTGATTGCCTATGGTGAAGCTATGCTATATCTTCCAAAGGCTGTTAAGTTGTTTGACACTAATTCCTAACTTGACTGAGCACTGAAATTGGGAGCTATATCCGGCTCGAAGGACCATGTTTAAAGTTCGTATAACTTCAATTTAACTCACGTTTCATTTTTTAATATTTACCGGCACGCAGCCCACAATCCCAGCACCCAGTGGCCAATAAAAACAAAAATGTACAAGCAATACAAATTTAAATTTATTGACTCTTTTAATATAGTAAACAATTCATTAATTTTCAGTTTTAATAGAATTCAAATTTATATACAAAAGAAATTCAAATTACTCAAATAAATTCTCTTCAATTATTAATTTTTATTTTCGTCAAAATTCACTCGGCACTTTGATTTTAAAGAATAAATTTTGATAATAAGATATAAAAACTATAATCACCATACCACTCTCGATGCAAAGTAAAGGTAAGAAATATGAAATATACTCAAAATAAAGAAAAGCAAAATATGTACTCACCTGATTTTAAACCACCACAGTTGAAAGGAAAGTAAGGTAAATAATGGGTAAAGGAAAAGGTGAATACTCCAATATTGTTGGGTTAGTAACAAACAATCACACCGTATATCAACCGCTACAAGGTGTAATTGTTAATTTAGTAATAAAAAGTCATAACCTTGCATCAACCGCTACAAGGCATAACTATTAAATCAATACCTTGAGTCAAACGCTTCAAGGTATTTTAATGTTAGTAAAATGAATCGTATCTTATATCAAAACGCTATAAGATACAATTAGTAAAGATTATTATACAAATATCTTGAATCAAAAACTCTTCAAGATATTATAATGTTAGTAAAATGAATTGTATATTATATCAAAACGCTATAAGATACAATTAATAAAGTTAGTACTAGTATATAACTATGTCTTACATCAACCGCTATAAGACACAACTAGTGAAAATGAGTGTTAATATTTAATTATGTCTTGTATCAATATTCGCTACAAGATATAACCAATAAGTACTTAGGGTCGACTTCCCAAAGTACTAAAGTTGTTTTAGGAAAAAAGGAGTAAAGGGAGTTAAGCAAGGAAAAAACAATTACCTGTTCGGCTGGTGGCTGGAACCCAAGAGAGATCAAAAATTCATCAAGTAACACTTTTGTTCACTTGCCGACTTGAATAACGGTGTAAACCGGTTTGGCTGATAACAACCGAAGTGGGGAACATTTGTCTGTGTGTGTATACGTGATTGATTAGAGTAACCATATCTAATTTTTGTTTGAGTGAAATATTAAGTAAAAAAAAGTAAATTTTTTTTTTCTTCGAGTGAATTTTGAGTTTGTTCCAAAATAAGGCTAACTTTGTTGATTGCAACAGTGTTGGTGCAATAAATAATATAAAGTAATATTATAAATTTTAATTAAACAAATTTTACGCTGGGTGTCATGCAGAAAAATTAATGTTATTCGTTGGTGATGTTGTATGTTGTATTCTGTTGATATTGGTACTAGTCCTCCATATTAGGCAGCTTCTGGTTATCCTGCTATCATAGTGTTAAATCCTCCTTTGATTAGCTTCTTGTTATCCTGCGATCACAAAGCTGCAATAAAATAGTATTTAGGATGCCCTACTGTGGTATGGTGATAATCGTCCAATCATCATTAGGTTTTCAAACAATTTTATCGCACCTCAATTGAATGTTCAAATAAATGAAACACAAAAATTCAATAATTAATTTTTATTTGGCACTAAGCTAAAACTGATGTCTTTAAACCGATATGACCTGCGCTTAGCCCGGGTTGTAGTCCAATTGGAAAAAGCTTCTTTTTGGTGCGGATTTCTTATCCGAAAGCTTCTTGGAAGTTCTTATTGGAAGTCTTGTGTTGCCACGTATACTCGGTCGCCACAACACGTATACTCGGTCGCCACATTAACATACATAAAAAATAGTTACATTTCTGAAATGAGCGTTGGCAAGTTTGGCCGATCTTCTAAACGACAAAAATTTGGAGAAGTGGGTGATCGCGGACCACCTGGAATTCCTGGAAAAGACGGTGCTACTGGTTCTAAAGGTGAACGGGGGCCAAAAGGAAACGGTTTTAATTTAACATCAGATGGTGACTATGATCTTTCATTGAAAAGAATAAAAAACCTAGGTGATCCAAAAGAAAACGTTGACGCTGCAACTAAAAACTATGTTGATGAAATACAAAAAAGTGTGAACAATCTGTACACATATCACCATTTGACATTATTTTCTTAAATTCACCACACAATGTTGTATTCATTTTTATCATTGAAAATTGTTTTAAAATATTTTTAACTCTTATTATTAAAGTTTTACCAGCATTGTTTAAAAATATTTTTGGATCTTTATATCCTAGATTTTGAATAACCGATGACCTAATTCGAGAACTAAATGCTGATTGTATATCTTTCCACACTAATAATTTCTCACGATTTTTAATACCCGAACCAGTATGTAGAAAGGTTTTTAACACTTCACGATAATAATTTAGCATCGCAATGTTTGCTTCAAATCCTCGTTTTTCACCAATTGTATCACTATTTCTTTGATATTTATATATCAATCGGATGTTATAGTTACAATACTTTATCCACTTTGTAATTTCCACTTCATTTTTGCTTTCCTTTATTAGAGGTAAAGCCTGGTTTATTAGCGACACAATTTTTTTCCCGAAGTCAGACATTACTTTTAATTAAATGAAAAATCCGTTGTTAATAGGTTGAAAGTAAAAACATGAATATTTCATATCAACCATTCACCATACATATAAACTCATATCAATCGTATTCATCTACGAGAAGTTGATATCTGCTTCTCTGCTTATTCCATTCACACATACACACCCTCATATTGGTCGAAAGAAAGATAAAAATTCTATTCTTCGATCGCATGTTCAGCGCTTTTATAAACAAATCCAGAAAGCCTCGATAAAAGCTGATTTTGCGAAATATATTGCTGGTATCTGTGGTGATTGGGGAAGGCAGATGTGAAGGGTGTACACATCTGTACTCATCCGGTTGAAGTTTCTATAGATCGGGCGGGAACAAATATTTACAAACCATGATGTAGAAAAAATATTGAGCGCTGATTTCCCCATGAAAAAGAATTCAAATCTCCATGCAAGGTGGTATGTGTGGGAAGGTAAAGTAAAGCGCATGTGGGGAACTGAAAATAATATACAAGAAGTTCTATTGAGAGGAAATTTTGAGAGCCAAATTTTCTATAGCATTGCTTGTAAATATAGAATATAGGTGGTGTGGTTGGGAGGTATCTCTGCCTACGAGATGTTGAGAAGAAGAGACACATGCACACACACTCATATTGACCGAAAGAAAGATAAATATTCTATTTTTAGATCGCTCGTTCAGCAGCGCTTCGATAACCGTATAAACAATAGGATTTCAAATCTCCAATATAGAAGGCTTTGGGCGGGAAGCTTTGCGCACAACAGCGATGCCATGTGTGTGAGGATGTGTGTGGCGCCACGGTAACCGTATAAACAAACCAGAAAAGGGGTATGCCTGGGGCGAAAGTAAATATGAAGGGGTATGCCCTGTGTGTGAGGGTGTAAATATGAAGGGGTATGCCATACAAGGTGGTGTGTGTGTTATGTATAGATCGGGCGGGTAGGTAAATATAAGGGGTAGAAAGCTTTGGGCGGGAAGCTTTGCGCTCGTTCAGCGTGGGGGAAGGTATATATGATGGGGTGTGCCTGCGGGGGAAGGTAAATATGAAGGGGTATACCATACAAGGTGGGGTGTGTGTTATGTATAGATCGGGCGGGGAGGTAAATATGAGGGGTGTTCTCCATAGAAGGCGTGTGTGTGGCTCCTCCCCCTGGTTGTGTGTGAGGGTGTTCGTCTGGGTATGGGTGGGCGTGTGGGTATGGATGTATGTGTGGGTATGGTTGTGTGCGTGTCCTATACACGCACACATACAAACCTCAAAGTGAGGGCATCTGGGGGGAGCGGGAAAGGCAAATATGAGGGGGGCCCAGAATCCCCCTTGCTTATCTACTTGTGTATCTTCTTGTGACAAAAGTAAGTTCCACCTACCATGAGGTGATGGGAAGTACAGAAGTCAACGAAAAGTTCACCATTGTCATTGGCATCTTGGCTTAGGCCTTGATTTCCAATTGTGTTTTCAAGGCCGTTGTTGTTGGGGCCGATCTGTTCGTTTAAGTCACCCATCAAAACAATGATGTCTCCCCTTGGAATAGAGCGAAAAACATCATTCAGTCGCACGTAGAACTCGTCTTTGATGTCATCTTCTGCCTCTTCAGTTGGAGCGTAGCATTGGACTATCGTAGTAATTCTTAGTCTGGTACGTAGGAGCAAGGTAATAATCCTCTCAGAAACTGGTGACCAGCTAATGAGGCTGGACCTGGCTTCCTTGGTGAGTATTACGCCAACGCCATTCCTACGATTTTCAGCTTCGTTTCTCCCAGAATATAAGAAGGGCTCACCGTTTGGGCAGATATGTTTCCCCGCATCGGGCCATCTGGTCTCGCTGAGTCCCATGACCTTGATTTTATAGCGGTTCATCTCGTTGAGGACTTCATCCAGCCATCCATCAGCAAGCAGAGTTCTCACATTCCATGATCCGATTCGTGTCCTGTTTCGAAAAGCAAAGGTCGTCGTCGTGTTCTCCGTCCGGTTCCGAGGCAATGTTTGCCGATTCGTAGCAATTGTGTGTTTTATGGGAGCGGGTTGCTAACCCTCAGGCCAACCGACTTAAAACTCTGTTTTGTGGCGCAGAGAACTCGCCATTCGACCGTCACCCGTTAGCTCCTTCCGAAGAAGTACCCCAGCGGGCACCACGGGGAGGTGGGATTAGGACTTGCTAACAGAGCTGCTAGGTGTTCGTCTGCAGTGACTCTTCTCGGGTTTTGGCAGAAGTGACAAATCGGGTGCCACCACCTTCCGAGGTCTTTGTTAGCCGTTCGCCCCCTACCTCCCCCCCGGCAGAAATTTTTGACCATTTGCAACCATTTGGAGGTGAAAAGGCAGCTTCAGCTAGGGGTGATTGGGGAGGGTGCAAATGGACAAGAATTTCTGCCGCTAGTATTCAACGGTTATTTAGCCCTAGTAGAACCTACATACAGCGACAGAATTTTTTTCAATTTTAACCCCTTTTTTACCCCCCACACCTCTATCTACAAAAGGACCAAATTTTCCGGCCTAGCGAGTGTGCATACGTTCTCATCTGCGTATCACACTATGTACATATAACGAAATATCAACTTTAAGATAATGAAGTAGGTCTGGCGGACTTTGGTCTCGAACTTTTTTGGAATACGTTTCAGTGTATTGTAATGTTTGGGTGTTGTGGACCAAGCTAGTGAACCAGCTTTTGCTTGTGGCGTCTAGTGCCGCCTTATTTAGTGTGTGGAATAAATACAATTGCTTGCAACATTTATTCATACCAAAATACCTATTCCCGCAGGGCAAGTTATTGCCACTCTTACTCGGACTGAGTTCTGGGAATCAATGATTATTCACAAAATCCTTACAACTATTTATACTACCTAATTCCCCTACTTATGTTACTTAGCTTAATAAATTTACTTTACATAATCTATTCCCCTATGGAATCCACTTGTAATACAGTAGTCGTTATTTGTCTATTAGAACTGTCATAATTAACTTGTATTACTATGGAAAACAGTGTGCTCTTATATACACTACAGTATACTCGGGTTGCCCGCCTTCAAAGTGGTCTGCCAAATTTTCTAACTATCTGAGGTTTGGCAACCATTTTTTTCCTAAAATTAGAAAGTCCAAGCTTTCATTTGGCGGTAAAATCATCCTTTAACTAATAAGCTAAGCAACTACACCAAAATTTTAAAATTTAAACAATGGTTGCCTAGTGAAGTGACTTGCTGGGGACTGCGGGTCTCATGGCATTACTTCCACCTACATAAGTACTATCTTTTCCAATAAAATATTTTCTTTAGCCTATCAGGTGCCATTTTCAGCGGTCGGCTCTTCGCCTATAAAGGTTAATTTTTAAAACGTATTTTTCCGTGTAATGAAAAATTGAATTTTTTCATCAATCGCAACACTTGGGCTGTTACGCTGTAAGGCACGATGGTTCATATGTGAACGGTTTCACGTCCTTGTACGTCACGGTGGGATGTCTCCCGTTTTAGGCGGTTTGGGATTCACAACGGTGTAGTTACATCGAACTGCACAACATCCAGCCGCATGTGACTTCAAAATATTGCATTTATGCGTTCAAAATATAAAAACAACTGCAAAAATCCTTCAATACTCCACATTCGAATGCTGATGACAATCAGCTGCTGCATTCATCTTGCAGTCAGCTGCGTAACTTGAACGCAGCCATACAAAACACCACGTGCTCGTTAGGTTTTATGGTCAGCAGAAGGATGAAGCCTACCATTATCGCCTTTAAAGCAATGGCCTCGATTCCTAGATCCGGCGGGTCGGACACTTCCGCCGCAACTGCGGATTTGTGATCCGCAACAATTTTTCCGCGGATTTGAAACGTTAAATTTGCCTAAGCAAAACCGATATCACGTATTTCATAATCGCGTGAGTCACTCTGAATTTTTTCGGTAATTAAAACCATATTTAATCCGCGACTGCGGTTTTGAATTCGCGAATGCAGATTTGAGAATCGCAAAGTATCAAATCCGCACTCACTCGAGTCCAAATTTAAGAACATCAGCCTTGTAGTGGCCGTGTAGAACAGAACCACGATAAGTTCACACAAGCCACTGCAATCAAAATCCATAGATCGATATTGATCAAATAACGCCTAGATCACCGATCGGTGATCTAGACATCCAAGCCCTTCCGGTATCACTTTTCTCTCGTTCTCGAAAGTGAATACAACGAACGCCTCGCCGCACCCTGCGACAGATAGCAAATTTACGACGACAAAAATAATAACACCCAATTCTCTCGGAAAGTTTCGAATGAAAAAAACACGTGTTCAATATTTTTTGAAAATCTATCTGAAAATACAGAAATTAACAGTCCTCGCCCCACCCCTTTGGGGCGTGGGGTAACTCTAAAATTTCAACTGGCAATCCCTATTTTTTTCACGGATTCTGATTCTCCGAAGAGAAATAAGAAACTTTTATCTGAAATTTTTTTTTATCCGAAGCCCCCTGGACCCCCAAAAATCATCAAAAATCAAAATTATCCCCAAAAATCATTCATTTTCATTTCTCTTCGGAGAATCAGAATCCGTGAAAAAAATCAGGGTTGCCATTTGCAATTTTAGAGTTACCTCACTATACGCCCCCCAAAGAGGGGGAGGGTGGGGCGGGTCGTCAATTTCTGTATGGTCATATAGATTTTCCAAAATATAGAACAAGTGTTTTTTTTCATTTGAAACTCTCCGAGAGAATTGGGTGGCACGGGTGGTTTGAAACACCATGTCGTATTTAATTTCTCTTGCGTTTCCTTGCCCCTGGCCTGCCATTGTTTTGTGTCCAATTTATATGTGATATGCAACAGATAGGGTGCTGTCAATAATGCACTGTGCAATTCTTATTTGACTGTACACACAATCAGCCTAACGTCAGACAAACCATTTGCGTGTGTGATTGATCTGATAAAATTGACCATAATCGTCATAATTTATTATGTCAAAATATAAATAACAAAAATAAAGTATTTAATAAGCACTCCGGCTGTTAGAAAATGTACTGTCTTATTATTTTTAGTTTGAATCGAGTAGTCATAAATGTCAAAAATATTATTTAGGAAATTGTGGAATTGAATTTTCCTCAATTTTTTTCAGGGTTAGCTACGAGTAGGAAGCACTCCTTATAAATTGTAATACGTTTTCAGTCCTAGTACGCGTTACGAGATTTTATATATTGTACGAGTATTATTTAATTAATAAATTGGTTGATCTAGTCGTATTCGTGGAACTTATTTAACTTTTCCGCACAAGTGGCGACCGTGACAGGACTAGATCACAAAATGGAGGCATATATAAAATCTCGTAGCGTATTGAGAACTTCCTTCACGAAAAAAATTACTCTGCTGGAGGCGGAGCTTGCGGAGGAGGAAAAGGACAAGAATGTAATACAAACATTGATGATACTCGTAGAAGAAAAAAATCAAAAGTTGATAAACATAAATGCGAAGATTTATGAGCAATTATTAGCTGAAGATGCACCCGAGAGCGTTTTAGAAAAAGAAATAGACAGCGCCGACGAATACCAAATGAGGTATACTGCGGTTGAAATTGAGGTAGCGGCGTTAGAGAAAGAAACTAGGAGTGCGATTCCAGTGATACCCCAGACACCAACGAGTGTTGCATCAGTGCAGCAGAATAAGCGTCCATTTAAACTTCCACAGCTTGAGCTCAAGCTATTTAGCGGTGAGCTGAAGGAGTGGTTGCCATTCTGGACACAGTTTCGTAAAATACACGAAGATGCGTCTATCGATGAAGGAGACAAATTCCAGTATTTGACACAAGCCACTGTTCCTGGTTCGAAAGCAAGGACTTTAGTTGATAGCTTTCCAGCAATTAATGAAAATTATTGTAAAGCTATTGAGTGTTTGCGAGCAAGGTACGGAAGAGAAGAACTCTTAGTGGAATTTTATGTGAGGGACTTATTGAATTTGGTACTGCAGAACACTTTATCGCAGAAGAAAATGGATCTGTCTATGTTGTATGATAAATTAGAATCAAGATTAAGAGCGCTGGAAACTTTGAAAGTAACGACGGTAAGATGCGCTGCAATGCTTATGCCTTTAATCGAGTCGTGCCTACCTGAAGAAATATTACGCACCTGGCAGCGAAGCGATGCGTATATGAAAAGCTATCAAAACAGTGTACAAAATACGCCCCAAAATCGACTTCAATTGTTAATGAATTTTCTACGAATTGAATTGGAAAACGAGGAGAAAATTATGTTAGCATTAACAGGGTTCAAAGTGGAAAACACATCCAGGGCAAAATATGGTGAAAAGAAAAATGATTTCAATGCGAAATCACCAGAACTAAAGAAAATACCAACTGCTACAGGATTATTGACAACTGCGGGTGAATTTAATTGTGTGTTCTGCGAAACTAAGCATAACAGTTCGGACTGCTCAAAGGTATCAGGAATGTCATTAGAAGAGAGAAAGGCCAAGGTTAATAAAAGACATTGTTGCTATAATTGTTTTAAAAGCGGGCATAGGTCGAAGGATTGTTGGAGTAAATCTAGATGCATTTTGTGCAAGAGAAAGCATAATGTACTGCTGTGTGACAACCAAAATTCGAACAATATTCCTATGAGACGTGAAAGAGAAAACAATTCGACTTCTGTTAAGGCAATGGAGCAAACTTTAACGAACATAGAAAAATCTCCGAAAGTGTATCTACAAACGTTGGTGGTAAAATTGCGAGGAAAGGATCAGGATTACAATGTCAGAGCCATAATCGATTCTGGGTCACAACGTTCGTATATTTTACGAAGTACAGCCCTCAAAATGAAGTATTTATGTATCAGAAGAGAGTACGTACGACATGAATTATTCGGTGGCGTAAGTACAAATTTAGTAGAACATAAGGTTTACAAAATGCATTTGGCTGATGTTGAAGATAAGTATAGGTGTAATTTTGAAGTGTTAGATCACGAAGTAATTTGTGATAGGATTCCACCTATAAATAAAGAATCGATGCAAAAAGAATTGAAACATTTTGACATTCCGGTAACAGATTTCAAGGAGGGACCGATCGAAGTTTTAATTGGAGCTGATGTGTGTGGCAAGTTGCTTACAGGAAAGAAAACGTCGTTAAGTTCAGGTATTGTAGCAATCGAAACGGAACTTGGGTGGACAATTATTGGTCGTGCACCGGCAACAAACGATTCAAAAAATTTTGCAGCGATTGTCAATTCACTATTAATTAAAGAAGCGGTCATTTCTGATTTGTGGTCCTTAGACGTATTAGGTATAGAGGACCCATCTGAAAAGAAAAAGAAGGCGGAGTTACAGGTAGCGGCTGAAGAACATTTTTTGAAGACCGTCAAGAAAGATCAAGCAGGGAGGTATGTAGTGCATCTGCCATTTCTCGAAAATCAGCCACCGTTGTCTGATAATTATAATAGTGCCGTGAAGAGATTAGCTTCGACAATCAAAAAATTAAAACTGGATGGGTTGTTTGAAGAATATGGTCATGTTTTTGATGAATGGTTACAAGAAGGTATTATAGAAGTAGTTCCAGAAGAAGAATTGCATTCCCAGTCACATTATTTACCTCATCGTCATGTAGTTAAAAAAATAGTACGACAAGAATACGACCAGTCTTTGATGCTTCTGCAAAAGAAAAGAACAAAGCTAGTTTGAATGATTGCCTAGAAAAAGGAAGAAATCTAATCGAATTAATTCCCTCCATGATAACACGATTTAGAATGAATAAAATTGGTGTAGTTTCAATATTCGAAAAGCTTTTCTGCAAATAGGTTTGGTCGATCCGGATAGAAATTTTTTACGATTCTTGTGGATTAATGAAGAAGGTAAATTGATAACTTTTAGACATTGTCGCGTTGTGTTCGGTGTGACAAGTAGTCCATTTCTGTTGGGTTCAGTGATAAATTATCATTTGAAGCAAACCAGGATAGAATGCGAAAATAATAAGAAACCCTATTCTATTGAAATAATAAATAAATTACTAAACAGCTTTTATGTAGATAATTGTGTCAGCAGTGTCAATGATGCAATAGAGTTAGAGTCTTTTATGAAGCAAGCAATTGAAATTATGTCCGATGGAAGATTTGATTTGAGAGGGTGGGAGTATACCCATTAACATCCAGGAGAAGGTTTTAATGAAACCACAAATGTGTTGGGAATAACATGGAATAAGATGACAGATACTTTAGAGGTAAATCTCGATGGCTTTGGTTCTTTTGATCATTCACAGGTTACGAAGAGAACGATTTTATCAGCGGCACATAGGCTCTTTGATCCAATCGGTGTGATGTGTCCGGTACTGTTATTGCCAAAGTTCGTTCTCCAACAAATTTGCGACACGAAGAGTGACTGGGATCAGGAGGTCGAGGAAGAGGTGAAGAATAAGTTTATAAACTGGGTTCGCGATTTACCTTATTTGAAGCAAGTCAAAATTTCCCGTTGGCTTTTAAGTACGAGCAAACCGAAAAGTTCATCAGTACATGTATTCTGCGACGCTAGTCAGCAGGCATATGCTGCTGCTGTGTTCCTGAAAACTATATCTGAAGATGACCAAGTCAGCATTCAACTTATACAAGCTAAATCGAGAATCAATCCTCTGAGAAAACAGAATAAGAAGATGACTATACCACGGTTAGAGCTGTTGGCTGCAACTGTAGGAGTAAGGTTATATCAAAGTGTAGAAAAAGATTTAACAACTCCTGTTGATGAGGTGTGCTACTGGTCCGACTCTACCACAGTGCTCGCATGGATTAGTCGGGATGAGCAGTGGGATATTTTTGTACGCAACAGAGTGGCGGAAATAAGACGATTTACGACAAAAGGTCAATGGCGTCATGTACAAGGTGTAAATAATCCTGCGGACCTTCCTTCGAGAGGGTGTAATGCAAAAAAGTTACTAGCTTCGAGGTGGTGGTTGGGGCCAGAATGGTTAAGAACATCATCGGACGACTATTCCTCAACCGAAATTTTCTACAATGAAGAAGAAATCAACATGGAAAGAAGAAAATCAATCAAATCATCTTGTTCCATGGTGTGCACTTCAATTGATGCTGATTGGTACTACAAATATTTCTCTAACTACAAACAAATTGTGCGAATGGTGGCGTGGTTGATCCGTTTTAAACACAATGCATCCCTGAGAAAAGAATCACGAACATCTGGGGATATAACAACTGAGGAATTTGAGTACGGTGAAAAACGAGTTTTGCGTTTAATTCAAAGAGATTCTTTTAGTGGAGTTGATGATCCTAAGATAAAGCATTTGTGTCCATTTGTTGGTGATGATGAATTAATGCGTATTAAGACGAAGGTGTCCCATCGAGAAGATTTGGAGGCTTTTGCTTTCCCATATTGCTACCACGTCGAAAGCATCCTGTAGTAAATCGCCTGGTGTTTAATGTGCATAAAAATTCGTCCCATGCAGGTTTGCACTGCATGTTAACTATCTTGAGAAATCGTTTTTGGATTTTGAATAGTCGTCGCACTATCCGATCTGTTTTAAATTCCTGTATGATTTGTAAGAGATATCACGCTAAGAGGATAACGACAAGTTCTCCACCCCTACCTATTGATCGAGTAAGAGATGCGAAAGTGTTCGAAATAATTGGCGTAGATTTAGCTGGCCCGATTTATCTGAAAGAAAGGAAGACAGGCACTTGTAAGAAGGCATGGATTTGTCTGTTTACCTGTGCAGTTTATCGTGCGGTCCACCTCGAGTTGGTTTCGGCAATTTCCACTGAATGTTTTGTACAATGTTTACGTAGATTTATCGGTAGACGAGGCCGACCAAGCATCATATACAGCGATAAAGAACGAATTTTGTTGGGACTGCCAATGCTCTTTCTCATGTGAATTGGAATAAATTGCAAGAATTCAGTAGTGTTAGAGGTATACGCTGGAAATTTAATCCGCCGACCGCAGCGTGGTGGGGTGGATGGTGGGAGAGATTAATAGGTTTAACGAAACAGTTGTTGCGGCGTGTATTGGGAAGAACATCACTGACTTGGGAGGAGATGGAAACGATATTGTGTGAATGCGAAACTGTAATCAATTCTCGTCCGTTAACGTATGTTTCCGAAGAGTGTTCCGATTTAACGCCTTTAACGCCTAGTATGTTTTTACAAGAAAACACAGAAGTTGGAACACCAGATTTGAATTGCATAGAGGTCATGGATTATAATCGAAAATTGCGTTATCGTAATGAACTAAGACAAATTCTCAAGAAAAGATTCCGCTGTGAATACTTAGGTCAGCTTATTCTTCATTCTAAAGGATTTTCTTCCAGAACTGTTCAGGTGGGAGAAGTAGTTCTTGTGGAAGCTGACAATTCGAAACGTGGAGAGTGGCCTTTAGCAAGGATAGAAGAAATCATACCTGGCCGAGAAGGAGTGATCAGATTGGTAAGATTGAAAACTTCTACGGGAACAATATTGCGACCAGTGCAGAAGATTTATCCACTGGAGGTTGAATTTTCTGGCGCACCAGTAAATGACAATGTGGAATATCGATTAGCGAGACGAAACCAAAGTGTATCCAAGGCCATAAGAGGAAACCTTCAAGAAGATGAAGAGGAATCAACTTTGCCAGAGGAGACAGTAAGAACGACACGAAGTGGTCGCGAGGTTAAAAGGCCGAAAAGGTTGAATTTAGGTTAGGTTATCTTGTTTTGTTCTTTATTCATGTAATTTTTGGAATTTGATATATTTGTTGATTTGTGAGTCAATTTCATTTGAGAGGTGGGAGTGTGTTAGAAAATGTACTGTCTTATTATTTTTAGTTTGAATCGAGTAGTCATAAATGTCAAAAATATTATTTAGGAAATTGTGGAATTGAATTTTCCTCAATTTTTTTCAGGGTTAGCTACGAGTAGGAAGCACTCCTTATAAATTGTAATACGTTTTCAGTCCTAGTACGCGTTACGAGATTTTGTATATTGTACGAGTATTATTTAATTAATAAATTGGTTGATCTAGTCGTATTCGTGGAACTTATTTAACTTTTCCGCACACCGGCTTTATATTTACCTCATTTATTTTTTTGAGGCATCAACAACTTTTTCTAGCTAATTTTGCGGGCATACAACAGATTCTGTAAAGTGACAGCTTAATTTTTATTCCTCGCACAGTGTCTAAAATGTTTGCGTATTTGCAGCAGTTTGCAAGCGCACATTACATAAGGCTGCGGTTACTGGACACGCTAGTAATGCTAGCGTTAGCAAGCGCTAGTATCGCAGGTGCGAGCTCGCTCTAGTTGGGTGGTTATTGTTAAAGCGAGCTGAAGCAAGCTCGTTGTTCAGTAGTTGAGTGTTATGTGACTTGTGAATATCACTATGGCTTTATTTTTTACAGAGGAAATTATGGCATCTGAAAAGTAAAATATAGACATCTTTTTAAAAGAAAAGTGAAAACACAAGCAATAAATACAGTGCGAGAAAAATTCGGAGAGTTCCATAATTTGCATAAAATGCTTATAGAAGATGAACAGCGTTTCTTTGAGTATTACAGGATGTCTTCGGATACTTTTAATTATATATTAAACAATATTAAAAATTGCAACTGCAAGCTACTTCTGAAACACTCGCGCTAGTATCAATGTTTCAATTCATTGCAGAATATGACTAGCGCGAGTAAGTGCTAGCTAGCGCTAGCTTCCGAGTGCGTTCATAACCAGCACGCACTGTTTACATGCGTCATATTTGCTAGCGCTAGCTAGTACTAGCTAGTACTAGCATTACTAGCGTGTTCAGTAACCGCAGCCTTATAGTCCAGTCAAATAAGACAAAAAAGGGGTCAACCTCGGAATGAGAGGTAATAAGCTGAAAATTTGTATGAACCTTTGTTTTGGCATTCTAAATTATGTGTCAAAAGTCTCATAAAATCTCGTGTACGCGTCTTGAGATATTAGAGGTCAAAGGTCACCAAAATCAGTTTTTCGGAAATATCTCGTAAATTATCGGCTTTACGTAAATTTTGGTTAAGTAAAGTTTGTTCATTAGATAAATCTGCATAAAAGTGTCCTATACCGAATTTACGTAGAACCAATAGTTTTCGAGATAAAGGGCTGAGAAGTCTTGGTATCGTGCAGCATTCGTTTCCACACCACCTCTGAGGTAGAATGCAAGGGACGTTTTTTACATGGTGTTCTCGTAGGCCTAATCCATGGGTTACAAGCAGTGTTGCCACTCTCTGAGCGCTTGGTCGTATCCATTACAACACAGAAAAAGTATCCAATCGTATCCATAACGTTTCTGTAGGTATCCATATGATGCTAAATGGGCTGTCGTACACGGATCATAACGTCAACATTAAAAAAACCGGGTTTTTATGATGCTCTCGGCGTACATGGGTATTCCCTTCAGCGAGAGTAACTTTATGATCCTTAAACAGATAAGTCAACATCAGACCCAAAATAAAGATGATAAGAAGATACATTTGTGCATGTGTTAGTTTTCACGCCAAAAATTTCTGATCAAAAAGTTACAACAACCCTTGCTTTTGTCCCTCTATCTTCAAAACCGGTTTTTATTGTTGACTTTATGATCCGTGTATGCCAGCCCAATTGCATATTGGTTCAAATCGAGCGACTGTCTTCCGTTGCATTTCTTCTATGAAAACAGGAAATTATGTACTTAAAGATGCCGTAACTCGTAATTATTAAAAAAATGACCTATTCAACGCACTAATTTCACAGCACCCCAATACGATGCAATACGCAAACAACAAGTAACGTAACCGTTTTTCACTTTTAAACCCCCATATGAACATGACAAGGCTAAAGACAAAATAATGAAAAGTAGGTCACAACTTTGAGCGAAAATGTAGCAAATGTTAGAAACTAATTGTAGTGATTAGACAAGAAACGTTAAGTAATAGTAGATTTTGAAAAATAAAAATAAAATTACGATAAGCGCGAACGTATCCTTTTTCGGCAAAACGTATCATCGTATCCATATGATTTTTCTCGACTAAATAGTATCCAAAATGATACGAACGTATCCAAAGTGGCAACACTGGTTACAAGTTGTGATAAAATTTCTTGATTATCTTGATCTATCTCTTCTACTTCCACTTCTTGCATATTGTCATCTTCATCAGCACTCATCTCAGAGGAAAATAACGAAATGTGGAGAGCCTCGGCGTCCGCTATGGGCGCAGCACCAAAAGGGTCGCGCCCTACTCCGAGAATGAGGTAGAAATTGAGGTGGGGGAGTTTTTGGAGGCGCGCAATCCAAAGTCCAAGTCGTTACTAAAATAACTGCTTATTGAAGCGCTATTTAAAAAAAAATTACTTGTAGAAAATTGATTTTTACAAAATTTCAACCCTGAATAACTTTTTAGGGGTGAACGACGGCTAATTCCAAAGGAAATGTGTTCAGGCCAACGCTCTATACAACCCCTACTCCTTGGGGATGGGGTGATAAAGTAAGTAATTACCCAAAATTCTAAGAATTTTGGTATGTACATATGTACATCTTATACTATTAAATGAGCAATTCTTGTATATTTGTACATATTTTCTCGAAAACTGCTCTAACGATTTTCACCAAAATTGCTATTTAAAGGTGTTTTCAGCCAATGAGTCCGTGGGCCTTGTTGAAAACTTCCGAAAAATTGTTTTCTGCGAGTTTTCCTATATTTTTAAAAATTATTGAAAAATATACTTTTCTTTTCAATAAGCAACGCCTGTTGAAATATTCCACTGTCACTTTTTAAGCGAAAATAATTTTTTATTTTTATTGGCAATGCCTGAACATTTTCGATGGATTGGCAAAACAAGTAAATGGGTTCCTAGACGTCGGATTTTACGGGTCATAGGTAGATACATAATGTTACATTTATTGCGCAACCTGAACTTTATCATTTACGATTACTCTTGTATCATGTCAAGGATGCTATAAGTTTTGATGATCTACTTATGGTTAGCGGCATTAAATACAACACATACAAACAAGCTGCTTGGCTAGAGGGTTAACGTATGATGATCGACAATGGATTTATAGGTTATGAGAATTAGCATTGTCCAAAATGCCAAGAGCAATGAGAAAGCTCTTCACACAAATCCTCATTTTTGGAGCTCCTGAAAATTCGAAAAACTTGTGGGATATTTTTAAAGAAGAGAGCTTATCGAATTATCGCTCATAAACTTAATAGCGAATCTACCAAAAGGTAGGAATTTTCGATACTGGGTGGATCGATTTAATATGGATGATATAGATGGTTATAATGAAGTTAATGATGATGTGTTAAATATTGATGGGTCTGCTTCACTTGGAAATCAGATGTACCAACTGCTTCGCGGTAATCAAATTGAAGTTGTTGAATCCATCTTAAATAACTCGGAACATAAGTTTTTTTTATTGATGGACCAGGGCGAACGGGCAAAACTTTTATCTATAAAACGTTAAACTATATTCTTTTAGGAAGAAATTTTAAAGTCAAGTGTATGGCTTTTACTGGTATTGCATCCATACTGTTACCTCAGGGTCGTAGAGCTCATAAAACATTTGGGATTAAAGTACCCTTAACTGCTGAATTTGTTTACAATATCAAACCTGGGTCAGCTAAAACTCGAGAGCTTGCACAATTTCATATTTTTCTAATGGATGAAGCTCCTGTGCTTCCTCAATATGGACTTCAAAATATGCTTAGAAATTTAGCTAATCAAAATTTACCATATGGTGGATGTATTGTTCTTGAGTATTAAAAACACGTTTACTTGACTGTAGCACATTTAATACTGAATCTTCTTATTTGCTAAGAGTGAAGGGGGACATGTACTGAAGTATGTCCGTTACTTTATTCTGTGACGTTAGTCACTCTTGACTCATCACTACACCTCCCTCTTCACTGTCTATGGGTATCAAGTGTTATTTTCAATTCAATTACTATTATGATTTATTCAATATTTTCACTGCTTAGCTCTTAACATATGGCTATTTAAATATGTTTCAATTCTTACAACTTTAAAATTCAAATAATTGCTTACTTCTCTAGCTTTATCAAATCTACATAATGTATGTTTTAATTTATTCAATTTTCTTCCAACTTTTAAATTCAATTAATTGCCTACTCTCTCTAACTTACTCAAATCTACAAAATGTATGTTTTAATTCTTACAATTTTCTTACAATTATGAAATTCTTTTTTTTCTTTTCTTTCAGTTATAGCCAGTTGACCAACATCAACAGCAATTCCTGTCAGACACATCTCCACTTCTTTAAAAAGTATGCATTCCTGCGTATGACTTGACCTTTTTCAGTCTTAACCAAATATGACCGTGGTGTTGAATGCTTACTAACGATTATTGCTGGTGCCCAAGTCTTACTTTTATCATCTCTTAACCATACCTGTTCTCCCTCTACGAAGTTAAAACCTTTTTTCGCATTTCTGTCATAGTACTTTTTATTTTTCATATTGTTTTTTAATAATATCGGTTTAATTTTGTCACATATTTCCTTGTTCCTATATAAATTTTCCCTCCCTGGCAATAATGTTCGTGTTTTTCTGCCCATCATAATTTCGACCGGCGATAAATTAGAGTTTGCAATGGGAGTATTCCTGTAGTCTAGTAGCGCAAGCCACAAGCTACTTTTATCCTCCTTACATTTTAAAATTAACTTTTTGGCTATCTGAACAAACCTTTCCGCAAGTCCATTTGATTTTGGGTATCGCGGACTACTTGTCGTAACTTCAATTCCATACTTCCTAGCAAAATTAACAAACTCATGTGAAGCAAAGGGCATGTTGTCACCTATTATTAATGTAGGAATTCCATATATAGAAAATATGTGTTCTAATTTCTGAATTATAGCACCTGCAGTCTTCTTCGATATTGGAGCTATTTCGAGATACTTTGAGAAATAATCCCCTATTACAAGATAGTTTTTGCCACTCACTTCCATTATCTTTTTAAATGGGCTATTAGGGATTTCATGATTTACCAATGGTTCTTTACTATTTGAGGCTTGATATTTGTGACACACTTTGCAGTTTCCTACCATCCTTTCAATATCTTCACCTAACTTTGGCCAATATATTTGCGTTCGTGCGCGCCTCTTTGTCCTCTCTATACCACCATGAGAAAGATGTAATTGCTTTAACATTTCAGCTCTCATTGTTTCTGGAACAAAAATTTTCTCATTCAAAAATAATATGTTGTCTTCTACAAATAAGTCATTCCTATATTTCCAATAAACCTTTATCTGTTCCGGTACCCTTTTCTTTTCCTTTGGCCAACCTTGCAAAATCATTTTCTTAAGCTCCCTTAAGATTGAATCTTTCTCAGTTTCACTCTGAAACTGTTTCCTTTTTTATCACTAACATTTATCGTGTGAATCACTTCTTTTAGCCCTTTAGTTTCCAACCCTGGCTTTTCTGTTTCATCTACATTTCTTGATAACAGATCCGCGAGGTACAAAAATTTACCTGGACAATACGTAAATTTTAAATTATATTTTTCTAGCCTAAGCTTCATCCTTTGTAATCTAGCTGACGGAATTTTATTGTAATCTTTGGAAATGATTCCCACTAACGGTTGATGATCGGTAATAATCTCTGTTTTTCTTCCATAAATTAAGTTATGCCATTTCTTGCATGCGAACACTATGGCTAAGAATTCTTTTTCTGTCTGAGAGTAATTTTGCTCCGCAGATGTTAAACTCCGTGATGCAAAAGCTATTGGCTTTCCCTTTTGCAACAAACTACACCAAATACCATCCTTTGATGCATCAGTCTGAACTGCTATTTCCTTATTTAAATCTAATGCTACTAACGTAGGTGCATTTACGATCATCGATTTTATCTGATCTAAACATTTGTCAAGATTTGCTGACCATTGAAAACATATATAGATGTAAGTCTTGTGTACTTCCGTTTGTTTATGCATAAATAAATAATAATAATAATAATAATATCTTTCTTTAGTATTTCCCTTAAGGGGCTAGTTAAATTCGCTAAGTTCGGTACAAATTCCCTAACATAATTCACAAACCCTAATAATCTTTGTAATTCCTTTTTATTTCTTGGCGCTTTTAAATTCTCTATAGCCTTTACACGTTCTTTAGCTACTTCGATGCCATCCCCTGTAATGCAATGACCCAAAAACTTAACTGTCCTTGCTTTAAACTGTATTTTCGATGGGTTAAATTTTATTTTTCGTGATCGTGCTCTTTCCAATACTAATTGCAATATTTTATTATGCTCTTCTTCAGTTTCCGTTGCTATAATTAGGTCATCTATGTATATAATAACGTTTGGTATGTCTTTAAAATTTTGAACATTTAACTTCTGAAAAATTTCAGGAGCAATTTTTAAACCGAAAGGTAACCGGGTAAATCTATAACATCCTAGGGGAGTACTGAATGTACACAAATTTTTTGAGGTCTCATCAAGCTTAATTTGCCAATAACCATCTTTCATATCTAATACCGTGAATATTTTCTTGTTTGCAAGCATTGGTTTTATTTGTTCAAACGTGGGAATTTCATAGTAGTGTTCCTTAATTGCTAGATTTAAGTACTTGGGGTCCAGACAGATTCGAATTGCTTTGTTAGGTTTTTCTACCAGAACGATATTAGAAACCCAATCACAAGCACCTGTGACCGGTTCTATGACCTGAAGACTCATAAGCCTTTGAATTTCTTCTTTCAATGGTTGTTGTAACCCCAGCGGGATTCGTCGCGGAGGTCTCGCTACCGGTTGCGAGTTTTCTTTTAATTCAATGTGGAAGTTATCACAGAAACAACCTAACCTTGTAAAGACATCCGCATATAATTTTTTAAAATCTTCACTTGTTTTCAGCCTAATTGTGTCAATTCGTTTTACTAATCTTAATTCAATGCATCCCTTGAGTCCAATAATTGGACTAGTTTCACTTTTCGTCACATAAAATTCTTGGGTCGCTATTTTATTTTTTGCAATACACCTAGCTCTTATTTTCCCTACAGTATCTATTAGCGTCCCATTATACGCTTCTAAAATAATTTGATCATTTGCCCATTCTATGTTTGTTATATTCTTAATATGGTTAAGGGGTAATACGTTGACCTGAGCACCAATGTCTAACTTAAATTTAACTAATTTATCATTTACTCTAATTACCTCATATCACGGCTCTATTACTCCCGTTTTGCTTGCAATCGTGTGTATAAACAAAGAGTCATTTGATCGTGTATCACTTTCTTCACCTTGGATTTCGATTTCATTTAATTTTCTTTGCTTACACACTATCGCAAAGTGGTTTCTTCTGTTACAGTTATTGCAAATTTTTCCATAAGCAGCACACTGGCCTTTAGAGTGTTTTTTTCCACAGAAATTGCAGTTGATGTTTGCCCCTGTGTATGTATCGATATTTATGTTTTTTGACCTAAAAGTACTTTTATTTACATTTTTTCTATAATAGGTATTTGTTTTATTTTGTGAATTTACATTATTACCTGCATAATTTCTACCACTGTTATTTTTACTTATCTTTAATTGTTGAATTTTTTTCTGCACTGTCTCGATTGATGGCCTTGTTTCTCGCATTGAATTCACTTGCTGTGACGTTGCTTCTGCTGTCCTAGCCAATTCTATAGCCTTGTTCAATGTGAGTTCATCCATCTCCAAAAGCTTTCTCTGCAGTCTATTGTCTCCAACGCCCATTACAATACGATCACGCAACATTCTATCAGCATCCACAAAATTGCACCGTTTTGCAATTTTTTTTAAATCCATCAGGAATGCGTCAAAAGGTTCATGAGCACTTTGATTTCTTGTATGAAATTTATACGATTCGTACACCTCATTTTTCTTTGGTTTACAAAATTGTTCAAATGCTTCTATTACTTTTTTGTAATCATTTTTTTCTTCTGATAGGGTAAACGTGTTGAAAATTTCTACAGCTTCCGTCCCTATTGCATTAACAATATGGCTACCTGTACTGCAGGCAATTTTTTATGCAGTTCAATTGCCGTTGCAAATATTTGGAAATTTTGTTTAAATATGCGCCAACTTTCTGCTAAATTTCCTTCTATCTGGAGCTCGTCCACTTTTTTTATGCAATCCATTATTTGCGTTACTTGAATTACTTGATTTTTTGGTGGTCTTCCGCGTGGTTTTCTGTTCACCTCCCGTAACTTGTTGAGTACCGCTATATCCGTTTTTCCTTTCTTATTAATTCCCATGTGTTTACTTAAAAGTCCTTTCCACTAACCACAACTCTCGACATGGAGAATATATACATATTTTTAATTTTAATTTTCACTTTAATTCTATAGCACCACCAATTTTAGCAAAAATTCTACTTGTTTATTACCACTGATTCGATTGTCCGCAGCGCCATGTATTGTTCTTGTGTATTAAAAACACGTTTACTTGACTGTAGCACATTTAATACTGAATCTTCTTATTTGCTAAGAGTGAAGGGGGACATGTACTGAAGTATGTCCGTTACTTTATTCTGTGACGTTAGTCACTCTTGACTCGTCACTACTGGAAGGATTGTTGTTCTTGGAGAAGATATTCTTCAGTGTTTACCCCCGTTCAACCAAGGGCCAACCAGAGCGAACTTCTAGATTTGTCGATTAAAAAGAGTCCTTTGTGGCATTATTTTAATTTTTTGCATTAACAGAGAATAAGCGTGTTGATCCGGAGCAAATAAAATTTGCTAACTACCTACTAGAAATTGGGAATGGGGAATATCCAAAAAATATATGTATTGGATGAAATTGTAATTCCAATGATTTAATTAATGAAGTTTATGGGAACTGCCTACACAATAATCGATATGAAGATATGAAAGACCGAGCAATTTTAGCTCCATTAAATAAAGACGTATTTAAAATTAATGCAGAAATCATTGAAAAACTAGAAGGTGAATACAAGATTTACAAGAGTTATGATTCAGTTAAAGATCAAACAGAAGGTGCTCTGCAATTTAGTTCTGAATGAGCCCCGCATGAGCTTAAATTAAAAAAAATACGATAATCATGCTCTTGAGGAATTTAGATGTTTCGAAGCCTATGTAATGGAGTAACAATATAATTGTTACTGTGTAACAATATAATTCAAGTAAAAATTATTACTGGTGAACAGGCTGGAAAAGAGGTGCTTATTCCTAGAATAACACTGGATTCAAGCAAGTCAGCTAGGATGTACAATGCAATGGCACCAATTTCCAGTTAGACCCACCATTCGCCATGACGATACATAAATCCCAAGGGCAAACATTTGAATTTGTTGGTGTTGACCTAAGAAATTCAGTTTTTATGCATGGAATGCTATATGTGGCATTTTCCAGAGTTTAAAGAAGAAGTAGCTTCAAAATCCTTTTGCCTAATGGAAATGCACGCTATACACGAAACGTAGTATGGACGGAGGTATTAAATGATAGGTATGATTATGCTTTGCCACATGACTACTAAGATGAGGGGTTTTTCCTTGAAAATTTAGAAGCTTTTAGTTCAACATATGGAAATCTTTAATTAAGTTTTTAATACATATTTAAAATCGATTACAAAAAAAATTAGTTTTAAAAAAGATATTCCAAGATTTCCTTTCAACAATTATTATTCTAAATGTAACAAAATGTGACTTAACCCAAGCGCAGCCGACCCGATAAGAGTGTGACCGATTTATAGATCGGCTTCCTGGTACTATATATTACACTCCATTACCCATTCATTCAGTTATGGTAGCTTTAATAAAACCACCCCCTTGCTTACTTCCGATAGCATCAAATTTTAAAATAATGAAAATAATCCAAGAATTGAAAATAAAAATACTGCCGTGAAATGGCGAGTTCCTCTACACAAGAACTCACTTGTTTTGTGGTGACATAAAGATTGCAAACAAGTTGGAATTCTTGATGTACAGGTTGCAACGAGATGCAAAATCAAAGAAGAAGTTGTAGATGTGGTGTGGACATATTGTGTAGTTATAAGCAATATGAGGGGTCGCAAACCCTTGCTTCGGACGACCAGCTTTAAAGAAGGAGCATGGTGTTACGGAAGTATGTACTAGAAAACAAAAATAAAGACACATAAGCACAGACGAAGACAAATCTAGAATAGAAAACTATAGTATTTAGAAATTAACCGATAATTGAAATTTGCATTTCTAGAAATTGCCAGCTATTTTAAAATTTATTTGTAATATTCAATATACATCATACTGGGAAGTTGGTCTTGTGAGCCCTATGGCCCACACAACACAAACTTTGTTCGCAAAACTTTTTTCCCATAGAATAATCCCCGTGAAACAAAGAAAAGGCGCTCGTAAGCCGCTGGAAACAGTGCGCACAAATATTCCGTCGCCATTGTCCACACAGGCATTCCGTCGGACGTTCCATTCAAACTTCAAAGTACGACCGACAAAAGCCTCTTTCATGTGGACCCACCATTAAACAACATAAGTTCTATAATACATATCTACAATTTGTTCATTAATTTTTAATATTTTTTTGGTTTAAAGGTAAACTTTTTTTTGAAATGCTTGCCTTTTTCTTAAAAGTTGTTACTTTGCAAATTACTGAGTTTATTGAGAAGATAGAAAGGCCGGCCCTCTTCAAAACTACATACATTTTTGTTCCCTTCTGAAATGATGTTTTGTGTTTGGAGTGAGATAAGATTTTTTCCATATCTTAGGGAAGTTTCCTGTCGATAACGATTTGTTGAAGATAATATGGAGTGGAGCCAAAATTTGATTTGAACAGCTCTGCAAAAAGCGAGGAGGCAGGTTGTCAGGACCATGACCCTTATTAATGTCGAGATTGTTTATACCGGTCATTATATCGTCAACAGTTAGATATACTCCAGTTATAGAAACTCTAGTGTCAGTGTGTGTACTTGTTGGATCAGTCTGCATTGCATTAGCCTTTGGGCAAAAAACTTCAATGAATTTGTCAGCAAACATGTTACAAATTTCTTGGGGACATGAGGATTGATTTCTGCCGTTTGTCATAGTCGTTGGATAGCCTAAGGTCTTTCGTTTTATATTACCGAAATCGAAAAATTTTCTGGGGTTCTGAATGATGTTATCCCCGACCGAGTTCAGGTATTTTATGTAGGCCTCACGAGACCTAAAAGTAAATTCTGAGGCTGACCTAGTGTATGTTAATTTCAGTTCCGCATTTACGTTAGGGTTGTTTCTAATCAGTTTATATAATTTATTTCTGTGATTACGAAGACTTCGAATATTTTTATCCAGCCATGGTTCCGTTAATTTATCCCTTTTTTTGATTCTGGGAACATATTTGACGATAATTTTGAAAATAATGGTGTAAAGGAAGACACTATCTCGTCAATATCATTACCCAATAGCCTATTTTCCCACTCAACTAGGGATAATTCGACGTTGATGCTGTTAAAGTTCGCATTCTTAAAATCATAAGTAATTGAATTATTGTAAGATGTGCTGTGTTTAGAAATTGTGAAATTAATCTCTAGGATCCATGCGGAGTGGTGGATAGAATTAGTAAATAGGTTCTCCTCTGGCGGAGCGGGCAGAAGGTTTAGCTCCTCATGTGAATTAGTGAAAATTAGGTCTAACCATTTACCAGAAGAATTAGGGGTTCTGATAATTTGGTGTAGACCGTTGCCATAAAAAGTGTCGATAAGCTTTATATCGATAGCATTTATGGCATTAATTGGAAGTAAACTATTATCTTCCGCGTCAGGAATAAAAGAAAGATTAGGGCGGTTAAAATCGCCTAAAACGAAAATTTCGTCGCTATCGCGGAGGGAACTATTAACATCATCTAAAATATGCAATAACTCGTCATATTCAGATTCGTCGGAATTTGGAGGTATGTAGAACGTGCCGATAACGATATGTCTGTTGCCCGATTTGACTCGAATAAAAACATGATCAAATGAGTGTGAACGGTCAGGTCAGATGATGTTAATAATTCCCTCCGCGATAGCGACGAAATTTTCGTTTTAGGCGATTTTAACCGCCCTAATCTTTCTTTTATTCCTGACGCGGAAGATAATAGTTTACTTCCAATTAATGCCATAAATGCTATCGATATAAAGCTTATCGACACTTTTTATGGCAACGGTCTACACCAAATTATCAGAACCCCTAATTCTTCTGGAAAATGGTTAGACCTAATTTTCACTAATTCACATGAGGAGCTAAGCCTTCTGCCCGCTCCGCCAGAGGAGAACCTATTTACTAATTCTATCCACCACTCCGCATGGATCCTAGAGATTAATTTCACAATTTCTAAACACAGCACATCTTACAATAATTCAATTACTTATGATTTTAAGAATGCGAACTTTAACAGCATCAACGTCGAATTATCCCTAGTTGACTGGGAAAATAGGCTATTGGGTAATGATATTGACGAGATAGTGTCTTCCTTTACACCATTATTTTCAAAATTATCGTCAAATATGTTCCCAGAATCAAAAAAAGGGATAAATTAACGGAACCATGGCTGGATAAAAATATTCGAAGTCTTCGTAATCACAGAAATAAATTATATAAACTGATTAGAAACAACCCTAACGTAAATGCGGAACTGAAATTAACATACACTAGGTCAGCCTCAGAATTTACTTTTAGGTCTCGTGAGGCCTACATAAAATACCTGAACTCGGTCGGGGATAACATCATTCAGAACCCCAGAAAATTTTTCGATTTCGGTAATATAAAACGAAAGACCTTAGGCTATCCAACGACTATGACAAACGGCAGAAATCAATCCTCATGTCCCCAAGAAATTTGTAACATGTTTGCTGACAAATTCATTGAAGTTTTTTGCCCAAAGGCTAATGCAATGCAGACTGATCCAACAAGTACACACACTGACACTAGAGTTTCTATAACTGGAGTATAATGACCTGATATAATGACCGGTATAAACAATCTCGACATTAATAAGGGTCATGGTCCTGACAACCTCCCTCCTCGCTTTTTGCAGAGCTGTTCAAATCAAATTTTGGTTCCACTCCATATTATCTTCAACAAATCGTTATCGACAGGAAACTTCCCTAAGATATGGAAAAAATCTTATCTCACTCCAAACACAAAACATCTAATAAGCACTTGGTGGAAAACTACAGGGGTATTGCCATCTTATCAACAATTCCTAAACTTCTCGAGAAACTTGTTTACGATAAGATCGCTCCTTTAATAGACCCATGTCTTAATGAACAGCAACATGGTTTCAGAAAGGGACGATCGACTTCTACAAACCTTATGATTCTAACCTCCGATCTACTATGTAGTATGGAGAACGGTCATCAAATAGATACGGTCTATACTGATTTCAGCAAAGCCTTTGATCGTGTTGATCACCATATTTTAAATAAAAAACTACTAAAATTTGGAATATCGGGTTCTGCCCTGGAATGGATCAAATCATATCTCGACAACAGAACTCAGGTTGTCAGATTCCAAGGATTTCTGTCCAAAGAAATCGCAGTAACTTCTGGGGTCCCTCAGCGTAGCCATCTAGGCCCGCTGTTATTCAATATATTTATCTCAGACCTGTCGGAAAAACTGGAGAATATTCCCCATCTATTCTATGCTGATGACCTCAAAATCTATAATGTCATAAGGTCCCAGAACGACGTAACTTTCTTTCAAACAAAGCTAAACGCTTTGCAAGACTGGTGTACCACCAATAAATTACAACTCAACATCAGCAAATGTCATGTAATCACCTTTTCCCGCAAAAGAAACACACAGCTGCAGGAATATTATCTCAACGACAAGGCTTTAGACCGTGTCGATCAAGTTATAGATCTAGGCATTGTTCTAGACAATAAATTAAATTTCAACTTGCACTACGATAATATTGCTGCCAGAGCCAACAAGCTTCTTGGCTTTATAAAAAGAAGAGCCCATGAATTCAATAACGTTCGGGTTACAAAAACTCTCTTCTGTTCGCTCGTCCGCCCAATCCTGGAATATGCGTGCCCGATCTGGGATCCTATATTTCAGGTAAATAGCAGTAGATTGGAATCAGTACAGAAGAAATTTCTCCTCTTCGCTCTGAGAAACCTACACGACCCGCGCGATTTTTCAGCTTACCACCCTACACGGACAGACTCAAGAAGTTGGAACTCATGCCGCTGTCACATAGGAGGAAAGTGCTTATCTCTTGCTTTACTCTGGACGTTCTAAACGATAACGTTAAGGTACAGTTTCTGTCCGATAGAATCAAGTTCAATACCGAAGTTCGACACACTAGGCATACAAAATGCTTAAGGAATACCCTCATCGGACAGAATACGCAAAGAACGAACCCGTCAACAGATGTTGTATGACTTTTAATAGGCACAGTGTATGCTTCTCACCCAACATAAAAAAATCATCCTTTAAACAAAAAATTGTGTCCCTCTTGACATCGCAATCACCATGAACTAACCATAGACTTAAGCTGACAAAGTATAATTAACTATACCCTTTACCTGATAATATGGTATTTTGCATTGTATTTTCTGCATTGTAATTTTTGTAGTAGGTTTAAGTATGCCTTGTTTGGCAATAAATAAATAAATAAATAAATAAATAAACTTACATATCAGTTCTAAGGAACTGGTTTGAGAGCTTTATTTCTGGCCGTTCAATGAAGGAAGGATTGGATGACGTCGAGCCCAACCCTCATTCCATCTCGGCTGGCGTTCCCATTAATGATCTGCTCTCAATCCCCTTCAGCCCACTTCATAGTTTTGCCGACGACAGTACTCTGCGTTTCTCCTACGCCTTCGACAACATAAGACAAGCACTTGCCACACCTTGTCTCCTAGGCCGTGAGCTCATGTCCAACTCTATTAACGGGACATTGAACTCATTCTTGATTGGGGCCTATAGAATTGGGTCAAATTTCAACGCAACCAAAACCAAGTACTGTCTTATCTCTACAAAAACCTGCAACGTCCTTCCCTTTATTTCAGCAGGCAAAAAAATCTAATGGCTGACTCATCTGTAAACATCTTAGACGAAATTTTATCTTTAGATCTGCGATCGAATAATCACATATTCCAAATCGCCCAACAAGTTTATCAATGCCTGAGATTCCTCAAAAGATGCAAGTTCCTCCTCAGGGACGTGGCCGGGACGTTAGATTTTTTCTCCGGCCCGGACACGGACATGTGTGAACGAGTACATATAAAATGTACGCACTAATATTTTTTGAACCCCTGACGGAACACTAATAAGTGTGGATATTCCTTTACTCTTTCACACATGTCCGCGTCCGGGGACGGGCTCGTTCACACATGACAGAACACGGCCCTGTGACGTCCCGGGCACGGCCCTGATATTGTTTATTGTTTATTATAAGAAAGAAAAGGGAGTACCTACACAAGACTTACATCTTTTAGAGTACAGTAATAAAATAATGATATGTGTGGATACTCCTTAAGGCAGCTGCCTTGACTGCAATTTACAAATCCTACATTCCGCCTCGCCTTGAATATTATTCATATATTTGAGCGGGCGCCCCAAAAACTACTTTGACTTGGCTGGAGAAGGTGCAAAACCGCCCCTCTGCTCCTCCATAGACCACTAAAGACACCGTAGGAATGTAGCAGGCCTCCCTAAATTTTACCGCTATTGCCATAGCGACTGCTCCACTGAAATTAAGAACCTCCTGCCTACACGGCAACTTTTTTCTCGCAACACAATACTAGCCAACTCGTCTTACCCCCGGCTCACTGCAGACCTCCTCTTCGCGCCATTACGGTTTAGAAGTTCGTTTATAAATAGAACAACTCCACAGTCGGTTTTGCTGAACCCATATAAGACCTCCGAGTTCAAACGCAAGGTTCATCGACATCTACTACGCTCACGCACCCTGCAAACCCCTAACCTATGCCTTCTCTTCTATCCTTCAGATCAAGCTTATTACTAGACAACTAGACATTACACCATGAGTTGCACCACATGACGGACTTGTGTTCCAAAGGGAGACTCCTTAGCTTGACCATGCCATATAAAAAAATTAAAAAAATAAAAATTATTTTGTATATCTCAATACTAGTACAATTAGCCATAAAAATTTCAAGTTTCTACGAATTAAAATACCTGAGAAAAAAATCGAATAATTTGTCACATTTTTCGCTAAAAATGAAATAATCCCTTAACACCCATTTCATTTTTCTCAACATAATAAGAAACGCTTGATGCCAAATTTCCCATTAAAGTCGTCTCGCCCATTTCCTTACCCCATTGTCAAATTTCACCCATCGGCCACGAAATCATCATCACAAAAAACGTAGGAATCTATTTTTAGATCCGCAGGCGCTAAAATAAAAGCCGCAGCTTCTGATTTTTTTTTCAAATGCGCGAAGGGCTTTTTCATAACAAGGAAAAGTTTATTTCGGAAACTAACCATATAGAGGAGAACAAAACCCTGCGATACTAGCGCACGAAGCTCGTAGCGCCGTAGCTGGATGTTATTTTGTCCATATCTACTTAGTATATAATTCAATGTCTCGTCATTTTTATGTTGTTTTTATTTTAAATGACGTTTTCCGACAGCCGGTAAGTATGCTACATTCCGAAAAGAAAGGGAAATTTTGAAATGTCCCAAGACCTGGATAAAAACCTCGATAAAACAAAAAAAACGGCTTATGTTGGAAAAGGAAAAATGTGGACAATTTAAAACTACAATGAAGATGAGTGATGCTGATTTTACCAGTTACTTCCGAATGAGCCGAAGCCAATTTGCTGAAGTGCATGGGATGATCGAACAAGCCTTTGGCTCAAATAGATGTAATGCCTAAAAACTGATCCCAACCAAGGAAAAACTTGCCAGGTCTACCCAAATCCCATTTTCCAATTTTGTCTTCATATATGTAGTACGCATCATTTGTGTCATAAAGCTCTCTGTGCTTTTTTACCGCCTTAATTAACTTTTCTTTTGCCATAGGTAGGTATTTAAAAGGACAGTAAAAAGAAACAAACTAAAAAGGTGGAAGAGAAAAAACAACAAAATAATATTATGGGAAATTGTTGACACGACAGGCACGAGAAACTGTGGCTCCACTACAACGCCACGCGTGTAGTAGGTGACGCGAGTCGCGCCACCTCGCGTCCCTTGCCAATTTGCGCGGTTCTATTCGTTTTCATAGTTTACAAAAAAAACGCGCTGTGCTGTGCCACCCCACACGCTCTATACGTATCTCAATTTGCGCCTGTCATATAGTCATTTATTTAATACTTAGAAAAACGTCTTATATACTACAGAAGTATTTTAATTTATTAACAAATTCTTGTCACCTGTCGCTTCTTCCTCCATGCTGAAATGCCACGACTCTTCAAAAAAAAATAACACAAAACAAGCGTAATAAGCTGTTGATATTTCGAGCGCAATTGATTCTCGCGTTGACCGTGGGTCAGAAGGGGGAAGTTTAACGCGTGTTACCAGCTAATTATGTTATTATCTCGCCATTGTTTATTTGTAGTATTATGGAGTGGTTATTTAAGAATGTATCCCAGTAAGTTTTGGTCAGTTAAAATGTAAATTTTTTTTTATATTTGTCGTCGTGAAGGTGCAATCCGTCCTAGTGTGCGCCGGTTCCAAGTTAAATTAAAATCTAATTAAATCGTAGATACTAACAATATTGTGTATTATAACAAACGTAAAAACCAATAAAGAACAAATTACATTTGCCGTGTTTTTTTAATCTGTTCTATTCTGCTCTGCCCTGGAACATTAAACAAACGGCAAGGGAAATTTTCATTTTTATTTACATAAATTACGGCTTTGGGCTTTTAATTTCTTCTAATATTGCATAAAGATCGGTCTTATTTATCTCTCCATTAATTTTTCTCGTTTTTCATTCAGTAAACAAAACATTTTACTTTATTTGTCAACTGTCAAGTTAAAAAACGTATGTGGGAAAAGGAAAATTTAAAATTTCCCCTTGTGCTGGATAAACCGTGTTTTTTAATGAACTATATAGGTCTTCGATCCAGTTTATTAAAAAAACGACAAGGGAAATTTCACTAAGCGCCATCTTCAGTGCTTTAAATATATTAAAATTAATCAGAAGTTGCGTGTTAGTAAACAACTGTTACACGAATTCCCCTCTAGAAAATAATAAATAAGCTTCTAAAAAATAAATTATTTGTTGAGCCTTCAAATTTGCTCTCGTCACTTCCCTGTTGTTTTTATTTTAATTGACGTTTTTCCGACAGCCGGTAAGTATGTTACATTCCGAAAATAAAGGCAAATTTTAAATTTCCCAAAACCTGGATAAAAATCTCGATAAAACCTGGGTTTTCAGATTTGTATGGAGAAGAACTATAGCCGTGTTTTTTTAATGAACTACATATATAGGTCTTCGATCCAGTTCATTTAAAAAACGACAAGGGGAATTTCACTAAGCGCCATCTTCAGTGCTTTAAATATAATAAAATTAATCAGAAGTTGCGTGTTAGTAAACAACTGTTACACGAATTCCCCTCTAGAAAATAATAAATAAGCTTCTAAAAAATAAATTATTTGTTGAGCCTTCAAATTTGCTCTCGTCACTTCCCTGTTGTTTTTATTTTAATTGACGTTTTTCCGACAGCCGGTAAGTATGTTACATTCCGAAAATAAAGGCAAATTTTAAATTTCCCAAAACCTGGATAAAAATCTCGATAAAACCTGGGTTTTCAGATTTGTATGGAGAAGAACTATAGCCGTGTTTTTTTAATGAACTATATAGGTCTTCGATCCAGTTCATTAAAAAAACGACAAGGGAAATTTCACTAAGCGCCATCTTCAGTGCTTTAAATATATTAAGATTAATCCGAAGTTGCGTGTCAGTAAACAACTGTTACACGAATTCCCCTCTAGAAAATAATGAATAAGTTTCTAAAAAATAAATTATTTGTTTCCTCATGCCTTCAAATTTGCTCTCGTCACTTCTATGTTGTTTTTATTTTAAATGATGTTTTTCCGACAGCCGGTAAGTATGCTACATTCCGAAAAGAAAGGGAAATTTTGAAATGTCCCTGGATAAAAACCTCGATAAAACCTGGGTTTTCAGATTTGTATGTGGAAGAACTATATAGCATTGATTATATACATTGATTATATACTAAGTAGATATGGACAAACATTTGTCCGACTACGACGCTAGATGGCGATAGTTACACTGATATGAATTTTTGGGATTCTAATTTCTGTTGTAAACCTCTAAAATCAACGAGGGTGGGTTTTCAACATTAATTTTATAATATTATTTCGTTCCACGTGCATAATAATCATAACATACAAAAAATTTCAATTTTATTAATTTTAAGTAAAACGTGAAGAAAAGCAGGTTTGCGCCTGAATATAAAAAAGCATTACAAAGCCCTTCACGCATGTTGGAAGAAAAGCCAGAAGTTTTGGATCTAAAAATAGATTCCTGTGCGCATATTCCTTTTGTTTTGTTGTTTTGTTGTTGTTGGAAAATACGATTTCTTGGTCGGTGGCTGAAATTTATCAATGAAGGGAATTATGAATGGAAGAGATATGCGAATGCAATCGGAAATTTGCTATCGTGTTTTTTTCTATTTTGAGAAAAATGAAGTATGTAGGTTTTTTTTGAACAAAAATTCAAGCCTTTTTGTATTGATTTTATTATTGATTATAATTATATAATAATTATATAATAATTATAGAGAGAAAATATGTATGAGTCATTTAGTTTGGGTAAACTATTTCAAAATATAAATTTGAATATAATTGTTTACAGTAATAAAAAACAGTAAAAAAAATCAGAATTTCGCAAGAGTAGTGGAATCATTGAAGGGAGAACCGTTCCGATTTTGAAGTTGAGGAGAAATGGGGGTAATCAATGTTATATACTAAGTAGATATGGACAAACGCGAGTCAAAATAACATCAGACTACGACGCTATGAACTTCGTGCGCTAGTATCGCAGGGTTTTGTTCTCCTCTATATGGTTAGTTTCCGAAATAAACTTTTCCTTGTTTATGAAAAAGCCTTTCGCGCTTTTGGAAAAAAAAATCATTAGCTGCGGCTTTTATTTTAGTGGCTGCGGGTCTAAAAATAGATTCCTACGTTTTTTGTGATGATGATTTCGTGGCCGATGGGTGAAATTTGACAATGGGGTAAAGAAATGAATGGGCGAGACGACTTTAATGGGAAATTTGGCATCAAGCGTTTCTTATTATGTTGAGAAAAATGAAATGGGTTTTAAGGGATTATTTAACTTTTTTTAGCGAAAAATGTGACAAATTATTAGATTTTTTTCTCAGGTATTTTAATTCGTAGAAACTTGTAATTTTTATGGATAATTGTACTAGTATTGAGATATATAAAATGATTTTTATTTTTGAATTTTTTTTAATGGGCATGGTCAAGCTAAGGAATCTCCCTTTGCAACACTAGTCCGTCATGTCGTTCAAGTCATGGTGTAATGTCTAGTAGTAATCTTGGTCTGAAGGATAGAAGAGAAGGGATAGGTTAGAGGTCTGGAGGGTGTGTGAGTAGATGTCGATGAACCTTGCGTTTGAACTCTGCTGGGTTCAAAAACACCGACTGGAAGCAGTCGCTATGGTAAAAGCGGTAAAACTTAATGAGTCCTACTACATTCCTACGCTGGCTTAAAGGGTCCCTGGAGGAGAAAGGTGCGGCCTGGCACCTTCTCCAGCCAAAATAGTTTTTGGGACGAGTTATATACAAAGCAGGGTGGAATGTAGGACTTGTAAATTGAAGCCAAGGCAGCTGGCTGAAGGAGGAATCCTAGGCATTGATAAGTTTTTTTGGCGATTTGGAATATGTGATTATTCCATCGTAGATCTGAAGATAAAATTACGTCTAAGATATTTAGATATGAGTCAGACATTATATTCTTTTTGCCCGCTGAGATAAAGGGAAGGACGGTGCAGGTTTTGGTAGAGATAAGACAGTACTTTGTTTTTGTAGCGTTGAATTCGACACGATTCATGCGTTCACGGTCTAGGAGATAAGGTCTGGAAAGTCTTATATTGTCGAAGGCGTAGGATTAACGCAGAGTACCGACATAGACAAAACTATGAAGTGGGTTGGAAGGGATTGAGAGCAGATCATTAATGAATATTAGAAAGAAAGCAGGTGAGGGAATCGACCCTTGGAGAACGCCAGCCGAGATGGAATTATTGTTGGATTCGAAGCCACCCAATACCACCTTGATTGAACGGCCAGAAATAAAGCTCTCATACCAGCTCCTTAGAACTGAGATGTAAGTTAATTTTGCAGTTTTACAGAAGGCTTTGAATTAGAGTCTGCAACAATTTTCCGCTTTTCCGTTGCACGCATTGCTCTACTTTTAAGTTTCTGCAAAGAACAAAAATGTATGTAGTTCAGAAGACGGCCGGCCTTTCTATCTACTCAGTAATTTGCAAAGTAACAACTTTTGAGAAAAAGCCAAGCATTTAAAAAAAAATACCTTTGTACTAGGGAATCCAATCCCGCATCAAAATCTCAATCCCGCAAGCTCGCGGGATCGAGGTCATCAATCCCGCGGATCCGCGGGATTTGCGGGACTGCAAAAAAATCATAGATTTTGTTCTAAGTAGTAATATTCATGAATTTATGAAGTATTATATGAAAGAAAAGTGTATTTTATGTCAAACAAACTATACTTTAGTCAGTCAAACAAAATATTCAGGCCAATTCTGAACTACGCTGGAATTGATCGGCTGGAATTTTCTTACATAGTAGCATGAATTGTAATTTCGAAATTACTCTCCGTTACAGGGGCCGTATTTGGTTTCTCGATTCGACAAAAAAAGCTTATGGATTTTCTCTAAGTTTTATATTTGGCATTACGACCGAATCGACAGATAAGTGCGGCCATACAAAATCATCAAATTGTGTGATAATACTCCAAGTTCAGCAAACCACTTATATTTAATTAAAATAGTATACCTAAAAAAATTGTATGCCTAAATTGGGCATTTTAGGCCCGTATTCACCGTCCTGGATATATTTACGTATATAAATATCATGGATATTTCGTATTTCACCGACCGCGATTTTCGGGGGTTGGATAAAGTTAATACCAGTTTGACCTGGTAATAAGTTTATCCGCCAATTTCTAACCTCTGAAGTTTCGAAATTTCAAAATTGAACAAAGCTGTGAGTGAAAATTAAAAAAAAGAAATAAAGTATCAAGCCGTTTTCTTTGAAAGTGGTGTAAGTCCATATTTGTTTCGACGATACTAATAGTTTAGTAGTTAGTTCTAAAAAGACGGAAAAAATAGTTAATGTGAAGAGGTAACTTGGCTGAAGATATGTTAGATAAGGTTTTTAAAAAACAAACCATATGCAATGCTGTATAAAACTTCATTTGATGAGAATTGGGAGTTTAAATCATTAGATTTATCCCCTACACTTGGAAGACCAAGAAAATTTGAAAATATAATACTACCACCTTTATATCCATCCATCCCATCCCAACAATTCAACGATATAATGGTTTTATTACCTTATATTCCTCCAATATATCTTGGCTACTTTCTCATAATGAAAAAAATGAAAATGGAACATATTAATAAAAAGTTGTAATTAATATAATATAAATGGCATTACCTGAAGAAATATTGGAATAAAACCTTTTTACTTTGTTTTTTTAACATATTTAATAAAAATTTCATAAGAAAAATTGCTTTGATTCAATTGAAATCCCACATTTAATATTTCATCAATGTATGATTTTCATATTTTGTTGACTTTGAAAGTAGTGTAAGTCCATTTGAGATTATCAAAAGTATAAATTTCTTTTAACTAATACTTTAAGAACGATCACATTATAAAATTAAATCAATTTAATATTTAAAAAACATAAAATGAGCGTTATTAACATATACCAATATTTTTCAATCCATTCAAAAACAAAATCTTAAATATCTCCATATCATGTAAAGTGGACTTGCACCACTTTCAAAGAAAACGGCTCAAATACTGAATCAATATGAATGATTTTGTAATACTATAAAAATTTTAAATTGGTATATTTGCTTTCCATGAATAGCAAAATATATCCGTAGAATTGTACGGGATAAGAAATAACCGAGAATTTATCCATGTCGATGAATTCGGGCCTTAATAAACGTCAAACGACTTGATCCACACGTATAAAGCACGATAAGGTTGTCGATATCGTGTTCCCAAATGCCAATTTTTATATCGAGAAACCAAATATGGTCCCAACAGAGTTTGTGCTACCGATGTAAGAAAATTCCAGCCTACTCAATTCCAGCGTAGTTCAGAATTGGCCTGAATACTTTGTTTGACTGATTCAGTACTTTGTTTGACAAACAATACAATTAGCCGCAAAGGTACGCTCAATTCACATGGAGCATCCCCTGCCGTAGCCGTAGTGTTACTTGACATTGATCACGTTCATATTCACGACAACATATACATTGTTAATACTTTGCAATATTGTTAGTATTTCTCTTAGTCCGGGTTTCTTTAACAGGTCATTCTACTGCTCAAATCCCGCGAATCCCGCGGATCCCGCATGTCTAGTCCCGCATTTCTGATCCCGCAAAAATGGGGCGGGATCCAGCGGGATTGGATTCCCTACTTTGAACCAATAAAAAAATATTAAAAATTAATGAACATATTGTAGATATGTATATTATAGAACTTATGGTGGGTCCACTTGAAAGAGGCTTTTGTCGGTCGTATTTTGAAGTGACGGAGTGCCTATGCGGTCAATGTCGACCGAATGTTTGTGCTAAATTTTTCAAGCGGCTTTCCTTCTTTCAATTATCGGTTAATTTGTAAATACATACTAGAGTTTTCTATCCTAGATATTTCTTCGTCTGTGCTTATGTATGTATCTCTATTTCCGTTTTCTAATACTTCTGTAACACCATACTCCCTTTTTGAAGCTGGTCGTCCCAAACAATGGTTTGCGTCCCCTCATATTGCTTATAACTACACAATATGTCTACATCTACAACTTTCTTCTTTGATTTTGGATCTCGTTGCAACCTGTACATCAAGAATTCCAACTTGTTTGCAATCTTTTTGTCACCACAAAACCAGAGAGTTTTTGTGTCGAGGGACTCGCCACTAATTATGGTTCACGGCAGTATTTTTATTTCCAATTCTTGGATTATTTTCATTGAATTTTAAAATTTGATGCCATCGGAAGTAAGCAAGGAGGTGGTTTTATTGAAACGGCGTGGGATATATAGATGAACTAGCTGGAACCCGTTGCGCCTCGCTGCACCCATAAGCCAATAGTAGCTTCCGTTTATTTTGCAGTTGAGGTGATACGAATTTTCATATATACTATGAGCGTTTCAAAAAAGGCATTTTTTTCGTATTTTTGATTCGAAATAACAAAATGTGAAACTCCAAAACGAATCCTAAATGAAGCCAATGATGAACCCTAAATGAAGACCATTTCGAGTTTCACAAATTTTGAACCCCCATTTCTCCTCCTCCGGTTTCGGAGTCTATAAAACTTTTACAGACTGATCTCATTCACTTCCATTATGTACATATCTTAGAATTTTGGGTAATTATTTACTTTATCAGCCCACCCCCGCAGGCGGTAGTGGTTGTATAGGGGGTTGACCTGAACACATTTCCTTTGGAATTAGCCGTCGGCCACCCTCTAAAAAGTTATTCAGGGTTGAAATTTCGTAAAAATCACTTTTTTACAAGTATTTTTTTAAAAATGGCGGTTTAATAAGCAATTATATTAGTAACGATTTTGACTCTGGATTGCGCGCCCCCAAACACTCCCCCACCCCAACCTCGATCTCATTCTCGGAGTAGGGCGCGACTATTTTGGTGTTCCGCCCAAAGCGGTGCGGGGTGATAAAGTAAACAATTACCCTTAATACAAGCATTTTAAAAGAAATTTCAAAATCGGAACTGTTCTCCCTTCAATGATTCCACTACTCTTGCGAAATTCTGATTTTTTTTATTGTTTTTTATTACTGTAAACAATTATATTCAAATTTATATTTTGAAATAGTTTACCCAAACTAAATGACTCATACATATTTTCTCTCTATAATTATTATATAATTATAATCAATAATAAAATCAATACAAAAAGGCTTGAATTTTTGTTCAAAAAAAACCTACATACTTCATTTTTCTCAAAATAGAAAAAAACACGATAGCAAATTTCCGATTACATTCGCATATCTCTTCCATTCATAATTCCCTTCATTGATAAATTTCAGCCACCGACCAAGAAATCGTATTTTCCAACAACAACAAAACAACAAAACAAAAGGAATATGCGCACAGGAATCTATTTTTAGATCCAAAACTTCTGGCTTTTCTTCCAACATGCGTGAAGGGCTTTGTAATTCAGGCGCAAACCTGCTTTTCTTCACGTTTTACTTAAAATTAATAAAATTGAAAATTTTTGTATGTTATGATTATTATGCACGTAGAACGAAATAATGTTATAAAATTAATGTTGAAAACCCACCCCCTTTGATTTTAGAGGTTTACAACAGAAATTAGAATCCCAAAAATTCATATCAGTGTAACTATCGCCATCTAGCGTCGTAGTCGGACAAATGTTTGTCCATATCTACTTAGTATATAATCAATGTATATAGTTCATTAAAAAAACACGGCTTATATTGAATTTTGTTGGTTATTTATACAAAAAAAATGCATTAGTGATCATACCATGCTGTGGTGGAAAAAAATAGTTCAAGGAAGTCCAAGGGCATATTTAACTACAATTTTCTTAATTTACAGTTACTTTAAACATACAGAACAACATACTTAAATATACATTTTTTTCTCCTATTATTGTTCTCCTTTTGTTTTTGCAATATAAACTATTTTTCAGACATTGCAAAGCATTGTCAGGTTTCACTGAAAATACAGTATTTTTTTGGCCGAAATCGGTAAACAAAAGAAACAAGCAACAATTATCAGAACCGAACCGAAACCAGGCACGTCTAATGCCGACGCTGTTTCAGCAAAATTTAATTTTCCGGGGTTTTGGACCCACAGCCCGGTCTCCTGGCTCATACAGGCAGAGGCCCAATTTTCTATAGCATGCATGACTTCTGATAAATCACGCCTACTCCATATTATCCCGGCCCTGCCTGAAGAGGCGATTTCCAGCGTAGCACATATTTTGTCGGATATGACGACGTGAAACAAAAACTGCTCGACAAATATGGTCTATCAGAGACCAAACGTCTCGAGCAGCTACTTCCGGTCCAGAACCAGGAGACAGAAACCCTCCGACTTCCTTCAGTCCCTTCGAGCGTTGGCCGGCAATAGCCGAGCAGCCACGGAGGAACTAATCATTTGATTGTGGGAACGACGCCTCCCACAAATGATCCAGGTCTCGTTAGCGCCTGTAGTGGTCCATACGGCCACTAATCAAAGTTGTCACCCATGTAGTGGCAGTACGGCCACTAGCCAAAAATTAGATAAATATGGTGGATTCTTTTTCAAACGGGATAGCAAAAAAAATATCGCTCAAACTTTGGGAATATGTTCGGGAACTCGATGTCATATACCAAAATTTTTTTAGCGCGATTGTGTGCGCCGTTTCGGAGTTACGACTGATTCAATATTTAAAAAAACGCGATTTTCAAAAATCACGTATTTCTCATTTATTTATAGCTCTCGACAAACGCTGACTTTTGGGATGGCCATATAGATTTTTGTAGGAAATTTTCCGTCCTTTCAGATGACGCAAAAAACAATTGGGCGCATTTTTGGCCAATTTTTTGGCTTTTTTTGGCCAAAATTTGAAAAAAACGGAAACGGTATTTTTAAATTTTTGTTTCATGTCACCAATCGATTTTCTGACTCAAAATCTACGCGCCACCAATTTTTCAGAGTGGTTCTCTCAAAAATTCGAAAATGACAGTGTTTCTACCATTTTTGCCCATTTTTCGAATATCACAAAATGTCTTATTTTTCTCCAAAAATCGTTAAAAAAATGGTAAAAGTGCCCTAAATCTCCAATTTTCTGTAAAAAAATGGTAAAAATGCCCTAAATCAAAGTCTAAAGTCTTGCGCACACCACGAGATCACGTTGGTCCCTAGGCGGGTACCAGCGAACGTTGGCGCAGATTCCGACAAGAAACGGCCAATCCCCAATAGGCCCCCATCCACGGTCATACAAATCATCAAACCAATTTTCGACAAACAGCACACACATTTATGCTTTGACATTTGTTGGCCATCAACGAGGGAAACTTTCTTCAAACATCTCGAGCGACAATTCCTGTAAACAAAACGAAGTTTCATATGCTTTACATAGCACACATAAAAAATGCACACACACATTTAAGCTGTTTGAAGGAAATATTAAACCAGACGAATATTTTCTTCAAACAGCGGCCAACTTCGAAAACTTGTATTTTATACACGCACACTTTGTTATAATACGGCGCGTAAAGCCGTAATATAAAGTTATTATTACTATAAATATTATGATACGGATCATGCTCTAAAAGAAAAGGTTCATGCTCTAAAAGAAAAGAGACTAGGTTCGTTTAATATCAAATATATTCTCTCCTAGATCTTACAAAAGCTAATTAACTCTAACTTAACTTTATAATTCAAATTTTATTTACTTAATTTAAATTCAATTTAATTTAATCATTCAATTTTTATTATTAATAAATTCAAATTTTTCCTTTTAGTCCAAGAGCTAGTGACAGAATTTCAAAGTGATTTTGTAGAGGATGGGCCTTTGATATAAGGTAGATTAGGTAAAGCACAACCGATTAAAAATATTCGCCAGTTCGAGTCTACTTAAGTTTTAATTTTATGAATTTTTGAACTTGTCGATTTTTTGACCATGAAAAAAGTGATATTGCAGAGGATGGGACTTGGTATATAGGTTAATTGGGTTGCCCCGAACACATATTCCGATTCCCATCTCGTTTGGAGGTTAGGTTTGACTTTTGGGAATTTTTGAACATGTCGGTCTGATCAAGATGGTCAAAGTGATATTGGAGAGGATGGGGTTTGGTATAATGGTGAGATAGGCCACCAAGAACCCTAATTCAGCTGCCCATCTCATATGCAATCACGGTTGCGATTTTGGCGGCTTTTAATTTTGTGGCCGTTTTCGGTATGACCCAAGTGATTTTGTAGGAGATGGGATTTGAATATTAGGGTTCGTTACAACATCTACAATACATATCCACTTGCCCATCTCTTTCCCAGTTGTAGAAACCCTTGCCATCTCCAGTTGAAGTTGAAAAATCGTAAAATCTAGTTTTATATAGCAAATTGAGTTAAAATGGATGTATATATCCCTCTAGTGGCATATTTATGTTATATATTTCAGATATTATGAGTAGTTGTGCATTGTATATACAAACATACATTATAACCCGGCCCGCTGGGTGCGGGCGTGCAGAGTGTGCACCGCACGCGGGCGGCACTTTCAGGGGGCGGCAAACACAACAATCTCGTGATCGAACTCATTTTCATCATTTGCACCTAGGTTCTTTTTAGAATGCCATAACAATTACATGTATTGATCTCCTTTAAAAATAAACCGATAAACCGAAAACGTTCAAACCACTTAAGAAGGATCGATCTCTGAAAATAGTATAATATAAGGACAGAGAATGTAAAATTAAATTTCCATGATAGAAGTCAAATTTATTCTGTAAATAAAAGTTGACATTCTAATCTGATTATAATTATTGACAAAATTTTAAAGCAGTTTGACGTCTAGTTATGGAGAATTATCCATTTTTATGTGCAATAAATTCCCACGTTTAATATCATTTTTACTCGACCTTTACTTGAATATTGAATACTAATTACTCGAATGCAAGACGTCCAATGTTTTTTAAAAAATTTTATTGAATGTATGAGATATCAATAAATAACGTATTCAAATTTCAGATTTTTAATTTGGAATATGCTCCTTCAATCGATCTTCCTTAAGATAATTTTAAAGAGAATTCCCCGTTGTTCCATGTAGAGGAAAAACCAAATAAAAAGAAAACGAGTTTCCCATTCGCTCTGGTTGTTTAAAAGCGCAGCTTTTTCACTCATGCTGCGGGCTCCGTTTGCTTCTTAAAGCCCGGGACACACATATCCGAACCGTGTCTGCACCGCATGACAGCCGTGTGTTGGACAACACACGGAGAGAAAATAAACAAGTAAAATTTGATGCGGTGCGGACATGGAGACGCGGAAATGTGGGGACTGACTGGTAAGATTTTACTTGTTTACTTTTTCTCCGTGTGTTTTCCAACACACGGCCGTCACGCTGTGCGCAAATGTGTGTCCCGGGCTTAAGCCGGCTCTTCACGATGCGGTGAACGTTTCATTCGAATATTGGCTTCCAACGTTGGACGATTTTCGGCGAAAGTAGACCTCCTATCGAAAAAAGTTAAATATAAAAGTTGTAGGTAATAAAAAGATCTACAACTTTTGTACAAACCATTTTTTCCACCTTACCAACTTCCAGAGCAATGAGTCATCAAAGTCAAATTTTGGGTTTTTTTAACTAAAATTTCAACTAAAACCACCTTTTTCTCCAAAAAATACCTAGTTAACTAATATTTTTTTTTACAAAATTGGAAAGCTTGGACAATTTATTATCAATAATGTCCGGACAATTTGTATCCTACGGCTTTTATTTTTGGAGTTATAAGCAATTTTAACGCTAAAATTGGCTCTTTTTTTGTGCCTTTTCACCTAAGCTTTGCCAAAAAGTACCAAATAAGCACCAAACAAGGCAAATTTTAACATCAAACTTGCTAATAACTTCAAAAGTAAAGGCCGTAGCGTAAAAATTGTCCAGACAATATTGATAGGAATTGTCCAAGCTTTCCAATTTTGCAAAAAAATATCAGTTAACTAGGTATTTTTTGGAGAAAAAGTTGTTTTTAGTTGAAATTTTAGTTAAAAAAAACGAAATTTTGACTTTGACGACTCATTGCTCTGGAAGTTGGCTAGCTGGATCCTTGATTTTGACAGTTTTAGATAGGTGGGAGTATTCTACGTACACTGGTAACCTATTCATGAAAATAGCTCAAAGGGTTACATAAATACAGGGTGATATGTAAACCTCTACAAAAAAAATTCAAAACGCCCTAGCTGCTAAACCGTTAAGATTTACCCCACCCCACCCATACGATTTTTTCTTCGCCTATCCAAAACCTATCTACAGCCGGCCGCTTTGTAAGCTTAAAGGTATACACCCTGTATAATCATCAAAATGTTTTTTTTTTTCATCAACCAATTTTTCTCAATTAAACGGAAAATATTGATGGAACGGAGATGGGATTGAAAATGTAACATTTGGCAGATGCCACGAGCCTATGGTCCAAATCTTGGGTTCTACAAAATCACTTGGGTCATACCGAAAATGGCCACAAAATTAAAAGCCGCCAAAATCGCAACCGTGATTGCATATGAGATGGGCAGCTGAATTAGGGTTCTTGGTGGCCTATCTCACCATTATACCAAACCCCATCCTCTCCAATATCACTTTGTCCATCTTGATCAGACCGACATGTTCAAAAATTCCCAAAAGTCAAACCTAACCTCCAAACGAGATGGGAATCGGAATATGTGTTGGGGGCAACCCAATTAACCTATATACCAAGTCCCATCCTCTGCAAGATCACTTTTTTCATGGTCAAAAAATCGACAAGTTCAAAAATTCATAAAATTAAAACTTAAGTAGACTCGAACTGGCGAATATTTTTAATCGGTTGTGCTTTACCTAATCTACCTTATATCAAAGGCCCATCCTCTACAAAATCACTTTGCAATTCTGTCACTAGCTCTTGGACTATTTATTGAATTCTCCAAATATTCTTTAACTTATTTCTTCGTTTCAGCCGCCCTTGTTGCGTGCTTAATTCTCGTTCTGCCAGGCTGCGAGTTTATTCCCTTTTTGGACGTCTGTCTCTACGTTTTAGTTTGCTTTGTTGCCCGTGCTGGTCTATTTGCGAGAAAACAGGGCGAAGGTTCTCCCAGCGAAACCTTCTTATGATTACGCGGGGTAAATCCAACGCAATCTTTTGGTTCTCCAAATATCCTTAAACCTACTACCAAGCACGTAAGTTTTTCCGCTTTTACAAGGTCAATTTCATCGTAGAAATTATCCCATATAATTTCTATTGACCTTGCCTGAGTTTCAATGTCGTAGAAGAAATTACCGTACGTAAAAATCTGATTGAAACTCTTTCCTTACTGCGTGTGACGACTATTTATCACAACAAATTCAATTTCGTAGTAGAAATTATCCTATATAATTTCTATTGAATTTGTTTGAATCTCAATATCGTAAAAGAAATTATCTCGTATAATTTCAATTGAGATCGTAATAAAATATTAAAATTCTTTACTTAAATAAGTTCAATTTCGTAGTAGAAATTATTCCATGTAATTTCTATTGAACTTATTTCAATTTCAATTGCGTAAAAGAAATTATCCCTGATAATTTCAATTGAAATTCTTTATTTCGCAGAATTAAATCAGACACCTGAAAAACGACAACAAATCATGCAAATAACCTATCACATAAGTCAGCGGTGGAACCAACCAACTATCTATTTCCCTAACACGATTTTAGGAGGAAATCCAAAAAATCGCGAGCTAACCTTCTCGGCGTAGAGTCCAAAGAAGATTGCAAATTCTGTTGCAAGTTCTCTAGTTTTAACCAGCACCTTCTTCCTGGTGCTGGAGGATGGCGCTGGGGTGGGAGAAATTTTTTAGTACTCTTTTGCGCAAATTATTAATGTTGTGTTCCACATTTTTTGTGGTTTTTCTTTAAGCTTCGTTTACACGCTGTCAAATTTGCCTCACAGTGGTCAAATTGACATTTGTTGTTTTTATTTATTTTGATTCTGAAGGTAAGTATGATTTGTGTTTATTTGTTAATAATTTTTTATTTTTAGGCATATTTAATATATATTTCGGGGACCTGAGTATGGATGGACGATAGCAGGTAAGTTGATGCATTTTCTTTTAATTATGTTAATTAATAAATTTTATGTTTTCAGGTCAAAACATTCTCCCCCCTTGTTGATGGATCGCATCAACACAATTTATTTTTCATGGATAGACGTACACTTTTTTTTGGTTTTAATCTTCATTTTTATTTCATAGAATTCATGTTTTTTTTTTTTTCTTATAAAAATATTTAATTCATTTTATAGCCTATTATAATACTACTATTTATTTTATAGTTTCGTTCCTAGTTGCTACGTTTGTCGCGATCTGAATAGTTGTACCAAATTATTTTAGTGCCCTGTAATTTTAATTTGACAATACGGTTGGGCCCTAATTTGACCGTGTACCGCTGTCTCTTGAATTCGCGGATTTTATCTTACGGTATGGCTTGTAACTGCCCGTATGTTATTGTAAACGGGGTACCATCATAGGTGGTCATATAATAGTTCTTGTTCTCTAAACAAGAGGATGCAGCTCTGGCGTTTACTATGGGTTGCTCTCGGTCTTCTCGCGCTGCTGGTTCAAAGTATGGAGGGTCGTCTTCCGGTGGAAAACCTGGAAGGTTTTTCCCAGGTGTGATGGGAACTTCGTTAGTGAATCCCTCCAGAGGCTCCTCTTCTGTTTCCTCCGTCTCTGGTTCATTAATGTCTGCAGAGTTGTCGGACAGATCATCTTCCGGTGGAAAACCTGGAAGGTTTTTCCCAGGTGTAGTAGGAATATCATCGATGGACGCCGATGTATGTGGCGGAGTCCGTAAGTCCCACTCACCGTGGAAGGGGCTGTCTCCCAATAACTCCTCGAGCTGCTCGTCATCGAGAGGGTAGAGCTCCAAGTAGTCATCGAGTTCTTGGAACATAATCTCTTCGTTGTTTGACATGGTTTTTTTTTGTTTTGTTTTTTGGTTTAGGGCTGAAATAATAGACTAAGTGTTACTACGAGTTCATTTGTCTTAATTTAAACATGGATTTGAACGGACGACATGTACACCTTCACCTAACATGCTAACATTGGACACAGTTTGTTGATAGGTCTTTTGAAGGTGCTCGTGCTGGTTTTGACGGTGGCTACCCTCACTTGTCCATCTGCTCCAGGATGGGTTTCTTGTATCAGACCTAAGGGCCATTGACTAGGTGGCCTATTGTTGTCCATAATGATAACGACTTGCCCAACTTCCAAGTTGGCTTGTTTTGTTTTCCATTTTGTCCGTTGCTGTAATTGTTGTAAGTATTCGTTCGACCATTGTTTCCAAAAGCGTTGGAGACTTTGTTGTATTTGTTTCCACCTGTCCGTGTATCCAACACTTTTTCCTGCTTCCTCTGGTTCCGGTATGGCCTTCATATGTCTTCCAATTAGGAAATGTCCCGGGGTAAGTATTTCCAGATTTGATGGATCTGCTGACAGAAGACACAAAGGTCGAGAATTCAAACAAGATTCTATTTGGATGAGCAGCGTGTTTAGCTCTTCAAATGTGAGTATTTTATCACCTAATGCCCTTTTCAGGTAATGCTTTACTCTTTTCACCCCTGCTTCCCAAAGCCCTCCAAAGTGTGGGGCTGCAGGGGGATTAAAATGCCAGTGTATTTCATTATTGGCTAACTCTGTCGCAGCTTCAATTTCCGCGCTTTTTATAGCCTTCCTCAATTGGCTTTGTAATTGCTTATTGGCTCCCACGAAATTCGTGCCATTATCCGAATATATGTTGCGGCACTGACCTCTGCGACCTATGAATCTCCTCAGAGCCGCAATAAATGCATCAGTGGACATGTCTGATGCTACCTCAATATGCATTGCTTTAGTCGTCATGCATATGAAGATACAAAAATACCCTTTGTATATCTTTGACCCCTTGTGCTTCGACATCTTTAAATCGTACGGTCCTGCGTAGTCTATGCCGACGTTCTCGAAGGGATGAGCTTTGGTCACCCTTGCACTAGGGAGGTTTCCCATTATCTGTTGTGGCTTCGCTGCCCGATACCTTGTACATTTCACACACTTGTAAATGCGTTCCTTCACAGCTGCCATTCCATTTATGATCCAAAATTGGTTACGAATATTCGTTAACACTAACGAGGCTCCACCATGCATTGTTGCCTTATGATAATAATCGATGATTATGTTAGTTATATGGTGCCTTCTTTGTAGGATCATCGGGTGCCTTTGGTCATATTGTAAGTCGGAATTGTGCAACCTGCCCCCGACTCTCAATGTGCCATCATTAGCCAAAAACGGGTTCAAACCTTTCAGTAGGCTTTGCTTGTTAATGGCTCTTTCATTTTTTAAATCTTGGTATTCGCCCGAGAACATAGTTCTTTGTACCATTTGAACTAGCTTCGTCCTCGCTTCTCTTATTTCTGCTGCTGAAATCTGCGAATCACGTCGATGATTTTTATTTTGCGTGTTGTATATAAATCGACAACAATATGCAATGACTCTCAACGCCTTAGTGTATGAAGAGAATTTCATCCACCACTCAACCTCTGCTGGCTCCATCATCATCATTGCTCTGGTAGAGGTTTTTGCTTCCATCTCAGTCTTGAAGTCCGTTGAGGTCTCCTTTGGCCACTTATGTTCCGGTTCCTGTAACCAGCTGGGCCCGTGCCACCATAATTTGGCCTCATTTAATTTCTCTGGCATCATTCCTCTTGATGCTATGTCGGCTGGGTTCTCTTTCGTTCGAATATACCGCCAAGCCGTATTTGCCGCATTCTCGTGGATCTCCACCGTGCGATTGGCCACAAAGGTTTTCCACCTCCTGGGCAACCCTTGTAACCATGCAAGGACTACCTTTGAGTCTGTCCAACACTGACTCTGTATCTCCTTCAGATTCATGTCCTCCTTAATGTGTTTGACCAAACGACTCAGAAGTACGGCTCCGCATAACTCTAAACGAGGTAGTGAAATCGGTTTAATGGGAGCTACTCGTGTCTTTGCCATGAGCAAAGTTGTGGTGACGTCTCCTCTCTGGTTGGTAGTTCTCATGTACACCAGTGCTGCATATGCTCGAGTTGAGGCGTCACAGAATCCAAGGAGTTGACACCCTTGCACGGTATTGTCATTCTTGATCCATCGTGGCATTTTGATGGTTTGAATGTACGGTAACTGCTTCTTGAATTCGGTCCATTCTTGCTCCGTTTCCTTTTCTACCTTGTCGTCCCAATTGCAGCCGGTCATCCATAACTTCTGCATTATTAATTTACCTAATACCACACATGGTGCCATCCAACCGAGTGGGTCGAACAGCTTAGCGACTTCAGACAAGATCTCCCTTTTCGTAGCTGCTACCTGCTTAAACTCTGTTAGGTTTATCGCGTACGAGAAATAATCCTCACTTGGATGCCATAAAATACCTAAAGCTTTTATACAATTATCTTCCTTTACCTGAAGGGGTAATTGCAGCTCTCGATCCTCTGCAGGAATTGTATTTAACAAGGCTTCATGATTCGCAGCCCATTTTCTTAAATGGAACCCTCCTCGTTTTAGCAATCCGTTCAGCTCTATTTGCAGATTCTTGGCATCTTGTAAGGTGTCTGCCCCTGTCAATACGTCATCTACGTAAAAATCTGTCAACGCGACTTCCGCTGCCTTGGGGTATTGATGTTGGTCGTCCTTTGCTAGTCTCTGTAATGTCTTAATGGCGAGGTAAGGAGCGGACGTGGTTCCGAACGTCACGGTCTGCAGCTCATATTCTCTGGTCGGTACCCTTTGATTCTCCCTCCACAAGATAGTTTGATATCTTCGGTCGTTTGGATGAACGAGAATCATCCGGTACATCTTCTCAATATCAGCTGTCATCGCATATCGATATTTTCTCCATTTGAGTAACGTCGAAAATAACTTTGGCTGGAGTGTTGGACCCGTTAACATTTGTTCATTTAGATTTTGCCCATTTGAGCTCTTTGCGGATGCGTCGAACACTACACGTACCTTTGTAGTGGTACTTTCTTTAAACACGGCATGGTGCGGCATATAATATCTATTCGCTTCATGTGGTCTTATTGCCTTCATATGACCCAAGTCCATATATTCTTGAAGACATTGATGATATGGTTTCCTTAAGTCAGGCTTCTGTTCTAACTTACGTTCCAATTGTATCAGCCTTGACAATGCCTGCTTCCTAGAAGTCCCGAGGTTGGGAGATCTATTGTCCTTGAATGGTATCCTTACTATGTATCGACCATCAGGTAGACGCTTAGTGGTTTCGTCATAGAACCTCTCGCATTGTTCTTCCTCGTTCGTCAATACCCTTGCTGCGGGCATTTCTTCTTGCTCCCAAAAGCTTTTAAGTTGTTCATGAAAATCTAGTTCATCATTTTTCTGAACTGTGAATGCAGAGAAACTCACATCTTTTCCCTGCTCTGGAACTGTTGGTACCTTTCCAAACAGAATCCATCCCAAGCTTGTCTTTTGTATCGCAAACATCCCTTTAGGTCCTTTGCGTAATCCTGTCCTGAGTATATTTGCATATACATTCACTCCCAGCAGTAAGTCAATGCGTCCTTGAGTTGCGAAGTCTGGGTCGGCGAGTTCCAACCCCTTGAGACGTGACAATTCTCTTTTGTTGATCTGTCTTGGTGGGAACGTGTTGGTTATACTCTTTATTACGTACGCTTGTATCTTTCTTTCATATTTAACTCGTGACCTAGATACAAGCGTGAAGCTTGCCAGTTTGTTTGATGTAGCTACTGGTGTCGAAGATATTCCGTTGACTTGTAATGAGGCTGGAGTGATACCTGGTCGTAGTGATTGATATGCCGACTCCGTTATAAACGAGCTTTGTGACCCTGGGTCAATGAGTGCTCGCAACACTAAGCTATTTCCGTGCTGGTCCTTCACTTTGACCAGGGCTGTCGCTAGCATTGATTTTGTCCTATGAATGTTACAATTGCAATTTGTTACAACTGGCTCTGTTGTATCCACAGGTGTTGTCCGTTGCTCGCTAACTTCTGGCTTGCTTTCATGATCTGTATGTACTAACAGATGATGCTTTCTTCTGCATATCGGACATCTGTTATTACTTGTACAGCTTCGGCTGTAATGCTGTTTAAAGCAATTGAAGCATAATCCTTTTGTTTTTATCCAACGTCCTCTTTCTGTGTTGGATAATGCTTTAAAGGAGCTGCACTGTGCCAGGAAATGCTCTTTCTTACACATTGGGCATTCTATTCTTCTGGCTCTCTGATCATTTCCCTTCGCACATTCCTTCCTTGAATTGACGCTTTCCTGATGGGTGTGGTAGCTGTTACTCTGATTCCGCACCTTCTTCTCAGGTTTGCGACTATCTTTATGGAACCTATAACTATTTTCATCTCTGATTGCTTCTAGACTTCTATGTCTTTCTTCCAAAAACTTGGTTAGATCCTTAAGCGCCGGTAGCTCGTCGGACTTCGCAATCAGTTGTTCCCACAGGTGACGGGTTTTTTCTGGTAGTCTCTGCGCCGTTACATAAACAAATATGGGATCCCAATCCAAAATGCTGACCTTGAGCACTTGCAGTGCATGCCTTATACGATGCAACTCGTCTACCAAAGCTCGTAACTCCTTATGCGACTCTGTTCTAATTGGAGTGTTATTAAACAGTAATTTCAACTGGGCATATATTAATAATCTCTTTTTGTTGTACCGCTTGCACAACAATTCCCAAGCTGCTGCGTAATTCTCTGACGTCATGTCAAACGAATCCAGATCTCTATGGGCCTCTCCCGTGAGACTACTCTTAAGGTAGTGCAGCTTGTCGACCGGCATTAAGCGATCTTCATTATGTATTAATGATACATATCTGTCATGGAATGTTCTCCATGATGAGTACTGGCCGTCAAACTTCGGAATCTCCAGAGTTGGAAGTTTAACCCTTGGTGAACCTGATTGTTCACTAATAGATATGTTCTGTGCGGTTGTTGTATTTGGTTGCGGCGGGCAGGCACTCAATGCGTCCTCAAGGTCTCCCAGAAATTCGGAATATGTCTCTTCGAATTCCATGAACTGCTCGCCTTCCAGGTATTCTTTTACGGCAGATTCAATTTTTTTATCCTTTATAGTGCTTATATCAGCTGCCCCTATTTCTAGATGGTTATTGTTGAACCTTTCTGCTATCTTTTTGATAGCACTTATCTTGCCCTTGATATAACCTGGTGTACGCCTGGGTTGTGGTGTCTTTCTATAATTAGAAATTGTTTGTTCCAGTTGTGTCTGACAGACATCCTGTTGTTGCAATTTACCCTTCATCTTGCTTATTTGTTCCAATTCTGTCTGACAGAGCTCCTGTTGTTTCGATTTACCCATAATTTTGCCTCGGGCTTTCTTTACTTCAAGTTAAAAGAATATTTGGAGTACGTACTAAATCTAACAACTAATAAAATCTGAGAAAAAATATATTTGTATGACTGCAACCTATCCGGCTCGAAGGACCATGTTATAATACGGCGCGTAAAGCCGTAATATAAAGTTATTATTACTATAAATATTATGATACGGATAGGTGCAGGTTCATGCTCTAAAAGAAAAGAGACTAGGTTCGTTTAATATCAAATATATTCTCTCCTAGATCTTACAAAAGCTAATTAACTCTAACTTAACTTTATAATTCAAATTTTATTTACTTAATTTAAATTCAATTTAATTTAATCATTCAATTTTTATTATTAATAAATTCAAATTTTTCCTTTATTGAATTCTCCAAATATTCTTTAACTTATTTCTTCGTTTCAGCCGCCCTTGTTGCGTGCTTAATTCTCGTTCTGCCAGGCTGCGAGTTTATTCCCTTTTTGGACGTCTGTCTCTACGTTTTAGTTTGCTTTGTTGCCCGTGCTGGTCTATTTGCGAGAAAACAGGGCGAAGGTTCTCCCAGCGAAACCTTCTTATGATTACGCGGGGTAAATCCAACGCAATCTTTTGGTTCTCCAAATATCCTTAAACCTACTACCAAGCACGTAAGTTTTTCCGCTTTTACAAGGTCAATTTCATCGTAGAAATTATCCCATATAATTTCTATTGACCTTGCCTGAGTTTCAATGTCGTAGAAGAAATTACCGTACGTAAAAATCTGATTGAAACTCTTTCCTTACTGCGTGTGACGACTATTTATCACAACAAATTCAATTTCGTAGTAGAAATTATCCTATATAATTTCTATTGAATTTGTTTGAATCTCAATATCGTAAAAGAAATTATCTCGTATAATTTCAATTGAGATCGTAATAAAATATTAAAATTCTTTACTTAAATAAGTTCAATTTCGTAGTAGAAATTATTCCATGTAATTTCTATTGAACTTATTTCAATTTCAATTGCGTAAAAGAAATTATCCCTGATAATTTCAATTGAAATTCTTTATTTCGCAGAATTAAATCAGACACCTGAAAAACGACAACAAATCATGCAAATAACCTATCACATAAGTCAGCGGTGGAACCAACCAACTATCTATTTCCCTAACACGATTTTAGGAGGAAATCCAAAAAATCGCGAGCTAACCTTCTCGGCGTAGAGTCCAAAGAAGATTGCAAATTCTGTTGCAAGTTCTCTAGTTTTAACCAGCACCTTCTTCCTGGTGCTGGAGGATGGCGCTGGGGTGGGAGAAATTTTTTAGTACTCTTTTGCGCAAATTATTAATGTTGTGTTCCACATTTTTTGTGGTTTTTCTTTAAGCTTCGTTTACACGCTGTCAAATTTGCCTCACAGTGGTCAAATTGACATTTGTTGTTTTTATTTATTTTGATTCTGAAGGTAAGTATGATTTGTGTTTATTTGTTAATAATTTTTTATTTTTAGGCATATTTAATATATATTTCGGGGACCTGAGTATGGATGGACGATAGCAGGTAAGTTGATGCATTTTCTTTTAATTATGTTAATTAATAAATTTTATGTTTTCAGGTCAAAACACACTTAGAATTTTTTCGATGTTGGCCACAAAATTGATGGTTTGTTTGACCGTGGATGGGGGCCTAATGATGACGCCAATGCAAATTTCTCGATCCACACATTGGACAAGTAGCATTGTGGCTAACCTTGGTGCCAACGTGTGGAGCCGGCCTTAGCCAAACAACTTCATTTATCAACAATTTGACATTTTGATGCGAACAATTGTTTCAAGAATATTTTAAAACAAACAAATACATAAATTCAGGGAATCCGTCAATGGCTTTACTATTCCGTTAACAGACGGACAAATTTAATTCGAATTCGCATTGGGGATACCATTTTCTTATTTCCAAAGGGGAATGCCCATTTCTGGCCCTGGGTGCCCACATATAAAAGTATAAGGAAACGATAGTATGCAATTAAAGGAATGAAATGGTTAAGGAATTGGTTTAAAAAAAGTCCGGATTTTTAAGAAATACAGGGTGCGCCAAAAGTCCGGCAACGATCCGATATTTCCTGAAGGGTAGGTGATCATGAAAAAAGTTTCGAGCGAAAGTTGCTCAACTTGGAGGGTGGAATCGTTTGCACACAAATCTCACCCCCACCCACTCACCCCATAGCGGGGGTGGGGGTGAATCTAACATTTCAAATGGCAACCCCATTTTTTTTCACAGATTCTAATTCTCCGCAGGGAAGTATGAAACTTTTGCCTGAACAATTTTTTTATCCGAAGCCCCCCCTGCACCCCCAAAAATCATCAAAATTATCCCCAAAAATCATTCATTTGGGGGTCCGGGAAGCTTCGGATAAAAAAATGTTTCTAACAAAAGTTGGATATTTCTCTTCGGAGTATCAGAATCCGTGAAAAAAAGGGGGTTGCCATTATTCACCCCCATAAAAGTATAAGGAAATGATAATATGCAATTTAAAGAATGAAATGGTTAAGGAATTGGTTTAAAAAAGTCCGGATTTTTATGTAAAATGGTTTTTATTTTCACAAATGCAGTTTTTTACAAACTAGTTGGACCCAGGACTCGAAATTCGAGGGTCATTTTCTATACCTTTTTTGAATTTAAATCTAGAAGTCTTTCGATAACAATAAAACAAAATTGAAAAATGAAACACATTTTTTGTAGTTGGAAAAGGCAATGCCAAAAAACCAACTTTTATTATCCCTTAATGTCACATATTACATTTTATTGTACATATTACATTTAAAAGATCTTAATTTAAGAATCAAGTACTTCTCTGTATACAATATTTTTAGTGTAATTTCTATCATCATTTGCTGTTCTGCTCTTTGAGTGATATAAAATCGTAATCCATCAAATGAACGAACTCTACTGGCAGCAATATACAATTGCAATATACACAGATGGTGTACGTTTCATATGGGAATAAAAAGTAAAATTATTTTCTAATTTTTAACCTTTTATTGAAGCTCACTTAAAAATACTGCCCAGATGCCGTACGTTAAAAAGTATTTCTCAGAGGAAGACATGACACATGGTAACATAGATCAACGATTCACCTGCTGGTTGATTTACTATGAATTCTTTAGATCATAGCAAGTCGACTTCGTTTTCTTTTGTATTATTTTGTTTGTTTTCTTGCGGATTTGTTATCTAAACAACGAATAGGCTTTCTAAATAGACTCCAACAATTCTCAATACTCTACTGGCCTGGGCATGGATCCCGCTCCGGCTTCTCACGATAACCCCTGCACGAACGACTCGATATCTACTGATAATGATGACCCCAGCTTTTACACCTGCCAGAGTTCGTCCCAGCCCTCAGTAACTCATTCAAGAGGATATTTACGCTGTGTCAATTGTGGTTTAAATGTCACGAAAATACGAAAACATTTGTTGGAAATTGCAGAAGTGCGAAATCTTATACAACAATGGGTTCGACCACACCAGGTAAATAGTTGAGCTACATATATGTCACCGTCATGTCTTCCTCTGAGAAATACTTTTTAACTGAGTTGACTTAAAATAATATCAATATCTAATAATTATGGCTTCCTTATTAGGTACAAGTTTCGAGTGACAGTATAGTGTGCCACTCGTGTTGGACTGCAGCCTGGAATCAAATACGACATCCAACTAGTGAACACCAAAATGCACCGATTGTTGGTCATAGACATGTGTGCATCAGCTGTGGCAGGTCACTTTTGCGAATAAAATCTCACACCCTCGGGTCCGATTCTCCACGTGTGGGGCTCATAAGGAGTGTGATTGCCCCTCAGATTGCACCTCGTGAGGTAAATGTTCAACAGTTTTTAATTTACATAAGCGTGGTGCTGATATCTGCCCAGTATGGAAGGGAAACCTTCCAGAGTCGATTCCGTACATTATCTTTCGAATGCGTTATGTTTACTTTCAGTTGCCATCATCTTCTCGTGTGTGTCATAATTGCTGGCGAAGGACTGATAGAACACCATCACGTTCAACCATAGAACACGAACCATCTGAACCATCTAGTCTGTCCTTGTTGCAATCTGAAGTAGCTAGCAATGTATTGCATCCGGCACAACAAAGCTTAGATACATCAGACAGTGTACTGCTGCCTAATTATGTAAGAGCACAAATCTCACAAAATCAATGTTTCTTCCCTGGTTGTCACGATTCCAATCGGCTCACTGTTCCATCAGCATTGCGGGTACGTCTTTTTTGCGAGTACAATTACTATGTACCTCCAGAATGTAGAATCTGTAACTACCATTTAAATAGTAACTCTTGGGATTTACTTTTAGAATCAATACATAATCCTATTAAAACATTTAGTGCAGCACAAATTGAAGATTTTGCTACATTATTGAAAGATAATATGCACAATCATATAGACTTTGAAAATATTCAGAGTATGCCTGAGCATACTGTACATTATTATCTAGGCTTAACAAAGGCCCAATACCAACGAATTCTGTCTGAAGTTCCGAGACTGTCGAGCAAACATAGGGGTTCTTTTGCACTTGCTGCTTACTTTATGAAGTTAAGAACAGGAGATAGTGACGAACGCATGTCGGCATTATTGCAAGTGCCAAGAAGCACGTTAGAGCGGCTGGTGAGTATGGCCCGCGAAATATTAAATCAGGATTTTGTTCCTAGAAATGTGGGCATAAATCATATATCCCGAGCAGAAATAGCTCAAAGAAATCTTCTTATTCCAAATGGACTTTATGGGGGAGAAAATAGGAGGCCCATCATAATTGCCGATGGTACATATATATACATAGAAAAAAGTTCCAATTACTTATATCAGAAAAAAACTTACTCATTACACAAATATCGCAATCTTGTAAAGCCTTTCCTTTTTGTGTGTAGTGATGGTTACATTATAGATATTCTTGGCCCTTATCCTGCAACAACCTCAGATGCGGAGATCATAAATAATGAATTTGGTGATGAATGCAGTTCATTAAGGCAATATTTTGAATCTGGAGATGTATTCATCCTAGATAGAGGTTTTAGAGACTCATTGCCTCTTTTAGAGCGTTGTGGTTATCAGGTTCATGTACCTTTGTCTCCAGAAGATGGTGAATCTCAGTTAACAACAAGAGATGCTAATAAGTCCAGAGCCGTGACTATGTGTCGATGGGTAGTAGAGGTGGTGAATGGCATTTTTAAAACTGAATTTAAAATATTTCGCCAAAATTATTTTAGCAGGGCTTCTACACATTTGATGGTAGACTTTGCTGTGGCTGCTGCTCTAATTAATAAATTCCACACAAAAATAAGAGACAGGGATGATGCGTCTCAAATACTAGAAATAGTTCATCAAAATATGGAAACAAATAATGAGTTATCTGAGTATGTTAGGGAACGCAATCTAAATAGAACTAGGACAGACTTTAGAAATATAAATGTAGACTCTGAAAATGTTATGGAATTTCCTTTCTTAACTTACAGCGACTTAATATTAATTGCTTGTGGCACATACCAATTAAAGCAAGCTCGCTCCTATTATGGTGAGCATATAAGATTTAATGGTTGCTACCGGATAGAAGTCTGTAATGACCACAGGAGAAGCATTACGGAAGGAATAACCTTAAGTCCTAATTGCTCTTTACTTAGGGCTAGAATCGCAAGTCGACACATCAGTCATAAAGTATATTTCATATATATTTTAATTAGTGGCAACGATTGTGGTAGAAGTGCTATTAAAAAGTATTGCTGCAATTGTATTGTCGGCCGTCGAACGCTAGGATGCTGTGCCCATGTTATGACAGTAATATGGTATTTGGGTTGGGCACGCCATCTGACTAATATTTTCCCTCCTGCTCAATTCCTGGATGATGTACTGATTGTGTATGTTCAAATGATGTATAAGGTCATAAAATACCTTTCAGATCTAATCAAAACTTAATAATGTATGTACAGTAAAATAATCACATAATTAAACGGCAAGCATTTACTTTGTGGCACCATTTTACAGAGTTTAAAACACTCCAACTTTATTGAAAACTTTTCACCGTGTAACCCTGAGTTCAAAGAAGTGCAGCATCACAATTTTATTTATACACGGCACAATACAACGCTAAAAATTAGAAAATAATTTTGCAAATGAAACGAACGGCATCTGGGCGGTATTTTTAAGTGTATACAGAGAAGTACTTGATTCTTAAATTAAGATCTTTTAAATGTAATATGTACAATAAAATGTAATATGTGACATTAAGGGATAATAAAAGTTGGTTTTTTGGCATTGCTTTTTCCAACTACAAAAAATGTGTTTCATTTTTCAATTTTGTTTTATTGTTATCGAAAGACTTCTAGATTTAAATTCAAAAAAGGTATAGAAAATGACCCTCGAATTTCGAGTCCTGGGTCCAACTAGTTTGTAAAAAACTGCATTTGTGAAAATAAAAACCATTTTACATAAAAATCCGGACTTTTTTTAAACCAATTCCTTAACCATTTCATTCTTTAAATTGCATATTATCATTTCCTTATACTTTTATGGGGGTGAATAATGGCAACCCCCATTTTTTCACGGATTCTGATACTCCGAAGAGAAATATCCAACTTTTGTTAGAAACATTTTTTTATCCGAAGCTTTCCGGACCGCCAAATGAATGATTTTTGGGGATAATTTTGATGATTTTTGGGGGTGCAGGGGGGCTTCGGATAAAAAAATTGTTCAGGCAAAAGTTTCATACTTCCCTGCGGAGAATTAGAATCTGTGAAAAAAATGGGGTTGCCATTTGAAATGTTAGATTCACCCCCACCCCCGCTAGGGCGTGAGTGGGTGGGGGTGAGATTTGTGTGCAAACGATTCCACCCTCCAAGTTGAGCAACTTTCGCTCGAAACTTTTTTCATGATCACCTACCCTTCAGGAAATATCGGATCGTTGCCGGACTTTTGGCGCACCCTGTATTTCTTAAAAATCCGGACTTTTTTTAAACCAATTCCTTAACCATTTCATTCCTTTAATTGCATACTACCGTTTCCTTATAGTTTTATATGTGGGCACCCAGGGCCGAAATGCCTATGGTCGGTGGGCATTCCCCTTTCATGACTTTCGAATCGCATTCCAGGAGCCGTATTTCCGAGTTTTGTCGATAAATAAAAGTTGGCATTTGGCAACACGATATCGACAACCTATTGGAATCTTTACGTGTCGATAAAGTCGTTTGACGTTTATTAAAAGGCTCAATTTATACATATAATAAACTTTTAACAGGTTTTCTTTTAATTAAATATAAGTGGTTTGCTGAACTTGGAGTAATATCACACAATTTGATAGTTTTGTATGGCCGCACTTATCTGTCGATTCGGTTGTAATGCCAAATATAAAACTTAGAGAAAATCGACAACCTTTTTTTGTCGAGTCGATTCAACCAAATACGAGAATCGAGAAACCAAATACGGCCCCAGGATAAACCCCCAGGACGCTCAGTCAGAGCTTAGGAATACCGAACTGGATGACTTCGGATCACAATCGGGACCGGTGGGCAGAACAGCTGCGAAAGGCTAGGCGCGGATCCCGGTTGGAGAGCCGTTAAAAAAAAGAAGATTTTTGAGATAAACAAAATAGCAACAAAGCAAACTTTTGTATACTTGTTGAAGAGTTGTGATTAGAAAAAAAATTTAAATATGTATGTAGTTACTTAAGGCCGTTTGCCAATATACTATTTCGAACTTTTCTCATTTCCCCGGGCACTTCGATATTCTAAAGTGTGCCAATATACCAATTCACACATTTCAATGACAGTTACAGTTTTTGAGTAAAAATGGACGAATAAATATTTGTACTAGATTTTATAAATTTTTTCAAAAATTTTATTATGATTGTTTATTCTTTTTCTTATAAATAAATGATTGAACTTTATCCTTGATTTCATTATTTTTTTACTTTCTTCCTGCTAAACTAAAAAAATATACCAAAATGATGACTGCTTGCGAGTGTTTAAGACCAAAGAATTTTAATAATTGGTTACGTTATGTTTTTATATTTTTACTTTTCTTTCGTGTAATTACAAACACTTTGTGAATCAATAAATTGTATATCTTTTACCAGTTGATGTTAAAATCATCAGACAAGCATATTTGGGTTTGAACACCAACATTAGTGGATAAAAAAATCATAGCTTCTTCTCTAATGTAAAAGTGATGGAAAAGTTTATGTTTGCATAATATATTTCTCAAAACATTTATTTGACCCATCTCCGTTAGCTAAGTAATAAACTGGTTATTTTAAGTTACTTTTTGCTTATATCCTTTTTCCATAATTTAATGGTTTTTACTTATTTTTTATTAAACGGCTAACGGCTACGAGTTATAATAATTTACTCATTTCCATAGACGCAAACCGTCTAAAATCAAATTAGTAGCTTGAAATGAGTTTTCCATACAAATTGATGTTTGAATTGCTATTTTGGCACAGACCCAATAAAAAACACGGTTATAAATTAACCAAATATAAATTTAAGTGGTGTATGAATTTAGAATTTAAAAAAGAATAAAATTTATTTATTTCATGAAATTTTTAAGTAATTTGATTTTTTCGAGTTCATAGGGTTACAAAAATTCAGGGTGATATGTAGAACTCTAAAAAACAACTTCAAAACGCCACAATCATGCGGACGGAACGAACGGACCGAATGAAAGTGGTTCAACTTTTAACTTTTTACGTGAGCCATCACCGCAATGTCGTGACATTCAAATTGACTTCATGACGATTTTTTTAAACCCCTTCTTTTTATAAGCTTTTATTTAACTTGCAATGTTTGTTTGGTGGCCAGTCATCAGCGGAATAGGGGGAATAACATGTAGCATAACATGCACGTGCCGTAACTATTCCGGACTGATGGAAGTGCGATCATAACCTCCTAGCGGTGGCCGCTGGTAACTATCCTATTAGAGAGGATAGGATAGGCTAATATGATCGGGCTAGTCCCTTCCAAGTAAGGTTGGCGTGAGGCTAATAACCTCACCCGTAAAAAAGAATTATTACGGAACGAACAACATGCCTCGGATACTGGAAAAAACGACGACGACCACGGCAACGAAAAAGGCAAAATGATTTAAGAATTTTCTCATGGAACGTACGAACTCTGTACAGAACTCGAGCTGCATAACATCTAGCCGATACTCTGTAAACATATAAAGCTGACATTACCGCCATTCAGGCGATGCGATGGACAGCTGAATATGACGTATATTACAGCTGTTCATAAAAAAAGTTTAAATTAAATGTAAAACGCTCAAACAACGCCGCTCAAATATTCCGCGTTTATCCAATTGAATTCAACAACAACGCACAATGCAAATGAAAAAACTCTGTTAACACAATAACGCTAGTTTTATTGAAAAGAATAATTAAACTTAGTTCTTAGCTTTCATTACACTGTACAATATAAGTAAGTCTAAATATTTCAAATAAAACTTCTAATGGAATTCGCCACAATTATTTTTTTCTTCGCGATCAAAATTCAAATTCAAAATTATCAAAAACTAAACTGACTACAAAGTGCTGAGAGAGATTCTAACCGCTGTTGCTTCTTTTTATATATAAAAGGCCTACGTGACCTCAGCACTCTGACCGTAATTTTACATCGGCTATTACCGCTGCATCGTTTTCTTTTTTACTCCACCCACATCTTTCCCCTCTAATTAGAGATTTCGACTTAATTTCGAATTGTTTACATTTGTTTATGTTTTAAATGTCAAATTGCGTGATGTGGGTGCAATAAACAAGTTTGTTGGTTTGTTTGTTTGTTTATGTTAAATATTGCTAATAAATTAAATGATTTACTTGTGATTGTTTTAAAAAGGTGAGTGGTCTAAATTTCGTATTTCGTAAAAATAGTGACTTGTTATGTGTTTTAGAATCTAAATGTTTACTAATTCAATGAGTTTTAACCTAACCTAACATTTTAAATATTTTACTTAATAATTAACTTTTTTTTCTTGTTTTAGCTGCGGCTGCTGCTCATTGTTACTCGGGAAGACGTCTTTTGAAGAAACTTCGCAGGGAAGTATTTTGTATGTGCAGGTGTACTAATAGCGATTTTGTTTTCCTTTATTTTTTAGGTGGATGTTCAACATATTCCCGGGCCTTGGGTCCTGTGGATCCAAAACTAAATCTGGAAGTAGTGAAGCTTTAAGTTTTGCTACAACAAAAACAAATGACAGGGGAATTTTAGGACAAATAACAGGGATTATGCTAGGAGGGAAAACGAAGTCTGGTACGTTAGGTTCAATTTGTGGTGTTTGTTTTGTCCGCTTGTTCGATATGTGTGTTGTCCTCGCATGGTATTAGGCACACCTTGGAAATTGGTCTTTTCAAGATCCTATCTTTGGTTTTCAAGGCCACTACTCTAACAAGTTGATCCGTCCCTGGGTGCGTTTCGATTATCCTTCCAAGCATCCACTTCGTAGGAGGTAGTCTCTCTTCCTTGATTAGTACCAATTGTCCTACCTCAAGATTTTTCCGTTTTTGTAGCCATGTAGGCCGTTGCTGAAGGCGAGACAGGTATCCTGAATGCCAACGTTTCCAAAACGATTGGACTAAATGTGTTAAGTGATGCCATCGTGTGAGTGTAGTAGTTTTTTCATCTGGGATTGATGGCTCTGGTAATGCCAACGGTGCTTCACCTATAAGAAAATGTCCTGGTGTAAGTGCGTTCAATTCCTCTGGATCGTCTGTTAAAGGTGTGGTTGGTCTAGAATTTAGACACGCTTCTATCTGAGTCGCGACTGTGGCCAATTCTTCATACGTTAAAATTGCGTCGTTTATTACTCGTTTTAGGTGGTATTTAGTAGACTTCACCGCTGCCTCCCACAATCCTCCGAAATTAGGCGCCGATGGTGGAATGAAGTGCCATTCTATTCTTAATGCTGTTGTTTTTTGGGGCATTTCAGCATTCAATTGCTTCAGATGTTGGATGAAATCATGGTTTAATAGTGTGTTTGTCCCGACAAAATTCGTTCCGTTGTCGGAATATATATGCAGGCACAGTCCTCTGCGACTAATAAACCTCTTTAAGGCTGCGTAGAAAGCTTCGGACGTCAAATCAGACACAACCTTTATGTGAATCGCTCTAACAGCGAGGCAAACGAATATGGCTAGGTAGCCCTTGTATGTTTTTTGTCCTCTGCTTCTTGATACCTTCAAGTTGAACGGACCACAGAAATCCACGCCAACATGAGTGAAAGGCCGCGACATTCGTGCTCTAGGAGACGGTAAATTTCCCATCAATTGAATTTCAGGTTTCGCCTTTTGTCTGAAGCATTTCATGCATCGATGTACCACCCATTTTATGGAGCTCCTCAACTTGAGAATCCAAAATCGCTTTCTTATCCACGTCATCATTAATTGGGAACCGCCGTGAAGAGTTTGTTCATGCGAGTCCAATATTATGAGTTTAGTTAATGGATGATTGGAACTTAATATAATCGGGTGTTTTTCGAGCCATGGCAAGTCCGCGTGATGTAGTCGTCCTCCGATCCGCAAGACTCCTTCATCGTCAAGGAATGGCGTCAAACTGCATAATCTGCCGTTGGTTACTTCTTTTCCTGACATGCAAGTCGACAATTCATTTGGGAATTCATCCGCTTGTGCATCCTTTATCCGATATGTGAATGCTTGATTCAGTTCTGATGTAGTCAACCAAGTCGATGAACATTTGTGCAATGCCTTGCAGTTGTTGATAAATCTGAAGCAGTAGGCTGACACTCTCAACAATCGGGTTAAGTTCGAGTATTTAGTAACTAGTTTGGTCTCTCCTCCATTGAGGGCTACTGCTAAATAGATTTCCACGCTCGCTCTTTCTTCTAAATTAGTTTTGTCGACTTGAATCGGAGTCGGCCAATGCTCTTCAGATTTTTCAAGCCAACTTGGACCGCGCCACCACAGCGTATGAGAGATGAGTTCCGTTGGTGCTATGGCACGTGAAGCACAGTGTGCAGGATTGTCCCTTGAAGACACATACTTCCAAGAAGAGCAGTCGATGGTTTCTTGGATTTCGGCCACTCTATTCGCCACAAACGTTTTCCATCATGAAGGATGTGCCTTTATCCAAGCAGGTGTGATAGTGGAGTCGCACCAAAGTGTTAAACGAATCTGACTGCCTTTTAAGGCCCTTTTTATGGCTTTAAATAGACGCACTAACAAAACAGCTCCACATAACTCTAGACGCGCCAATGTTACCGGTTTGATGGGAGCGACCTTGGTTTTTGACGTTAACAAGTGAGTATGGATGTGTCCGAATTCATCGACCGAACGGACATAAAACATTGCGGCGTATGCCCGATTTGACGCGTCACAAAATCCGTGCAGTTCAATTTCGTCAGTAAAAGTATGCAACCATCTGGGATTTTGATGTCTTCTATGTGTTTCAGATCCTTCCGGAAGTCGTTCTAGGCTTATGTAAAGTCTTCAGATAATCTGTCATCCCAATCCAAGCCGCTTAGCCAAACACTCTGCATTATAATCTTGGCTCGTATCATTATAGGTGAGAGAAGTCCCAGGGGATGAAATAATTTGGAGATTTGCGATAAGAGATATCGTTTCGTGCTCAACTCAGAATCAACAAAGTATGTATTCATCTTGTACATAAAGGCATCTGTTTTAGGGCACCAAAGGACGCCTAATGTTTTAATCCCATCTTCGAAGTCGAAATTGCGGATCTTGCTGAGTTCTTGGTCCGCCAGTGGAATAGCCTTGAGCAATTCTGGATCGTTGGTGGTCCATTTTCGCAAATTGAATCCGCCTAACTGCATCAAACATATCAAGTGTTCTTGAAGTTGTGTTGCTTCATCAACCGTGCTTGCTCCCGTCAAAAGATCGTCGACGTAGAAATCCGACTTAACTATCTCCGATGCCTTTGGGAAGTTTTGAGACTCATCGTCAGCTAACTGGTGCAGTGTTCTTATGGCCAAATAAGGAGCACAAGACGTGCCAAAGGTGACTGTGTGTAAACAAAAATCTTGTATCCTTTCGACTGGCGATGGTCTCCACAACACTCGCTGAAAATCGAGATCCTCTTCCGACACTTTGATTTGGCGATACATTTTCTAGTAGAAGAATCTGCAACAAATCATCTTGGAGCTTAGGGCCGACCATCAAGACGTCGTCAAGTGTGGATTTTTGCGACGCATCAAAAACAACACGGAGCTTAGTTGTCGTGCTTTCCTTAAGCACGGCATGATGGGGCAGGTAGTATGTTTCAAACTGTTTTGCCTTATGTAATTCCTCATTGAATTCTCTTGTAGGTACCGATACTGGAAGCATGTGGCTTAGTTGGCAATATTCTCGCATACATGCTGAATACTCATCGCGCAGTTGAGGGGATTTTTCAAACCTGGCTTCAAGAAGATTGAGTCGTCGTAGTGCGGCGTTTCGCGACGCGCCGAAATGTGGACGCTGTCCATTCACGAAGGGTAACCGTACTGTGTAGCGCCCGTCCGATGATCGTCTCACTGTATCCTTGTAAAATTGCTCGCACCTCGTTTCTTCTTCGGTTAGATGTCCTTCTTCTCGAGTTTCTTGCAATTCCCAAAAACGCCGGATGCTGTGCTCTAACTCAATATGGCTATAGCAGCTTATTAATGTCCTTGTTTGAGGTGCTGGTACTTCTCCTGATAGAATCCATCCTAGGGTTGTGTTCTGCGCGATTGTTACTCTTCCTGATACCGTCAAGTAAAATTGTGTTATAAACATCCACACCAAGTAAGACTTGGATTTTATTGCGTTCCAAACATTGGGGATCGGCCAAACGCAAATGCTTCAAATTTATCGAATCCTCCGGTAGTTTGATACTTCGAGTAGGTAGCACTTTGGTAATCGATTTTAAAACCATTGCTGATGTCCTCATTATGGTACTGCCATGTCTGATGAATTGCATGAATTGTACTGACGCTCTTGAAGTGCCGACCTTGCAATCTGTAACACCAAAAATGTTCACTGCAGATGTTGATTTCCTTAGCTTCAGCAGTTGCACAATCTGTTCCGAAATGAAAGACACTTGGGAGCCTTGATCTAATAATGCACGGGCTGTCACTTCTTGCCCTGATGGAGCACAAATTCGAACTAAAGCTGTGGCAAGAAGCTTCTCCTTTTGTATTGCAGGATCTTGAACATAAAAGGAGTTAGCGTCTTCCAAAGCAGATGATGTGGGTTCAAGATCCTGTAACGGTCGGCCTTAATTTGCATATCAGCATTTGAAATTTCCATACAATAATTCCACCAAAATTTCTCAGCCCACCATTTTTTTATCCATGCAATAATTATTCATAATTTCCATACAAAAACTTTTGCTAAAATACGCACGCCTCTGCGCATATTATTTCTTGCCTATCCCATTCTACGGCATAATGCACGCACACAAAAGTTTTCGCGCAACAAAATTGCCGGCGGCGAACGTCCAGCCAATCACCTTGCATAATTCAAGTGAAGCCAGAACGATTCTCGGAATTTTTAATCTTGTCCATGTAATGGAAGGTATTTACACGGGAGAATGAAGGAACACCGATTATCAATCCCTTTGGTTGTTCCCTTTCGTGTGAATTCCTCCATTTCATCTCCCCACCCTTGATGTTCAAGGACATGACCAAATAAGGAGATAACGCCTGTCGATGGCTATTTCCTTGAGGTTTTTTTCCCTGTCCTCACCCCCCACACTCATGCGTCGATGGATAAGTTTTAAGAGTTGGCGTCGTTTTTAAATTTATTCGGGAAGTAGCATTAAAACAAGAAGGATGTTGGATGGGTTCGAAGAGAAAAGACGTGCCGCGTTGCGTTAAGTTTTTACGAGTTCTCCACGACGATTTTGTTTGGATCTTTTTTTTTAGAAGATCAAAGATAACAAGTTATTTTATATAAAGAAAATGAAAAGTTTTTATCAACTTAACGTAAACTAAAGTAAAATGTGAAGAAAGAAAAAATAATAACCAGTTGTTTTTCGGAAAATGTGAAAAGTAACAAGTTCTGTAATAATACTAGAAAAAAACGAAAACAACAAAGCCGAAACGATTTCTGTAAAATAACATGAAAATATAAAGAAAATGAAAAGTTTTTATCAAATTAACGTAAACTAAAGTAAAATGTGAAGAAAGAAAAATTAATAACCAGTTGTTTTTCGGAAAATGTGAAAAGTAACAAGTTCTGCAATAATATTAGAAAAAAAAACGAAAACAACAAAGCCAAAAAAATTTGTGTAAAATAACATGAAAATATAAAGAAAATGAAAAGTTTTGTTTTTCAAATTAGCGTAACCAAAAGGAAAATGTGAAGAAGGGAAAATAATAAGAAAGAAAAAAAACCATAGAAAAGTAAATAAAAGAAAAAGATGGAGGAACATTTTATGAAATAAAATTTAATAAAAAAAAAAAAGGTAAACTATGCTGTATAAGGAAACTAAATAAATTTTTTTTATATACAATAACCAATATTTAATAAAAAAAAAATATTTAAATAATAAATATATATTCTTTTCGTATAAATATAAAATAACAAAGGATAAGAAACATTGGAAAACAAATATTTATATATTTTTTTTTGGTATAAATGGAAAATAACAAGTGACTACCAATATTGAAAAGCCAATGGATTTTTTTTCTTGAACATACAATAACCAATAAAAAAAAACAAAAGAAAAAAAAAGAAAAAAAATATTAATAATAAATATATTCTTTTTGTATGAATATAAAATAACAAATGATAACGATTATAAGAAAATAAATAGATTTTTTTTATACATATAAAATAATAGATGGATAAGAATATTGGTAACAAATAATTTTTTTTATAAAATAACCAATGAAACCGATTATAAGAAAATAAATAGATTTTTTTATACATATAAAATAATAGATGGATAAGAATATTGGTAACAAATAATTTTTTTTATAAGATAACATATGATGACAAAAAAAAAATTTAATAGATAGATCTTTTTTTATATAAAATAACAAATGAGAGCAAACTCTTGGTAATAAATAGAGATTCTTATACGGGATAACCAAGGAGAACAAAGAAAAGAAAAACGTTTGAATAAAAAGGCTTGTAAGACAAAAGGTAAAATGACTAGCAGTTTTTTTTAAAAGGGACGGGGAAAGGAAAGTAAAGAGGATAGTTTTTTTTCGCTCGGTTTTGTTATGCTGCTTTATTTTTTTTCTTTCGCAATTCTAGGTGATGGCTTGTGAGTAGACCCACCAGTAGGGGTGGCGCTCTTGGGGAGGTTCTGCCCTCCAGAATAGTAAGTACCCCATGATTTTTTTTCAGATCTCCCTGTATCCCATGAGGCAGTAAGCATGGCTGCTTGTTATCTAGCCCCCCTCTCGTATGGCTGTCCCCAACCTTTTATCCCTATCTCGTCGAACACCTTTTAGTTATTTTTATTATGTTGACACGCGGAATTTTTCGGTATGTAGTATATAAAGTAACTGTCTCTAATGACGAGCCCCTACACCACGAACACCCCCACGGGGAGCTAGCCGCAGCACCGCCAGGCGTGTCCTTATTTCTGGTGTAGAGGGTGAGTGATGGTAATTCGCGAGATAGGTCTCCAATTTTCATTATTATTATCAGCAGTTCAGCCCCGGCCGTCAGCCCGCTGGACCTCTTTAGCATTGATTTTCCATTTATATATTATTTGCACTGTCAGGCTAGTTTTTCCTTGACCATTAGGTTGACACGTATTTTATTTGACAGTTACAAATATGGCGCCCAACGGTGTCATATGCGTACTGTACAGTGTGTATTCCTGTCTCGATTAGTTTAGTTTATTTTATTTGACAGTTACAAATATGGCGCCCAACGTTCGGTAAAACGGACTTTAAAATTTTTATGTTAGACTAGAATTGTTCTAGTATATTTTTTAAATGTTGAACAGTTGTTGTCACTAGTTGACAAATTAATTCTTTTTACGTATCCAGTCTCATTCTTTTTACTTTTTAACTCGATTTATTGGTTAGTATTAAAAGCCCTAACGTCATTAACGATTTGTTTTGGGAAAGCCATAGAGAGGTGCCACAAGTTCTTTTCAATTTTTTTTGAAACCTTAACGGTTTCAGGTAATATTCTATTTACTTTCTGTTATGTTTCGGTGGTAGCTTTCACTTTTTATTGATGTTACTCATGCATATGTTAGGATGCCTTCATCTTGGGTTCAAGCGTTCGCTTGCCCTTGTGACATCCTATGTTGGCCAACCTAGTCATGCCCTACTGCTGTCGGTTTACAGGTGGCTTATGTTCATCTGGCTTTGCGCAGAGGTGCCCCTGGCTGTGGTTGTCCTTCCCTTGTCTTAGAGTACAATGCTCAAATTTTTTTCTGATCCTTTTAGTATGGCCAAAATGTTTGTTGGACGGTGAACTTACTTTCTGGTTACCAGGCGCTCCGCCTGACTCTGCGGTAAGTTCAGTTGTCCCGCAACCAATGCGGTCCCGTTATATAATCTTCTGGTTGTACCTGCCTTCCGGAATTTCAGCATTTGTCGTTGCTGATCCGTCGTGGCGGTCATCCAAGATTAAAATTAAAAATCCTTTTGGAAGCTTCCACATTGTCTTCGTCAAGTTTAACTACAGCCATGCGAACTGTTTTTGGGATATGGGGTTGTCTGTTAAGGTCTCTTTTGGGGAGGATGGTGTTACACATGGTCTGGCATCATCCCCTCCAACGAGCCTTGTGTAATTTTGGGATGCTTATTGGTGCCTAACACCAATACATTTTGGGGGAGCATTCCTCCCTCTGGGGGTCCACACTCTCGTTGTTATATATATATATATACATACACCGTTGTTATAAGGAAAAATAAAAATATATTGTTGTTTTGTACGGTTCCGCTGGGGAATAAACGCGCCCACGTATTATATTTGAAAGGAAAATAGATCTCCTTCATTATTTTTTGTAATAACCTTCATCTTGCTTTACCTTTGTATATACGTAAGTAATCAAGTTAATAATCTCGTATCGTCGTTTGTTTTATAATCAGTTCGTAAATACTGAAACATTTTTTTGTCTATCCAGCAAAATGGCTGATGAACCGAATAATTCCGAGGCCGGCGGAAACGCTGATGACATTCCCGACTCCCCCTCATTCCACGGTTTCGACCATGCACCGTCCACTGCCCAGAATAATGACGAAGTGCAAGAATTAAAAAAGCAAATAGCCCTCTTGCGGGCTCAATTGTTATCCATGACAGTCCAGCCCGCGACGCAGGATAGGAATGAACGGACAAGTTCACCTAATGAGCAAGTGCAAGCGGCACAAATATCCTCACCTGACTTACAATTTATAGCTAGACCCAAAGGGTCTCGGCAGGCTTCACGCCAGAGCAATTTATCTTTCGATTAGAAAGCAAGGCAAATGACGCAGCGGTGTCAAACCAGGAACTGTGCGCGAACGTATCCTCCTTACTCAAGGAAAGGGCGGCGACCTGGTACTGGAACCAGTTCCGTGGAGAATTTCCTGTTCCCGAATGGATAGATTTTCGGAGAAACTTTTTGGCCCACTATAAAGGGCATGATACGGACTTACACACCATTAAAGCCATGGTCGAACTAAAACAACACCAAGACTCCTTTGATGAGTACATGGAGAAAATGATTTCGTTGTTCAATAAAATGGAGAACCCGATCACTGAGGCTCAGCTAACAGCCATGATAATAGACAATTTGAATTACTCTACAGGGAACTCCCTGATAGGCATGCGATTCAAAACCCTGAAAGAACTAAGAGAGCAATGTCTTAAGGTGGAACGGTGGCACTTAAACAAAAAGGTGGAACGAAGAACCAACCTGCGAGTACATGAGCTCGATGTCGATTTCGCGGAAGACTCCGCCCCCGATCTAGTTGACCCATACTTCCAATCTATTGACGAACTACAGTCACGCAATCCTGATCTCCTTAGGAGACAACTGGTATGTTGGAACTGCCAACAACCTGGGCACGCCTTCTATGATTGCCAGTCTGAAACTCGAAACATTTTCTGCTATCGTTGTGGTAAACCGGGCGTCGTTTCACCCAAGTGTAAGTGCCAGGAAAACCGGCCACCGGGTGCGAGGTTTCAGAGGAACCCGCGCCCTCCTCAAGTTTCAATGAATGTCGCCATTGTAGACAATCCACCAGACTTGTCAAACTTTCATCCCTGCCTTGACGATCCACCTGACTTTCCCTCTGATGAATCCAAAGCTTCGTTCCTTGCACGATGGAACAATTATCATGTCGTCCGTGAACGGATCTTTTCTGAACATCCACGAGTTTCGTCCATCCCAAGAATTCCTATCATTAGGCGTCTGGCCAAAGAGAAACGTCTTCTGGCACGCAAGAGTATTTCTGCAATTTTCTCTGATCACACAGATGAGCGTCCTTTCGCAAGAATAACACTTGCCGACGTTGCTATGAACGGTCTGCTGGACAGCGGTGCTAGCATCAGGTGTCTGGGAAACGGTGTCGAGTCCTTTTTATCAAGCCACCCCGAGTGTAAGCTTTATTCTCTGAACACTTCGTTACAAACTGCCGATGGTGCATCTCAGCGGGTCCCCTTTGGAGAACGGACGCACTTAATGACCATATTCGCAGTACCCAGTTTAAGTCAGAGTTTATACCTTGGGATTGACTTCTGGAATTTATTCGGCATCGCTCCCCAGATAGTTGGTGAGCTTAGCGCCCCACCCTTATTGTCTTTGGCCCATGAGTTGCCATCAGCCCAATTTAATCAGCTGGAGCGAGTCAAGGGGACTTTTCCATCTTCTGTTATTCTTGGACTGGGTAAAACTCAGTTGGAAATACATGTAATTGATGTTGGAGACTCGGTCCCCATCAAACAAAGACATTACCCCGTTTCACCGGCCGTACAGAAATTGATGTATGATGAATTAGACAGAATGATCAGTTTAGGTGTCATAGAGCCATCCAATAGTCCGTGGAACTCTCCCGTCGTTTTAGTCCGCAAGCCGGGAAAGGTACGATTATGTCTCGATTCTCGCAAAGTAAACACTGTCACGGTTAAAGACGCATACCCTCTTCCCCATATAGACGGTTTGTTGGGTCGTCTTCAAGACACCAAGTTTATCACGAGTCTAGATTTGAAAGATGCCTTCTGGCAGATACCTTTAGATCTTAAATCGCGCGAGAAGACAGCTTTTACCGTTCCTGGTAGGCCCCTATATCAGTTTACTGTAATGCCTTTCGGCCTATGTAATGCTCCACAAAGAATGTGTCCATTAATGGATAAAGTTATCCCTGGACACCTACGAGAGCACGTATTCGTTTACCTTGATGATCTTTTGATCGTCTCTCCCGATTTTGACTCCCATCTCAGAACCCTTGAAGAGGTTGCTGGTTGCTTACGTCGTTCTGGCTTAACCATCAATTTGTCCAAAAGTAAATTTTGTGTAAAAGAGGTAAAGTACCTAGGCTTTTTGATTGGTGACGGAACGTTGAAGACCGACCCTGGTAAAGTGACTGCCATTTCAGAATTTCCTACGCCGAAATCTCATCCGCAAGTACGAAGGTTCTTAGGCATGACCGGTTGGTATCAACGTTTCATTTCCAATTATGCCAGTGTGGCTGCTCCTATCAAAGATTGCTTGAAAGGCAAAAAGTTTGCTTGGATAGAGGAGGCACAGCAGTCCTTCCTCAAGTTGAAAGATTGTATGACTCAGGCCCCAATATTGGTCACTCCTGACTTTTCTAAACCGTTTCACATTCAATGCGATGCGAGTAAGACTGGTGTCGGTAGTGTACTGTTTCAACGAGACATGGATGGAAATGAACATCCAATAGCTTATATGTCCAAAAAGTTGAACAGTGCTCAACGAAATTACACGATTACCGAACTTGGGTGTTACGCAGCCGTATTGAGTGTGAAAAAGTTTAGGGCATACGTAGAGGGTCAATCGTTCACAATCATCACTGACCACGCTAGTCTTAAATGGCTCATGAATCAGTCCGACCTGAATGGTGGCCTAGCGAGATGGAGTTTAAAATTACAGGGCTTTGAGTTTTCAATAGAGCATCGGAAAGGGAGCCAAAACGTGGTCCCAGATGCGTTGTCTCGTGTTGATTGCGTTGATGAGATTTCATTTTGTCATGATGTGGACTTAGCGTCCCCCGCATTCAAATCTCCAGAATATCTAGCATTGGTTGAGCGCGTGAGCGGAAAGGCAGGACAGTTACCTGATCTTAGGGTGTCCGACGAATATGTATTCCACCGTACGACTCCTCGTACAGGAGATCCCATCTCTGATGATCTAACCTGGAAGTTATGGATTCCATCTGATTTAACTCCTGCTCTGATTGAATCGGCTCATTCACTCCCCCAAGCCTCTCATGGTGGAATAGGTAAAACCATAGAAATATAAACTAAACACGGAATGGCTGTAAGCCAGATTAAGCGTACCACAATTCCTGATGTGTTTGAGTTCACTCGGTAGTAGTGGTCAGGCAGTGCAGGCCAAAATATGCAGAAATAATAAGAGGGACGTTTTAAAAGCGGGGCGATTAAAATTCCTGGCATAAAATCTATGCCCCCGGATATTGACTAGGCACGCCACCATTCACTCAAGAAGCTACCCTTGACAGTTCAGTTGTGTCCCACTTGTGCACACGATTGCTGTCCCTTTAAACAAGCTACCTTTAATGTGGTCGCTCACGTACACGGTTTTTACACTACACAGCCGTTCCATGTTAGTTTATATTTCTATGGGTAAAACTCTCTCACGGTTACGTAACAAATATTTTTGGCCTGGCATGGTGAATCAAGTCCGTACCTTTGTATCTCAGTGTGAGACATGCAAGTGCACGAAGTCCCCAAATTCGATCTTACGACCGCCCATGGGCATACAACTGAAAGTAGCTAAGCCTTTCCAATTCCTTTATGTAGACTTTTTAGGTCCCTATCCCCGCTCCAAAAGAGGTAATACTGCTGTGCTAGTAGTTTTGGATTCATTTAGCAAATTTGTATTCCTTTTTCCGGTTTCCTCCGAGACTGCAATTTCTGCAATAGAGAACCTGGAACACCGAGTGTTTCATACATTTGGAGTACCAGAGATAGTGTTCTCCGACAATGGTCGGCAGTTTGTCTCGAAGGAATTTGCTAAATTCTTGGACGACTATGGAGTCAAACACTTGCGTACAGCGGTACATTCTCCACATCCAAATGCTTCTGAGCGAGTAAACAGGTCAACCTTAGCAGCCATCCGTGCTTATTTAAAAGACGACCACCGCGATTGGGACCGTCACCTTTCTTCAGTCGAATGTGCAATGCGAAGTTCAGTCCATGAGTCAATAGGAATGGCACCTTTTCAGGCTCTCTTCGGAAGCCAGATGATCTTACACGGATCAGCCTATGCGGTCTTAAAAAAAGTTACACGCTTTACAAGACGGAGACATTGCATTCCTCCCAACTTCAGATCGTCTTCGCCTCATCCGAGAGCGCATTAGCATATATCTGTCTGCTGCACACAACAGGCATGAGAAAAATTATAACCTACGTAGTAAACCGGTCTCATTCCAGCCAGGTCAGGAAGTTTTTCGCCGTACCTTCCCTATTAGTAATGTTGCCAACTGTTTTAGTGCTAAACTAGCAAATAAATTTTCTAAAGCTCGCATACGAAGGAAAATAGGGGCGAGTCGCTATGAAATGGAGGATTTGGCCGGGAAATTATTGGGTGTCTATCACGCTAAGGATCTCAGACAGTAAGATGTATGAAAGCATTCTCTGAGTCGCCCTAATAAGGCATCTCGCCGGCTTCACCGGTTAACTGACAGGGTGCCTTAAACCGCTTAGGTAGCTTCCCTAGCGGTGGTACACCTCCTTGTTTTCCTTGTCCATCTGGGGGCAAGGTTTTCATGCTAGATGCCTAGCAGGGGCTGCCAGACAAGTCCCCCGAGACACGGTCCTCTCGGTCATATTATCGCGCCCGCCTGTTCGCGTGGAAGCTAGCCTGTGCTTCTCAGTCCCTTGTGTCGTGAAGCCCGGACAGTGCGAGGTTCTAGGAGATGCGACCTAGCGCCTCAGAAAGTGGTAGCGTCCTGCTGCATAATCCGTCCTTTACCAGTTTTTTTTCTCCCCTAGGCCAGAGTAGATCTCTGCGGCGGGAGAGGTCTATATTTCCCAGGGCTCAGGCCAGCGACCTGGTCGACGCTGAGTCCCTGTGGCGTTTACTCTTCCCCGTAGGATGACCTAAGGGTTCTCTGATGAATGAACAGGCGGTGCCTCGTTCATCATCATTGGACCTCGAGGTCATCCCTCCCGCAGGACCAACCGCGGTCACGGGTACCTTATGGACCACTTCAACCCCTTACAATAGCCCAAACACACACTTTTACCCCCGTCACTAACTTTCTCCTTTGTGGGAGCCCAACACTCAACCAAATCTGGGTACTAGTTCCAGAATTAACTAACTAAGGAGTTGATTCTGTCCAAGGCAATGACTACAAGACATTTGTAAATTAAGGATTAGACACACCGATTTAATTCTATAATATCTGCTTATGGAGCAGTGCACACGGGTGGTATCACACCACCAACTTAAAAATTTTCTTTTTTTCAAAACGGGCAATGATTTGTAAAACTCAGCCCCTGTAACCGTCCAAATTGGTTTAACTTCAAACTGGGTCCCTTCCTTGTCGGACCACCTGGCTTGCGAAAGAGGCCGCCAGAAGGAAATTCATAGAGAGTCGGCTGCCTAGCGCCCAGTCGGTCTCAGCTCTTTAACTCATTACCCCTTCCGCTGTGACAAGGCGATCTCAATAGATGTAAATTCAACTTCCTCCGCATCCACCTCATCACTTGATCTCTTAAGAGGCTGGTCGAAATTGGGATTTATTTCAAACTGGGTCCCTTCCTTGTCGGACAAGCCTGGCTTGCGAAAGAGGCCGCCAGAAGGAGATTCATAGAGAAAGTCGGCTGCCTAGTGCCCAGTCGCTCTCAAGCTAAATAACAATCTTTTATATCCACCTATCCGCTTCCATATTCATATTTTTTTTGTGTCGCCGGTGTATTATATTTGCCCGGCTAGCTCAGGGTAGAGCATGAGACCTTATTCTCATGGTGGTGGGTCGAGCCACACGTTGGGATCTATCACGTACCGTAGAACTCTCTTTCATAGATATTTTCACATATAGTCATTTTTGTTTAAACACGTTGGTGGCCTGCATGTTCATATTTGCCCGGCTTTAGTCGGTGAGCATGAGACTCAGTAAGCCGCCTCGTCTTTCGGTTCCCCTCTCCTTGCTTGTTCTAGCGTAACCGCCTTGTAACGGTCGGCCTTAATTTGCATATCAGCATTTGAAATTTCCATACAATAATTCCACCAAAATTTCTCAGCCCACCATTTTTTTTATCCATGCAATAATTATTCATAATTTCCATACAAAAACTTTTGCTAAAATACGCACGCCTCTGCGCATATTATTTCTTGCCTGTCCCATTCTACGGCATAATGCACGCACACAAAAGTTTTCGCGCAACAAAATTGCCGGCGGCGAACGCCCAGCCAATCACCTTGCATAATTCAAGTGAAGCCAGAACGATTCTCGGAATTTTATTCTTGTCCATGTAATGGAAGGTATTTACAAGGGAGAATGAAGGAACACCGATTATCAATCCCTTTGGTTGTTCCCTTTCGTGTGAATTCCTCCATTTCATTTCCCCACCCTTGATGTTCAAGGACATGACCAAATAAGGAGATAACGCCTGTCGATGGCTATTTCCTTGAGGTTTTTTTCCCAGTCCTCACGCCCCACACTCATGCGTAGATGGATAAGTTTTAAGAGTTGGCGTCGTTTTTAAATTCATTCGGGAAGTTGCATTAAAACAAGAAGGATGTTGGATGGGTTCGAAGAGAAAAGACGTGCCGCGTTGCGTTAAGTTTTTACGAGTTCTCCACGACGATTTTGTTTGGATCTTTTTTTTCAGAAGATCAAAGATAAAAAGTTATTTTATATAAAGAAAATGAAAAGTTTTTGTCAACTTAACGTAAACTAAAGTAAAATGTGAAGAAAGAAAAAATAATAACCAGTTGTTTTTCGGAAAATGTGAAAAGTAACAAGTTCTGTAATAATACTAGAAAAAAAACGAAAACAACAAAGCCGAAACGATTTGTGTAAAATAACATGAAAATATGAAGAAAATGAAAAGTTTTTATCAAATTAACGTAAACTAAAGTAAAATGTGAAGAAAGAAAAAAATTAATAACCAGTTGTTTTTCGGAAAATGTGAAAAGTAACAAGTTCTGTAATAATACTAGAAAAAAAAACGAAAACAACAAAGCCGAAACGATTTGTGTAAAATAACATGAAAATATAAAGAAAATGAAAAGTTTTTATCAAATTAACGTAAACTAAAGTAAAATGTGAAGAAAGAAAAAATAATAACCAGTTGTTTTTCGGAAAATGTGAAAAGTAACAAGTTCTGTAATAATACTAGAAAAAAAACGAAAACAACAAAGCCGAAACGATTTGTGTAAAATAACATGAAAATATAAAGAAAATGAAAAGTTTTTATCAAATTAACGTAAACTAAAGTAAAATGTGAAGAAAGAAAAATTAATAACCAGTTGTTTTTCGGAAAATGTGAAAAGTAACAAGTTCTGTAATAATACTAGAAAAAAAACGAAAACAACAAAGCCGAAACGATTTGTGTAAAATAACATGAAAATATAAAGAAAATGAAAAGTTTTTATCAAATTAACGTAAACTAAAGTAAAATGTGAAGAAAGAAAAATTAATAACCAGTTGTTTTTCGGAAAATGTGAAAAGTAACAAGTTCTGTAATAATACTAGAAAAAAAACGAAAACAACAAAGCCGAAACGATTTGTGTAAAATAACATGAAAATATAAAGAAAATGAAAAGTTTTTATCAAATTAACGTAAACTAAAGTAAAATGTGAAGAAAGAAAAATTAATAACCAGTTGTTTTTCGGAAAATGTGAAAAGTAACAAGTTCTGTAATAATACTAGAAAAAAAACGAAAACAACAAAGCCGAAACGATTTGTGTAAAATAACATGAAAATATAAAGAAAATGAAAAGTTTTTATCAAATTAACGTAAACTAAAGTAAAATGTGAAGAAAGAAAAATTAATAACCAGTTGTTTTTCGGAAAATGTGAAAAGTAACAAGTTCTGCAATAATATTAGAAAAAAAAACGAAAACAACAAAGCCAAAAAGATTTGTGTAAAATAACATGAAAATATAAAGAAAATGAAAAGTTTTGTTTTTCAAATTAGCGTAACCAAAAGGAAAATGTGAAGAAGGAAAAATAATAAGAAAGAAAAAAAAACCATAGAAAAGTAAATAAGAGAAAAAGATGGAGGAACATTTTATGAAATAAAATTTAATAAAAAAAAAAAAGGTAAACTATGCTGTATAAGGAAACTAAATAAATTTTTTTTATATGCAATAACCAATATTTAATAAAAAACAAAAAATATTTAAATAATAAATATATTCTTTTTGTATAAATATAAAATAACAAAGGATAAGAAACATTGGAAAACAAATATTTATATATTTTTTTTTGGTATAAATGGAAAATAACAAGTGACTACCAATATTGAAAAGCCAATGGATTTTTTTTCTTGAACATACAATAACCAATAAAAAAAACAAAAGAAAAAAAAAGAAAAAAAATATTAATAATAAATATATTCTTTTTGTATGAATATAAAATAACAAATGATAACGATTATAAGAAAATAAATAGATTTTTTTTATACATATAAAATAATAGATGGATAAGAATATTGGTAACAAATAATTTTTTTTATAAGATAACATATGATGACAAAAAAAAAATATTTAATAGATAGATCTTTTTTTTATATAAAATAACAAATGAGAGCAAACTCTTGGTAATAAATAGAGATTCTTATACGGGATAACCAAGGAGAACAAAGAAAAGAAAAACGTTTGAATAAAAAGGCTTGTAAGACAAAAGGTAAAATGACTAGCAGTTTTTTTTAAAAGGGACGGGGAAAGGAAAGTAAAGAGGATAGTTTTTTTTTCGCTCGGTTTTGTTATGCTGCTTTATTTTTTTTCTTTCGCAATTCTAGGTGATGGCTTGTGAGTAGACCCACCAGTAGGGGTGGCGCTCTTGGGGAGGTTCTGCCCTCCAGAATAGTAAGTACCCCATGATTTTTTTTCAGATCTCCCTGTATCCCATGAGGCAGTAAGCATGGCTGCTTGATATCTAGCCCCCCCTCTCGTATGGCTGTCCCCAACCTTTTATCCCTATCTCGTCGAACACCTTTTAGTTATTTTTATTATGTTGACACGCGGAATTTTTCGGTATGTAGTATATAAAGTAACTGTCTCTAATGACGAGCCCCTACACCACGAACCCCCCCCCCCCCCCACGGCGAGCTAGCCGCAGCACCGCCAGGCGTGTCCTTATTTCTGGTGTAGAGGGTGAGTGATGGTAATTCGCGAGATAGGTCTCCAATTTTCATTATTATTATCAGCAGTTCAGCCCCGGCCGTCAGCCCGCTGGACCTCTTTAGCATTGATTTTCCATTTATATATTATTTGCACTGTCAGGCTAGTTTTTCCTTAACCATTAGGTTGACACGTATTTTATTTGACAGTTACAAATATGGCGCCCAACGGTGTCATATGCGTACTGTACATTGTGTATTCCTGTCTCGATTAGTTTAGTTTATTTTATTTGACAGTTACAATCCTTAGTACCTTCCGTTGATATGGACGCCCTTCCTTTACTAATAGCAAAATTCGCGATAACTGTGTCGCTATGGAGCAATGTGTGATGTCGGTGGCTACAGCGTAAACAGTTGTGTACGCTAGGGCATGACCTTGCCTTGTGCCCAGGACCTAAGCAATTAGAACACAAACCTCTTTTTTGTACTACGTCCCTTTTGCCTTCAAAATCTAATTTTAAAAATTGTTCGCACGTCCTTATGCTGTGATTGCCTGAACAAAGTGCACACTTGATGTCAGCAGTAACATGATAAGTTTGTCTAGAAGTGCTAATTTGCCGCGGGATTCCTGTAGACCTTTTCGCATCACTTCCTAACGCTTCTAGGGCTCTAAACTGACCCTCTAGGAAACTCCGTAAATCCTCGTTCCAGTATACCACCGATGTTCCGTTCCCAAAGACGTTTGGTTTCGTTAGGCAATCGCTCACTCACAAGATACGAAATTACCATGTCCCACTTGTGCACTTCAATATTTAAATTTCTTAAAGCTTGTAAACATTCGCTGGTAGTGTCTAATAGCTTACGGATGCCTGACGCCGAATCATTGCTACACGCAGGCTGTGATAATAGTGTCTTCAACTGAAATTTAATCAAAAGGCGTTTGTTGTTGTACCGATCATTTAATGCCTTCCAAGCAGGGAGATAATTGGCTTCGGTGATATTGAAATGCCTAAGGAACTGCTCAGCTTCACCATGCAATGTTGATTTTAAATAGTGGAGCTTTTGTACCTTGGAGATCCTATGGTTTTTATGAATTAAAGTGACGAATAAGTCAGACAGCCACTCATTGTAGCTTCCACTGAATTTAAACAGATTAACTCTTGGGAGTTTCACTTCTTCGTATTCATCATGCACGATTTTCTCCACTGGACTCGCCTCCGTCCGACTTGGTTCAGGGTGCAGAGTTTCCATTTCTTCCTGCATTTCGGACTTCATTGTCCAAATATTGCATTGTCATGGACGCCATTGTCCAAATATTGCGTGACTTTCTCCGACAGTTCCTTGGTTGATTCCTTAAGTGATAAGATTTCACGGTGGGTTCTCCGGAACTCTAGCCAGTGTTCGTTAAGCATCTGCAAACGATTATTCAAATTCACCTTGGTTTCCCTGGTTTTTGAATCCTTGTTAAAATTCCTAAGCAATTTCTTGATGTTGTCATACGTGAAGTCTTGATCGGCAATTAGCCCCTTCTAACGTGTTTTCGCCCATGCTTGCGTTATTTTATATATGTAAATAAAAGTAATAAAATGGGATACTCACCGAACTGATGAATACTTGACTTAAAATCCTCTCCGGTGCTCCTTGGTTACTCCACGTGGTCGATGTGGGCTGATAAATGGGCTTCCAATATCAAAATCCTTTCAAAGTCAAACACTTATTTAAGTCTATGTCACTAATTGTTCACGTTTTCAAATTAAACAATGCAAAACCGCAACCGTTTTTCGTTCACCACGTTGCAAATTAACCGGCACCTTGTCCGAAAAAACTTTCTTTATTATTCCGGTAGAACGAATATTTCACAATTCACCGGTATCCGGCTCGAAGGACCATAAAAATGTTCATAAAAAATGTTCAAATTAAATGTAAAACGCTCAAACAACGCCGAACCCAAATATTCCGCGTTTATCCAATTGAATTCAACAACAACGCACAATGCAAATGAAAAAACTCTGTTAACACAATAACGCTAGTTTTATTGAAAAGAATAATTAAACTTAGTTCTTAACTTTCATTACATTGTACAATACAGTAGAGTCCCGATAATCCGAAACGATCGGGACCGGACCCATTTCGGATTACCGAATTTTTCGGATTAAGCGGAATGCTTGATTTTTTAGAAACTTATTTATTATGTATTTTGTAGAGGGGGTTTCGTGTAACAGTTGTCAACAGACACTTTAACTTCCGTTTAATTTTGAAATTTTTAAGCATCGAAGTAGGCGCTTCATTAAATTTCCCTTTGCGTTTTTTAAATGAACTCGATGAAAGAACTGTTAGTTCATTAAAAAACACGGCTAGTGTTTACACTGAAAGTTCGTTTGTCAGTTAATGAAGTGTGCCTGTGTGTTTAATAAATATTTTTAATATCTGAAAAGAGTGATGGCTTCGAAACGAAAACATACGTCATGCACGTTGAAAGAAAAACTTGAGGTGTTAAAACGTTTAGATAACGGTGAAAGTGCATCGAAATTGGCTTTTGAGTTTGGTGTAGGGAATTCCACGATCGCTGACTGGAATAAAAACCGTGTTAAAATAGAACAATTTTGCATTGCATCTTCAAGTACTTGCAGCGAATCGCGTCAGACAGCAAAAACCACGCCACTAGAAAAACTCGACAATGCCCTGTTCATTTGGTTTTCTCAAGAGAGAGAAAAGGGTATCCCAATCAATGGGCCCTTACTCAAAGAAAAGGCTTTACAACTAAATAAATTGATGAATGGAGATGCGTCTTTTTCTGCCAGCACAGGCTGGCTTGATCGTTTCAAGAAACGTCACGGCATTCGTCAATTATCCATTACTGGGGAACGGCTGTCGTCTGATGAGCCTGCTGCATCTGATTTTTTGAATAAGTTTGCAGATCTGATTGCTGCAGGAAATTATTCGGCGCAGCAAATATATAATGCTGATGAGACTGGTCTCAATTTCAAGGCATTACCCAAAAAGAGTCTGGCCGCTAAAGAAGAAAGAAATGCTCCCGGTTTTAAAATAAGTAAAGAGCGATTGACTGTTTTAGCTTGTAGTAATGCTGCGGGAAATCATAAACTCCCCCTGATGGTTATCGGAAAAGCAGCAAAACCAAGAGCATTTAAAAACATAAATGTAAATGCCTTGCCTGTCTGCTACAAAAACTCGAAAAAAGCTTGGATGACGGCGAAACTTTTTAAAGAATGGTTTGATGGTCAATTTGTTCCCGAAGTAACCCGATTTTGCAAAGAAAATGAGTTACCGATTCGTTCTCTACTTTTCATCGACAATGCCACATCGCATCCCTCAGAACATGATTTGGTTTGTGGAGAGATAAAGGCTGATTTCCTCCCACCCAACGTGACACCTTTGCTTCAGCCCATGGATAAACATGTACTGCAGCACCTCAAACTCTCATACCGAAAAAAGCTACTGAGACGAGTACTCGAAAATGAAGACGAAACACTATCGCTAATTCAAAAGATGAAGTTGATAAATGTCAAGGATGTAATTTACTGGGTAGCCGATTCATGGGAGACCACAAGTGAACAACTGTTGAGAAAATCATGGAGTAAACTTTGGCCCAGTCTTGGTTTCATGGAACCCCAAAATCAAGACGCAAGCAGAACCAATGTTGCCCAAGTGCGGGAGTTGTTACAAAATATTCCTGGCTGTGAGGGCGCAGGCGCAAATGATGTGGATGAGTGGATGCAAGCTGACGAACACGACCACGCAATTTTGAACGATCAACAGATTATTGAAAGGGTCAATAATGAACCGGGCGACGATGTCTCAGATAACAGTGAAGATGAAGAAGACGACGGCAGCAACGAACAGAAAGTATCCCATGCAGAGGCTGCAGCTGCCTTTGACGTAGCGCTGCGTTACGTAGAACAACACTCGGCGGCGACATCGGCGGAAATCTTGTTTCTGAGACGCTGGCGGAACTTAGCCTCTAAAGAGAGACACTCTTCTCTTCGACAAAAAACTGTTACAGACTTTTTCAAGCGAGTGTAGTTTTGTTTTAAACATATGATATGATATGTACATACTAATGACAACTACACTGTTAATAACTTTTAAACGTATTCTGTAACTTTTTAAATACATAAGACCATTTGATTATATTTTTTCTTTGTTTTTATTATTTTGAAAAATATCCTTATTTCGGTTTCGGATTAAGCGGACTTTCGGATTACCGAAGTTCGGATTATCGGGACTCTACTGTATAAGTAAGTCTAAATATTTCAAATAAAACTTCTAATGGAATTCGCCACAATTATTTTTTTCTTCGCGATCAAAATTCAAATTCAAAATTATCAAAAACTAAACTGACTACAAAGTGCTGAGAGAGATTCTAACCGCTGTTGCTTCTTTTTATATATAAAAGGCCTACGTGACCTCAGCACTCTGACCGTAATTTTACATCGGCTATTACCGCTGCATCGTTTTCTTTTTTACTCCACCCACATCTTTCCCCTCTAATTAGAGATTTCGGCTTAATTTCGAATTGTTTACATTTGTTTATGTTTTAAATGTCAAATTGCGTGATGTGGGTGCAATAAACAAGTTTGTTGGTTTGTTTGTTTGTTTATGTTAAATATTGCTAATAAATTAAATGATTTACTTGTGATTGTTTTTAAAATTGAGTGGTCTAAATTTCGTATTTCGTAAAAATAGTGACTTGTTATGTGTTTTAGAATCTAAATGTTTACTAATTCAATGAGTTTTAACCTAACCTAACATTTTAAATATTTTACTTAATAATTAACTTTTTTTTCTTGTTTTAGCTGCGGCTCTTGCTCATTGTTACTCGGGAAGACGTCTTTTGAAGAAACTTCGCAGGGAAGTATTTTGTATGTACAGGTGTACTAATAGCGATTTTGTTTTCCCTTATTTTTTAGGTGGATGTTCAACAACAGCTGTCATACAAAACACCATGTGCTCGGGGTAGGTTTTATGATCAGCAAAAGAATGAAGCCTACCATTATCGGCTTTAAAGCAATAAACGAAAGGCTATGTCCCCTTCGTGTGTGAGGCAAATTTAAGAACATCAGCCTCATAAACGTTCACGCACCTACAGAAGAGTCGCCGGACGATGAAAAAGAAGAATTCTTCGAAGTAGTTCAACGGGAACTTAATGCCTGCCCCAGATATGATGTAAAAATCATATTGGGAAACCTGAACGCCGAAGTAGGCCGGGAGCCCGTATACAGGCCATCTGTCGGCACCCACAGCTTGCATGAGAACACTAATGACAGCAGCAAGTAAGAACTTGGTCGTTGCAAGTACCAGATTTGTGCGTAAAGATATCCATAAAGCCACCTTGATATCTCCTGATGGGGCGACTCGCAATCAAATAGACCATGTGTTGATAGACCGCCGCCACCTTTCGGGTCTGATGCCGGTACGAACGTACCGAGGTGTAAACTTCGACTCAGATCTTGTTGGTATGGAGCTCCGAGAGCGCATTACAACGCTGAAAAGCTTTTTATCCGCTGATCAGGCTCGAATCAACACAGATGCACTACACAACGAAATGGCCAGAAACAGTCACGGTCAGGCGTTAGAACTCGCGCTCAGAAGAGTAAGTCCTGGGGATGAGATGCCGGGCGTCGACGAGAGCTGGGCTCCCCTTAAAAATACTGTCATTAGTACTGCTGATTCCATCTTAGGCAGAAGTCGTAGAGATCGGAACGACTAGTTCGATAATGAATGCAAGCTGGCAACTGAACGTAAGAATGCTGCGTATCGAGCAATGCAGCAGTCTCAGAGAACACGAGCACGCGAAGAGAAATATAAAGAGCTCAGAAAAGAAGAAAAGAGAATTCACAAACGAAAAAAGAAAGCCTGGGAGAAAAATCTCGTTTGTGAACTAGAACAGTACAGAGAGCGACGGCCGCACCTTGCGCGGCAGTTCTACCGAAGAGTACGCGGTATGACGCAATTCACACCTCGTTGCACATACTGCAAGGACAAAGAAGGGAATCTGATCGATCAAGGCATCTTGGAGCGACGGGAAGAGCACTTTCATGAATTGCCAAATGGCGAGCTAACTGAGGATTTGGAGGCTCCACCAATATCTGACGATAATGCTATGCTGTCACCGCCAAGCTTAGCAGAAGTTAGCAGTGCCATCACCCGGCTAAAAATAACAAACCCTCGGGTGCAGACGACATCATTGGAAAAACATCAACAGCTGTACAAGAAGCTTTCATCCAGATTGAGCGGGCGGCAAGAAATCTAGGACTGCACATCAACGAAAGCAAAACAAAGTACATGCTGGCCTCGTCTGCAAGAACACCTAACATTGGTCCCACAATCAAGGTAGAGGAACACGAGTTTGATGTGGTAAAATTATTTACCTACCTTGGGTCAACAGTAGCAGCCGACAATAGCATGGAACCTGAAATACGCGCAAGACTGCTAAAAGCCAACAAGGCCTACTATAACCGGTCAAGGCTCTTCAAATCCAAGCATCTAACCATAACGTCTAAACATTTACTATATAAGACGATGGTCACATATGCATCCGAAACGTGGGTGCTTAGCAAAAAGCACTCTAACCTCTTGGCGGTTTTCGAGAGGAAAATACTTCGGAGGATTGTTGGCCCCTTATGTGAGGAAGGACGATTCCGGAGACTCTACAATAACGAGATCTACGAGCGCTATCGCGACATAGATGCTGTGAAGAAAATAAAGCTCGGTAGACTCCGGTGGACAGGACATGTAGCTCGTACGAGTGAAGATGAGCCTACTCGGAAAGTTCTCTGCGGTAAGACTCATGGCGTGCGACAGCGAGGGAGACCCAACCTCCGCTGGAAGGATGGCGTAGACCAGGACGCTCAGAGCGTAGGGATGCCAAACTGGATGACATCGGCCCAGAATCCGGTGGAAACAACAGTTGCGAGAGGCCAGGACCGGATCCCGGTTGTAGAGCCGTTAAAGAAGAAGAAGAAAAGGATGAAGCCTACCATTATCGGCATCAAAGCAATAAACGAAAGGCTATGTACCCTTGGTGTGCGAGGCAAATTTAAGAACATCAGCCTCATAAACGTTCACGCATGAGAACGTGGTCGTTGCACGTACCAGATTTGCGCGTAAAGATATCCATAAAGTTACCTGGATATCTCCTGATGGAGCGACTCGCAATCAAATAGACCATGTGTTGATAGACCGCCGCCACCTTTCGGGTCTGATGACGGTACGAACGTACGAGGAGATCTTGTTGGTATGGTGCTCCGAGAGCGCATTACAACGCTGAAAAGCTTTGTATCCGCTGTTCAAGCTCGCATCAACACTGCTGCACTACGCAACGAAATGGCCAGAAACAGTTACGGTCAGGCGTTAGAACTCGCGCTGAGAAGAGTAAGTCCTGGGGATGGGATGCCGGGCGTCGACGAGAGCTGGCCTCCCCTTGAAAATACTGTCATTAGTACTGCTGATTCCATCTTAGGCAGAAGTCGTAGAGATCGGAACGACTGGTTCGATAATGAATGCAAGCTGGCAACTGAACTTAAGAACGCTGCGTAACGAGCAATGCAGCAGTCTCAGAGAACACGAGCACGCGAAGAGAAGTATAAAGAGCTCAGAAAAGAAGAAAATAGAATTCACAAACGAAAAAAGGGAGCCTGGCAGAAAAATCTCGTTTTTAAACTAGAACAGTACAGAGAGCGACGGCCGCACCAGGCGCGGCAGTTCTACCGAAGAGTACGCGGTATGACGCAATTCACACCACGTTGCACATACTGCAAAGACAAAGAAGGAAATCTGATCACCGATCCTAAAGGCATTTTGGAGCGATGGGGAGAGCGTTTTCATGAATTGCTAAATGGCGAGCTAACTGAGAATTTGAAGGCTCCACCAATATCTGACGATAATGCTATGCTGTCACTACGAAGCTTAGCAGAAGTTAGCGGTGCCATCACCCGGCTCAAAAACAACAAGGCCTCGGATGCATACGGCATCCCTGCGGAGCTTGTTATATATGGAGGGCCCACATTACACCAAGCGATTCATGAATTAATTGTGCAACTATGGGAGCAGGAATCGATGCCAGAAGACTGGAGAAAAGGCATCCTCTGCCCGGTACATAAAAAAGGAGATATCACAACGTGCAGCAATTATCGTGGTATAACGTTGTTGAGTACCGCGTATAAGATATTCTCCGCCATCCTACAAAACAGGATGGCCCCATACGCTAGAAACATCAACAACCGATCAGATTTTGGCTATGGAAAAATGTCTAGAATTTCAAAACTCAATCCAACAACTCTTCATATACCCTGGTTACATGACGCTCGAAATTGATTTTTAACATATTTGAAATACATTTCGATCTTATGTAAACACAGATCGATTTGAAATAGGATTGACTCGATCCGATACAAAAAATTTCCTTGATCGAATTGAAATTGAATCAAGAATGTGCATGTAAACCCAAATTAAAATTAGATCGAATTTAATTTTGACGTTTTTAGGTTACTTGGTTTGTTTTTTATTTGGAAAAGTATTTTGTGTTGTGAAAAGTGCTTTTAAACGAAATATATGGACAAATGAAGAAACAACATACTTCTATTTACATCCAAAATCTCTTGGGCTTCCTCTTAGGAATGTTTTGTATGGCAGTAGTAAGCATGGCTTCCATGCCTTCAAAAAGTTTTAAGCTATTAATTTCTAACTTTTTGGATAAGTTAAAATAAATTGGATCAAGTCTCCTTCTTCTTATTTTCACAAGCTGATTATGTATTTTCAAAATTTACATTAAATTATTGAAATATGCAAAATTAAATAATTTTCTTCACTGTATTCCATTATTCCTACTTGGCATTTGTCATCTGTCAGTTTCAATCCTATTTGGATTTAATTTCAAATCAGTAACTCATATATAATTCATATATAAAAGGTCCTCTATTCACAAAGGTGCTTTAAATAAATTCACAATTTATTTTTCCACAATCTTTAAAATCTTCCTATATAAAACTTCCTTTATTTTTTCACAATCTTTCAAAACTTCCTATATAAAACGTCCTTTAATATTTATTCACAATCTTTAATTTTCCACAATCTTAAAAATTTTCAAATATAAAACTTCCTTTATTTTTCCACAATCTTAAAACTTCAAATATAAAACTTCCTTTATTTTCCACAATCTTTTAAATCTTCCTATATAAAACTTCCTTTACTTTCATCTTTCAAATTTTCATATAAAAAACGTCTTTTTATATCTTTTCCACAATCTTTCAAATTTTCATACATAAAACGTCCTTTTATATCTATTCACAATCTTGAATTGTCCACAGTCTTTAAAACCTTTATTTTTCCACAATCTTTCAAATTTTCATATATAAAACGTCCTTTTATATCTATTCACAATCTTTAATTGTCCACAATCCTTAAAACCTTTATTTTTCCACAATATTTAAAACTTCAAATATAAAACTTCCTTTATTTTTCCACAATCTTTCAAATCTTCCTATATAAAACTTCCTTTACTTTCATCTTTCAAATCTTCATATATAAAACGTCCTTTAATATCTATTCACAATCTTTAATTTTCCACAATCTTTAAAACCTTTATTTTTCCACAATCTTTAAAACTTCAAATATAAAACTTCCTTTATTTTTCCACAATCTTTCAAATCTTCCTATATAAAACTTCCTTTACTTTGATCTTTCAAAGTTTCATATATAAAACGTCCTTTAATATCTATTCACAATCTTTAATTTTCCACAATCTTTAAAACCTTTATTTTCCTCCCTCTTTCCTTTTATATCTATTCACAATCTTTAATTGTCCACAATCTTTAGAATCTTCAAATATAAAACTTCCTTAATTTTCCACAGTCTTTAAAATTTCATTTTTTCTGTTCTTCCACAATATTTAAATTCTTTGTTCAGGGACCCGTCTTAGTAGAAATATTATCCGAAAAGCCCGAATTGTCCGCAACGCCTTACGCCGATTCAATTTAAAACCGAACTTGTGATATTTTAAAAACTGCCCGAATTTTCCGCAACGCCCGGCGCCGATAAAAGTTAAAAAGCAACTCTCTTTGAAACGCGAAAACAATAAATGCAAGAAAATAGTGCCATGGCTTCTCGATGGCAGAGTAGACCTGAATACGCGCGACACCAACCGTTCGGAGATTGGGTCAAGAGGTGGCAAGTCAAACGGAAACGGAGGATATCGAAAGCCGTTGATCGTAGCTAATCGGGGGATTCTATTGACCGCTGTAACATAAATAGCTTCATTTGTTGTATACTATCCTTAGTTTTTTTTTGTTTATTAATTTATTAAGTACATTTGTATTTAATATAAAACTTAACTACTTTCCACATTCTTTCACATATTGGGTGCCTTCCATTTAGACACAGAGAGACACAGTGTTACACTGTGTTCGACACAGAAGTGTTCCATCAATGACACAGCTAGACACAGCCGGGCACAACTAAGACAATGCTACCAACCCTCGCCAATTGAAATGTGATCGTTAATTTATAATTACAACAATATTGTTTCATTTTTAAGATACCCAGCATTTATAAGTTGTCGGGTAATTAATTTAAAGAAATTATCAACATAAAATTTACGATTTACTTGCCAAACAAAAATAAAAACGAGGAAAGTGCGCCGTGGCGGATTTTTCATGAACTTATGTGTTGCATTTGGGCTTACACAGAACGACACAGAGCGACACGCTGTGTCGGACACAATTGTCTTTCTGTGTCTAAATGGAAGGCACCCAATAGCGATACTTATTTTTCTCCTTCTTTACAAGTTTACTTATTTTTCATTATTTTTCACTGCCAACACCCGCCAGATCCATGATTAAAAACATTACTCGATTTTTTAAAAACAAAATCACGATCGCCCGCCTGTTTCGCGATTTGAGAAACAACACCCTTTAATTCAATAGGAGAACCACATTCGGAACAACACTCCGTAAAACCACCCCCTGGCGGTGACGATTAGAACAACACTCAACTTTTTTAAATTTCCACCCGCCGGTGGTGACAAGGAAAAATTCCAAACGCCGGGGAAACGCGCCCTTGAACTTTATTAGCCAATTTAAGCCAAAATTATCATTTGGGGTGGCTCAAGTTTCGTCTTGAAACTTTGGTTCAGGGCCGTTTCCCATAGAAAATTTACCGACGTATGTAAAAATGGATAAGTTTATACTTTAGGAATGTTAATTTTTAAGAAATTTTCCCTTCTGGGATTTTTTACATTGAAATTTTCCCTTCTGGGAATTTTTACATAACATTCCTTCCCCGCTGGAGCAAGAGAATCGCTACGGAGTAGAGCGATTCTCGTACTCGAAGGAAATGAGGGGATGAAGGAGGTTAGGCCGGGCGGGCGTACCCAGTACTTGAAGGGCATTGTACAGAAGATCAGTTTGGAGTTCTTGGATCGAACCGTATGGATCAGTAACGGGGTACATTTGTATGTATGTATGGTACCCTAGCAAAATTGTTAGTTGTTGAGGAAGGATCTGCCCATGAGTGGTCGTCCAACACGGCGCTTTACGAAATAAAACGTGCTTGGGTATTCTCAGGGGCAGGCTGTCATTTGATCGTCTAAAGTGGCGTTTTATCTTCTTAAAACGGCTTTAAACGTTTGTTGTGGACCGTCACTAATTTCCTGTTTCGTACTATGACAGCTTTTAGATGGACCAGATGAGGCGTGTAGTGGGGTCCTTGGCGTTGAAGACGCCTTGAGGGGTTATGGTCGGTATACACCTGAATTTGCAACACTGAAGTTCTCACTACTGGCGTCCGTTGAGAGATTGAACGATTAGTTGAAATCTGGGTATGAGTATTGGTGGGGGACTAGGCAGGACTTGATTGCTTGAAATGCTTCTTCGCATTTAGAGGTCCCGGGAAATTTAATGCCTTTTCGGAGTTTTGTTAAGAGGCGGATTTTGGAGAAATTACCCATGCATTTACTGTAATAGTTAATTCGCAACGGCGGATTTTGGAGAAATTACCCATGCATTTACTGTAATAGTTAACAAAGCCCACGAAAGACTGCACGGGGCTGGGAAGTCACAGCTGGGAAGTTTTGAACGCACTTAGTTTTTTGGGGTCTAAGTAGGGCTCCTTTTTCTGAGCATATGTGACCCAGGTAAATTACTTCTTTTCGAGGAGACTGGCACTTTTCCGGTGGTAATTTGAAGTTGTTTCTCCTCAACCGGTCAAAGGCTCTTGGTAGTTTGCTGTTGTGGATCTCACGGTTTTTACCGTGGATAACGATGTCATCTAGATAGGCAAACCATTCGGGGCCTTGCAGGGCTGTGAGGACACGTTTTTTCTCACCATGGGAACCCGGTTTTTTAGGGACCACTAGAAGGGGTGGGTTCCACTGACTTTTAGTTGGTTGGACAATGTCGTTGTCCAGCATTTCTTTTAATTGCCCATTAGTGATCTGCCGTTGTGTTTTGGGCAGTCTGTATATTTTTTCATTATTGAATTGGTCGTAGACCATAGGAATTTCTTGCTTCAAGGCTTCCGTGAAGATAAGGTCCTCTCTTGGAATATGGACCGTTTCTCGTCGGTCATTAGAGGGTGGTCGAGGTTGAGCCCCTCGTCTAGTTGTGTGAGGCGCGTTTCGCGCTCAACAGCCGGGTCCTCATAGTCGGGGAATATATCTCGTAGGTATTGGAGGGAATTGTTTTCTATTTCTTTTTTGCCCAACTTTAATTTTGCCTGTTTTCCCTTGGGTATACCATGCGGGATTGCACCATTTTTGGGTATACTTTCGAGCCTTGCGTTAGACGACGATGGGACACTGACGTTCCTAAGACCAACTGGTTCAGAGCCTGAAGGATACCCACATTCGTCGTTAGCATTGGTTAGAGGCTTAGTGTTGTTGTTGGGGGCTAGTTGATTGGTAGTGTAGTCTTTTGTTGGAGCGAGCGTGGGAGTTAGGCTCGTCGCGACTACTGGTTGGGGGTTAACATTGAGAAGACCTAAAGACACTGTTCTTGTTCCAGATGGTAAGAGGGCATTGGCGAGGAATACTCTTTCGCTCGGCTCGTATGGTTCACGGAGCATTTCCTCCTCTAGCCTTAGTGAAATAGGGACCACCATTTGAGACCGACTTGGGAGGCAGAGGGGTATATCCCATGCTACCTTATGTCTTGTGACCTTGGTGATCTCAAAGTCGTTGAGGCTGTCTTCCAACCTTGACCCATCTTGAGTTATGCAACTGGTATTCTTTTCTGAGAATACTGGGGAGACAGCAACGGGGGATTCCCTGGTTTGGGTTTGCTCCTGCTGCTCTTTGGGTTTCGACTTGATGGCTCCACTATGTAGTGGAATAGCTATTTCTACCGGATTGATTTCCGTGCGAGTAAATCGTAGTGTTTGGTTTGGGCCCTCAACGTTACAGTGTTTGGTAACAAAATCGTATCCTAATAGGCCATCGCTGGGAATTTCTGGCGTGTTTTGCACAATTTGAAAGGTGCATGGGGGGGGGGGGGGTATTTAGATTGAAATTCCCCTGGCGGCTCCCGAGGGTCTTTCCCTGTCCGTATGGCGTTTGCAATGTACCTTTCTGAGTGGGATCTGGTAGATTGGGATCCTTGAGCTTATGTCTTTTTAGAATAGTAACCTCAGCGCCTGTGTCTACTATTAATTGAGCATTGCCGTTAAGGCTTGTGTCAAGTGGAAGGTTGACTAGTGGGGCACTGTTTATGGGCGTCTAAGGTCGCTCGTTTATTTTGCTTTTGTTAGTTATGGTCGAACCGGGGCGTTTAGATTCAGACAGTGAGGAGTTTTTCGATTGTGAGGACTCCCAACTCTGGCTTTTTCAACAGTCGTTCACTTTGTGGCCGCGCCTTCCGCAAAAGTCACACGTGAGTCGGATATTGAATAACCTTCGGGTGTTACCGTTTGTGGGGGCTGTTTGACGGTTGTTGGCGGGGCTGCGGCTGTTGGCGATGGTTCTGTTGGTACAAATTATTATTGTTCGAAGAGGGTCCACTACTATTGTAGTTAAGGCGCTGCTCTTGAAAGCGACCGCTATTGGGGGATTTTATTCTTGGGCGCTCTGACGGGCGTTTACAATCCCGCGCGTCGTGATTAGCGACCCTACAAATGGTACAGAAAGGGGTGTTTTTCCTCTTGATGCAGTCTGCGTATGTGTGTCCCTTGTTCCGGCAGTAACTGCATGAGACTTTCACTAATGGGTTCCCTTGTGGTATATGTGGCTCTGACGTTACGGGTGAAGCCTGTAATATTGAAGTATTTTCTGGGGGAACCTGTGAGGGTGGTGCGTAAGTCGGCTGTGTGTTGGGAGAAGAAAATAATTGACTACTAAAGGCGGTGTGATGTGGAGTGTTGTAACCGCTTAAGGTGGTGTTGAGTGGAGTGATGGGGGTTTGGTCTTGTCTGCGGCGGTATGGGGGTTGGCACTATAATATTCTCTGTGTGTGGCGAAGTGAGACCGTTAAGGCCTAATTGTGAGGCGAGGATCCTTTCATATGGATGGAGGTGACTCTGTTCTGGCACAACATAGGTTGGGGTACCTTGGGGCATTTGAGCCATTTGATATTGTGCATGCACGTTCAGTGTCATTTGCTGGAGTCTCTCCATGTCAAGGGCCTTTTGTATTGTATCTAGGCCATCCTCGCCTGCTGACAGCAAATACTGGCATAATTGAGGGTTTGTTACTCCCCCTCTTAGAGCATTTTTGGCGAAATCCTCCAGTTGCGCTGTGAATGGGGTCGCTGTTTCACCATATTTGAGAATAGCTGCCTCCACACATAAAGAGAGTTGTTTCTTAATTCTAGTTATGTAGGTAGTAAGAGGCTCTAAAGGGAACTGGCGAAGAGTGATCAGTTTACTCACTAGTTCCTGATACGTTTCTCTGCGGAGGTAGGTCCTACTGAGGAGCTTTTCGGCTTCCTCGAATGTAGCTGGCTGGTTACAGGCAACTAATTGGTAGGCCTCTCCTCGGAGCCTTGTAGGGAAAATTTGCAAGAATGCATTCTTTTCAGGGTCCGTCAGGCACTGTAAGACTCGACGGCAACAACCTATGAAGATTTGTAAATCTGTTGCTGTGGTATGGCTATTTCCGCCAGAGAATATAGGAACCAATTGACACGTTAGTTTGGCGACTTTTATTAACTCGTCCGCCATAACTATAGTGTTTCCTTTGGTGTGTTGAGGAATAAAAGAATCAAAAATGGGTTTGCCTAGAGAGTGGAGGGTTTCGACGGCGGGGGTGATGTCGGCGGGCGTTTCCAATGTAGTGCAAGTAAACAATATAGTATCTAGTATAAATTTTAAAATTTTTTTTTTTTGACTAACCAACCTTAATTCCAAATTGTAAATATATTCTCTAAAATTTTATGTAAATGTACATTATAAAAAGTCCAGAGCTTAGAGATGCCAAACTGGATGACATCGGCCCAGAATCGGGACTGGTGGACAGAACAGTTGCGAGAGGCCAAGAGCGGTTGTAGAGCCGTTAAAGAAGAAGAAGAATGTTTGTTAGTTTGTTTAGATTAAGGGCCGATTCACAATGAACGCTTCAAGCCACAAGCTTCAAATTTTTTTTCTATAGTTTCAACTTCATTTGAAGCTTGCAAGCTGTGAATGTGAATCCTATAGTCCTAATTTTTGAAGCTTGAAGCGTTCATTGTGAATCGGCCCTTAATCTTGCAACTGAATTTTGACCCACTTTCATATAAGCGAAGAACTTCAAATTTTGCACATATGTGTAGTTCGCGTGACAATGCAATCGGACCATTTTGTAAGAAAATCACGATGGCGGTTCCAAGAAGCGGCAGATTTTTGCAATTGTGTTCCCCGAACCCCCGACATGGGTAACGAATGAAAGGGCATGACAGATGGAATACAATTAACTGTGTGGCGTCATTCCAAATTTAAAATGGCGGCCAACACAAAATGGCGGAAGACATATAATAGACTAAAAAGTAGAAAACATAACCGGTCAACTTCAAATTTCGCAAACATGCGAAGTTCGCGTGACAATGCAATTTGACCATTTTGTAAAAAAATCAAGGAAACGATTCCAAAATGGCGGACGATTTTTGCAATTGTATTCCTCGGCCCGCGACATGGGTATCAAATGAAAGGGTATGAAAGGTCGAATATAATTACCTGTGTGGCGTCATTCTACATTCAAAATTGCGGCCAACACATAATGGCGGAAAACATATAATAGGCTAAAAAGTAGAAAACATAACCGATCAACTTCAAATTTCGCACACATGCGTAGCCCGCGTGACAATGCAATCTGCCCATTTTGTAACAAATCAAGGAAACGGTTCCAAAATGGCGGACGATTTTTGCAATTGTGTTCCTCGGCCCGCCGACACGGGTATCAAATGAAAGGGTATAACAGGTCGAATACAATTAGCTGTGTGGCGTCATTCCAAATTCAAAATTGCGGTCAACACAAAATGGCGGGAGACTATCAGGCCTATTCTGAACTCCGTTGGAATTACGATTCCGACGGAGAGAAAATTCCAGCGGAATTTTTAATGGTAGCATGAACTCCGCTGGAATTAGTGAAATGAATTTCCCGATGAAAAATGCTTTCGAAAATTACATTCCAAATTGTAGCTCAAAATCAATTCTGTCAAATGCAAAGCATATTTTGCTTTTACGAACTCACCCATTGGGTGAGTTCGTAAAAGCAAAATATGCTTTGCATTTGACAGAAAAAGCAGTGGCAACACTGCAGTTGTAACATGAAAAGCATATGATTGCAAAGCATAAAACGGCAGTTTATGAACGAGTTGTTGCAGTTTTTAAAACAATGGCGAAAAATGTAATATTTAATTTCTTAATTAGTACTTTAATCGAAAACACTCAAGCAAAAATTCGAAAATTACATTCCAAATTGTAGCTCAAAATCAATTCTGTCAAATGCAAAGCATATTTTGCTTTTACGAACTCACCCATTGGGTGAGTTCGTAAAAGCAAAATATGCTTTGCATTTGACAGAAAAAGCAGTGGAAACACTGCAGTTGTAACATGAAAAGCATATGATTGCAAAGCATAAAACGGCAGTTTATGAACGAGTTGTTGCAGTTTTTAAAACAATGGCGAAAAATGTAATATTTAATTTCTTAATTAGTACTTTAATCGAAAACACTCAAGCAAAAAAGAAAAGGCGACGGTATAAAGGTTTAAAAAGACAATTAATGTTTAATTTATTAAATGTGAAACGTCGAATACCAAAAAATTTGGCGTTTTTTAAAGTAATTAAACAATTTCCAGATGACATATTTCAAACGCACTTTAGAATGTACAAATCCACTTTCAAGGTACCTAAGGCAATAATTTATAAACCACCATTAAAAAATAATACTTTCAGCAACTTCTCATGACACTCATGCCATACTGGAGAAATGCATCAGTTGGTAGACCAAGTGTACATCTTAAAGAAGCCCTTTACATAACCATATGGAAATTAGCAAATGGTTGCAGCTATAGAGATTTAAGTGATCGATTTAATATTGCAAAAGGAACATGCCATGCTATTGTTAGTCGAATTACAAGACTAATAACTAAGCAAAGAAACCAATTTATTAAATGGCCTTCAACAGCAACAGAATTTACCGAAATAATGGAAGAGTTTCAAACGTTAACAAAATATCCGTTTCCATATGTAGTGGGTTGCATTGATGGCACCCATATAAATATTCCTGCGCTCAAGGTGCATAGCAGCAGCTACTATAATCGAAAAGGAGGCCATTCTTTAGTGCTACAAGTAAGGCATTAAATAATAAAATATTACAAATAATAATGTATACATTTATGTACATAATAATTTTTAGGCAGTTTGCAATGCCAACTTAGTTTTCACTGATATTTACTTCGGCTTGCCAGGTCGGAGTCACGATGCAGCAGTATGGCGCAATAGTCCTTTGGGAAAAGGACTTCAAAGAGGAAAAGTAATTTTCCCTGGAGAGGCTCATCTTCTAGGAGATTCGGCATACCCCCTAGAAACTTATCTGATGGTGCCTTTTCGCGATAATGGCTATTTAAACAGCAAGCAAACGAAATTTAACATGTGCTTAAGCTCTACAAGAGTATGTATCGAACAAGCATTCGGGATATTAAAAAAGAAATTTCGGATATTAAAATACATATATTGAAACGCAGAAATTAGAAGTAAAGTTTATTGTAGTTACTTGTGTTGCTCTGCATAATCACATTTTAAGATGTGAGGGGACTCTTGCAGCTAATGAGAATATGGAGGAGTTCAGAAGTGAAATTGAGGACTTTGAAACAACACAAGAAAGTACATCTGTACTAGCGAAAGAAAAAAGGGAAGCTATAGCCACCTTAATATCAGCTTAGTACTTGTAGATGATAATATATAGTAATATAAATAAAACATTTGAAATAAAAAAATCAGTTCAGTATTTATTGCATAATTTAACAGAAAATAAATAAATTATCACATTCATCTTGTGAGATTCAAAATATAGCTTTTCTAATTCAACAAAATAATTACAGACTTCTTTAGAAACAGAACTAACAATTCACGTTTTGTAAATAAAAAAAAACATTATATATATGGCACACACCAAAAAAGTTATTGTTGTCATATCATCCGCTCTAAAATGTCTTTAATACCACTTAGAACTTCAATTCTATCCTTTTCCACTCTTAGCATTTCCTGGTGTCGCCGCTCTTCTTCAGTCGACTCGTTTTTGAAAAATTACAAAATTTCATTCTTTTTTTCTGCAGGGCCCTGTCTTCGCTTTTTATTTTGCTGTTGTGTAGGATATTCATCATCATCTTCGGAACAAAGATTTTCTTCTGTATCGTCTCGCAGAGTTGCTATTTGAATATTGTTAGGAGGATTTACGAAGTGTTTTACGCCATATACCCTGTCAAAAGTTTCAAAATGCTCCCATTTTGTAGATTCTCTGCCCGATTCCTTGTTCCTTTCTTTAATTCTTTTATAAGTAACAAGTAAATTGTTGAATTTTCTTGTTATTTCTTCTGTTGTGAATGGGAATTTCTCGTTAACATCTTTTATTTCTTTTAAAATAATGTGCCAAAGAGAGGACTTTTTCCTTTTTCCCGATGCAAACTCGGATTCATGGTTTAAACGAGTGGAAAGCAACAGTTTTGTTTCATTAAAAGTCCACGGAAATTTGTCTCTGTAGAATTTAAAATAATACATTTATAATTTACTTGTAATTTTTAACTACTTACTTCTCTTTTCCATCCATTTTTAACAAAAGTTTTAATTTCTAATCGAAAGACACGAGTCAACAAACAACAAAACAATTTGACAAGAAGAGCTTTCAAAGTCAGGGCGCATGTGTTTCTTGACAACTGCGCGTATGCATCAATATATGCGCATCATTCTGTAATCTTATGCCTTTCTGAACTGTCTGCAGCTGCGTTCATGCATTCTTGAACTGCCTGCAAATATGCAAAGCATAAATTTGCATTTACGAACTCAGCCAATAATATCTCGAGTTCACGTTAACCAAAATGAACCTTTTTTTTAAATTAAAGGTCCCAAAATTCTCTACCAGATCTGATAAAAAATTGTGCAATTGTTATTATTTGAGTTATAAACAAATGAAAGAAAACCAAAATTACATTCAAAATTTTTTTTTAATTGCATTCGAAAGCTGGCAACGATTTTGAAAAAAGAAATTTTCATTTTTGACTTAATGGCATAAAATGGCGGGCATTTCAAATTTTAGATAAGAAATGCAATTTTGGCGTGGGCTCAGTATTTTGACACAAATTTTTCAGGGACTTTTTATAACATCAATAAGTATATTCTGAAATTTTGATGCAAATTGGTCTAGTTGACTGTGTTGGGCACTAAAATGAAAAAATACTGTTTTTTTTCTCGTTTTTTCAGTTTTGTAGGTTATGTATGTAATTCAGAGACTTGAAACTAACGAGGATTTATTGGCAATTTTATTACGAAAAGACTGATATTTAATTTGCCTCGATCCGACTTATAGAACCGGAGTAATTCACATTTTAAGCTCGAAAAACGTGGTAAAAAAAACTTTAATTGTTTATAAAAAAAGTAGCACAAGGTTTTTGAGGTCAAAAATTTAGGAATATACTCCTGGTGCTACCTCAAACAGGATGAAATCATAATCTTGCTGCATCCAGGCTATACCTATCTTTCCATTTTTTGGCCTTTTTTACTGCACTAACAAGATTTTAGGTAAAAAAGTGCCCGAAAATCTGTAAATAAGTACACCCCAGATTTAAAAACATATTTTTGTCCATACTTCCTTCAATAAACACAAATTCTACAGCACCATTTGCCGGCTAACAACCCCATAGAGGTAAAACCATAAAAGAAGACGCCGAGCTTTCCAGTCCCTCTGGTTGTTTGAGTGAAAAAGCTGCACTTTCAAACAACCAGAACGAATGGGACACTCGGGCGTCTTCTTTTATGATTTTTACTCTACCATGGTTGATCATCTCATTCATTGGTCTTTTTCCTGACCATAACTCTGCCGTCCGAGCCGAGCCGGCCGAAAGAGATGTAATTTTTTGTGAAGAAAGCCAATTTAACCTGTTGGAGCACAAAAATAATTGTAAACTTAAGCAGATATGTATTCTACTATTATAGAATATTGTTATATTATAAAATTACTTTTAAAATAAAATAGCGGCACATCAGTTTAAAAGTTTATTGTTTGAATGACGTTTCATATGTGTATTTAGCACACAGCGGTAGGCAAACTGCATATCACACACTTCACACTTGAATGGGCGCTCCTTAGTGTGAACTCTTTTATGCGTGGATAAATTTCCAGAAGTGGCAAAAGTCTTCGGACACTGGTCACATTGGTAAGGCCTCTCACCAGTATGTGTTCTAATATGTTTCTTTAAAGCATGTTTTGAAAGAAAACGTTTTGTACATATATTACATCCATGTCTTTTTTCCTGTGTGTGTATCCTTCGATGCGCTGCCAAAGTATGGGAATGTCCAAATGCTTTACCACATATATCGCATTTGTAGTTTCGCTCGCCTGTATGTAAAACTTTATGTGATCGAAGAGAGGCAGGATCCGAAAATGATCGGTCGCATGTTTTACATGTATAAGGTTTTTCTCCAGTGTGAATATAAATATGATGTTTGTAGTTACTTCGCTGCCTAAAGCCTCGCCCGCAATAAGGACAGTGAAAGGGTGTTTCGTTATTATGAATAAGCATGTGCTGCTTCAAATTCTGTTGTAATTTGCCGCAAATTTTGCACCGAGTGTGGTATCTTATTCTTTCTCCTTTCATACTTTTCCATACCTGAAATTAAAAATAAAATAATAAAAAGTAATCAATTAAAAGTTGAAAGAATATTGGAAAACTAGGTAATTTATTCGCTTCAGTTTTGATATGAAAGATCATCGAAATTCAGGAATCATTCTTTTTACACGACTGCCCCAAAAAAGGAGTGTAATGTGTTTAGGTTTCGTTTGTGTATGTACGTTGATTTGGTGTTTCAGACTAGGATGCTAATACGTTAAGGGGTGATTCCTGTGCCAATTCCGATTAATACACACCACCTCAAAAAACATTCTTGTGTATACAACTATTGTAGGTAATAGCTTGGTCCATCAGAAACGTAAGAAAGAAAATACGCTTAATGATGCATTTATCTGAGAAAAACGATAAAAAACGAATAATTTTTGGAGGTTAAAATGCAAAATATTGATTTTAAATTTACATATCTTCTAAATGGAGTCACTCAAATTTCTGTTCTGGATATTAACCGATCGGATCGCGACGGTTGGAGAAATTGCAGACATTGGCTTGAGCGCCAACTAAAATTGGAAAAAATTGTTACATTACCTCGGGGAGATTTCGCATCCGAGTTGTCTTATTAAAATTTGGAAGAAGTTAAGGGGGCTAAAATTCTCGATCCTAAACTAATCAAACATCAAAATAACCTCAATAATAATAAAGTTACTGTATGAAGCAAGTAAAAATCCCAAACGCGTGCGCCGTAACTATTTCGGACTGGTGGAAGTGCGATCATAACCTCGTGGTGGCCATTGGAAGCTGAAGTTTTTGCATTGTAGTTTAATGATCTCCTCTGGCCACCAGGCGTACCAAAGCCTAATACCTATTATGAATTATGTAAAAAAATAACAGAGGTAAATACATGTAATACATAATACATAGGTTAATACATAATAAAATTACATGCAGGAGCACACGTGAAATAACTGCTCAAAATTGCATTTCGCATATGTTTCGAATGAATTAAAAAGTAAAAAATAATTTTGAATATAAAGTGTTTATTGCTCCAGTCAGTATATGGGGACAACCTACCTTTCGAAATGTAAAACAGCGGGGGACTCTTTACCTATATCCTTATTTTATTAAAGCTGGAATTTTTCGTTAGCACCCCAATTTTTTTTACATTTTGAAAGGTAGGTTGTTCCTAATTGGATACACTGAAGGGCTCAATTTAAACTAGTATTCTTTAAGCAGCAGCACAACTGGTTTTTTACGAGAGAGGTATAGAAAGGACAAGAAGTTAGTGTAACATGTTCACCAGAAACTTTCAGCGTGAAAACAGAAAACTTAACACATACACAAAGTGCTTCTGCTTACTCTTATTACTCGTATTACGCAAGTATGCAGATATCTCCGCATAAAGTCAAGAAAGTTACTCGCGATGCTGCTGAAGGAATACTAGTGTAGACACCCTCAATGTATTTATCGGTTTATGTTCAGGTTAGTGTATTTTGGAAAGGTTTTTGATGCGGATTTAGCTATTTCTGAACAGGTTCGATTAACGATGGTTGTAGATACTATGTACGAAAACAACCCATTGCCAGCATAAAAAAAATGTCAAAATGTGATTTATCGGTTTTTGTTCCGACGCTACTCAAATATATGTATAAAAAGAGAAAAGAACAAGAATTTAGCTAAACAAACTAAAGAACAAAACGAAAGGATGCAAATTCTTAAACAACTTACAAGACCAGGGATTTCCTATGCTCAAGCGTTAGCCGGAAATATGGATTGCATTAGAGAAAACCTCGTCCCGCAATACTGCATACTAAAGGAGTATCCACACATATCAGGGCCGTGCCCAGGACGTCACGGACACGGTCATGTGTGAACGAGTTGATATAAAACGTACGCATCCAAGACCTTCGTAAGTACAGGCCTGGAAGCAGACTTTTTGGTTGTGTCTGTGCGCGGCCAAAATCGTCTGACAGTTGTGGAATTAACATGGCCGAAGCCGTACGAAGCAATTTTTTAACTTTTGTTTTGGAATAAAAAGTGGTAAAATATTGTATTTTATCACTTTTTAGTGCACACGGATTATCAGTGATAAGTTATTTAGTGATCTGAGTCCATAAATTAAAAAAAAATTAGTGGTTAAGTGTATTTTAAGAGTGTTAATTGATTAGGTGACCATTTTTGTTTACAATCGCGGTGGTTTTTTCGTGTTAATTTAGGGAAAAGGTGTTGAATTTGTGTAGTAATGGAATTAAAAGTGAATTTAAAGTAGTTAAAAATTATTATAGAAGAGTTATTAAAAACATAAGTGCAAGTACTACCACACAACATGAATAACAATAACTTTTTCACTTTTCCTTCACATTTTTCTGCACTTATGTTTTTAATAACTATCCTATAATAATCTTTAATCACTTAAAAAGCACTTTTTATTATATAACTACACAAATTCAACATTTTTTCCCTAAATTAACACGAAAAAACCACCGCGAATGTAAACAAAAATGGTCACCTAATCAATTAACACTCTTAAAATACACTTAACCACTCACTTCATTTTAATTTTTTTTATTAAATCACTAAAGCACTAATCACTGATAATCCATGTGCACCAAAAAGTGAAAATATACAATATTTTACCACTTTTTAGTGCAAAAACAAACTTAAAAAATTGCTTCTTATGGCTTCGGCCATGTTAATTCCACAACTGTCAGAAATTTTTGGCCACTTTTCAGCTATGTTAGTATTAGTTGGCCTGTCTGCTTCCAGGCCTGTACTTCCGAGGGTCTTGACGCATCGATATTTTTATATATGTATATATGTATATATGCATATATGTATATATGTATATATGTATATATGTATATATGTATATATGTATATATGTATATATGTATATATGTATATATGTATATATGTATATATGTATATATGTATATATGTATATATGTATATATGTATATATGTATATATGTATAAATCTATATATGTATATATGTATATATGTATATATGTATATATGTATATATGTATATATATGTATATATGTATATATGTATATATGTATATATGTATATATGTATATATGTATATATGTATATATGTATATATGTATATATGTATATATGTATATATGTATATATGTATATATGTATATATGTATATATGTATATATGTATATATGTATATATGTATATATGTATATATGTATATACGTATATATGTATATATGTATATATGTATATATGTATATATCGTCGCTTCTCCAGAATAGTGGCACAACTCAAAAACAAATGATTTTACAGGGGAGCCATTTAAAAGTTTCTAGTTTCATACAAGCCCTTGTCATGATCTTGGAGTCCAGCGGGTTTCCTGCGCTCGTTTTTGGAAGTAATAATATGGTGTTTTACCACAGGGGGGCGAACGGCTAACAAAGACCTCGGAAGGTGGTGGCACCCGATTTGTCACTTCTGCCAAAACCCGAGAAGAGTCACTGCAGACGAACACCTAGCAGTTCTGTTAGCAAGTCCTAATCCCACCTCCCCGCGGTGCCCCCTGGGGTACTTCTTCGGAAGGAGCTAACGGGAGACGGTCGAATGGCGAGTTCTCTGCGCCACAAAACAGAGTTCTAAGTCGGTTGGGCTGAGGGTTAGCAACCCGCTCCTATAAAACACATAATTGCTACGAATCGGCAAACAATGCCTCGGAACCGGATGGACAACACGACGACGACCTTTGCTTTTCGAACCAGGACACGAATCGGATCATGGAATGTGAGAACGCTGCTTGCTGATGGACGGCTGGATGAAGTCCTCAACGAGATGAACCGCTATAAAATCAAGGTCATGGGACTCAGCGAGACCAGATGGCCCGATGCGGGGGCACATATCTGCCCAAACGGTGAGTCCTTCTTATATTCTGGGAGAAACGAAGCTGAAAATCGTAGGAATGGCGTTGGCGTAATACTCACCAAGGAAGCCAGGTCCAGCCTCATTAGCTGGTCACCAGTTTCTGAGAGGATTATTACCGTGCGCCTACGTACCAGGCTAAGAAGTACTACGATAGTCCAATGCTACGCTCCGACTGAAGACGCAGAAGATGACATCAAAGACGAGTTCTACATGCGACTGAATGAGGTTTTTCGCTCTATTCCAAGGGGAGACATCATTGTTTTGATGGGTGATTTAAACGCACAGATCGGCCCCAACAACACCGGCCTTGAGCACACTATTGGAAATCAAGGCCTAAGCCAAGTTACCAATAACAATGGTGAGCTTTTCGTTGACTTCTGTAGTTCCCATCAACTCATGGTAGGTGGAACCTACTTTTGTCACAAGAAGATACACAAGGAGACCTGGGTATCGCCCGATGGTAGAACGAAAAATCAGATAGATCACGTGGCCGTCAGCCGCAGATGGAGAACTATTCTGGAGGATGTCAGGAGCTTTAGGGGAGCAGACACTGGAAGTGACCACCATTTGGTAGTAGCAACTATCCGCCTAAAAATCGCCGCAATCAGAAACGTTCAACGCGATGCCATAATCCGTAGACGGTTTAACGTAGACCTTCTGCGGGAGAGCACTAAAAGGAGAGAATTTGCTGGAAATCTGCAACAAATCTTAAACCAGCAAACCGTTTCTGACGACACGAATATTGAAGAGCTGTGGAGCACAACAAAGGGCGCTATAATAACAGCAGCGGAAACAAGCATCGGTTATGTCCAAAGAAACCAGCAACACTGGATCTCGGACACAACCTGGCAAAAAATAGAACGCAGAAGGGCCCTCAAAAATAACGTGAACTCTACCAGCGACCCGGAAAGACGCCAACAACTTGAACGGGAATACTCCCAATTACACCGGGAGGTAAAGAGAAGCGTCCGGCGTGATAAAAGGCGGCAGATAAATGAGCTCGCAGAGAAAGCGGAAAACGCGGCAAACACAGGAAACAGTAAGGTGCTGTACCAAATTACTAAGCAGCTCTCGGGAAAGCACTCTACTAAAAAGCATGCCGTAAAGAGTGCGGATGGAAGGCTGCTGTGCAGCGACGAGGAGCAACTCCAAAGATGGAGAGACTACTTCTTCGCCGCCCTGAATGGTTCCTTTTCGCAGGAACCTGAAGAAAATAACAACAATGCACAGCCAATAAGAATCGCCACTCGTGCACCATCCAAGACAGAAATAGTAACCGCAATTCATGCAATGGCCAATGGTAAAGCAGCTGGAAAAGATGGCATCCCGCCAGAATTGTTGAAAGCCGACTCAAGCCTCATAGCAGATGCGCTACAGCCAATCCTGGAAATAGCATGGAACACCTGTACCTTTCCGGAGGATTGGACGGAAGGTATCATAGTCAAAATACCAAAAAAGGGGGACCTAACAATATGTGACAACTGGAGAGGCATCTGTTTATTATCTACGGTGGGAAAAATCTTGTCCCATATATTACTAGCTAGGATAAGAGAGGCAGTAGATCGAACGCTTAGAAGACAGCAGGCTGGATTCAGAAAGAGCCGCTCCTGCATAGACCATATTAACACCTTGAGAATCATAGTGGAGCAGTCTACTGAATTCCGACCCCCCCTTTACCTTGCTTTCGTAGACTATGAGAAAGCGTTCGACTCGGTCAATAGGAGCTTTATATGGCGAGCTCTACGGAAACGTGGACTGCCGGACAAAATAATAGAATTGATAAAAGCTCTATACAACAATTCCAAATGCAGAGTTCTCCATAATGGAAAATTATCCGACAGCTTTGAGGTGAGCTCAGGAGTACGACAAGGATGTCTACTTTCACCATTACTATTTCTTATAGTAATAAACGACATTCTTGTCAGCGCTCTAGATAGAAGAACAGGTGGCATACAATGGGGATTGCTAGACCGCCTTAAGGATCTCGACTACGCGCATGATATCTGTTTGCTGGCCCACAGACACCAGGACCTCAAAAACATGTTAAACAAATTGGCAACAGAAAGTAGCTCGGCGGGCTTAAGGTTAAATCCGACTAAAACAAAAGAAATGCGGATAAATGCAAACACCCTTGAACGGACAGCGCTAAATAACCGTGACGTGGAACTGGTAGACAAATTCTGTTACCTCGGTAGTATTATTACCGAAAACGGCGGTACAGAAGAAGATGTCAGTTCCAGAATAAATAAAGCAAGAAGCGCATATGCATGCCTGTTTCACATATGGAGATCAACAGAGATCTCAATTAACACCAAATTGCGGCTGTTCAACTCCAACGTTAAGGCAGTTCTTTTGTACGGTTGCGAAACATGGAAAGTCACCCAATTCATCACAGGGCGCCTACAAGTTTTCATCAACAGATGCCTACGTCGTATCCTAAAAATCCGCTGGCAAGATAGAATTTCAAATGAAGAACTATGGCGCCGTGCCGGCCAAGAAAGGATAGACGACCAAATCAGGCGAAGGAAATGGAATTGGATTGGGCACACCTTGCGACGCGAAGACGATAATCTAGCCAAACAGGCCCTTGACTGGAATCCGCAAGGATCCCGTCGAGTCGGAAGACCTAGAACAACGTGGAGGAGAACCCTATTATCAGAGGCCGCAACAACCGGGAGATCCTGGTCAGAGCTGAGAGCTGTCGCGCAAAACAGAGTCCGCTGGAGGGCAACTGTTTCCGCCCTATGTCCCATGAGGGATTAAAGGAGCAATTAGTAGTTACCACATAAAAATATGCGGATTTAGCTATACATTTTCAAAATAAACTCGAAATTGGAAATTTTTGAGTTGTGCCACTATTCTGGAGAAGCGACGATATGTATATATGTATATATGTATATATGTATATATGTATATGTGTATATATGTATATATGTATATATGTATATATATGTATATATGTATATATGTATATATGTATATATGTATATATGTATATATGTATAAATGTATAAATGTATATATGTATATATGTATAAATGTATAAATGTATATATGTATATATGTATATATGTATATATGTATATATGTATATATGTATATATGTATATATGTATATATGTATATATGTATATATGTATATATGTATATATGTATATATGTATATATGTATATATGTATATATGTATATATGTATATATGTATATATGTATATATGTATATATGTATATATGTATATATGTATATATGTATATATGTATATATGTATATATGTATATATGTATATATGTATATATGTATATATGTATATATGTATATATGTACATATGTATATATGTATATATGTATACATATATGTATATATGTATATATGTATATATGTATATATGTATATATGTATATATGTATATATGTATATATGTATATATGTATATATGTATATATGTATATATGTATATATGTATACATATATGTATATATGTATATATGTATATATGTATATATGTATATATGTATATATGTATATATGTATATATGTATATATGTATATATGTATATATGTATATATGTATATATGTATATATGTATATATGTATATATGTATATATGTATATATGTATATATGTATATATGTATATATGTATATATGTATATATGTATATATGTATATATGTATATATGTATATATGTATATATGTATATATGTATATATGTATATATGTATATATGTATATATGTATATATGTATATATGTATATATGTATATATGTATATATGTATATATGTATATATGTATATATGTATATATGTATATATGTATATATGTATATATGTATATATGTATATATGTATATATGTATATATGTATATATGTATATACATCCACAAGTTCGAAACGAAGAGCTTACCTACCTACAGTGAAATAATAGTCAAGGGAAGTAGTCCATTCAAAACGCGCTTTAGGAAAATCGAACCCTTCAAGGATTTTGGGTCGCTGATCACGAAAATCGGGGTCCGGCGGTCCCCTTAAAATCGCAAAAAACAACCCTTTTTAAGGGTTTTTCGCGATAATTTCAATAATAATGAAAAATAATACGATAAAATTCACTTTTTTCCATATTTATTTGCGAAGGTGGTTGATTTATACTACATCAAGCTAAACTTTATGATAAAGGGATGATCCTAAAGGGTTAAAACCACCCCTAAATCGACTCAAAATAAAAAAAATTTTGAAAAGTTTTTTTTTCAAGTTTATGCTTCAAATTCGATTGTATGCGTATTGTCAGGCAAAAATAAAGTATTTTCAACCCTTAAAGGGTTCAAACTACCCCCACAATTTAAAAAATCAGCTTTAAATAAAAAAAATTTGAAAAAAAATTTTCTGCTTTTTGCTTGAAATTGGGTTGCATAGGTTTTATCAGACAAAAGTTAAATATTTTCAAACCTTAAGGGGGTAAAACTACCCCTAGATTAAAGTTGAATTTTTTTATCTGTTTTCGCTTGGAATTGGGTTGAATAGGTATTATCAGCCAAAAATTAAGGGGGTAAAACTACCCCTAGATTAAAGTTGAATTTGAAAAAAATTTAAATTTTTTTTTGCAGTGAAATTTTATTGTGGAGGCTAGAAAAAATAATACAAAGTTAATCTCAGAATGATAAAATAAGAAAGAAATTTTTGTAAAAGGAAAAAATAATTGTTGAGAATTTTTGAATTATTGTTATTTCTTAAGAAATTGTAAGGAATGCAATGCATTCCTTGCTTCCAAAAACGCCAGACAAATAGAATACAAATAGAATGCGGTGTGGCGTCATTCCAAATTCAAAATGCCGGCCAACACAAAATTTCAAATTACAGGCCGTATCAGATCCCAAGCAGCAAAGCAGAACCGTCGGCAGAGAATTGTTTTTAATGGCTTACGCTGGTCACGTGACAAGAAAATCAGAAGAGAGTTCTGCCGCTGCTTTTTCATCTCCTAATTCATTGGAAATTAATATTTTTTAAAATCCAAAAATTGATTAAATACGAATATCTTTTTAGGTACTTTTGACTCCAGCGCCCTCATTTATCAAAACTCCCAACTGGCTGGTGTACTGGCGCAAAAGTAGAAAGTTGGCAAAAGTGAGAGCCAGCACCACGCGCCAGCGCCAGCTACACCTTGTAACTGCACTTCGGGTGGGCTACGTTTTTAAAGTGAAAACTTCTTTAGGCACGTTGGGCACTTTTGGCCTGGGGTAAAAACTAAAAACTAACTCGCGTCATGCTACCGTACCATCATGCTACCGTACTATTTCTGCGCATCTTTGTTGCGCACTCACTTTGAGCAACATTTGTGGGAAAAATTTGCTTCCTTGCCTTCCCTCCTATAACCAGCTAAATTTTGTGTAGCAAAGAAATGTACCCATGTGTCTTAAATGTAGCTGGCTAGAGCGTGGCAACTTTTGGTAGAGCACCAACAACAGCCAGCAGCGTAAGAGGCTACGGTGTGGGAAGCAATAGCTACCAAAGATTATCTACAATAAGATGTGACACTCTCGACGTTTTCGCTTATCTATTTTTGACCTTCGTACCGTTATTTAAACGGCCTTGCCGGAATTGTAAGAAGTAGATAGTAATAGAAAAGCCATTTGGAAGAAAAGGATGCAATATGATGAGGAACAAAATGAAAATTAAAACAATTTTTACAGGGTGTGCATATAATTTAATGAAATTTTTTGGTTTAAAATTAAATTTAATCACATAGGCAAGTCAAAAATGGCGAAATAAAAACTAAACCTGGAAATAACAGACAGAAACTTAGTTTTTATTTCATTTTATGAAATTAATTATGCCGGATGCTTTACTAAATGGCAAATCTTTTAATGAACTTTTTCTGTCCTGGTATAGTAACTTTCTGTGTTTTGATATGGGACCGTCAAAATTTAAGGAATTGAGGAATTGACAAAGTAGGCTGGCTAAAGGGAAGTAGGTAAGTGGGGGAAATTAGCCGTTGGGGATTTTGGTATGAACAAACGGTAGTTCTTTTGCCAAATTCTCTTTTGGGGTTTTAGTAAGGCCATAACTGGTTCTTCAGGAAAAGTTTGCCTTTGGGGGTTTTAGAGATGGTTTTGTTGCTGAATCCGTTTTTGGGGGTTTAGTTAGGGCAAACAAATAAAAATAAAAATTGAAGTGAAATGCCAATGATATTGAGTGTTGATTTTAGTGCAATTTTCGCCAAGCCAGAAGCACAACCACTGATGGACTTCTCAGATAATAAATTCAAATTGAAGATGCATAATGACAAAATAATAGCAGCAAAATCTGGAATAACCATTGTACCATAACCGCTGTATTTTGTAGTTATTTCAATGAAGTTAAATCACGAACTTTATATCCTACTTTAGTTATCACAAATCTATCATTTCATTTTTTGATTGTGGTGAAGATTTGAATAAAAATGAATAAATATACATTTTATACGGATAAATGAATATCGCATTATAATGAATGAGTTTAATTGTTCGGTTTCCCTACAAATGTGTATTATTTTATAAACGACAGAAAATTTAGTAACTCCACTTATAAGATATATAGGCCTGATGTTTTGCTTCTGAACTTTTCAAAACTCTTGGTATTCTGGAAATTGTTTCAGATGAACCAAACCATTACCTAGAATAACTTCAAACACAAGAATGGTCTAGGTCGTAAATTTTTCCAGGTAGTCAGTTTTAACGGAAGAGGCGGAAGCTTGCCTTCCTATTATTTTCTAAAATAATATTTTATTTTATAAAATTTCTCCGTAATGACTTAAGAAAATGTGGAGTATCAAACACATAATATAGTTTAACATTATTGATATACAAATAGGAATTGGAATTATTGATATACAAATAGGAATATACAATAGGAAATCCCCTTTAATTTGTTAAGTCCGATGAAATTTCCTCCTTGGTACGAAATAATTAGTCGCGTTTTCATATTAACGTTCACTAATTGTTTTACCGTTTTTTCTAATATTTCCACTATTGCTTTAGTAGGACAAGCTGAGTTTACAAAATAATACCCTACCAATTGCTTATAACGATGCGTAATCCCTTTTACATTTGCACCCTACCCAAGCCACCCCTAGTTGAAGTTGCCGTTTCACCCCTCACACCGCAGCAAATGGTCAAAAATTTCTGCCACTAGAATTTAACTGTTATTTAGCCGTAATAGAGCCTACATATGCAGCGACAGACATTTTTTTCAATTTTAACCCCTTTTTTACCCCCTAACCCTTCTGTCTACAATGGGCCCATTCTCCGGGCTAGCGAGTGTGCATACGTTCTTAGCTGCGTATCGCACTATGTATATATAAGAAATATCAGCTTTAACAAAATGACGTAGGTCTGGCGGGCCTGGGCTCTTCTACTATTACATTAATTGGATAAGCCATTGATTTCAAACGATTCGATAATTTTGAAACCATATTTTCATCGAAATGCCTTTCACAAACACGATGATACTGTGGTATGTTCACGTTGAGCAAATCGCATTTATTTAAATTTCTCAACCATATTTCGCTCCTAGAACTATCACCCGGTAATTTAAAAAAATTAATTTTTAAATCATCAGATTTTTTTCCACCACATACAAAACATTTAATATGATGTTTACCAATTGTAACCTGCGTAATCTAACTCCAATTACAGCTAACACTACGATTATTGTTCCATGTAGCCTTTAAATTGCAAACAGTAAATATACAATCTACAAATTGATTAATAAAATCACTTACCAAATTCAAAAAAAGCAATAAAAGCCGATCTACCGCAAACAAATTGTTCTATGTAGCCTCTAAATTTATTACAAACTATCCCAGGTAGCCCTAATAATTTTCGCAAACAATAAATCTAATACCGTGCTTTCTCGTTATTTTTATTAAAATACCAAAAAACTACAAAGTTAATAATAAAGTCACTAAGATAGCCTAAACTAGTTACGAAAAAAATTAGTTTCTTCTAATTCATGCCGCACTTTATAAAATACTTAGCAGATTTAAAAATCACTTTCTTTTATAAATTGAAGCATTAGCAATTTCTAAATTGAAATTCCACAAAAATTTTTTCACCAGCCTGTGTTATTTCTGTTCTCAGTGCTAACCACAAATAAGATGCCCTGGATCGCCTTTAAAACTATGGGATGAAAAAATTTCCAGTTTGTAATGCGTGTACCTCTTGTACATGTGTTAATTTTGTTTCAGTTCCACATTTCCCTATAATTTACATTGTGTGGGCTGGTTGAAATTGAACGACTAACACCATGACATATGCCCTGGATCGCCTTTAAAAATGCATTGTAAAAAAACCGGCTTTTATTTATTGTACACATTTTATGGATGTGTTATTTGCTTGTGCGATATGCCTCGTACTCTTTCTTTTTAATGGGAATTTGCATAGGACAGTTGTTTTAATAAAAAGCACTGTAGTTATTCTTTTTCAGCTCATAGGATATTTTTGGTTATGTATTTATGAAAAATTGTAGGTGTGTTTGTGATTCGAGAGTGTCACATCTTATTGAAAATAGATAATCTTTGATAGCTACGAGGAGTGTGAGAGTATGCGTTTCAATGTTGCAATGCAGCGTCAACATTCATTTCATTTTGCTTCGAAGGTCACGCTTCTCGCTGTGGCTTGAGCTCAACGAAAAGTTGCCATCCAGCTACATGGATACAAATTTAAACATTTTGCTTGGATTTATCGCTTTCGGCAACATGGAACGTAGTGTTTCATGACTGGGCATCTGTGTTTTACTTATCTGCGGTAGCAAGTTTATCAGTAGGGAAATGGCAAACTGCCCAGGCGGGAAAGGAAGAGCATCTTCATTAAAGCTGAATGCCTGATTTTGTAAATACTAGGTATACATTACATTATTTTGTTACTTACAATTAACATAGAAATGTCATAGCCATGATTTGAGCGTTCTATGTAATGCAATTTGAGAGTTCTATGTAATGCAGAATGGAGGCGATTGGTTACCGCGTATGACATCGCCCGCGCAAATGTAATGCCTTATCTCCATTTGCTTTAATCTTAACGAAAGCTAGTTTCTACTCCTTAGAAGTACTTTCGGAATCGATGGGTAATTACTTGCTTTCCCTACTGGGATATTATGTACATATTATGTACATATTATGTACTGTGCACTTTGTACTATGTATTATGTACTATATACTATATATATATAGATATACATATACATAGATATAGATATACCTACATATATATATATATACTAGTTGGACCCGGCATAAAACCTTTTTGCCCGCAATAGTTGGCCAGCATATCTGTTTCAGTTATTTAGAGTTCAATGGCAATTGTGATGGAATTATAAATTAAATTTGTGAAATGTAAGAAGGAAAAGTAATTTTCATGAAAGGTAATTTTTTTTAATGTACAAAAAATAAATATTTATATTTATTTTTAATCTTAATATCAACAGGAATAAACTTTTTATCTTAATGCTATTTGATGAACAATATTTTTAGTTAATCCCTGAGGGGTAAAAACGAACAAACCTGATGGTTTGCCAACCCTTGAACACGCAACATATAATTGGCCATGTGAAAAGCACGGATTTTCTAGATCCAACCCACAAATTGACATTGTTTGGCCTTGTGACTTATTAATAGTCATTGCGAATGCCAAGCGAATTGGGAATTGCAGGCGTTTGAATGGAATGGGCGAGTCTGACGGGATCATTGGGATCCGTGGTAGAAGAACAACTTCACCTTGAAACTTGCCGTTTAAAATGGTAGTTTCAAGAACATTACTCATGATTTTTTTTATGATCAATCGCGTGCCATTGCATAGCTTTGGTGCATTCAAATTTCGAAGTAAAATTATTGGTGAACCAATTTTCAATCGCAAGTTATGTGGTGGCATTCCAGGTAAATCCAACGAATTCAAGAATTCAACAGTGTAGTTAACAATTTCTTCAGGATCGACAACAGTATCGATCGATTTGAATGATATTTCATTGCCCGGCAATGACTGTTGTATTTTAAAATTAATTGCGTCGACATCTATATTTTTTGCGGCTAAAATAGTTCGGTCACGTAGCTACGCATGATTAGTGTAATTAGCTTGTAAATCTGGAAATATACTTTCGATCAAACTATCTTTAGTATCGACCATGTTGCAAAAATTTTCTGGGAGTCTGATGTATTGTGTATTTTCATGCAATTGTATGGTTCCGTTGCCAATGTTGAGCAATTGTTCTGAGAATGCCAATGCCAATGGATCATTTTGAAGTTGAACACGCATATTTATGGTAAGACATAATTTCCTGGCACTTCGCCATAGGTATGATTCTTTTAAACATGCGTTAATTTCGTCCGCATATGTAGCACGTGGAATTACCGGCAATGTCTGTCTGAAAACACCGGACAGCAACAGTAGAGCACCACCGAAAAGTCTGGTATTATTATTGAGATCTTTCAGCGTTCTATCGAGGGCTTCAAGTGAATGCTTGTGGGCCATAGTGCATTCATCCCAGATAATAATTTTGCATTTTTTCAAAACTTCAGCCATGCCTGAATGCTTCTTTATGTTACACATTGCGTCTGGATTTGTGTGAATGTTCAATGGCAACTTGAGTGCTGAATGCGCAGTCCTCCCACCATCAAGCAAGGTAGCTGCAATGCCTGATGAAGCAATTGCCAACGCAATATGACTTTGTGATCGAATGCGCGCAAGTATCAGTGAGATGAGGAATGTTTTGCCAGTTCCACCTGGTGCGTCCAAAAAAAGAATCCTCCTTGTTGTGATGCAATTGACAAATTAATTTGATCATATATATTCTTTTGTTCAGCAGTGAGCAGTTGCTCATTATTAGCAACGAAAGTAGCCAAAGCTATGGTATCGAACTGTTGTTCGCGCTGAACATCGCTGTTAATGATTTGTGCTGCTGGGCGGTTAGGCGATGGCATGCCGAAATTAATGAGTGGCATATTCGAAATGAGAATACAAATATCCTCAATCTTTACTAAGGCCTCGTTATATATTTCCGTCGAAAAATCGATATTTGTATCTTGATCAGCAATCCGAATGCGGTGTAGAATGTCCTCACTCATCGAACCTTTATATTTATCCCAGAAAGCAGAAGCTTCAGACGGAAAACATGTCGTCAATAATATAGCGAATAATTGACGAATTTGATGAGGAGAGGAACTCAGTACTGCATCTGCAAGTGTGAGATCCCAATGGTTATCATCTTCCAGTAAATGCAATTCGCGACACGCATTGAAGTACGTGTCGTACAAAATACCATTGACTGTTCGCAAATATTGAAAGGATGTCGGTCCAGGAACGTTAACCAACAACAAACGCAAAAAAAAACATTCGCGTTGCTTTGGATGGACTGTATATAATCGGCCTAAAGTATTTGCCATAAATATGTCGACGTATCCTTCGACTGGAACGCCTCGCTTTCGTGGTTGCCAATTTTTTGACTGTTTGTTCCATGTGAAAAATCGTGGCACATCAGTATACATTAATGTCTTTGCGAATTGACCCAAAATATCTAGTCGGCTGCATAGATTGAAAAACTCCTTATAAAAAAAAATTACTCCAGATAACAACAGGTTGTATATGCTAATTTTACAAAGTGGCCGACTGTTGATAGTTTTTGGTCAGACAAACCAAAAATTGTAGTTTTCGGGTGGTTGGAAATAATAACGGTTTATCTGCTGTGGTCCTTTTATTTTTTTGTTTAGATTTGTACATGTCATCCAGTGTTATTGAAACGCTTCAACCTATTTTCATGAATAAGGTATCAGGGTACGCAGAATACTCCCACCTATCTAAAATTGTAAAAGTGACGGTTCGGCTGCACCAACTTCCAGATTTAAATGGCTCGCCTCAATACAGGGGTTGTTTTAAAAAGAAATATAAGTAAAACCCAAAGGAACTACGGAAAAATCTAAATAAATTTCACTGCGAATTAGTTTTAATAGCTTCATGGCCTACCTATATACTGTTTGACAGCTGCGTAAATGTGAAATTGTCATTAAATTGGGGTTTTTGAAAAATGTCCGATTCAATTTAATGACAATTTCACATTTACGAAGCTGTCAAACAGTATATAGGCAGGCCATGAAGCTAGAAAGTAATCTCAAGTGAGAAATCCCAAAATTACCAATTTATAATATATATATATCTATATATATAAATTTCTTCTGTCCGTGTGTATGTTACTGAACTCCTTCTAAACGGCTGGACTGATCTTTATGTAATTTTCTGTGTGTATTTAAGTTGATTCGAGAATGGTTTAGAATCACAATTTGAACCGATACCTAAACGGAACACCTGAAAAATCAAAAAAATTGGTAATTTTGGGATTTCTCACTTGAGATTACTTTCTAGCTTCATGGCCTACCTATATACTGTTTGACAGCTTCGTAAATGTGAAATTGTCATTAAATTGAATCGGACATTTTTCAAAAACCCCAATTTAGGGTGGGTGCCAAGTTACAATTGCGAATTTGCTACTTTCACCACGGACACTTCGAAATTACAAAGTGTGCCAAAATACAATTCACGCATTTCATTTGACAACATGGAGGACAACAAAATTTTGTAATTTATAAATTTTTTAATATTTCTTTTAAAGAAGCCCAGGGCTATGTTTGTCTTTAAAATAATGGAAATGGAATTGCTTCACGAACATCATCCAGTGGGGGTGGAATTCAAGAAGCATTGTACATATTTGAAAGAGTTTTAAAAAATGGTTCATATTTTATGATGTCAAATGAATGTTTGGCTAAAATTTCCCTACAATTCAAAAATTTCCTTACAGTTCCAAAGACACAAACCTCCGAAAATTGAATTGTAAAATCGAAATGCGTTTTTCATACAAATTGACATTTGAATTGTAACTTGGCACAGGCCCTTAATGACAATTTCACATTTACGCAGCTGTCAAACAGTATATAGGTAGGCCATGAAGCTATTAAAACTAATTCGCAGTGAAATTTATTTAGATTTTTCCGTAGTTCCTTTGGGTTTTACTTATATTTCTTTTTAAAACAACCCCTGTATTGAGGCGAGCCATTTAAATCTGGAAGTTGGTGCAGCCGAACCGTCACTTTTACAATTTTAGATAGGTGGGAGTATTCTGCGTACCCTGATACCTTATTCATGAAAATAGGTTGAAGCGTTTCAATAACACTGGATGACATGTACAAATCTAAACAAAAAAATAAAAGGACCACAGCAGATAAACCGTTATTATTTCCAACCACCCGAAAACTACAATTTTTGGTTTGTCTGACCAAAAACTATCAACAGTCGGCCACTTTGTAAAATTAGCATATACAACCTGTTGTTATCTGGAGTAAATTTTTTTTATAAGGAGTTTTTCAATCTATGCAGCCGACTAGATATTTTGGGTCAATTCGCAAAGACATTAATGTATACTGATGTGCCACGATTTTTCACATGGAACAAACAGTCAAAAAATTGGCAACCACGAAAGCGAGGCGTTCCAGTCGAAGGATACGTCGACATATTTATGGCAAATACTTTAGGCCGATTATATACAGTCCATCCAAAGCAACGCGAATGTTTTTTTTTGCGTTTGTTGTTGGTTAACGTTCCTGGACCGACATCCTTTCAATATTTGCGAACAGTCAATGGTATTTTGTACGACACGTACTTCAATGCGTGTCGCGAATTGCATTTACTGGAAGATGATAACCTTTGGGATCTCACACTTGCAGATGCAGTACTGAGTTCCTCTCCTCATCAAATTCGTCAATTATTCGCTATATTATTGACGACATGTTTTCCGTCTGAAGCTTCTGCTTTCTGGGATAAATATAAAGGTTCGATGAGTGAGGACATTCTACACCGCATTCGGATTGCTGATCAAGATACAAATATCGATTTTTCGACGGAAATATATAACGAGGCCTTAGTAAAGATTGAGGATATTTGTATTCTCATTTCGAATATGCCACTCATTAATTTCGGCATGCCATCGCCTAACCGCCCAGCAGCACAAATCATTAACAGCGATGTTCAGCGCGAACAACAGTTCGATACCATAGCTTTGGCTACTTTCGTTGCTAATAATGAGCAACTGCTCACTGCTGAACAAAAGAATATATATGATCAAATTAATTTGTCAATTGCATCACAACAAGGAGGATTCTTTTTTTGGACGCACCAGGTGGAACTGGCAAAACATTCCTCATCTCACTGATACTTGCGCGCATTCGATCACAAAGTCATATTGCGTTGGCAATTGCTTCATCAGGCATTGCAGCTACCTTGCTTGATGGTGGGAGGACTGCGCATTCAGCACTCAAGTTGCCATTGAACATTCACACAAATCCAGACGCAATGTGTAACATAAAGAAGCATTCAGGCATGGCTGAAGTTTTGAAAAAATGCAAAATTATTATCCGGGATGAATGCACTATGGCCCACTTGAAGCCCTCGATAGAACGCTGAAAGATCTCAATAATAATACCAGACTTTTCGGTGGTGCTCTACTGTTGCTGTCCGGTGTTTTCAGACAGACATTGCCGGTAATTCCACGTGCTACATATGCGGACGAAATTAACGCATGTTTAAAAGAATCATACCTATGGCGAAGTGCCAGGAAATTATGTCTTACCATAAATATGCGTGTTCAACTTCAAAATGATCCATTGGCATTGGCATTCTCAGAACAATTGCTCAACATTGGCAACGGAACCATACAATTGCATGAAAATACACAATACATCAGACTCCCAGAAAATTTTTGCAACATGGTCGATACTAAAGATAGTTTGATCGAAAGTATATTTCCAGATTTACAAGCTAATTACACTAATCATGCGTAGCTACGTGACCGAACTATTTTAGCCGCAAAAAATATAGATGTCGACGCAATTAATTTTAAAATACAACAGTCATTGCCGGGCAATGAAATATCATTCAAATCGATCGATACTGTTGTCGATCCTGAAGAAATTGTTAACTACACTGTTGAATTCTTGAATTCGTTGGATTTACCTGGAATGCCACCACATAACTTGCGATTGAAAATTGGTTCACCAATAATTTTACTTCGAAATTTGAATGCACCAAAGCTATGCAATGGCACGCGATTGATCATAAAAAAAATCATGAGTAATGTTCTTGAAACTACCATTTTAAACGGCAAGTTTCAAGGTGAAGTTGTTCTTCTACCACGGATCCCAATGATCCCGTCAGACTCGCCCATTCCATTCAAACGCCTGCAATTCCCAATTCGCTTGGCATTCGCAATGACTATTAATAAGTCACAAGGCCAAACAATGTCAATTTGTGGGTTGGATCTAGAAAATTCGTGCTTTTCACATGGCCAATTATATGTTGCGTGTTCAAGGGTTGGCAAACCATCAGGTTTGTTCGTTTTTACCCCTCAGGGATTAACTAAAAATATTGTTCATCAAATAGCATTAAGATAAAAAGTTTATTCCTGTTGATATTAAGATTAAAAATAAATATAAATATTTATTTTTTGTACATTAAAAAAAATTACCTTTCATGAAAATTACTTTTCCTTCTTACATTTCACAAATTTAATTTATAATTCCATCACAATTGCCATTGAACTCTAAATAACTGAAACAGATATGCTGGCCAACTATTGCGGGCAAAAAGGTTTTATGCCGGGTCCAACTAGTATATATATATATATATGTATGTATGTATATATATATATTAGAACAATTTCATATTTTATTGTAGTATCACAACAATAACATAAACTTAAATGGAATATTCATAAACAAAATTTATTGATCCTTATCCTCTTGCAATATTAAGATTGATTTGCAAATATAGACTGGGCGGGCATAGAAGTTTTCACTTCTACCGTGTGGTCCTACGCACACTCATATTTTGTTTATTTACTTTGACGAATGCAGGCCCGCCATAATGGGGGCAACTGGGACGAATTATCCCGAGCCCCAGGCGAAAATAGATTGGAAGCCCAAAAGTTAAAATCCCTATTTCCCTGCTAGTGACGTGCAAACGCAAAACCAAGACAAGACTTATATAGACGTGGTCTTGGTCTTGCTCAGTTAGTCTTGGTCTTGTTCTTGCGAGATCGGTTGCAAGGCTGACCGTACAAATCGTACAATTCGAATCATACGTACTATTATTTAAAATTTTTTTTCGTATTTAGGGTATTCTCTTTTGTGTTCCGTGTCATATCTTCTTACAGGAATACCAAACATCAAAATCTGATGATGATAGTGTCGGTGAGAATTTTGTGAGGCTCTTGTTAAAGTGTTGCTCCTAGCCTTGTCCAGTTAGTCCTGGTCTTAATGTTGCTAGCATAGCTATGTCTTCGTCTTGGTCTTGCTAAATGTGCAAGACCAAGACAAGACTGCAAGGCCAAGACTACTTTTGCTCATCACTAATCCCTGCGTTCTAAACGTCAAGTAAGCAGTAGCCCAAGATCCGTTCCGTTCTAGGCTGCACTGTGAAACTTTAGGTCTATTCGGGAATCAAGTATCGACCGTTCGTTCTGAATTCCTGAATGAACTTGTTCTTACCACAGATTTTAAAAAATATTAAACATTTTTTTTAGTTAATATGTTTTTGGAATTTCAATCTCCGTAAAGGAGCCCCGCAATCATGTTTTAGCCCCGGCTCTCGCAAGGTTATGTGGGTGGCCTGGACGAATGAACTACGATTATCGGTATAGGAGTTATAAAAGTTTAATTAAATTAGAAAATTTTCGAATCTTCTTTTCGTAAACACCCTGTATCTTAGTGGATAGTGCCGATAGCCCCCTCTCTAGAACAATTTTCCTCCAAATATACCCAGGAAACACCCCTTAAAGGATTACTATCTTGGGCTGAAATATCATGTATAATTAAAAACCAAGACGAAGTTGATTGATTTAAAAAATCGATTTAAAACTCGCCATTTACAGCATAAAATGGCATAACTTATGTTAAATTAATATGCTGAAATTATAGAGTATAGAGTAATTGAATCGGTTGTTTGAGAAACCCCATAAGTCAAGTGAGAGCAACTTTTGGGAAATCGAGAAAAACTGTTTCTACGGTAACCGGCAACCTCTACTATTATTATTTTCAATAAAATATATTGTTTGAAGCTAAATCCAATCTTTGTTGTCAATGGAATTCTCAAAAGTTAAATAATTTTATTATTATGGATTTTTAAAGTCGCTTGACTTATGGGGTTTCTCAAATACATATACTTTTGGCAAAAATTATATTCTAATAGTCGAGGCAATGAAGCACTAAAAAGGCCAAAAGTTCCTAATTGGTTGGGCGCGGACGGATCGGAATGCGGTTTTTTGCATTCGCTTCCAAAAATGATTTGTAAAAAATGGCCCATTTTTTTTTTTGAACAAACCGGAAATTGCGCCTGTTCACCTGTATGTATGTTTGTATGTATGTATGTATGTAGACAAATCTTGCAACTTGATTTTGACCCACTTCCATATAACCGATCATCTTGAAATTTTGCATGTATGTATAGTTCGCGTGACAATGCAATCTGACCATTTTGTAAAAAAATCAAGATGGCGGTTCCAATATGGCGGCCGAATTTTGCAATTTTGCTCCTCAACCCCCGACATGGGTATCAAATGAAACGGTATGACAAGTACAATACAATTACCTATATGGCGTCATTTCAAATTCAAAATGGCGGCCAACTCAAAATGGCGGATTACCTTTTTCTTTACAACGCGCTCGATATGGGTATCAAATGAAAGGAAATGACAAGTAGAATACTATTACCTCTGTGGCGTCATTCCAAATTCAGAATGGCGGCCAACACAAAATGGCGGATTGCCTTTTTCTTTACAACACCCTCGGTATGGGTATCAAATGAAAGGGTGTGACAAGTAGAATACTATTAGCTGTGTGGCGTCATTCGAAATTCAAAATGGCGGCCAACACAAAATGGCGGACTACCTTTTTCTTTACAACACCCTCGGTATGGGTATCAAATGAAAGGAAATGTTGATGATTTAAATCTAATATGGCGGTCACTACAAAATGGCGGAAGACATATAATAGACTAAAAAGTAGAAAATAAAAAATATAGTTTAAAAAAACTAAAAAATACGCTTTTATTTTAAAATGAACTAAAAAGTAAAAAATAATTTCGAATGCTTTTGGAATGTTTTTGGAATATTAAAGAACTTTGTAAATAAGAGTCAGAACTGGCCCAAATCGGGTTCTCGGAGGTTTTCGAGGTCGCTGATCACGATTATGATGTTCAAATTTACCCACAGCCGACCTGGAGCTCAGGAACGCCGATGAACGTCATCTCCGCGGGACTCTCCAGAAAATCACGCGCGGAACGAGAGAAACTCGGCACTCGGGGGTTTTTTGGGACGTCATCCCCGAGAATTTTCCTGACAAGATTGTAACTATATATCAAATTCTTGATCAAGTGACACATCGGTAGTCTGCTCATTTTCTTGGTCATCGACTGACGTATTCATAAGGAGAACATCTTCCTCATCTAAGGCCTCTCTCTCTGCCGCAATAACGTGTTCAACTGAATATCTTTCAGTATTCAGGCAAGTTTAGCCTTCACAAATTTTACAGGCAAGATTGCAAGGGAGGCCGTGCTTCTTGCAACTACAGGTCATCAGATTACAATCTCCTGCGCATCCACAGAATATTAGTTCCATAATATTCTTGGGCGCAAGTTTTTGTGTCATTTCTACAGGGACCAGTGTGTCGCCTTCCTTTCTCCGAGGGCGTTGTAAAGAAAAAGGTAAACCGCCATTTTGCGTTGACCGCCATTTTGAATTTGGAATCCCGCCACACAGTTCTGTATTCTAATTGTCACACCCTTTCATTTGACACCCATACCGAGGGTGTTGTAAAGAAAAAGGTAGTCCGCCATTTTGTGTTGGCGGCCATTTTGAATTTTGAATGACGCCACAGAGCAAATAGTATTCTACTTGTCATTTCCTTTCATTTGATACCCATATCGAGTGCGTTGTAAGAAAAAGGTAATCCGCCATTTTGAGTTGGCCGCCATTTTGAATTTGAAATGACGCCACTTAGGTAATTGTATTGTACTTGTCATACCCTTTCATTTTTTACCCATGTCGGGGGTCGAGGAGAAAAATTGCAAAATTCGGCCGCCATCTTGGAACCGCCATCTTGATTTTTTTACAAAATGGTCAGATTACATTGTCACGCGAACTATACATATATGCAAAATTTCAAGTTGATCGGTTATATGGAAGTGGGTCAAAATCAAGTTGCAAGATTGGTCTACATACATACATACATACAAACATACATACAGGTGAACAGGTGCAATTTCCGGTTTGTTCAGAAAAAAAATGGGCCATTTTTTTACAAATAATTTACCAATTTACCAATTAGGAACTTTTTTGCTTCATTGCCTCGACTATAAACTGTATAAAATAAAAAGTACACTCAGTAAACCTTAAAAATGTATTCTAAAGGAAGTAGAAACATTAACTAAATGTGAAACACAAATAAGATTATTTATTTCTATGAAAAAGAATGGTATAAAATAAATAAATAAAAATAAGATTTATTCATCATTAGCGTCGTCCTCTGACAACTCAGAATCAGATGTAGGCCACTGGTGAACTATCTCTTTGTAGAATGCTTGAATGTTTTCTTCATCCAGGATGTATTTCATCAGTTTTTTTAGATATTCAAATTTTTTCCTTATTGATGGGGATTTTATCTCTTGGATATAGTAGTTCATTTGGGAATGATAGATGCAGTTTTTTATTGTTGTTTAGCCTTCAAGTCTGACTGCACACCCCAGCAATAAAAGGTTTGGTGATTACAACATCCTTATGTTTGAAAGAGTGTGAAAAGTGCATGAACTGCGAGATTTCAAAAGCTACTTTTTTATCCTTTGCAACTTTGGCCCATTAATAACAAAACACGTGTGATTAATACCATTAATAACCAAAAAACGTGTGATGAATGTACACGGATTACCCTGCGCTTATCCTGAAAGCAAACTTCGAGCATGCTCGTCGATTGAGATGAGGACGTGTATTCGAGAAACCCCATAAGTCATAGGACTTATGGGCTTTCTCTAATAAACGAAAACTTTCGTACGGTCCAACTCCATGTAGAATTACCTGATTCGTGGGATTTCGCTTCTAAAAGATGCATCTACCTCTGAAGAGTAGATTTTTACCGAAAACTCGATTTCGACAAAAAAGTGACTTATGGGGTTTCTCAAATAACCGATTCAATTTTATTGTTAACAAAAATAAAAATCCCCGTCAGCTGAATGTTTGTAGTTGGAAACATCGTCAGTTTATTGGTCAAAGTGAATATGAAAGGTTCAGATGCACTGAGCGCGCAGAATGTTTATGACGCTGATTGATTGCTATTCATAGAGCTGACGATTATTTTTCCGTTGAAATTGATCTTAAAAACCATCCCAAAAAATTTGGCACGGTATGAAATTACTTGAGGCCTTACTTCTTTTAACAACTTTTACCTGCTGTCATCTTTACCTCCACCGGTACTGGAGTAGCTGGCGCTCATATTACTAATTTATTAAGGGTAAACTGTAAATGGTATAATTTTCAGTCGGTATGGAATGAGTTGTTTAAATATAGCGCTACTTCCCGTACTAATAAGTCTTACATTAAAATGTTATTAAGAAATAAAGAATTAATTGGCGAGAATTAAGATATTAAGATTGAATTATATTTCTATTTTATTGATAATACTAGATATAATTAAATAATGCACATTCAATTAAATATAATCTTTGTATATTACAATATAGAATAATGTACCTTTAAACCATAAGAGTATTGGAGATTTGTACAGGAACCTGTAAATAATTAAATAAGTTCGAAAGGCTGACAAAAAAAAAGAAATTTATATCACCTTCTGTGATAGAACACCACAACTCTTGTATGCGGAGCATGAGCTTTAGCAAGGCTCTAGCATACCTGACAAGGTATTTTGTTGTCGTGTCAAGGTTAAGTTAAGTTTAGTTTTTTTTCATTCCAATTAGGAACCAAAATGTCGCAAATGTGTTGGAAGTATAAATATTTAGGGCATAAAGCTTAGCAATACCGATATCTTAATATATAAAAACTACGTGTAACAATGTTTGTACACGCTAATCTCCGAAACCGCCCAACAGATTTAATTGAAAATTTGGGAATGTGTAGGGTCGGCTCCAGATTGAAAGATAGGATAATTTTGGCCAAGATAAGTGAAGCTGTTGTCGAAATATAGAGAATTTTAATGTTTCACTGATTATATTTAAGTTGGCGGGGCGAAAAAATATTTAATTTTAATTGTAATGTACATATAAAAAACCGTTAGCTTTAAAAAAGCACTCCGATTTTTACGAGTGACAACGTATGAATTAGTGTATTGAGTGTACTGAGTGTACAGTGTATACAGTATGTACAGTGTTCTGTGTACTATATACTATGTGCTATGGACTGTATACTATAATTACCGGAGCCCGCAAAAACACACCAGTTAAGAAACATATAATTTATTTACAAAATAAAAATATTTGTGAACATTGGGAAACCTGTAAAATATTAGCATCCATTATTCTTTATATACTTCCACCGAAAAATGCGTAAAAGCTTTTAATTGGTGCGATTAAATAAAATGTTAAAAAGAAAATATATAAATGTCGAGTTTTTGCATTATGCCTAAGATTGAACTGAAGAAAATGCTCTCCAACGAGCTTTCCAGCCACCAAAAACTACACTTACTGAATTTTTCACACTGTGCCAAAAACCTGATATTTTCGGACAATTCGCAACAACATTGTAATATACCGACGTCCTCGCTATTATACATGGAACAAATCAGGTAAAAAATGGAAGCCACGTAGACAAGGCGAACCACATCCAACTATCGCACGCGTATTGAAAGCAAAGACATTGGGACGACTTTACACAGTACATCCAAAACAACGTGAATGTTTCTTTTTGCGTTTGTTGTTGCTGAATGTTCCTGGACCAACGTCTTTCGAATTTTTACGAACAGTCAATGGTCAGATATTCAATACATTTCAAGATGGATGTCGCGAGTTGCAATTGCTGGAAGACGACAATCATTGGGATCTGACACTTACTGATGCAGCATTTGCATCCACGCCGAATAACATTCGACAACTGTTCGCAATTATATCAGAATCATCGGTTTTGTGGGAAAAATACAAGAAAGGCATGACTGAAGACAGACTTCGCAGAATTAGACAGACAGAGCAATATCCAAACTCTCGAACTTTTATAGGAATAATTGGTTTTTCGTTAATGGTTATAAATATTTGTTGAAGAGTTGAATTTTGAAGATTTGGATTAATTTTAAATGTCTTAAGGTTGGGTGCAGCGAGTTGGAAAGGCATAATCTTTGTTTATTTAGGCGCCGGAAAACAAAACCAAAAACATAGTTTACCAGCAAGTTTTGTAAAAGAATACATACATAGGTAATTTTGGCCACACTTAACTTAATATGAAAGCATATTGAATCTAATGCCTCCAAATTTTACAGAAATAAGTATTGGTTCTTTCCTTAGATATTGCGAATAGTTTGATTTTCAATATTTGCATTAATTTCACATGTTTTCACGAACACAATTTCGCAATATAAGAGAAAATAAAAGTTGGATTTTTGGCGTTCCAACTATAAAATATTTGTTTCATTTTTTAATGTTGTTTTATTGTTCTCGAAAAATTTTGTTATTGAAGACTTCTAGATTTAAATTAAAAAAAAGCTATAGAAAATGGCCCTCGAATTTCGAGTGCTGGATGCTGCTATTTCACATTAATTTTAAATCTTTTAACGTTCATAGTTTTAACAGAATACACAGGCAATTTTGGTCATAGTTCAAATAAATGTATTTTGAATCTAATGACTCCAACTTTTATAGGAATAGTTGGTTTTTCGTTAATGGTTAAGAAGAGTTGAATTTTGAAGGTTTGGATTGATTTTAAATGTTTAAACGTTGGGTGCAAGAGGCGGCGGGTTCCAGCTATCCAAAATACAGAAAATAAGCGGTTCATTGACACCCTCATCATTGTGTATGAAAATTGGATGGTTTTTATTGTCTCGATCAAAATGTCAGATCCCTAATAGTTTCACATTTTGTTATTTGGAATCAAAATTACCAAAAAATTGCCTTTTTCAAACTCTCCTACTGTATATTCAAAATCATATCACCTGACTACTACTATTGGCTTATGGGAGTAGCATAGGCGCGCCGGGTCCCAACTAGTTTCATATATAATATAATAAGATAAGATTCAGACTAGGTTCTATAACAGTTGTATGCATTAATTAAATCATAGCCCATACGTAAAAAAGTAAAGTATATAATTCGTTTATAATATCCTAAAACTCATTTGTTTTATTTACAATATAAAATAAAATGATGTATCAACGTTGTCTCCAGGCCTATAAAATAAAGTATTGAAAAAGAAATAAATTCATAAGCCTTAATAATTCATTAATTTAGTTTATAGTTAAATATATTAACTTCTATTTTGCCAGGGGGCGGTTCTGTTCTCATAAATTGTGTTTTTTTAAACGTGTTTCAGATACCAAAATTATTTCAGGAAATCCATTATCACTAATTAGATTGAACACCAATCTTCTTTTAGTCGCTCTAATCGATCTGACATTAATTTCTATAATCGTAACCTTGTTTTTATCCATTATTAGATTTAGAACCACCTCGCCAAGTTCCGATACAATATCATTTATCTTATAGATGCAAGTTACACTATCCATCACTTCGTTAATTACCCCCCTACACAAACCGACTTTTTAGGCAAGGGGTCGCAGCGAAGTATGCAAATTACACGCATGGCATATACTTCCCTGCGACCCCTTGCCTAAAAAATCGGTTTGTGTATGGGGGTAATAAAGGAAATGATGGATAGTGTGACTTGCATCATAAATCATCTTGCTCAAGAGCTCCAGCTGACTCTGAATATTAGTTGGATTTTCATTTACTTTACTCTGTTGGGTGTTATTCTCTTTAAATATGTCTGCAAATGATTTCGAACCTCTTACAAAGTTCTGAGGTTTAAATTGTTGTTTCCTGTTTCTTATATTTTCCAAATGTTTTCTGAAGCTAGGGCATCCTCTATAGCTCGCTGGGTGGTCCATGGCCCCACAGTTGACGCAGCACGGGGGATCTATTCCCTTAACTGTTTTACATGAACCCGGTTCATGATCATTAATACACTTAACACATCTGGAATTGTTAAAACAATTAGATGCCCTATGCCCGAAAGCTTGACAATTAAAACATTGGGTAGGGCCTTTTCCTAACAACCGTTCAACTCTCACTTTCTGGGAGGCCAGATATTTCAATTTCAGTAAATCGCCTAAGTCTTGGTTGGGCGCTAACTGTATAAGCATAATATCCAGTGTCGCTTTTTGCTCTTTAGAGCGCTTCGTCGCGAATTGAGACACTTTTATAAAATTCAGATTAGGAAAAAGGCTCTTCAATTCTTCTAAAATATCCTTTACGTCAAAAGTATGACTGATATCTTTAATTAGAAGATTGGTTGGCTTTTCTTCACTACTAGAATAAGTAAATCCACTCACTTTCTTATTCTTTAGGAGAGTAATAACTTTTATTCTGTTATCAAGATCTTTGACGTAGATCTTTTGTAATAGAATGTAATATTTTGTTTCTTCAAGAATTCTGAACAATTTTTAGTATTGAAATTTTTAGCCAAAAATTGGTGGTTGAAATTTATTAATATTTATTTATTCAATACGTTATTATAAATTTATTTATTCAATACGTTTCGGGTTAGTATTTAATGAGTACCTATTATATGAACTAATTCTGTTTACATTCTTATTTCTATTACTAATATTGGCATTACTACTTAAATTCATGCTATCTATAATATCAATATTTTCAAGAATCTTGAACCTATTATATTTGATTTATATATATTATTACTACTAGAATTCAATTTTTTATTTTCAAGCAAACTTTCACCTTGTTTATATCTCTTGTTTGAGATAGTTGTCCATTCTTTATTGTCTTCAAAGACGACTTCCGCAAAATTGATGTTGTTTTCAGTTTCCTGACTTTTCTGTTGAGTTAGCTTTTCGGACGACATCCTACCTTCATGATCAAATGTTGACGTTGTTGGTCTAGCCCTACAGCTCTCATTAATTCCTGAATTTACTGCCATCGGACTAGTTCTGTTTTTCCTTTTTTCAATAGGAAAAGCAGAATTTTCACTTACTTGTGAAGATGATGCCATAGGCATCGTTTTACTTGTCACGTTTTTTGGGATGTCCATAATTTCCAACTCCGATGGGAGTTTTCTTCTCTCACTGTATACACCAGCTAAATTTGGTTTTCCGCTACTTTTAAAAATGCGGCAGCGTCTGTTTTTGTCGATGATTTTATCGAGGGTACCCGCCTTAGGCATCGCGGGCAAGCCCGTTAGCCTCGGCCACAGGTACTACCTCGTAGAACTAAAAAATCAAAAATCGTTGTATTTCCAACAGAATTTGAATATAGTTCGATTTAACTTCTTTAAATAAATAAAAAAAACAATAATAACCACTTAAATTCTGGTCGATTTAAGAAAAACTTGAGGATTTAAATTTTAGAGGTTACGAAATGCAACCACACTCTCTGACGTTCCCATCACAATTCCCGCGAGCGTTTGCAAATACAAACGTGTGGGTAAGCCGTCTGGTTTGGCTTTTGTAAGCTTGGCAACGCTTGTGGCCGATCGGGTCGAGTGTGGATGCACTACAAACCAAAGCAAACGTTTTGAATTTACGAACGCTTGCCAAGCCTTCACAAACGTGTGGATTCGGCATAAAATTTTTACATTTTTAAGATTCTAGGAGCTTGTTTTTTTGACAGTTATGCATTAAACAGCTGATATATTTTGAGAAATTTACTTTTTTGTGTTTACGAGTACAAGTAAATATTCAAAAAATTTATAAATGAATTAGAATCAAAGGCAATACGATCACTTTCTTAAAAATTTATGCGCTTTAATATCCATGAAGAAGTCAGATTTGACTAATTTATGTCTGTCTCATTCTCATAAAAATATAGTTATATTTTTGTCACACGACTCGATTTAATGCATTAAAAATACGGAAAGTGTCATAGGGGCTTTAAAAGAGGAGAAGTAGGCGGCTTACTGTTGTGCCTTGAACACCACTATGACCCATCATAATGTGGAATTTAGAGCATGTTTATCATGTCGTATAAACAGCTGAGGTTAATTGTGAAACATTAAAGGTGCCGGCCCATAGCACGCGTTTTTTTTTATGTGAAAAAACCAAGCTTAGGAATCACCCTTTGTACTACCAGTCCGTCATGTCGTTCACGTCATGATGCAATGTCTAGTAGTAGCTTGGTTTGAAGGATAGAAAAAAGGATAGGAAAGGTTAGAGGGGGTCTGGGGGATGCTCGAGGAAATGTCGGTGAACCTTACGTTTGAACTCTAAGATGTTGTACGAGTTCGGAAATACTGACTGCGGGAGATTATTCCGCAGTCGAGTTGTTCTATTCAAAAACTAACCTCTAGACCGTATTGTGCGAGATAGGGGGGCTGGAGCGTATGGGGGTGAGCCGAGCGGGCTATTCTTGTGTTGCGGGAAAAATATTGCCGTGCAGGCAGGAGGTTCTGAATTTCAGTGGAACAATCGCTATGGTAATAACGATAAAATATAGAGAGGGCTGCTACATTCCTACGGTGGCTTAAAGAGTCTATAGAGGCGCGAAAGGGGCCATCACCAATGAGTTTAATGGCACGATTTTGCACCTTGTCGAGGCAAGCCAAGGTGGTCTTTGGGACGCCTGCCCAGATATACGAGTTGTACTCAAGGCGGGGCCGAATGTAGGATTTGTAGATTGTAGCCAGGGCGGCTGGCTGGAGGAGGAACTTGCATTTCTTGAGAAACCCAAGACATTGGGAGGCTTGTTTTGCGATTTGGAATATGTGGTCATTCCATCGCAGATCCTCAGTTAAAGTTACCCCTAGGATGTTAAGAGTTGAGCCAGCCGTTAGATTCTCTTTGCCCACTGAAATAGGAGGAATATCGGTGTTAGCTTTGGTGGAGATGAGACAGTACTTCGTTTTGGTGGCATTAAATTCAACACGATTCATGCGGCCCCAATCAAGAATCGATTTGATGTCTTTGTTGATCGAAGCGGACATCAGTTCACGATAGTGAAGACAAGGTCTGGCGCGCGCTTGTCTTATATTGTCGAAGGCATAAGAGTAACGCAGAGTACCGTCATCAGCGAAGCAGTGAAGTGGGTTCGAGGGGATTGAGAGCAGATCATTAACGAAGATTAGGAAAAGTGCGGATGATAGATGCCGAAATGACGTGGGGGTTGGATTCGACGCCATCCAATACTACCTTGATTGAACGGCCAGAAAGGAAGCTCTTAATCCAGTTCCTTAGAACTAAGTTTATACCAATAGCTTGGAGTTTGGTTAACAGAGCAGGGTGCCATACTCTGTCAAAAGCCTTTGAAATATCTAGAGCAACCAGACCAGACTCACCAAAGCGATGGATGCTTTGGTTGAGATGCTCGGTTAAACACACAAGGAGATCGCCAGTAGACCGTTTTGGTCTAAAGCCGTACTGCCCGTCGTGTATAATTTGGTTGGATTCTAGGTAATTCATCAGCTTTCTATTGATTATTGTCTCCATTATCTTGGAGAGAGCAGAAGTAATTGCTATTGGGCGGTAGTTTAAATGGTCGTTGGCTTCACCTTTTTTTGGAATGGGTTGAACGTGAGCTAGTTTCCAAGAGTCAGGATACACTCCGGAGAAGTGAGACAGGGCAAAGAGTTTGCGCAGAGAATTTGCTGGCAAACTGCAAGAAATCTTAAACCAGCAAACCGTTTCTGACGACACAAATATTGAAGAGCTGTGGAGCACAACAAAGGGCGCTATAATAACAGCAGCGGAAACAAGCATTGGTTATGTCCAAAGAAACCAGCAACACTGGATCTCGGATACAACCTGGCAAAAAATTGAACGCAGAAGGGCCCTCAAAAATAACGTGAACTGTACAAGCGACCCGGAAAAACGACAACAACTTGAACGGGAATACTCCCAATTGCACCGGGAGGTAAAGAGAAGTGTCCGGCGTGATAAAAGGCGGCAGATAAATGAGCTCGCAGAGAAAGCGGAAAACGCGGCAAACACAGGCAACAGTAAAGTGCTGTACCAAATCACCAAACAGCTCTGGGGAAAGTACTCTACTAAAAAGCATGCCGTAAAGTGCGGATGGAAGGCTGCTGTGCAGCGACGAGGAGCAACTCCAAAGATGGAGAGATTACTTCTTCGCCGCCGTGAATGGTTCATTTACACAGGAACCTCAGGAAAACAACAACAACAATGCACAGCCAATAAGAATCAGAAATAGTAACCGCAATTCATGCAATGGGCAATGGTAAAGCAGCTATCCCGCCAGAATTGTTGAAAGCCGACTCAAGCCTCATAGCAGATGCGCTACATCCAATCCTGGAAATAGCATGGAACACCTGTACCTTTCCGGAGGATTGGACGGAAGGTATCATAGTCAAAATACCAAAAAAGGGGGACCTAACAATATGTGACAACTGGAGAGGCATCTGTCTATTATCTACTGTGGGCAAAATCTTGTCCCACATATTACTATCAAGGATAAGAGAGGCAGTAGATCGAACGCTTAGAAGACAGCAGGCTGGATTCAGAAAAGGCCGCTCCTGCATAGACCACATTAACACCTTGAGAATCATAGTGGAGCAGTCTACTGAATTCCGATCCCCCCTTTACCTTGCTTTCGTAGACTATGAGAAAGCGTTCGACTCGGTCAATAGGAGCTTTATATGGCGAGCTCTACGGAAACGTGGACTGCCGGACAAAAGAATAGAATTGATAAAAGCTCTATACAACAATTCCAAATGCAGAGTTCTCCATAATGGAAAATTATCCGACAGCTTTGAAGTGAGCTCAGGAGTACGGCAAGGATGCCTACTTTCGCCATTACTATTTCTTATAGTAATAAACGACATCCTTGTCAGCGCTCTAGATACTAGAACAGGTGGCATACAATGGGGATTGCTAGACCGCCTTAAGGATCTCGAATACGCGGATGATATCTGTTTGCTGGCCCACAGACACCAGGACCTCAAAAACATGGTAAACAATTTGGCAACAGAAAGTAGATCGGCAGGCTTAAGGTTAAATCCGACTAAAACCAAAGAAATGCGGATAAATGCAAACACCCTTGAACGGACAGCGCTAAATAACCGCGACGTGGAACTGGTAGATAAATTCTGTTACCTCGGTAGTATGATTACCGAAAACGGCGGTACAGAAGAAGACGTCAGTTCCAGAATAAATAAAGCACGAAGCGCATATGCATGCCTGTTTCACATATGGAGATCGACGGAGATCTCAATTAACACCAAACTGCGGCTGTTCAACTCCAACGTTAAGGCAGTTCTTTTGTACGGTTGCGAAACACGGAAAGCCTACAAGTTTTCATCAACAGATGCCTACGTCGTATCCTAAAAATCCGCTGGCAAAATAGAATTTCAAATGAAGAACTATGGCGCCGTGCCGGCCAAGAAAGGATAGACGACCAAATCAGGCGAAGGAAATGGAATTGGATTGACCACACCTTGCGACGCGAAAACGAGAATCTAGCCAAACAGGCCCTCGACTGGAATCCGCAAGGAACCCGGCGAGTCGGAAGACCTAGAACAACGTGGAGGAGAACCCTATTAGCAGAGGCCGCAACAACCGGGAGATCTTGGTCAGAGCTGAGAGCTGTCGCGCAAAACAGAGTCCGCTGGAGGGCAAATGTTTCCGCCCTATGTCCCATGAGGGATTAAAGGAGCAATTAGTTAGTTAGCCAAAGGTGAGGCACATATTTTAAGAACCATAGGGGGAATTTTATCAGGGCCAGTGGATTTGTTGACGTCAAGCTCTTTGAGACACCTATAAACCTCGCGAGTCCTGAAGTAAACCCCGTCCATTGAGTGGGTGGTATACTCGAGGGTGGGGGTGTCATAGCAGTATCAGGTAAAGAAGAATTTGAGGCGAACAGAGATGCTAATATGTCGGCCTTGGATTTGCTATCTGTTACCACTTCCTTGTTGTGAATGAAAGGAGATGTTGAGGAGGAAGTAAAATTCTTCTTGATGGAAGTTACCAATGACCAGAAATTTTTACTGCCTATAGTAGTATTGAGAATCTTACTTCTCAACCTATCATCGAATGATGATTTGACTTTCCTGATGATGGAATTACAGGAGTTTCTCAGTTTGATGTACTCACGACGAAGAGACTCATTGGGCGAACATCTGTATGCTCTAAAAGCGGTTTCTTTTGTTTTTATTGCGTTTATACATTCCAAATTGAACCATCTGTTCGGCCTAGGCTTCATAGATTTGGTAGAGTGAGGAATGAACAAACGCATGCCCGCTCGTATGATTTTGGTGATACAGAGAGCAGCAGAATTCGCAGTGGCATCAAGGAAACACAAACCCCAGTCAGTAGCTTGGAAGAAACGGATAAGACCCAACCAGTTGGCTTTCCCATAGTGCCAGACAGTTCTTTTAGGAACTGTGGTGGTTGTGGTAAAGGATGAATATGGGAAATAAGCGCTGACTAGGCTGTGGTCAGAGTTACCAAGGGGATGGCCTACTTTGACGGAGTACCGTGTCGGGTGCGAAGTAAGAAATAGATCAAGGAGATGGGCTCCTTGACCTGGAATGTCAGGAACTCTCGTTGGACATTTAACAATTTGATGTAAATTGTTGAGGTTTGCAAAGAGCTCGGCGTCCTTGCCAGAAACACTGGTGCCATTTGAATAATTTAGCCAATGTACATTGTGAACGTTGAAATCACCCGCAACAATGATTTCACTCTCCGGGTGGGAAAATAAGAATCCGGAAATCCGTTCGGTAATAGCCTCGAAGGCTGAGGTGGTGGCTTCATTACTAATATTAGGGCTTCTGTATAGAAAACAGAAGAATATAACGTGGCTATGAATAATTATTTTGATCCAAAGATAGTTAAAATCAGAGGATGTACTACTGTACACCTTCTGGAACGCCACGTCATTTCTAATATAAATGGCTACTCCCCTATGGACGGAAAAATTGTGCACTAAATTATACCTTGTCACCTGAAATCGATCTAAATCAAGATCTGGTAACACTTGGGTTTCACTTAGTCCAAATATATTCGGGGCATGAAGCAATAGTTCGCACGTAACGGCCAGGAAATTCGCATGCAGTCCCTGAATGTTACAAAAATTAAAAGTAAAATTCTTGTCGCATTCTGGACTGTTTTGCGTAAGGTTCATGACCTCGTTTGTAGCTGGCTGCGCCGGCGATGCATCCATCGGGGCTAACGGGAATGACCTTGTTGCAGTGTTATGCCTGCTAAGACAAGGCGACTCCCGTCAACCGACCGATTAAGGCTGCAGCGCCGGAGCAGCCAGCTGGAAGCGCGGGAAGCGGGTGGAGGAGACTTACTTGATGTCCGTCAGTCCTTTGGTGTGTGGATTCAGGTGTCGGTGGCCTTCACTTCGATTTTTTGTTTATTTTATTGTTATTGTGTTGAATTTTATCGGCGTTTGGTTTGGGTTATGGTTTGTATTGTTAATTTTATTTTTGTTATTATTATTATTTGGCGTAATTATTATTATTTTTGTGTGGCGTAATTAAAGGCGAGTTAAACGGACTGGCGGCAACGCACGCCCGCACTTCACCGTGGCTCAATCCAGACTTCGCGTTGACGCGATGCGTGCGCCAGAGGCATTTGACATTTCAATTGAAGTTAATGCTATTTTATGGAACCAGTCCCAATGGCTGCAGCGACACACGCGAGTAAAGGTACAAAAGCTTGAAGTCGACTAATTTTCAACTTTTCCATGCGATAGGCGCGTTTGACGTTTGTTTGATGTGTACATAATTTAAAATTCTTTCATCAATCTAGTGTGCGGTTCAAATATACAAATTTTTATTAAATTAGCGTTTATTGGGTCTGTTGAATGCGTCGCACCCTGGACTGCCATACGCCTCTTGCGGGCACGTCGCGTTAACGCGTTCTATGGGTCGGCACCTTAACGCGTAACAAGTTAATGGGGTCAATACGAGCACACAACCATCTGTGGAATTCACTTGAATGATTATAATGCGAAAAGTGACATTACCACCAGGTGTAGTGTTTCGGCGCGGTAAACAAACTCAGTATAAAACTGGCGAACGAGTCAATGTTGAGTGAGTGTCAAGTTAGCATGAACAAAGTGAATATCGAATTTCATTTACGACAAGATCTACTCTTCAATAACATAACTTCAATGCCAGAATAAAATCTGAGTTGAGTTTCGAAATATCTATTATCACTAAGGCACTACTCACACGGGGATACTGAAATCTCGGAGCGACTGCGATACTCGGCGACTAAGCCAAGGCGCGCACTGAAGTGGGTGGCGGTGAAGTGGCTTTGGCCTGGTGATTAAGTTGCAAGAGGTGTGCCAGAGAAATGGCATCGAAGTGGTTTAATGCGCACCGAAGTGGCAGGCACCACTTCGCTACATCGATTTAATACATGATATTTTCAATCAAAATGTGGTCGTCGGACGATGAACATGCTGTTGCATGTGTGCAAATTATTAACCTTAACAATAAAAAAAACAATAAAGGAAAAAGGTTATTGGGTCCAGCCACTGTGGCAAGAAAATGCAAAATACGGCATTTATAATGTTTATAAAGGTGATTTACACCTGGAAGAAAATAAGTTTAAACTTGTTTGTAGAATGAACAAGGCCACATTTTGTAAATTACTAGAAAAATTGCGACCTATGCCCTCGTATACGTGTTTTCCCCAAAAAAAAAATTAAAACCCAAGTTGGCCGTGAAATGGCATGCTACTTCAAAATTAAACTTGTCGGAGACTAGTGGCAACCCAATGGGTTCCAGTCCACTTGCAAAACACCACTCCATCTCGATGCGCGCTGCCTCAATTGATTACGTGTGATTAAAATATTTCACTATCCAGCCCACCGCCACGACAATTTCTCATCACCTCAGTGCGCGCCTTGCCTAAGAGACCCGACATATTTAATCAAACGGCGGCACTCATACGGGGATACTCCAGTCGCGGATACCCGGCAACTACGCAACCAGTTTCTAGGAGACTTGACATGCCAGTCTCCCAGTCGCTCAGTTGCTTGGTTTGTTTGACTGGGAACGAAATTATAACTACTACTACGTTCACTAAACATTTTGCAAAGTCCACTGAATAAAAAAACTGAGGTATGTTGATAGGCAACTTTCAATTTCAGTCGCGGCCGTGTGAGGATAACAAGCAACTACAGTCTCGAGTCTCCAAGTTTCCGTATCCCAGTCGCCGAGTATCCGAGATTTGAGTATCTCCGTGTGAGTAGTGCCTAAGGAAAACAATCACTCTCGTTTACAACAGTATCTCTAAACTCACCATGAAATTAATCAGAAGAAACTAGCTTCATGCACTGAAAAATAACCTTCATAGAATCAGAAATATAAATATATAGAACTCTCAAACAAGATAAATCCACTAAGCCAATTAATATGCGAAAAAATCAAATTAGACACATACAATTGTTGTTGTTGTCTTGAATTTACTAGTTCAAGACTAGCGAACCTTATAAGGTTACTTCTGGTCCCGGCCTTGCAGCCATATGGACCACGCTCTAATGATTTTTGTTTATTACAGTTATGGGCCAGAAACTCTCTCTCTCGGTATTAGTCAGTCCCTTACCTTGGCCAGGGTAGAGGGAGATCGTCAATAGTCAAGTGTCTGTATATTATTACTTATTTAAAATTTAATTTCAACTTTATTCTAAACTGAAATCTTTGACTTCTTAGTGTATCTTATAATAGACCTGAGCAGTGATTGAAAAAACAAAGTTCCCCATACTGTAGGTTCAAATTGGACAAGGACAGCGTTCATAACAGTGATAAATAAGGTAGCCACGCTAAGAAGTGCAGTATAAAATAACAGGAAACCACTCAAGTTTGCAGTGGCTATCTTTTTTTAAAGGGTCGCAGTCTCATCAAAGGAGAGGGCTCTGGCGTATTCAAGCTTAGATCTAATGAGTGATCTATATAGTAAGAGGGTGCTTTTTGGAGATGCTCCATAGTTTTTCCTGCTCAAGATTTTAATAATTCCGTGATTACTCTGCATGGCCTCAATCGCTGTATTTAGCTGTAGTCTGCTCTTTAAATTGCGGCTGAAAGACCAGCTTGCTGTTCGACATTGCACTCTATATGAAGAAAATAGATTGTCGGCAGTACAAAGGGCTTTCCCTGAGCTCTAGTCTTCCACATAAAAAAAAAAAAAAGCCTACGAATTTAAGATTGTTGGTGGACTGAATTGCAAGGCCATTTATAAAAAGTGTTATAGGTTTGCGACTCCTGAAGAATAGAACTATAATAGACGAGTTACCAGACGCTATGAAGGCAAAGTCGTCCGCAAACTGGAAGAGCTCCACATTACCGTCCGAGGCGTCATGCAGTTTGGCCGAATATAGATTGAAAAGTATGGGACTGAGTGAGCTGCCTTGTGGAATTCCGCCCGAGACCTTTCGAACATTGCCTTGTAGGACCAGATTCCTATTGCTGAAAAATTTAATGATCCAGTTTATGTATATGAGAGGAATCCTATACTCAAGTAAATTAATATAAAGGAGGCCCAGATCGACTCTGTCGTACGCACTATCAAGATCTAAGGTGACCATTGCCACAAATTTATGGGTTCTGCTCTTATTGACAATGGACTGTTTAATCAGGCTTAAACACATGGAGGCGGATCTGCCCTTGCGATACGCAAAGGAATTCAAGAGAAGTAGATTGTTTGATTCGATGAAATTGTTGATGAAGTCTTTAATGAACATATTTATCAGTTTTAAAGGAATACAAATAAGTGAAATTGGTCTGTAGTTGGACAAGGAAGATGGATTTTTACCTTGTTTAAGAATAGGGGTGATGAGAATGTTTAACCATTCATCAGAAATATCCCCCTTCATGAAGACATCTTTGAAGAAGATAATCAGGGCTTCTTTGGCGCTGCTTGTCATTTGTTTGACCATCTCGAAGGAGATTTTATCAAAGCCCGGAGCAGATTTACCTTTTTTTTCCTAAGTATGTCTTCTAAATCCGGACAGACCAATTTATCTCATGTAGGTGGTCCAGAGGATTAAGATTAGGGATGAGAGATGGGGAAGCAATTTTGTTACAAAGAAAGTTTAAAAAGTCTGATGAGGGTATCTGATTTAAGAAGAATTCATTGTTGTGTCTACTTCACTTGAATCTCTTGATCACGGACCAGAACCGCCTAATATCAACTTTGTGGCAGAGATCTTCAATGAAGTTAGTCCAAGGCTCCCGTTTAGCCTTCTCTACTGCTCTTTTGAATTGAGCATTTAATTTATTGTGAAGGACAAGATCATTGACAACACCAAACTTGTTAAAGCGGGCTAGCGCTGCGGACTTGGATCGAAAAAGTTTCTCCACCTCTTTGTTCCACCACAGTTGGGGGGTGTACTTGGAGGATCGGTTGTTGCATCTATAGGTAGCTTGTTTGATGAAATCTGTGACAATTTTAAGGATCTTGGATGATTGGGTAATGGGGATAACTAGTTTTTAAGGAGGAAAATACTTTTTTAACAGCAACCCTCTCAGATGAGTCTATGTTTTTTCCAACCATCATCTCCGCAAGAACCGGGATGTGTGGGCTGCCAGACAGGGAAAGATGTTTGGTTTTGAAAAAAATCGAATGGTCTGAGAAGTTGGTAAAGATTAGGTCCAGAATTGATGTAGAGTTCCTAGCAGATCTAACTATACAGGTGTGTTCACCATTGTTGAGATTGCAGAACCCCGCACTGTTTATGAGGTTTTCCAGAATGAGACCCCTGCGATTTGTGATGCTGTCCCCCAAGCCTCGTTTCTAGCGTTGAAGTCCCCCATAAGGACAGACCTCTGAAAGTTGGACGCAACATTACACAGTTTTGCAACAGAATTTTTGAAAGAGATATTACTCATATTGTTGCTCACATAAGAAGAGAAGAAAGTAATCTGCTCTTTGAGGTTTGTAACCGTAACTGCAGTTGTGTTTAAGTTATCCATACACCTGATTACCTTGGAGGCTGTTTTTTTTTTAAAGCAATGGCAGTGCCTCCATAGCCATCTTGTCTGTCATTTCGAATGATGTTATAGTTGCTAAGCTTGACTTGGAAGGATGGCAACAACCAAGTTTCAGCTGCAACAAAAATGTCGATGTTGTTGGAATTTAAGTAGTGCTCAATTGTGTCTAGATTATTTTTTAGACTTTGTACATTGAGTTGTAGAATTTTAATCATTAGTTACTTTTGTTACTTTTAATACAGTTTTGCCATCCTTTTTTTGTAACCACATCGTAACTAGATTCATGAGCACTTTGTCTGTATACTGCGACAGCATTCTTCTGTCACCCTCATCCTCGAAAAGAGTCTCTAGTATTACCTTTGATTCTTCTCCAAAACTTTTCACCATTTCAGTTATCGTTCTTTTCGGTCTCCTAGAATTTTCAGTACTTCAAGATTTAGATAGTTATCTCATAGTTTTGACTATTTCTTTTTCTCTTAGCCAAGTCGGGCATTTCTTGTCATACGCAGTGTGGTTGCTATTGCAGTTGACACATCTCACACTTTTATTACATATATTGCCTTCAGCACAATCTTTTTCGGCACACCTCCCACAGTATTTGACTTTCGATTTGCAGACCCTCCCCAGGTGTCCAAATTTTTGACATCTGTAACACCTGATGGGAGGGGCTACAAATCTACTCGTCCTGAAGGAAGTATAGTATAATTTAAGTCTCTCTGGGACTTTGTTGCCTCTAATAAATACTTTAATCATATTAGTCTTTCTCCATTCAGTTTTGCCTCTTTCAGAAAATTTCCATTTAATTCGGAAGATTCTTTCAAAAGTCCACTCAGGGTTACCAACTTTAAGTTCTAGGAGAAGCTCCTTCTCATCAAGTTCATGACTAACTCCTTGAATGATCACAGGACTAGCAATTTGATTTAGAGGTACGAAGACTTACAACGACCGAAGACATATAATTGATATAAAAAAGCATTCAAACTATTGAATAGAATCACAGATAAAGAGCTAAACGTCCATATCTAAGGCCCATGATACACGAATCAATGAACCAATCAATTCGAACTGTCACCTGGCAGTTAGTAGACCGAGGGAGGGATCGGGGTGAAGTTTGCGCGGTTGAGCGAAAATGGAATCGGTTTCTCTTTTTCTGCCAATTGCATGGAAAATGTTTACGTGTGTGTGACTGTATCAAGCACATTTTGAAACGTAAACGAAAAAAAAAATAAATTTCATCAGTTGGCGCTATTCACAGTGTTGGATTTACGCTTAGGCCCGCGAGGGCCGGGCCTAGGGCCGCAAAATTTTAGGGCGGCAAAATTTTCGAGGTTGCAAAATTTATAGAACGATTAAAATTTAAAAATCTATTTAACTTAGTTTAACTGTGTACTCTGAAGCACTCTGAAAAATGGAGAGATCCAAAGTCGTGAATGTCATTCCTTGTGTCTATAAATGGTTTTCAAATTTTTCGTAACGATCGCCAAGGTCGCACTGGTGGTGGTGTTGTTAAATTCGTTAGGGACTACCTAAAATGTAGGATTATCGGTCCAGAAACAAGGGAAAGAATAATATTTATCACTCTATGAACCTTGGTATTGAGTTTATTTGTGTTGAAGTCTCAAATGGTTCTGAAAAACTTTTACTTGTCAGTGTTAATTCTCCCCCGTTTATTTAAACCTGATAATTTCGCTGAACTGTGGGAGACCCTGGAGGATCTTTCTCATACGTATGCTCATATAGTTTGTTGCCGGGGATTTTAATGTAAACTTATTAAAATCATCCAGTTAAGAAAAATTCTTGAATCATACAATGCAGACCTTAGGCTTTGTTCAAATGAATACCTTGCCAACTTACTTTAATGCGACGAACCCTTTTCTACTTGATGTCTTCCTTTGCTGCGAACCTAGTATGATACTCTTTCAAAATCAAATCTCTCCTCCAAATTATTTGGACCACGAAATCCTATTTGTTAGTTACAGCGAACAACCGAAACGATGTCAGGAAACTATATAAAAAAGTAAAGGAGCAACGAGTCGGTTTCAAGCCCAGAATAACAATGTGCAAAAATAAGGATGGAGAGATCTTAAGTACCAAAGAATTAGTTCTAACTAGATGGCGTGAACACTTTCAAGAACTGCTAGCTCGAGATGAGGAGCAACCCCTTACTGAAAACATGGAACTAGCAGAAGAACTAGCGGGAGACATGCCTACATTAGAAGACGTACAAGACGCAGTGAAAAAGCTAAAAAACAACAAATCTCCGGGCAAAGATAACATCGTAGCAGAGCTATTGAAACAAGGAGGTGAAAACGTAATATTAAGCCTGCATGAAATCGTAACACTAATATGGACCCAGAGACGAATACCGTCGGAGTGGAGCGAGGGCATTGTGTGCCCTATACATAAAAAAGGAGATCAGCTAAACTGCCGTACTTATAGGGGTATCACTCTATTGAACGTATCATATAACGTATTATCAAATATTTTATACGTTAAACTGCAGCCTTACGCAGAAGCAGCTCTGGGAAACTATCAAAGCGGTTTCCGTCCCGGAAGATCTACCACAGACCATATTTTCACCCTTAGGCAGGTCCTAGAAAAGGCAAATGAATTTAACATAACCATACATTCTCTATTCATCGACTTCAGAAACGCCTATGATAAAATAAAACTTGAAGAATTATATAAAGCTATGGAGTATTTAAGATTTCCCAAACACCTCGTAGATTTGACCAAAATGACTATGAAAGAGGTAATATGTAGAATAAGAATTGAAGGAGAGCTGTCAGAACCATTCAACGCCACAGTAGGACTAAGACAAGGAGATGCCCTATCGTGCTTACTATTTAACGTAGCTATGGAAAAAGTGATAAGAGACGCAGGAAATAATACCGCGGCAGTATTTTCAACAAGTCGGTACAACTATTGGCATACGCTGACGACGTCGTAATACTAGCCAAATCCAGCATAGCAATGAAAGAAGCCTTCGTATCGCTAGAAAGAGCAGCAAAGAAATTCGGACTAGCAATGAATGAAGAGAAAACGAAATATATGTGCATCTCTAAAAGACGAAATGATCGCCAGAATATGACAATTGATAGGTACATATAACATCGAAGGTGTAAAAGAATTTATATAGGCGGGGGCGAATGGCTAACAAAGACCTCGGAAGGTGGTGGCACCCGATTTGTCACTTCTGCCAAAACCCGAGAAGAGTCACTGCAGACGAACACCTAGCAGCTCTGTTAGCAAGTCCTAATCCCACCCCCCCGTGGTGCCCCCTGGGGTACTTCTTCGGAAGGAGCTAACGGGAGACGGTCGAATGGCGAGTTCTCTGCGCCACAAAACAGAGTTTTAAGTCGGTTGGGCTGAGGGTTAGCAACCCGCTCCCATAAAACACACAATTGCTACGAATCGGCAAACATTGCCTCGGAACCGGACGGACAACACGACGACGACCTTTGCTTTTCGAAACAGGACACGAATCGGATCATGGAATGTGAGAACTCTGCTTGCTGATGGACGGCTGGATGAAGTCCTCAACGAGATGAGCCGCTATAAAATCAAGGTCATGGGACTCAGCGAGACCAGATGGCCCGATGCGGGGGAACATATCTGCCCAAACGGTGAGTCCTTCTTATATTCTGGGAGAAACGAAACTGAAAACCGTAGGAATGGCGTTGGGGAATACTCACCAAGGAAGCCTGGTCCAGCCTCATTAGCTGGTCACCAGTTTCTGAGAGGATTATTACCGTGCGCCTACGTACCAGGCTAAGAAGTACTACGATAGTCCAATGCTACGCTCCGACAGAAGACGCAGAAGATGACATCAAAGACGAGTTCTACATGCGACTGAATGAGGTTTTTCGCTCTATTCCAAGGGGAGACATCATTGTTTTGATGGGTGATTTAAACGCACAGATCGGCCCCAACAACACCGGCCTTGAGCACACTATTGGAAATCAAGGCCTAAGCCAAGTTACCAATAACAATGGTGAGCTTTTCGTTGACTTCTGTAGTTCCCATCAGCTCATGGTAGGTGGAACCTACTTTTGTCACAAGAAGATACACAAGGAGACCTGGGTATCGCCCGATGGTAGAACGAAAAATCAGATAGATCACGTGGCCGTCAGCCGCAGATGGAGAACTATTCTGGAGGATGTCAGGAGCTTTAGGGGAGCAGACACTGGAAGTGACCACCATTTGGTAGTAGCAACTATCCGCCTAAAAATCGCTGCAATCAGAAACGTCCAACGCGATGCCATAAACCGTAGACGGTTTAACGTAGACCTTCTGCGTGAGAGCACCAAAAAGCGAGAATTTGCTGGCAAACTGCAAGAAATCTTAAACCAGCAAACCGTTTCTGACCACACAAATATTGAAGAGCTGAGGAGCACAACAAAGAGCGCTATAATAACAGCAGCGGAAACAAGCATTGGTTATGTCCAAAGAAACCAGCAACACTGGATCTCGGACACAACCTGGCAAAAAATTGAACACAGAAGGGCCCTCAAAAATAACGTGAACTCTACAAGCGACCCGGAAAAACGACAACAACTTGAACGGCGTGATAAAAGGCGGCAGATAAATGAGCTCGCAGAGAAAGCGGAAAACGCGGCAAACACAGGCAACAGTAAAGTGCTGTACCAAATCACCAAACAGCTCTCGGGAAAGCACTCTACTAAAAAGCATGCCGTAAAGAGTGCGGATGGAAGGCTGCTGTGCAGCGACGAGGAGCAACTCCAAAGATGGAGAGATTACTTCTTCGCCGCCCTGAATGGTTCATTTACACAGGAACCTCAGGAAAACAACAACAACAATGCACAGCCAATAAGAATCACCACTCGTGCCCCATCCAAGACTGAAATAGTAACCGCAATTCATGCAATGGGCAATGGTAAAGCAGCTGGAAAAGATGGCATCCCACCAGAATTGTTGAAAGCCGACTCAAGCCTCATAGCAGATGCGCTACAGCCAATCCTGGAAATAGCATGGAACACCTGTACCTTTGCGGAGGATTGGACGGAAGGTATCATAGTCAAAATACCAAAAAAGGGGGACCTAACAATATGTGACAACTGGAGAGGCATCTGTCTATTATCTACTGTGGGCAAAATCTTGTCCCACATATTACTATCAAGGATAAGAGAGGCAGTAGATCGAACGCTTAGAAGACAGCAGGCTGGATTCAGAAAAGGCCGCTCCTGCATAGACCACATTAACACCTTGAGAATCATAGTGGAGCAGTCTACTGAATTCCGATCCCCCCTTTACCTTGCTTTCGTAGACTATGAGAAAGCGTTCGACTCGGTCAATAGGAGCTTTATATGGCGAGCTCTACGGAAACGTGGACTGCCGGACAAAATAATAGAATTGATAAAAGCTCTATACAACAATTCCAAATGCAGAGTTCTTCACAATGGAAAACTATCCGACAGCTTTGAAGTGAGCTCAGGAGTACGGCAAGGATGCCTACTTTCGCCATTACTATTTCTTATAGTAATAAACGACATCCTTGTCAGCGCTCTAGATACTAGAACAGGTGGCATACAATGGGGATTGCTAGACCGCCTTAAGGATCTCGACTACGCGGATGATATCTGTTTGCTGGCCCACAGACACCAGGACCTCAAAAACATGGTAAACAATTTGGCAACAGAAAGTAGATCGGCAGGCTTAAGGTTAAATCCGACTAAAACCAAAGAAATGCGGATAAATGCAAACACCCTTGAACGGACAGCGCTAAATAACCGCGACGTGGAACTGGTAGATAAATTCTGTTACCTCGGTAGTATGATTACCGAAAACGGCGGTACAGAAGAAGACGTCAGTTCCAGAATAAATAAAGCACGAAGCGCATATGCATGCCTGTTTCACATATGGAGATCGACGGAGATCTCAATTAACACCAAACTGCGGCTGTTCAACTCCAACGTTAAGGCAGTTCTTTTGTACGGTTGCGAAACATGGAAAGTCACCCAATTCATCACAGGGCGCCTACAAGTTTTCATCAACAGATGCCTACGTCGTATCCTAAAAATCCGCTGGCAAGATAGAATTTCAAATGAAGAACTATGGCGCCGTGCCGGCCAAGAAAGGATAGACAACCAAATCAGGCGAAGGAAATGGAATTGGATTGGCCACACCTTGCGACGCGAAAACGAGAATCTAGCCAAACAGGCCCTCGACTGGAATCCGCAAGGAACCCGGCGAGTCGGAAGACCTAGAACAACGTGGAGGAGAACCCTATTAGCAGAGGCCGCAACAACCGGGAGATCTTGGTCAGAGCTGAGAGCTGTCGCGCAAAACAGAGTCCGCTGGAGGGCAACTGTTTCCGCCCTATGTCCCATGAGGGATTAAAGGAGCAATTAGTTAGGGACGCTAATCTCAAAAGATAACAACACGACGGCAGAAGTCATAAGGGATTGGCGCCGGGAATAGATTCTACTTTGGGCTACGTAAACACTTCTTAACAAGGAACATATTAAGGAGGACTAAAGTTAAACTATACAGAACCCTTATAAGGTCAATACTGCTGTATGGATCCTGGGGTGCTTTGAAAGAAAAATCCTGCGCAAAATATATGGAGGAGTGAACGAAAATGGTGTTTGGAGGAGAAGATACAATCACGAACTGTATCAGTTGTATACAGATCCAAACATCATAAAAACTATAAAAATTAACAGAATTAGATGGGCAGGACATGCTGAACGTAGTAGTGATGACAGCATAACAAAAATTAGTATGAACAAGAGACACGGGACGTCCAAAGAAGAAATATACAGATAGCGTAGAGGAGGATCTACGAACCCTAGGTATAAGAAATTGGAGACTCCAAGCCAGGGACAGACAGTTCTGGAGGAGGATGTTGCAGGAAGCCAAAGCCAATAACAGGCTGTGGAGCTATTTATGATGATGAGTTACACTTTTCGCGTTGACGCAATTACCAGGAAAACTATAGTGTCTCGTGATTTTAAAAATATTAACCGCCATCGGCTCCTGGAACACTGTCAATTGCTTCCCTGGGATAACATTTTTGCGGCAGAAGACATAGATGATAAAATTGCTGTCTTTGAGGAGTTGACCGTCCAGTTATATGATGAATTTGCTCCCCTGCGTACTAAATGCCTGAGTGATAAGTCTAAACCATGGTTCTGTACTGAAATCAAGTCACTTATCGCCGAAAGGGAGTATCTAGATCATCGTTTCTTAAAATTCAGAAGTGAAAATGCTAAAAAAACATACAATCGCGTTCGCAATCTAGTCGTTGCGAAAATCTTAGGCCCTCTACTGTTTAGTATATATATAAATGCTCTTCCACTAATAGTAAAGCATTCTTATGGACATACAGTGAGCGTCAAAAGTGAGTCAACACCTATAAAAATTTCTAAAATAACACCAAAATTTTTATATTTTTTGACGAATTGCAAACGTTTTGTTTTATTTACTTTTGAAATAAAAGGTTTCTTTAGAGGAACTCTACCATCTGTCATGGTTCTGTCATGGTTTGGGAGTGCATAGGTCAGGTGTTAAAATATAAAAATTTTAGGTGTTGACTCACTTTTGACGCTCACTGTATGTATGCCGATGATATACAACTCTATTTTAGTGATACTAAAAATCAATTTGAGTAGTGCATAAATAAACTCTCAGGAGATTTGCATAACATAACTCATTGGTCCTCCTTAAATTCACTAAAACTTAACCCGCCTAAATCTCAATGCATCATCTTCTCCAATCCTAAAGCGTCATCAACCGACCTCTCTCAAATTACCTTAAATGGGAACCTTGTCGTCTGCGTTAACCGGAATATGATGTGTTGTGACCACATTGGTTAAAGCTATACTTTTGCCGCACATGATGTATGGCCTCTGTGTCTTCCCTTCGTTAGATTCATCCTGTAACGGTAAGTTAGAAATAGCCTTTAACGATTCCATACGTTTCATTCATAATCTTCGCAGGTATGACCACATTTAGCCTCACCGGCACTCAGTTTTTGGATGATACTTAAAGTGACTACCGAGATTTTAGGGTTTTGTGCTACTACCATAACATAAACAACCGAAAACCATTCTATCTAAAGGAGTTTATTCAGCTCTCACAATCCCGCAGAAATAATACTGTGATTACCCCCGCTTTCGGCATGTATCGGGCAACGCTCTTTGTTCACGCAGCTCAATTGTGGAATTCCACTCCTGTTAAAATACAACGAATTGAATCAGTGGGTACTTTCAAAAGGCGCCTTTTTGAATTTATTTCTGGCAGGACAAACTGAAGCACGTGTATCACTAAGGAATGTCTTTTTTGGTTTATTAGTTTTTTATATTTGCCTTAATAAAATCACATTTAAAATTTCATTTGCAAAAAACCTAATGCTGTAAACATGCTAAGGGCGACGGCGAAACTATTTTCCTCGGCGACTGTCAAAAACGAATAGAATACACGGCTTATATATGAAGGCGCACAATCTGCAGACGACTGCGACGGCGACGTCGCCGAGCGTGGCTACCGAATCAATCCAATTTCTATTTCGTAGCCGTCGCCTGTCAAAATTGAATGGGCGCAGTGGCATGGGGTTGTGTTACTATTCTCGTGTGTTCCTGTGTGCGTGTGTAGCATGCGGCTTTCCAAGATGATTATTCCGGTGTGTGTTTTTAATTTGTGTCGCCGTCGCTAATAGAGTGTGCACACAACTAATTTCGTCGGGCCATTCGCCGTGGCCGAGAAAAATAGTTTCGCCGTCGCCCTGAGCATGTTTACAGCATAATTCTATTTGACAGTAGAACTGACTTAAAACTACTATTGATAGCGATGTTAAGAGCTTAAGTCTCTTCGCATAAACATGGTCAATGTTGTCTATCCAAGCAAAATTGGTGCAAGAAATCGATTATCAAGATATAATTGGAGTTTTCACCCCAAAACTAATAGAGCTTATAATAAAATATTTTCATTATTTGTAAATTAAATGTTTTATTATAAAAAGTATCACTACAAAGCAAAAAAGGCACCATTTTGGATGGGGCCTAGAGCGCAGTCTAACTTAAATCCGCCGCTGCTATTCAAGTAACTTTTTTGAGGTATTTAAATAAAAATTGAGAGAAATCACAATACACTATATCGTATCGTATCGTTGATAAATAAAACACGAATGTCTACTTTTGAAATATTACCTGCACATATAAAACTGTGTTGTTATACAAAAAATTGCGTGAAACGAATTGCAACGTGTAACACCTATGCTCAATAAACTGACAGTTTTGACGTAGGGACAGGGCCGGTGCTTGGTTTTTTTGCGCCCGGTGCAGTAAGCCATATTGCGCCCCCTTCAATTTTTTTTTCAAAGTTTAAATTTTTTTTCAAATTTTAATTTCAGAAATTGCGTCGCGACCATTTGCGCCGGATGCAAGTGCACCATTTGCACCTATGAAAGCGCCGCCCCTGCCTAGGTCCAATCAGGATTTGTTTAGCGATCTTGCTGTTGTGCTGGGTTTGCTTGCGCTTTAACTTCACAAAACTCTCACGCTAATGTTGTTTTTTTAAGCTTCGTACTGCTTAAGCTTCTGGTAGATGGCCTTCAGTGCCACTGCCACCATTCTCCAAACATCCCGGAACCTCGTCGTCGTCTGCTGCAGGATGTTTTTCATTGAACTTCCGTAGCCGTTTCCAGCACAGTCAGTGGCTTCGCAAATCTTTAGACTTATACACTCCAATCTCCATAATAGAGGTCCCTGTGTGGTTCTCCAAACCTTCATATTTCAAAAGTTTCTCGCCGAATTATTGATCTATAATAGTACGACTAGTACGAACTACAAATCAAGAACTATGGCACCATGCCGGCCAAGAAAAGAAAACGACCAAATTATGCGAATGAAATAGAATTGGATTGGCCAAACCTTGCGAAGGACAATGGAAAACGACACAAACACTCTGTGCAGTTCCTTTAATATATGAAAATGAAGGCACGGGAACACTTTTTAAATTTTTTTCGAAGTTTTAAATTTTTTTTTAATCTTAATTTCTGAAATTGCGTCCTGTCCAATTGCGCCCGGTGCAAGTGCACCAGTTGCACCTATGAAAGCGCCGCCCCTGCGTAGGGATTTAGTGAATGAATTGACTCGTTTACCATCAGGCTAAGTACGGGAACCGAAATATGTGACCAAATCAACTCCCAATGAGGCGAATGTGTAAGCGAGTCTATGCTCCAAATAATCGAAACTCCACCTCTCTGCTTCTTCTCCATAAATAGTAGCTCTATACCGTACATTGATCGTGGAATATTAACTTCATTCTAGTGTTGGGTAGGACACGATTATAAAATGAGTTTGTAAGAGGTGCCTCTATTTCTTTTGAGCCAGTACAATGTCATACTTCAAATGAGGCGAGGTGCAATTGTAATGGCAAAATGACAAAAACGAGCAAATTAAAAAAAGAAAGAAAATAAATACCAATGAAGAGCTGTTTTGCGAGTTTAATTGTAATAAGCATTAAACTGCCTTAAAGTAAGTAAGAAATCTATGCCTCCACAATGTACAGCCCCGGACAACTCATTAGAAACAGTTTCATAAAAATTGCATTTATACATTTTTTATGTTTTTATTTAGCAATCATGATAGGAATTCATTATGATATTGTTATTCTATCATTATATATTTTAAAAAAAATTAAGAGGTGGTGGGAATTCTTTAATTTGATTCCTACATAAAAACTGTATAAATGCAATTTTTATGAAACTGTTTCTAATTAGTTGTCCTTGGCCATATATTTATATTTTGCAATCCCACCTCGCCTAATTTCAAGTTGGAAATTCTTCTAGAAGTAAGAAATGTCTTTTCAGCACAAAATTTCCCTCCCTCAAAAAATGTAAGAATTGTCTCTTCAGGACAAACCCTCACCCCCTCGAAAAATGTAAGAATTGTCTCTTCAGGACAAAACCTTACTCCCTCGAAAAGTGTAAGAAATGTCTCTCCATCCAGTAGTGTTGGGTAGGACACGATTATAAAATGAGTTTGTAAGAGGTGCTTCTTCTTTCTTTTGAGCCAGTACAATGTCATACTTCAAATGAGGCCAGGTGCTATTGTAATGCCAAAATGACAAAAAAAGAAACTAAAAGTTATATCTAATATGCATTAAACTGCCTTCGAGTAAGTAAGAAATCTATGCCTCCAAAATGTACAGCTACGGACAACTAATTAGAAACAGTTTTTATGTAGCAATCCTGTAGGAATTCATTATGATATTGTTATTGATTTCCTTCAATCGCCCTATCTAAACTAGTATTGCTTCAGCAGTAGTAGAACCGGGCTTTTAGGAGAGAGGTATAGAGAGGGTAAGCGGGAACTGTAGTAACCTCCCAGTGGGAAAAAATTGGAGCGCTGTTCAGGGGAGCTTACTTTTAGCGCTGTTAAATATGCTCCCGAGGGAGCATTACCGGAGCTTTCATAAATTTTATAGAACGAAGAAAATGAGCGATTATCTTGATGACCATAAAGGGTGGCATTAGCATACTCAATGGACCGGGGGCCTGCTTTGGTAAAATCACAATCGCGCTTGGAAAGGAAAAGGCAATATCAAAAGATAAACAAAATAAAAGCTTTTCTATACCCGGATCACATATCCACACGCGTCCACTTTGTAAGCTTTTTAAGGAGTGCTCAAACAGCGCTATTGGAGCGCTCCATTTCCCGCTGGGCTGTTCACGGGAAAATTTTGGCGTGAAAACTTAACACATACACAATTCGGCTTGGCCTACTTTTCTTAATCGCGAGTAGCAAGTATAATTATCGACACGCACACAGATATCTCCGTGTAAAAACAAGAAAGTTACTCGCGATGAAAAAATTCCAGTGTAGACTAGATTAACTTCCAAAACCGGTTTCGCTCCTGCTGAATGAATACTAGTTTAGATACCCACAATCATATATTTAAAAAAATTAAGAGAAGGTGGTGGGAATTCTTTAATTTGATTCCTACATAAAAACTGTATAAATGCAATTTTTATGAAACTGTTTCTAATTAGTTGTCCGTGGGCATATATTTATATTTTGCAATCCCACCTCGCCTAATTTCAAGTTGGAAATTCTGCTACCGCAGAAGAAGTAAGAAATATCTCTCCAGCACAAAATTTCACTCCCTAAAAAATGTGAGATTTGTCTCTTGAGGACAAAACCTCACTCCGTCGAAAAATGTAAGAATATGGCTGGATATACGACAAAAATATTCCGGAATAAGCGAACTTTTATGGTGGAGGGGGTAAATTTTTCTGTTCTCGATTAAATTTGGGTGGGCACTGCCATAACCTTCTATATTTAAAAGCCATGAACAAGAATATCAATTGAGAGAATCGGACTACCAAATTCTCCCAAATTCTCCAAATTACACTAACAACATAACATGACTTCACCGAGTTGTAGTCCGATTGAGCGGAAATTCCCTCTCAATATTTTCCTTGTTCATGGCTTGTAATATAGAAGTTTATGGCACTGCGGTTTTCCTCGACTTGAGTGCGTGCATATTTGATCTTGCGCACTTCATCAATTTCCGTTGTTAGCTCCAACTGATTTTTTTGGCGGGTAAATTTATACGAAGTTTACATGCAATACAAAAATTAGTGAGGTTATGGGTGCATATTTGATCTTGCGCACTTCATATTTTTCCCTTGTGAGCTCCAACGGAATTTTAGGGCGGGTGAAGTTTGCATTCAATTCAAGAATAAGTGGTTATGCCAAATTAATTTACGCATATTTTCCAGAAATAAGTGAGGTTATGCCATGGATGATGATGAAGATGATGTGCCACACCAAGACCTTCTCAAGTACAGGCCAAAGTCTAGATATAACAAGTCTTTCATCTTCATACAAAATTTTCCCCCCGTTAGTTGTGTGCGTACATATATGAACATCATTGCTGAGCACAACTCAACGCATACATCGTGAACTCGGCGAGACAAAGCCAGATTCTCTCTCTTCGATAAAGTATGAAGAACAGAAAAGGAAGGAAAATTGAATCAGCTCTTTTTTTCATATATGCACCAATACATCAAGTTTATCCCCATATAAAATCATAAAATCTTCCGCCCGCTAGTTGTGTGCGATCGTGTATAAAAATGTTGCATTCTCTCTCAGATAGCCTGACATCATCATTTGAAGAATGTGTGCATATAGCTGTTCGCCTTTCACTCACTAACCATATGAAGATGAAAGACTTGTTAATATCTAGACTTTGGTACAGGCCTGGAAGTGGCCTATCTCACTAACACTAACGCAGCTGCTCGTAGTCCCAGAATCTGTCACTTTTGTTGGATTTATACGCCGTGATGTAAAGTTCGGAATATTTTTGCATTAGTTTACCGTAAAAGTCATAAAATAATATATTTAACCAGTTTTTGTTGCAATAGGATTACCAGTGAATAGTGCTTTAGTGATTTAATTAAGAAAATTTAAAAAAAATGAGAGTTTAAGTGTGTTTTAAGTGTGTTAAATGTGAAGGTGGCCAATTTTATTTACATTCGCGGTGGTTTTTTCTTGTTTATTTAGCGGAAAAATGTTGAATTTGTGTAGTAATATAATAAACAGTGCCTTTTGAGTGATTAAAGATTATTATAGAATACTTATTAAAAACATAAGTGCAGAAAAATATGAAGGAAAAGTGAAAAAGTTATTGTTATGCATGTTGTATGGTGGTACTTGCACTCAATGTGTTTAATAACTATTCTATAATAATCTTTAATCATTCAAAAAGCACTTTTTATTATATTACTACACAAATTCAACATTTTTCCGCTAAATAAACAAGAAAAAACCACCGCGAATGTAAACAAAATTGGCCACCTTTACAATTAACACACTTAAAACACACTTAACCACTCGATTTTTTTAACTTTTCTTAAATAAATCACTAAAGCACTATTAACTGGTAATGGGTCTATTACCAACACAAACACAAACTCTGCTTCCAGGCCTGTACTTACGAGGGTCTTGGCCACACACACTTAAAATAAGTACGGTTGTGTGCAATTATTTACAAACACAGTTAAGTCTACTATAAACCGAGGCTCCAATGGCAAATACTTAAAATTTATATAAAATGATTAAATAAAATTACTCATTAAAGACAATTTTAGTTTTTTGGTGACATTATAGCTAATGTTACCTTAATTAACTATTACTTGTACTATGATTAAAATTAGCAGCAGCAACAAATATCTGTGAGTGTCCCGTGCCAGATTCGAAATTCGAATAGTTTTAAAGCCGTTGTGCGGAGAATCGGGAGATGGATATAGATTGGCACGATGTCGCAGTTGTCCAGGGAGCATTCCCGTATGAAGTCTCCGATAAATCCTGATGGATTATCCTATTCTTGCATACTGTTATGTTGGTCGCAACAAAGTAAAAATTAACGTTCTATTTGAATATTTAATACATGATTTGAGTTTATGTGCGTGCATATTTGATCTTGCGCACTTCATATATTTCCATTGTGAGCTCCAACAACGGAATTTTATGGCGGGTGAAGTTTGCATACAATTCAAGAATAAGTGAGGTTGTCCGAATTTAATTTATGCGACGTTTGCATATTTTCCAGAAATAAGTGAGGTTATGCAATGGATGATGACATGATGATGAAGATGTTGTTCCACACACACACTTAAAAATAAGTGTGGTTGTGTGAAGTTATTTACTAACAAAATATTTTTTTGTAAACCGGCGCTCCAATGGCAAATACTAAATATCTGGAAAAGGTATTATCACCACTTTGTTCCTACTTTTTTACCACAAGAATTAAAAAAAACGGTCTGATTATTAAATTTTTATGCACTTATGACCTGAAAAAAAGCATAAAATGAAAGGGCGGCATGTACAAATAAAACATATTTGTGTAGAATCCTCTGCACTTTAATGCTACCGGTTCCATGAACAACCACTATTCGACTAATTCTAAACCTAAACCGCACATATAAATAAATTGTATTTTAAAAGAAAATAAAGCCCTTTAATCTACAAATCAGGGCATCTAAAAAGACTTTCCCATATTCAAAAATAAATTTTGACGTTCGTATAAAATTTAAAAACAAACAGTTTTCGTGTACAGATTACATTCTTAAGTTTGTGAGGGAAAAGCTCACAATTTTAGGCGCATACCGTTTATACGAAAAATGAGTGTAACCCCAAATCCAAAATAAAATCAGGTGTAGTATCAGCGAGCAATAATAACAAGAGTGATTAGGTGGACCTCAAGGACAAGTAAAAGAGTTAAAGATAGGAAAGAAGAGATTAGAAATAACATTAAGGGGTCCCCCCCTATAGAATTTCGAAAAAATCGATTTTTTTTATACGCTTTATATTAGCTTCACCTGTATGTATGTATGTATGTATGTATGTATGTGTGTATGTATGTATGTAGACAAATCTTGCAACTTGATTTTGACCCACTTCTATATAACCGATCAACTTCAAATTTTGCACATATGCATAGTTCGCGTGACAATGCAATCTGACCATTTTGTAAGAAAATCAAGATGGCGGTTCCAAGATGGCGGTCGATTTTTGTTATTGTGTTCCCCGACCCCCCGACATGGGTATCAAATGAAACGGCATGACAGGTAGAATACAATTAGCTATATGGCGTCATTCCAAATTCAAAATGGCGGCAAACAAAATGGCGGACTACCTTTTTCTTTACATCCCACTCGATATGGGTATCAAATGAAAGAGTGTGACAATTAGAATACTATTATCTGTGCGGCGTCACTCCAAATTCAAAATGGCGGCCAACACAAAATGGCGGATTATCTTTTTCTTTACAACCCACTCGGTATGAGCATAAAATAAAAGGATGTGATAATAGAATACTTTTCGCTGTGGGGTGTCTTTCCAAATTCAAAATGGCGGCCACCACAAAATGGCGGTTTACCTTTTTCTTTACAACCCACTCGGTACAGTAAGCTTTGTGATGTCGTTTTAAATCTAATATGGCGGTCACTACAAAATGGCCGAACACATACATATAATAGACTAAAAAATAGAAAATAAAAAATATAGTTTAAAAAAACTAAAAAATACGCTTTTATTTTAAAATGAACTAAAAAGTAAAAAATAATTTTGAATGTAAAGTTTTTATTGCTCCAGCCAGTATAAGAAAACAACCTACCTTTCGAAATCTAAAAAAGCGTGGGGCGCTAGCTAAAAGTTCCGGTGTTAATAAAATAAGAATATAGAGAGCCCCACGCTTTTTTACATTTCGAAAGGTAGGTTGTTTTCTTATACTGGCTGGAGCAATAAAAACTTTACATTCAAAATTATTTTTTACTTTTTAGTTCATTTTAAAATAAAAGCGTATTTTTTAGTTTTTTTAAACTATATTTTTTATTTGCTGATTAGATTCCTCTTAAATCCAAAATATTAAAGAGATTTACAATGTATATTTCGGTCAAGAGCACTCGCAAGGCACCCAAAATATTTGTAAAGCACGTCCGATTTTTATTAACTTCCCAGTAGGAAGTTATTGTAATCGGTCCGAAAATCGGATTCGAAATTTTCAATGTATTTACACGTTTCAAGGTCCCAATAGCATTTTAAGCAAAAATTTGAGAAGAAATATGTGTGTGTGTGTGTGTGTGCGTACGTATGTGGTCATTTTTTCCTGCACGATTTCGCGCGAACCGAAAAAGATATCGACTTCGTTCAGATGCAGTTCGAAGCGTGTTCAAGGAAATATGATCTGAAAAGATTTTCATAAAAATTGGTCGAGCCGTTTTTTTGTTTGAACGACTTAAGTGATTTTTGTACCAGCACGATTTCGCGCGAACCAAAAAAGATATCGACTTAGTTAAGGTGCCGTTCGAAGCATGTTAAAGGACATATGATCTGAAAAGATTTTCATAAAAATCGGTCGAACCGTTTTTTTGTTTGAACGACGTAAGTGATTTTTGTACCAGCACGATTTCGCGCGAACCAAAAAAGATACCGACTTCGTTAAGATGCCGTTCAAAGCGTGTTAAAGGAAGTATGATCTGAAAAGATTTTCATAAAAATCGTTCGAGTCGTTTTTTTGTTTGAACGAATACTGGGAAGTTAATCTTGTGGACCGAAAGGGTCAAAAGCCACATCCCAACTAGTTACTTATGATTTTTACACTATATATTTTCAGTTTTTATTGCTAGATAAATCGGTTCATATATTCAAGATGGCCATTATTTACACACGTGCGCTACAAAATAATCACCCTAGAGATACAGCCGGATCCAAATCAGTTGAGGTTTTGTTCACGCATGTGGGGAAATGAAAATTGCAAACATTGCGCACGTCGGGATAAAACAGCATTTTTCTCGAAACAGCATTTTTCAAACTGGCGTGCAAGCCTCAGACCGCAATTTTTGTCCGATTGACTTCAGACAAAAAGCAATCGAAAGAAATTGAAATTTCGCAGAAATTGACGAGACGAAAATTCAGAAAAAAAATTTTCCCTGGCTTAGGTCTTCCGAAACACCTGGAAAATGTTCATGAATTTTTGAACTTTTTTTTCAAACTTTGTTTTTTTTTTATGAAAAAAAATTTATTTTTATTTTTCTCTTCGACAAGTTGTGGGCATTAGTTCAAATAACAAGTAAATTTTGGTATTTCCTGTTTCAGATGAGATGCGGAAGGTGGGGAGTGCACGCCGTTTCGCCTATGCGCGCGGAGGCCTGTCACATTTACGGACCATATCTACGGACCATATCTACGGACCATATCTCAATTTTCCAAAAAATTTTTTTTTTGTACAGTTAAAGGATCAAATAAATGTATGCCAAAGTTTCATGAAATTGTCTCATTCCAAACTGTCATAAAAAAATATCCAATAATGCCTATTTTTCAACCGTCTATAGGGGGGACCCCCTTAAGCAAAAAGTCAAAAAAAATATTAACAAATGCGCGATGGGTATACATTTTATGCAAAAAACACACGAGTATGAAAGAAACAGAAGATGTTCCTTGATTCCGCTATTGGAATGTTTACATTCAAATTGAAGAAACACTGGAACAGAGCACGTGTAAATGGCTCGCCGACGTTAGTATGTATGCGTGAAAATTCGTGTTGGTACACATTGCGGCCCTATGAACTCACTTGTATTGTCCGTTAAAAAAGGCGCGAATCTTGCAAGGCGACGAAGTCACTGCCCCTTCATATTTTATCTTTCTTTCACGAACATTGCATGTAGTGTGAAAGTAATTCTGCCTTCTTTTATCATAGATATTACTTTGATATTTTGACTTTTTCGCTCCCTTTGAAATTTTTATCAGCTGATCTCAACAGCATTGAAACATTTTTAAAAATTTGTTCCAGCTCATCACTCTTATTATTATTGCTCGCTGGTGGTATAAACCGCCATATTGTCTCTTCAGGACAAAACTTTACTCCCTCGAAAAATGTAAGAAATGTCTTTCCATCCAGTTCGTATTTACAATCTCACCACGGCTCAGTTTAAATTGGATATTTTTCTGCCACAAAAGAAGTGAGAAATGTCTCTCCATTTCTTGTTTACAATCTCACCTCGCCGCAGATCAAATTGGATATTTTACTACCGCAAAAGAAGGAAGAAATGTCTCTCCACTACGTAATTTACAATCACACCTCGCTTCATTTATCTCGATACAAATACCAGTAGGACATTATTTTTGAACCGGGCCATTTAAAAAAACTGAGGCCTAAGTACAATTTACGTCGTGTAAGGGACAAATGGATTGCCTCCTGTAAGTCCGGCTCAACACTACCATCCAGTTCGTATTTACAATCTCACCACGGCTCACCATAGATATTTTAGGGCCGAAACACATCCAGGCTGGTTTTAAAGCTAATCTCTCAAAGCTTTCCTTGACGCGAGCTACAGAACCGTCCGCGGAATACTCAAAACACAATCAGCCCAGTTGATGACAGTTGTCAAATTTGTTAGCGATACGTAAAAACTGTAAAATTTGCAAATCATTTAAATAAAATAAAATTAGTTGGCCTGGTTTCATTGTTACTTTTATCAATACAAACTCGCAAACAAAATCCCAACCTCAAAGTTCAACTGTTAAAAGCAAACTAGAGCCTCGGCCGAATTCAAATTCCAACATTGCCGGAATTCCGACAGAGGCGAGCCTTGCGGCCATGTTTGCTAAGGCCTGAATTTGCGACACAAGTTTTAATGTGTTCAATCCCATTTAAACGCATAGGTTGGATGTGCTTGCAGCTAGCTTCGGGCTTGGATGTGTTCAAACCACGCCTGTATGTGTTTCGGCCCTTACTGCCGCAAAAGAAGTGAGAAATGTCTCTCCAGTTCGTGTTTACAATCTCACCTCACCGCAGCTCAAAATGGAAATTTTACTGTCGCAAAAGAAGTAAGAAAATGTTGTTAAATCCCATTTAATTTAATCTAATTTAATTTCTAAGAACTAGAATTAATTTATAAGTCACGCAAATTTTCATTTTCCCACATTCAATTTTATTATCAAAATAAATTTTTCACACAGATCACATTACATCCACCAGCCCATGCACCTGTTTCTTGGCGCAAAACGCTGATTTAGCGTCTAGCCTTTTGCACCAAGAAAGCAAGGTCAAGGTGCATGTGCACTCAATTCATTTTTCACTTTTATCAGCAATTTAAGTTAGTTTTTAAGTTAAGTTTTGTTGACATGATTACAATTAGGTTTAAATAAATTCAGTCTTAATTCAGACATCTTCAAGTCAAGTCAGTCGTTTTATTTCGGCATTAATAATTTTTTCAGCCAGAATCGTTGCACAGGTAATGAACCTGGGCAACATATCACATAAAAAACAGTCGTCAACTTATTGTTCAGGTACTGTACCTGAATAATAGATAAACAATATTGTGATACAATCTATGTTATTGCACAGATATAGGATCTGGGTAATAGCATAGATATTCCGTCAAGTATAGGAATTTGGCGCAAACATTTTGGTGACCCCGATCGCCTAAGATCACGTAGCAGAAACTTCTCAAGAGAAAAAAGTTTTTCCTAGCATCATGGAAGATCTGACTGCTAAACAAAGCGCTATAGGAACCGAGATCGACAAATTGTATAGAAATTTTAATAAGGATTCGTCTATCAGGAAGACCACAGAATATATAGAGACTCGACTCCATCGCTTAGAGGAGCTATGGGCTAAATTTGAATCTAACCATCGGCAACTTATGCCACTGGCCTCAACCGACGCCGACCATCCCTATTTCGAAAACCAATTTTTCGAAGAGATCGCCAAGGTCTATCAGAAACTGAAGGCCACATTACTTCAGTTACACCAGGAAATGCAAACAAGCACCAAAGATGGACAACCAGGCCCCAGCACATCTCAACAAATAGCTGAACCAATTAAAACAGGGCCGCCGCAAGCCCATGATTTCCAACTTTCGCCCAAGGAAGAGGAAGATATTTTATTGAAACTTGTGAAGCGACAGAGGGCTTTATTCAAGACCATCACTCACATTCTACAAGAGGTGGAGAAAAAACTGGTAGACACCAGCTCAAGGGCCTTTTACCAGGTCAAGTTAGATTTGGTGCGTCAATACGAGAAAGAATGCAGACAGAATAACCAACTCATATGGGAAGTTGCAGACGTTGAAATTCCACATGGGTATGAGCTGAGTTATTACCACACCATACTAGACTGGATACAGGATACAGTCATAACTTTGCAAGGAGGATTGGATGAACATGGGTCCGAATCTCACCATAAACCGACTTCCACCCAATTTAAACTACCAAAAATAGTTCTGCCAACCTTTGATGGGAGCTATTTACGGTGGATCCAGTTTCGAGAACTGTATGGGCAGCTAATCCATACACAGCCGCTCAGTAATGCACAGAAAATGTTTTATTTAATTACCAATCTCACTGGAGAAGCGCGCTCATTAATCCAACATCTTCCAGTCTCAGGAGAAAACTACATGTCGGCTTGGGACATCTTATGCAGTCGATACGACAACAAGCGTCTGTTGGTTACAGCGCTTCTAAACAAATTTCTGGCGCTTCCATCGATTTCATTTGAATCCAGTGCAGCGTTAAAAAATCTACATGATAGCACCAAGGAATGCGTACATGGCCTCAAGAATCTGGGTCTACCAGTGGATTCCTGGGACGCTATGCTGGTCCACATATTGACGAAGAAGTTCGACAAAACCACCCAGGCATTGTATGAGCAATCCCTCACCCATCCGAAGGAATTGAACTCATTGAAAGCAGTCCTGGAGTTTCTAGAAGCACGATTCCAGTCCTTAGAAGTGCTAGGGGGAAAAACCAGTCCTTCCACCAAGGAGAGAACATACAGGACAACCACATTAGCAGCAGTAGCAGGATCTGGAAGTCAGTGCAGGCTTTGCAAACAAATCCACCACATCTATGCTTGCCCCACGTTTCTAAAGAAGAACCCCGGTGAACGCTGTGCCTGGGTAAAGAAAAATAACTTATGTCTAAACTGCATGCGGGAAGGGCACGCGGCCAGCAGCTGCAGCTTAAGATCATGTACCAAATGCAGCGAAAAGCACAATACATTGCTACATCCTGACGGTTCGAAGTCAACCACAAGACCGAAACCACAAGCAACCCCAGTCACCGCAAAACAACAATCATACTTATCGAAGGTCCCGAACGTCCCATCGGAATCAACCACATTAGCAGTACAAACATTGAGACAACGAGAAGGTTACGTCATTTTGGCCACTGCCAATCTAATAGTAAAAGGCAAGAATGGCGCCGAAGTCAGCTGCAGAGCAGTTTTAGATTCAGGATCCCAACTTAGCTTCGTCACCGAAAAGTTTGTAAAGAAGCTGCAATTAGACGAGCTGTCGAGGCCAGTCAGCATTCTAGGGATATTACCTGGAGTAGGCAAGTCCGAACGTAGTGTCTCCTGTGTCATTAAATCCAGAATAAATGGGTTCTCAGCAGTCGTGGAGGCAAACATATTGCCGCAAATAACATCATTGCAACCAGCTATACCACTTAATTCAACCAATTGGCCGATTCCGAAGAACATCAAACTCGCAGATCCAGAATTTTTTAAACCAAAACAAATTGACCTGCTCTTAGGAGCGGAGATATGCTATCACCTCTTGACAGTCGGTCAAATCACTATGAGCAAGGAGTTGCCCATACTGCAGAATACTGTTTTTGGCTGGATTGTTGCCGGAAAACTTCACAACATGAACTCATCAGGTGATCTTGTCTGCGGCATCTGTACCGAGGATGAGGACAGGCTCAAGGAACAAGTGGAAAAATTCTGGAGTTTAGAGGACACTCAGCCCACTACTAGCGTCATACCACTAAGCGCAGCAGAGCGACGATGCGAATCATACTTTAACCAAACTACCAAAAGAAATGACATGGGACGTTTCATGATCAGTTTGCCATTCTCAGAGCATCCTTCCGCCTTAGGAGAATCAAAGGAAATGGCGCTCGCCAGGTTACGCGCCATAGAACGAAAATTTCGAAGCCAACCCGAACTTAAAAATCAGTATGTCGAATTCATGAGAGAATATCGGGATCATGGACACATGGAAGAAGTCATCATGCCAGAAGGACAACCACATTATTTTTTGCCCCACCATTGCGTTTTGAAACCGGAAAGCACCACTACAAAACTACGAGTGGTCTTTGATGCCTCTGCACGGACATCGTCTGGGAAATCGTTGAATCAAGTGTTACATACTGGACCCAAAATTCAAAATGAGCTCTTCTCCGTTCTACTACGTTTTCGACTACCGCGGTTCGTTTTCACTGCCGATATTGAAAAAATGTATCGACAGATACTAGTTGAACCTACTGACAGGAAATACCAACTCATCTTGTGGCGAGAGAACGAGAATGAGCGTGTCCGATGCTACCAACTCGCAACGGTCACATATGGAGTAACAACTGCACCATACCTAGCCATTAAGTGTTTACGACGTTTAGCACTACATGGCAGAGAGCAATTTCCACTTGGGACAGAAAGCCTTAATGAAGACTTTTACGTAGACGACGCAATGGTAGGAGCAGATAGCCTAGCTGAAGCGTTGGAAAAACAGAAGCAATTGGACAAACTATTGCGGTCGGCAGGCTTCAAACTACGAAAGTGGTGCGCCAATCATCCCCAATTACTGGCCGGTATCCCAGCCGAAGACAGAGTTTCTCATCTTGAGTTTCACGACGATAATGAGTGTCAAGTCAAAACCCTCGGCATGACATGGTTACCCAAGACAGACGAGTTCCAGATCACGACTAGGCAATCCACGGATGATAAGGCTGTCACTAAAAGGCGAGTCCTCTCAGACATCGCCCACTTGTTCGACCCGCTGGGATTGATGAGTCCTGTCGTGGTTAGTGCAAAAATATTCATGCAAACTCTGTGGTCATTAAAACTTGACTGGGACGCAGCAGTTCCGATGAATCTTCATACACAATGGAATCACTTCCGAACAAATCTACAAGAATTAGATAGGATTAGAGTTCCAAGACACGTGTTGTCCAAATCAAACACAGTGAACAAGCAACTTCACGCATTCGCGGACGCTTCCGAGAAGGCCTACGGCAGTGCAATTTATCTTCGATCCACTCTTCGAGATGGAACTATCATAGTGCGACTGCTGTGCGCAAAGTCCCGAGTAGCGCCGACCAAAACCATCACCTTACCACGCCTGGAATTATGTGCTGCAAAGACGGCTGCTCAGCTCCTTCATCGAGTTCGTCAGGACCTAAATTGGCAAGACCCATGCTACTGTTGGACTGATTCACAGATTGTATTGGCATGGATAAACGCTCAATCTGCCAATTACCACACGTTCGTCGCTAACCGCATCGCAACCATTCATGAGCTGACCACGGCCCAACAATGGCGACACGTTCCATCAAAGGACAATCCGGCTGATCTAGTTTCTCGAGGTGTATCGCCTGAACGATTACAAGAATGTAATTTATGGTTCTATGGACCCATTTTCTTACACGCTCCTGAATCAGCATGGCCAACAAGATCCGTAGTCGAAGAAACAGATTTGGAGAAGAAATCCACCAAAAGTAGTTCGTTGACAGCTACAGTCACCACAGACATAACCAGTACATTTGATCATCGTAATTCATTTCTCCACATGCAACGCACCATTGCTTATGCACTTAGATTCATAAAGAATTGTCGAGCGCAAGTGACGACAGGACGCCTCAATGGTCCTTTAACAGTGGAAGAATTAGAGGAAGCATTAATCATAATTATGCGCGATGCACAGCACCAAGGGTTCCCAGAAGAGTTAGTGCAACTTCAAAAATCAGGATATGTGAGCACCAGCAGCTCACTCGTAAGCCTCAACCCATTTCTTGATACCAAAGGACTGATTAGAGTCGGAGGACGACTAGAAGAAGCTAGCATCTCGTACGACGCCAAACACCCGATGCTGTTACCCTATCCACACGAGGTTACCAAGTTAATTATCAACCACCTGCACCACCTCAATCGTCATGCAGGACCTCAAGCACTACTTGCCATCGCTCGACAACGCTTTTGGCCAATTAAGGGAAAAACAATTACACGATCTGTCGTTAAGAACTGCGTTAAGTGCTGCCGAACAAAGCCTCAACTACTCTCTCAGCTTATGGGCAATCTACCGCCTGACAGAATTCAACCAGCACGACCATTCCTACATTCAGGTGTCGACTTTTGTGGTCCCTTCCGCATCCACTACAAGACTCGAGGAAAAGGCCCTACTAAGGCATATGTCGCTATCTTTTGTTGCTTTGCAACTAAAGCCGTGCATATCGAAGTTGTGAGCGACCTCACCACAGAGGCGTTTATTGGAGCTCTCAAAAGATTTACCAGCAGGAGAGGCAATTGTAAGAAACTATATTGCGATAACGCTACAAATTTTGTTGGCGCCAAGAACCAGATGAAAGAATTGGAAGAGTGTATCTACACGAAAAGGGCCGAAGATAGCATCTCAAGGTTTTGTGCAACCAAAGGCACTGATTTTAAGTTTATTCCACCGAGATCGCCTCATTTCGGCGGATTATGGGAGGCGGCAGTCAAATCTGCGAAACAGCTTTTTTATAAAAGCGTGTCAGCAGCCTCTCTTACATATGAAGAGCTAGAGACAATCATGGTCGAAATAGAGGCGATTTTAAACTCTAGACCTCTAACACCATTGTCGAACGACCCACTGGACCTTACGGCCCTCACACCTGGCCATTTCTTGATTGGCGAACCTTTAACCAATAATGTCGATCCGCATGCAGAACCAAGAAAGGGAAACCTGCTTTACAGATGGAAGCTGGTAGCTCACTTGAAAAATGAATTCTGGCAACGTTGGACGAAGGAATACTTGTGCGAATTACAACATAGGTACAAATGGAGTAAATGTAGTGAAAACGTTCAACCCGGAACAATGGTGATCTTGAAGGAAGACAATATACCAGTACTGTCATGGCCGTTAGGACGCATAATTAGAACCATCAAGGGTCGAGATAATCTCGTCAGAGTGGCCGATGTCAAGACCACCAATGGGATTCTGCGTCGACCAATCCATAAAATGGCACCGCTACCTGTAAAGTCTCAAGAAGCGCCTTCGGACAATACCACAACTCACGAAGAGGATGTATTTCCACCAGAGGAATCGTCAGCAATACAACCTGTAACTCGAACAGAAGAGCCAGGGTCATCTAGTAATAAACGTCGTCGCACACAGTCACCTCTCAGCCTATTCTTAATGACTTGCTTGCTCCTACCATTATTTGGAACAGCAGAGATCATCATGAAACCCTTCAATAATCAACCAGGATTATACTTTGAGGATTTGGGATCCACATACCTAGCGGTAGATGACTGGGACTTAGTAGTATTCTTCGATCTCACTACCTATCGCCAAGAGCTCAACCTAATAACAAAAGGGGTGCAGCGATTAAGACAACTGTGTGAGACCATGACATGCTGTCAATCATGCAACGACACAGTAGCACATTTTGCAGCAGCAACCGTCGAAATCCATAACTCCAACGATCTTCTAACTCCACACTTTTCTAGAAGGAAGAAGAGAGCACCACTCAATTTTGTTGGAAACATGGCAAGTGCGTTATTCGGAGTGTTGGACTCGGAATACGCTGAGAAGATGTCACAAACCATTAAAAACTTGGAGAGCAATCAAGAGCACTTACTTGCGCTCCTTAAAAATCAAACCTCGATTGTCGACTCCACGGTTAATATTTTTAATTCCTCTAATGCGATGACACAACGTCAAATCTACGAATTCGAGAAGTATGCCAACCAAACCAACTCTGTCATCGATTCCATACACCAAGATATGCGAGAGCAGCGAACAATCGAGTTCTTCAACGCCTTATCGATACAGCTTCTTCTCATCAGCACCAAGTACCAACGGATACAATCCGCATTGCTAAATATCATCATAGACACACATCAGGGGAGAATTAATCCAATGATCCTGACCCCTACACAACTTCAGGCCCAGATCAATGTCATAAAAGGAAATACACCACCAACGCTCAGAGTACATGCTGCCAACAACAATCTACTGGAATTGTACAACCTAATCAATATCGAATGGAGATTGACCGCCACAGAAATGATCTTCAGGTTGAAGGTCCCATTAGTATCGACCGAGAATTATCAGCTTCTACATGTCATTCCGATCCCCATGCGGATTAATAATACATACTACACCATCGAACCGCTCTCACAATTTTTCATGGTAAACCTACACCGTGACACCTACGCACCGCTTTCACAACAGGAATTTGCAGGGTGCTCTACCACTCAATCTGCTCATATTTGCAGACCACGGCATGCTTTGTACAAAAGGCGCAACCAGCCTGGAGCGTGCGAACTGCACATTCTCATACATCAGCCAATCCTGAAATTATGCAAGGTCGCCATCTCTCCTACAATACAACGATGGATCGCTCTTCGGACTCCAAACCAATGGATTTACGTGATGAACCAAGATACAATTGTCACCGTCCTCTGTGGCAGCAGTATCTCGCAACGAACATTAGGTGGCTCTGGACTCCTCACTATTTCTAATGGCTGCATTTTGAAGGACGATTCTACCACCATCCGAGGACGCAATCTGTACTCAACCACGCTCAACACCGCCCTCATCCCATCAAGGAATTTTACCGATCTATTAGCACCAATTACGCATTTAAACCTGTCGTATCCACCAATGCTACATCCAGCGATCGCCGACGACTTATCCAACCTGAAGGGACAAATTCGTGACTTGCAGCAGAAGGAATCAACCCCTTTATTGAATGCACCAACCATCACACACCATCATATTGTGAGCTGTGGTACAAGCATCGCGGTCATTGCCATGATCGGGTATCTATTGTGGAAGGGCTACCATAAATGGAAAACAACTCGACGACCAACACCAGCACCGCGATGCAGAAGTAGCGAATTTCGACTTTCTTCTTCAGCTTACTTAAACAGCGAGGCTGTTCAAAGTGGGGGAGAATGTTAAATCCCATTTAATTTAATCTAATTTAATTTCTAAGAACTAGAATTAATTTATAAGTCACGCAAATTTTCATTTTCCCACATTCAATTTTATTATCAAAATAAATTTTTCACACAGATCACATTACATCCACCAGCCCATGCACCTGTTTCTTGGCGCAAAACGCTGATTTAGCGTCTAGCCTTTTGCACCAAGAAAGCAAGGTCAAGGTGCATGTGCACTCAATTCATTTTTCACTTTTATCAGCAATTTAAGTTAGTTTTTAAGTTAAGTTTTGTTGACATGATTACAATTAGGTTTAAATAAATTCAGTCTTAATTCAGACATCTTCAAGTCAAGTCAGTCGTTTTATTTCGGCATTAATAATTTTTTCAGCCAGAATCGTTGCACAGGTAATGAACCTGGGCAACATATCACATAAAAAACAGTCGTCAACTTATTGTTCAGGTACTGTACCTGAATAATAGATAAACAATATTGTGATACAATCTATGTTATTGCACAGATATAGGATCTGGGTAATAGCATAGATATTCCGTCAAGTATAGGAATTTGGCGCAAACAAATGTCTTTCCAGTTCGTGTTTACAATCTCTCCTCGCCGCACTTCAAATTGGATATTTTACTGCCGCCAACGAAGGTAAAATGTCTCCCCACTAAGTAATTTACAATCACATCTCGCTTCATCTATCTCGATACACGCTCATATACCAGTAGGACATTATATTTGAACCGGGACATTTAAAAAAACTGAGGCCTCAGTACAATTTACATCGTGTAAGGGACAAATGTACTGCCTCGTGTAAGTCTGCTGAACACTACTTCACTCATCGTCATAATGTCTATAGGAACTGAACTGAACTCTAAGAAATCTGCAGGCACATTATTACAAAATGGCATAACAACTAATCTATCTATAAAATACAATGACTGTTTTAACATTAGCTACTTTCCTAGATTATGGAAAAAAGCAATCATCCCTATTCCCGAGGACAGACTCGCTATTAACCAGCAAGGAATTAGATCCACCCACCCTTCATATCAAAAGAGATATCTAGACAACGACACCAGATTCACCGAAGCGGAGCATGGTTGAGATGTTGTGTAAGACGAACTAAAACATCATCTCTAATACATATTTTCGTCCCAGAAATTTATACTGACAATCTCTAGTGCACGTACAACACCTGCGAGTGATGTTCAAAAGTACATCAACCAGCAGCAAGTAGCCATAGTATCAATGTACTTCTCTGTGCAGCCCAGCAAAACACCCAGTCGCAATCTTATTACCAACAGCATATCACCAGTCGCGATCTCTGGACAACCATCTCGTCGATGCAATTAACCATCATGGGCGAAGAAGACCAAACGGGTTATGAGCCGGGACAGTTCCATGAACTTCAGCTCTCACCCCAACAAATTCTAATTTTGCTTCAAGAGCAGTTAGAGCAACCTGTTCTCAGTACACCATCAAATGAAACAAAAATGAAATAACCACAAATTAAGTTTCCCATCTTTGATGCGAATTATTTAAAGTGGAAGGAGTTTCATGATTTATACACGCATCTAATCCACCAACAAGCAATCAGCTGTTCAGAGGCGATGTGCTATCTAAAGGCACATCTAACTGGAGAGAGGAGTAAAATCATCCAGCACCTCCAGGTTTCAGCAGAAACTTATTCCTCCGCTTGGCAGTTATTAGAAGATATATATGTATAACCACAAGCGACTCCCTACCTCTGCCTGCTGAACAAATGCTTAGACTACCAGCAATCAGTGGGCTTCCTCACACGGTGTCATATTCATGGCTAGTAAAACCGGTTTTATAGATGATAGAGGGGAGCGGACGGAAGAAATTTACTAATAAAACCGATAGTGATCTACAGTATTTTCAACAAATGAAACGCTATTACTCCACAAATTTAATATCAACTGAGAACGTTCAAGACATGGTGGATTTCGTAATCCGCAAAGGGTAGCGGAAAATATTCGAAATCATTTTGCAAACATTGTTTATACATTTTTGATGAACTGTAAAAATTAAGCAACTGTAAGAACAAACGCTCTGTCAGGAAGTTGACTTGAGAGTCAGAGTCAATAAAAGCCCTAGCCTTGATCCGCTTGCTTTCGTAGTTAAGTGGTAACTATTGCTGTTCCCAGTGGCGGATTTAAGGTCGACTGCGCTTTAGGCCCCGTCCTATATGGCGCCTTTTTTGCTTTGTAGTGATACTTTTCACCTTCGCTTTATCAGTTTTGGGTAGGTGGGAGTATTCTGCGTACACTGATACCTTATTCATGAAAAAGACAGAGTGATATGCAAAACTCTAAAAAAAACTTCAAAACACCCTAGCGGCTAAACCGTTACGATTTCCCCCTCCCATACGATTTTTTGTTCGTACTTAACGGATAAACCCTGTATATATACTAAACAGTAGAGGGCCTAAGATAGATCCTTGGCAGGAGAGGAAATTAAATGGGAAATCTTCACCTGTTGTGAACGAGCAGCTAAAAAGCTCTACATGAGCGTAAGGGCAGAAGAAGGAAAACGAAATTGTACACAGAGTTTGCGTAAAAGGGCGGAGTGATTGATGTTGTCAAAAGCTTTGGAGTAGTCTAGCAAGAGTAGACAACATACCTTGTTAGCATCTATATATTAATAGGTAAAGCCAGACTTTGTGATCCCTTTTTAACCTATTCCCAAAAATTGTGATCCCATTTTAACCTATTTCCGGTGCATGTATCTTAATGAAACATATATCAAACGAAAGGTATTTTTTCATAGATGGTCAGAACATATATTTTATTCAGGTACGTCCATAGCGAAAAGTTTGAAAGCCAGGTAGAGTTTTAACTATACTGAACATTTTTCTCTTCACATGTGCACTGATACACTGTGCAATGTGCATGCGCTATCCATCAAATTAAACGGAAAAAGAATACATATTTGAAGAGAATGCATACATTTTGTTTCGATTTTCTCTTTGCACTCACATTTTCCCACTCAAATGCTAAATAATATCTTATTAAATTTCCTGCTGCGAAAGGGTGTTCAATATCGTTCACAATAGATAGTAGATGAAAATTGTCATATGATATTGATACTTGTATAGTTGCGAAGATGGATTTTTCATTTTTTCCTTTACATATGTTAATATAAAGCGAAAAAAAAATTCTGCAAAATCAGGCCTGTGCTGCACGAGAAAATTACATAAATGTGCATTTCTCCATTCTGCTGGTCGGTGAAAAATATTGAAAATTGACTTATGTAAGATTATCGCCTAACAAAACCCATCTGGCGACACTCTGCCCAGACGCAGTTCCCTTTTATGACAAGGTTTATAACCTTCTTAAGCGTACGGACAATAGACAGATACAATTGTTGTTGCTGGTAGCTACAACAGGTATGAAAGGAGCCTTTATGACAGGGTAAAATATTCAAAGGTACCGACTGTGTATGATAGGGTAATTAGGATCCATGGGAGTAGACGCTTATATGCGAAGGAAGGAATATAACGAAAATATTATTTAGGAAATAGGAGAGGTAGACTTAAACCCTGCTTATGGAGTAAAGCTGGTGACATAGGGTGCCTTCCATTTAGACACAGAGAGACACAGTGTTACACTGTGTCCGACACAGAAGTGTTCCATCAACGACACAGCTAGACACAGCCGGGCACAACTAAGGCAATGCTACCAACCCTCGCCAATTGAAATGTGATCGTTAATTTATAATTACAACAATATTGTTTCATTTTTAAGATTCCCAGCCTTTATAAGATGTCGGGTAATTAATTTAAAGAAATTATCAACATAAAATTATCGATTTACTTATCAAACAAAAATAAAAACGAGGAAAGTGCGCCGTGGCGGATTTTTCATGAACTTATGTGTTCCATTTGGGCTTACACAGAACGACACAGAGCGACACGCTGTGTCGGACACAATTGTCTTTCTGTGTCTAAATGGAAGGCACCCATATACAAGCGTACATGCATTGCATTCAGCGGCTCCCTGATATGCGGAGATTTTCCACTGACACATAACTGCATGGTTGCGTTCCGTCCCGGCTTTCACAGATAGCCCAAAAATCTAAGTAACGAGTCGCATGTGTTTGTTGTGTATGCTTGTGTGTCCTATGTCGAATGCGGCAATGCAGAAAAAGTTGAAAGTATCCCGACATTTGCGTGGCATGCGGAACATTTACGGAATATTCCGTCAGGTCGTATTTGAATACACACACTTCTATATTATCTGTCAACGAATGCAACGCATGTACGCTTGAATATGTCACCAGCTTAAAGCTACTGACAGAATCAGGCGCAAACGCCGTGCGGACATTGGCTTCGCGGTATGTGGCGACTTTTCACTGACATGATGTTGCGGTGTCGGCGGCGCGCTCAGACTTTGAACACAACAACGAAATCAAAGTGACAAGTGGACGTGATAGGAAAAAAAATTGAAAAACCTGAATGATTTACATATAATTTTTCTATCCTACAGGGTTTGTCTTTTTTTTAGGTGCTAATTTAATTACCCCAATTTGGAAAAATAAAGATTTTCATTAAAAAATATAAAAATCAACAAATTTGCTATCACAGCCAATACCAACACACGACTCCAAACATATGCCCAAAGGTGCCAGCCCATAGAACGCGTTTCATGCGCCGCTTTCATGCCTTGCGTTAATAACAAACGTGCGACGCGTATGACCGTCCCAATGAACGCGGCGCGGCGCGGCTTTGACATTTAACATTACTTCCAACTTTATTTATTATGCCAGTCTAAAATTTGTTTATTTATAATTTATCGAGTGTTTTTTTATATATAAAATGTTTATAAGCAGTGCTCATGTAATTAAAACTGAAGGTATACTTGATTTGTTCAGATCAAGATATACAAAATTCTTTTACAAGAGCACAGCTGATTGTCATCGAATGCCAGACGCATGAAAAGTTGAAAGTTGGGCAACTTTGCGCGTTACATGCGACGCGCCTACGCTTTTCTTCCGTCATTGGGCCGGTTGCTATTTAGAAGCATGTATTCCAACTTAAATGTCAACGCAACGCTTGAAAGCGACGCATGAAACGCGTTCTATGGGCTGGCACCTTAAAGCAACTTGCGCGGTGTGTGCGTAGCGTAAATCAGCATTTCGTTAGTGCGCATTTGAATACACTACTTCTATTCTCTCTGTCATTGCCCGCACGGCGTTTGCGCCTGTTTCTGTCAGCAGCTTAAGGGATGCTTAAGTCAGTTGGGTTTAAATTCTCGGCGCAGCAACAACGTACACGGCAATTGTCATACGGTCGTGCAGTTAAGTTGGTGGACAAACCTAGTTTTCTGTTAAAGTTTTACAAATTATCAGGTGTGGGGTGAAAAATCTCGCGCCTTCAAGTGAATTAAGTGAGCAAGACTCAGCCAGTGATTAAAATTACAAAAAAAAACAACAATGATTGAAGAAGGCAGTGGTGCTGAAATTAAAGTGGATAGGGGTAGAGATGAGGAACTCGCGTCGTTAAGAAAGGAGTTAGCCCTTTTAAGGAGGGAAAATTCCATACTATCAGAAAAAGTGGGAAGTTTAACGGATAGTGCTAGAAAAGAGTGCGAGGTCATGGTGAATAGTGAACTGATGAAGTTCGGAATTGTAGAAGTAAAAGAAATGATTCCATTTTTCGAGCCAGGATGCAGTGAAAATGTTATTCCTGTGGAGTGGTTGGATAACATCGAATCGTTTAAGGAACTATATAATTGGGACGATAAATCTGCACTATTTTATGCTACCATCCGTTTGAAGGGTGCCGCGAAGTTTTGGCACCAAAGCAGACAGAATTTCTGCAAAGTTTCCCTTCTGAACAGATAGATTCATCCATCATTGTGAAGATTATGAAAAGAAAAAGACAAAAGGATGAATGCATCGAGAATTATTTTTATTCGATTGCTTCCATGGCAAAAAGAATAAAATTATCAGAGGAGTCGACTATTAACTATATTATATCGGGTGCAAATGACACGAATTTGTGCAATGTTTTGACCGCAAGTATTGTAAAACCTTGTATGAAAATCTTCAAGGGCAGGAAAGAAGAAGGGAAGCACTATCAAGAAATGAAACAAGCACATCACGTGGATTTTATAATAAGGAAAATTTCAAATATAAAACCGGTGACAAGGAAAAAAAAGAAATAAACAGACAAGAACAGCAGCCTAGGAAAAAGGTGAGGTGTTTTAAATGTGACGGCATTGGGCATTATGCAAGGGATTGTAATGTACATTTAAAAAGAAATGTGGTATGCTTTAGCTGCAATGAGAAGGGTCACGTATCAAAGAACTGCCCAAATAATAAGAAAGTGGGAAATATCCTTGAAAAGCTGGTAGAAAAGCATAGTGAATATTACCCTATCATAAATGTAGACGGAAGGAAAATTTTAGCATTTTTAGATTTAGGTAGTGATGTATCCACAATAAAAAGTGAAACTGTATATGAGAACTTGTGGGAAGTCGAAGAGGGTGGAACAATTTTACACGGGTTTGAAGGAAGTCAGTGTAAAGTTTTAGGAAAGAAGATGTTGTGATACATACTCAAATTAGTGTGCGAGAAAAAGAAAAGTTGTTGAACATAGTCAATGAGTTTAGTGATTGTTTTGCAAAAGACTTGAAAGACATTGGAAAGACAGGATTAATTGAGATGAATATTGAAGTGGAGAATAATAAAATAGTGCAATATAAGCCGTACAAAGTAGCTTATGGTATTAAGGAAACTCTCAGGAATATTGTGAAGGAACTACTGGAGTTGGAGTTGATACGGCCTTCGAATTCGGAATATGCGAGTCCAGTATTAATGGTCCCGAAAAAGAGCGGTGAGTACAGAATGTGTGTGGATTATAGAAAATTAAATTCAATTACCAGAAGAGAGCTTTGTCCAATACCTAATATAGAAGAAATTTTAAGCACGCTATCAAATAAAATAATATTCACAACATTGGATTTTCAAAGCGGATATTACCAAATACCTATTAATGAAAATTGTCGTCGTTATACCGCCTTTATAACACCTGACGGCCATTACGAGTTCAATCGCGTCCCCTTCGGACTCACTAATTCACCAGCCGTTTTTGCGAAGCTCATCGCCAAATTATTAGCACCCATGAAACCAGGAACGGTTATCGCGTATATGGACGACATACTCATACCGACTGAGACTGTTGATGAAAACATGGATGTTTTACGAAGGCTACTAATTGAAATTAGAAAAGCGGGATTAACTTTGAATTTAAAGAAGTGCCAGTTTCTTCAGGAGAAACTTGAATTCCTCGGACACGAGATATCTCAGGGAGGAATAAAACCAGGAAAAAAGGAAGATAGATGCGGTGGAAAAGTTTAAAAGGCCAACAACAGTAGCAGAAGTCAGGCAATTTTTAGTTCTTACAGGTTATTTTAGGCGCTTTGTTAATGGTTATGCTAAAATTGCACGTCCACTAAATAATCTAAAGAAAGGAGTACAATTTCAATGGGAAAACGAAGAAGAAGGAGCTTTTCAACAGCTGAAATCTTGCTTGGTGAAACGCCCAATCCTTACCCCATATGATGTAAACGCAACACAAGAAGTACATACTGATGCAAGTAGTCATGGGTTGGCAGGTGTTGAGATGTGGAAGATTATCTATGATATGAAATATTAGAAATATGTAAGGATGAGATGAATAAAAAACACGTCTTGTTACTATGAGACTTCAAAAGGAAGAGGAAGTTTATTTTGTATTGAATGACAGATAAGAGTGGGCGACATCTGTGAGAATTATTATTAAGTTTGAATCTAGTACTTTGTCACTCCCACTAAAATTAATAATATTACAAAACATTGATTAATGATTTATACATTTTAAATTTAAGTTCCCACAATGTAGCTCATGTAGCTCTTTTGGAAGTCCTTTCGTCAGCACATCTGCTATCATGTCTCTTGATGACACTGGCAAGACTTGAATTATTTTTTCTTCTATCTTGTCTCTGATGAAATGATGTCTGACATCGATGTGTTTTGTCCTCGAGTGCTGCACGTCATTAGCTGAAAGTTTTATTGCGCTGTGATTATCACAATAAATTGGCATAGTACTGCTCCGTCCTTTTAGGAGTTCTTCTTCCAGACTCTTCATCCATATAGCTTCTTGAATTGTTGTTGACAAACCCATGTATTCAGCTTCGGTGGTTGATAACGCTGTCGTCTGTTGTTTCCTAGTATTCCATGACACGACTGACTGGCCTTTATAAAACACATATCCGGTTGTTGATTTTCTCGTATCCACATCTGAGGCAAAGTCTGCATCACTATAACCACGAAGTATATCATTTTTACTGTGACAATACTCTAATCTGAATGTTGAGGTCCCTTTCAAATATTTAAATATTCTTTTCACCGCTGTCCAATGCTCTTTTCTTGGATTGTTGCAAAATCTGCTTACTACATTTACCGCGAAGGTAATGTCCGGTCTGGTGCACTGAGATATGTACAGTAAACTGCCTACTGCTTCTTGATATGGAATGATTTCCATCTTTTTTCGTTCTCTTTCACTTTCAGGATTCATTGACTCACTAAGTTTGCTGTTACTTTCAACTGGGGTTGACACTGGATTGCACGCTGACATGTTAAAACGTTTAAGTACCTGTTGAATATATTCTTCTTGATCTAACCATAATTTTCTGTTTTTTCTATCTCGTGTAATTCGGAAACCTAGAAAAACTTTTACTTTTCCCATATCTTTTATTTTCAACTTATTCTTTAGGTTTGTTTTTAAGTTGTCCTTCATTTCCTTGTCGTTGCTGAAGATTATTAGATCGTCAACATAGACTGCGACAAACATTTTTCTTTTGTTGTCAGTTACGTAGTACACACAGTTGTCTACTTTTGACCTTTCCATTCCATACTCGGTTAGTATTTTGTGTAACTTTATGTTCCATGTCCTACTTGCTTGTTTTAGTCCGTAAATTGATTTTTTAAGTTTACAGACACTCGTGCCAGTTCTGAAACCTTCTGGTTGTTCCATATAAATTGTCTCTTCTAGTTCTCCCTGCAAGAATGCCGTGATGGCGTCCATTTGTTCGATATCTAAATCATACTGTGCAGCTAATGCAAATAAATATCTCAAAGAACTGTACTTTACCACAGGAGAGAATGTCTCTTGGTAATCAATTCCTTTGCACTGTGAGTAACCTTTAATGACGAGACGAGCTTTATAGCGTGTCGTTCCGTCTAAACTCCTTTTTGTTTTAAATACCCATTTATTCAGTAGTGCCTTTTTATCTGAAGGTAATTTTTCTAGAGTCCAAGTGTCGTTTTCTATTAAGGAGGACATTTCTTCTTCCATAGCTTGTCTCCAAAGATCAGCATCTGGTCTATTTGTAGCTTCTGCTAGCGTTAACGGATCCGATAAGTTCTCTGATGCTATATATGAAAATTCTGGCATACGTTTTAATTTCCGTTGTCTAGTTGTACGTCGCACTTCTCTCTGAGGGCTTTCATTCGGCTGTGCATTATGCATTTCTTCTTGTTGATCAGGTAAGTTTAAATTATCATATTTATTTCTTTCCAGTATTTTTATTTCAGCTGACGAATCATTAAACGACGGCAAATGTTCAGAAGGTGATCCATAGTCTGAGGATGAATTGAGTTCTTCTGAATTTGAATTTTCAATTAATGTTTCATCACATGTGGGTGTTGAATCATTGTGTCTTTCTCCCACTGAATCTAAATTGTCAGTAACTGTGTTTTCTAAAATTGGAACATAATTAGTACTTGTCAACTGATTACTATTTACCTGAAGCGTTTCTTTTAGGAAGGTTATATCTCTGGAAACGAAGAGTCGATTTTGTTCTTCATTAAATACACGGTAACCCTTTTGATTCTCTGCATAACCTACAAAAATGCATTCTTCCGATTTTCTGTCAAATTTTCTTCTTTTTTCTCTCGGTATTTGAACCATAACTCTGGATCCAAATATTTTCAAATTTGATAAATTCGGTAATGTGCCTGTCCATGCCTGTTCTGGAACCATATTCTTTAAAGCTGCTGTTGGAGATCTGTTCAGGAGATATACTGAAGTGTTCACTGCTTCCGCCCAATACTGCTTTGGTAAATTCGCATCTAGCAATAAACATCTTGCCTTTTCTATCACTGTTCTGTTGGCCCGCTCTGCAACACCATTCTGTTGAGGATTATACGGTACACTTGTTTGATGAATTATCCCATGGTTTTGCAAATATTCTGACATGCGATTGTTTAAAAATTCTCGCCCATTGTCCGTTCTAAATATCTTGATCTTTTTTTCTGATTGATTTTCCACCAAGTTTTTAAAAGTCTTGAAACTGTCAAACGCTTCGTCTTTCGACTTAAGAAAATAAACAAACATTTTATGTGTATAGTCGTCTACTAGAATAAAAAAATATCTTGCTCCTCCAAACGATTTCACTTCCATAGGTCCACATAAATCTCCATGCACTACTTCTAATTTATCTTTTGTAGATGATAATGACGGATTAAATGGAAGTTTTGCATGTTTGCCTTTCAAACATACTGTGCAATTATTACTTCCGGAACTATCTTTGAGCACTTCCAGGTTGTAAATTTTTCCAAATTTGGTTAAATATGTATTGCTGATGTGTCCTAATTTTCTGTGCCATGTAGATGTTTCCACGTTTGCAAGGGATGTTCTCTCATCTCTTTTTATGTCAAGCTTATATATGTCACCATACAAGGATGCAGTTGCTATTAAACCGTTGTCTTCGTCGAATATTTTACATTTGCTTCCCTTAAATGTAAGTCTCTTTCTGGATTTTATCATTTGACTGACAGATAGGAGATTACTTGACAAATTTGGTACATATAGAACGTTGGAAATTTTAATAGGTGTGAGTTTATTATTCAACAGCACTGTAACCTCACAATTCCCTTCACCTTTCGCTGGAATCTTTCCTCCGTCTGCTAGTATCACGTCTCTCTGTTCAAATGTTTTCTTCATGTTACAGAATGATTTCAAATCATTACACATGTGTGATGACGCTCCTGAGTCCAAAAACCATTCTCCTGGCGGCAATTTGTATTCACTGACTGCCTGAAGTACAAGATGTGACTTTTCAGGTTTTTTGACATTATATTTTTTATTTGGTTTTTTGCACTCGAAGGCGTAGTGCCCGTAATTATTACAATTATAACATCTAGCCTTTGTTTTTGAATATTTTGATTTTGGTCGACTGAAACTGCGGAATGCTGTACTTTCTTTACTGCTGGAAGAAAGTGGACAGATTTCTTGTAAAAGCTTAGTTTTGACATAGTCGGCGTCAATTCTTGCTCCTGAGCTTTCTATTGCCATAATCATGGGAGCATAATTTTCAGGTAGTCCTGCAAGCAAAAATGTGGCTATCCATTCCGAACTAACTTTAAACTGTATGTTGTTTAGCTTTTGCGCTGTGCTCATGATGGCTGAAATATATTCTTCTATTGAAGCATGGTCTTCCAATCTTGTGTTGATTAGCTTCCTCATGAGTCCTACTTTCCTTGTGAGCCCTGAATCCTGATAGGCATTTTTAAGGTTATCCCATGCCTCTTTTGATGTTACTGCATCAGTGAGGTGTACGAAGGATGAACAATGCACCATCATTATGATTTTTGATTTGGCTTTCTGGTCTCTCTTTGTTTTCTCCGATTCATCTTCTGTGGGATCATTGCCGTTTACGCAGCTCCAGAGATCCTCATGTTCTAAATAAGCACGCATCGCGAACGCCCATTCGCTGTAGTTTTCACGCCCCATTAATCGATCCACCGATGGTAGTGTGCTTCCCATTTTGACGATTTTTCTATTTCACTGTATCACGGAAAAGATATATTCACTTTATGTTGATACTGGGCCTATAACCTGTTGAGATGTGGAAGATTATCTATGATATGAAATATTAGAAATATGTAAGGATGAGATGAATAAAAAACACGTCTTGTTACTATGAGACTTCAAAAGGAAGAGGAAGTTTATTTTGTATTGAATGACAGATAAGAGTGGGCGACATCTGTGAGAATTATTATTAAGTTTGAATCTAGTACTTTGTCAGCAGGCATATTAATGCAAGTAAGCCCTAAAGATGGAAAATTACGAGCAGTTTCATACTTTAGTAGAGCGACAACAAATGCGGAATCAAAACACCACAGCTATGAGTTAGAGGCGCTAGCAGTTGTAGAGAGTCTCGAACGTTTCAAACATTATTTACTTTTGAGAAAATTTAAAATTGTTAGACTGTAACTCGTTGTGAATGACACATGAAAAGAGACACCTTGTACCACGAATTGCACGCTGGTGGTTGAAAATACAAGAATATGATTTTGAATTAGTTTTTAGACCAGGTAAACAACTACTTCATGCAGATGCTTTAAGTCGAGCACCACATGACAATGGTAAAGAAAATGAAACCGTCGCAGACAGTGTGATGATTGTAGGAGTCTCTCAGGAAGATTGGTTGGCAACATTACAAATGCAGGACCCGTATTTAAAGGAAATTATGTCAGTGTTGACTGAAGAATTAGAGAATCACAGCAATAAGGAGAGTATTCTAAGAAATTCTGTAATGAAAGAGGGTCGAATATACAAGAAGACAGAACAAGGAGAGAAATTTGCAGTTCCTAAGGATATAAGATGGCGTGTGATAAAATCATATCATGATGATCGTGGGCATTGTGGAACGACTCGAACGTTGGAAAATGTTAGGAAGCATTTTTGGTTTCCTCACATGAAACAAATTATAAAGAAGTACATAGACTCGTGCATTGATTGCTTATACAACCAAAGGGGAAATGATGAAAGCAGATATACAGGATATGTTAAGGAAGTGATACCTGTTCCATTTCATACTATACATATAGATCACTTAGGCCCATTCCCCAAGAGTAAAAGTAGAAATCAATACGTAATCGGTGTAGTGGATTCCTTTACAAAATTTTGCACGTTTAAAGCAACAGCAGCGGCAAGGAGCGTTATAAAAGTACTGGATGTATTGACACAATATTTTGGGTTACCAACTCAAATAGTAACGGATCGAGGATCAGCATTTACGTGCAAGGAGTTTGAAAAGTACTGCCATGAAAATGTCATAAAGCATATTCTGATTGCGGTCAGAACACCGCGAGGAAATGGGCAGGTGGAACGATTTTTTCGCACATTAAAATCCGCGATTTCAACAATGGCTCAAGATCCAACTGACAAGGACTGGGATAAAAGTGTAAACAAAACAAGCTGACAAACACAATAGCAACGCAAAACTGCCTCGCAAATACGAAAAGGGTGATCTAATATTAATAAAATGTGATCCAATTGCAACCGGACAACCAAGGAAGGGACAACCGCGATTTAAGGGTCCTTATGAAGTGAAGAAAGTGTTGGACAACGACCGATATGTAGTTGCAGATACATCAGTTACACAAATTTCGCAGAAACCCTACGAATCCGTACATTCAGCGGAACATATGAAGAAATGGTGCTCAATAGAGAATATTAATTTCGATACGGATGAAGAAGACGTTAATGGAAATGAGAGAGAAGAATGAAAAACAAAAATAATAAATAAAATTCTTTTAATCAGAAAACTTTTATTCCTTAATTATTTTTTTTAGATTTCGTCAATGTTTCAAAACCCTTGATATTCCCCTGAAGATGTTGGAAGTTGGTGTTGGTGATGTTGACAGGAAGAACTATGAAGATGGAAAGGTATTTCAACTTGAGTTGCCAAGCTTCATACCCGAGGTGTGACTATGGCAGTCATTGAATGGTTCTCTGGGAGAACCTATAAATTGGGCGGGGATCATAGACCATTGGGTCAGTGACTCGCTGAAGGACCTTAAGTGGTCGGGGCCATTGAGGCTATTGAATGGTTCTTTGGGAGAACGTATAAATTGGGCGTGGATCATAGACCATTGGGTCAGTGACTCGCTGAAGGACCTTAAGTTGTCGTGGCCATTGAGGCTATTGAATGGTTCTCTGGGAGAACGTATAAATTTTGCGTGGATCATAGACCATTGCGTCAGTGACTCGCCGGAGGACCTTAAGTGGTCGGGGCCATTGAGGCTATTGAATGGTTCTCTGGTTCCTTTTATGACAAGGTTTATAACCTTCTTTACCGTACGGACAATAGACCGATACAATTGTTGTTGCTGGTAGCTACTTCTTAAGGGTAAAATATTCAAAGGTACCGACTGTTTATGATAGGGTAATTAGGATCCGTGGGAGTAGACGCTTATATGCGAATGAAGGAATATAACGAAAATATTATTTAGGAAATAGGAGAGGTAGACTTAAACCCTGCTTATGGAGTAAGGGATGCTTAAGTCAGTTGAGTTTAAATTCTCGGCGCAGCAACAACGTACACGGCAATTGTCATACGGTCGTGCGGTTAAGTTGGTGGACAAACCTAGTTTTCTGTTAAAGTTTTACACTTATCACATATCAAATAAACTTTTTTCTTGCTTAAGCTTGGGCGAAAACATCACATTTTTGCCTTTTTGCTCCAATAGACAATAATACAAGTTGAGATTGTCTTGGCCCATACTTGCACGAAAATACCTTTTCACTCTTTTTGGAGTCGAAAAGGATCTCTCTCCAGAACAGCAAACAAGTTAAATCGATTTTTAAAATTTCAATGGTTCTTTAAATTTTGCAGCCTCTAAAATTTTGCCGCCCTAGGCCCGGGTCTCACGGGCCTAAGCGTAAATCCATCACTGGCTGTTCCAATAAAGACAGAATTGGAGGGAATATACTGGGCAGTGTGTGCGGCCAAAGCTTACGACTCTGTTTTGGCTTGTGGTCGATTGTTTTTGATTGATTGTTTTATTATTATTCTGCTCAATAATTTTTCTTCTTAATAAATTCATATTAATTCAGCAAATAATTCTTAATAAAATTTCGTATAAGAATGCGACTATGCATTTCTACATTTAAACTAAGATCAGAAATCAGATATAAACATGCAAAAATTCTTTGTTCTCAGGCATAACTCACCTGACCTCAAATTTCTTGAACGTGAAAATGCATGGTCCGCAGTTTTGAAATATATTTACCATAGAAATATTATGATATTTTTGTATTTAGAATTAATATATAAATAAGTTCGTAACATAAAGAAACTGCACTTCTGTTTTTAACTTCAACCAAGCCTTTTATTCCTAATGTGAGTTTGCGTTTGGGGAGTTCAGAAGTAGCCATTACATTTTTCCATAGATTATATCTGCCACACTAGAATCCACCCAAGGCCCGTTCTACAACATTAAACTAGCATGTTTTTAAAAACGAACAAAAGAGTTAGTTTTCAACAATTACTTTAATCCAAACAGTCAAAATTCTTTACCATACCTGAAAATACTGGTATATTATACTCGTTGATGATTAAGTTTGTTAAAAATTTCTCGGATTACAGATTAAAGTAATCCTTGATACGAGATTTTGAAAATCCATGTTGACGTTTATTATATTGTCTCTATGCTGTTGGGAGATATTAGAAATGATTGTTAGAAATGATTGCTAATGGGCGATACATTTTTCGGGTACGCCTTGAACATGTGCAAATTCCAAGAATCCGGATTAGTCCGACGAAATTTAGATAGGGATTTAGCGAAAGATGAGATGTATCTCTTTAGGACCGCATGAGTTATATTTTCAGGCCCAGTGGATTATTGACATCAAGCTCTTGGCATATATAAGCTTCGAGACTGCAAGGGGAGACCCTCTGTAGCATGTAGGCGTAAAGGGCAATTTTAAACGAATGGAGATGGTAGTAAGTCGATTTTGGATTTCAAATTTGCTTTAAAATTAAACGAAGAGAAAACTTATATAGAAAATTTTACCTCGCCTAACTTTGATTTAGCTTTTTCTCCATTTTTCATAATTTCTTCCTCATTATCTCTTGCAGCGGGGTGACTTCTACTATCTTCAATTTCCCCAAAATTATCAGCCATTGCAACAATTTCGAGGGTCTCGGTTTTCATGCTTTCAGTCTGCAAATGTTCTGCATCCTCGTCCGATGTATATTCAATTTTGTAGACAAGTTGTTCCTCGGAGCTATCGATTTCGCTATCGTTGTCACTAGATTCCAGAATAGCATTAATCTCACATTTTTCAGTATCAGTTTCAGCTTGATCGCTTAGCTTTTTATGACAATCACTTGTTTCATCACTAGCATCAATTGCAAACTCGGGAACTATGAATTCAGGCTGTTCGAAACCCTCTTTACTTAATATTTCAAACAACTCGGGATATTGCGATTTTAGTATATCATTCGTCCTTAAGCACTGCCGCTTAAATTTAGACCAAATTATTATTTCAGATTTACAAATTTCGCAAATACATGATGGTAGTTCCTCAAAGCACTGCACCTAAGAAAGAATTATAAAAACTAAATACCAAAATTTTCAATAATTACTCACCTCAATCCCTGTACATTCCGCAATTTTTTGGACCATATTTAAGTTATCTTCTTCTCCGAATAAATCTTCTAAGTATCCATCGGTAGACAGGCATAAACGACATGATTTTCTATAACTCATTTATGAACAAGTTCTTGTTCAACAAGATTTATATTATTAAAAGTTACTGAATTGTTATGACTTATGACGTAAAGTAAAAACAAACTAATGTCAAAATTTTAAAGAGCGTTAACACTGGGATATTCATCAACAGCGAAAGCTGTGTTTTTTTAAAAACAGTTTCTGTATACCGTGCATGGAGTATAGGTTTGTTTATTAGTTTTCAGAACCGGACATAACAGAATAGAATAGAACAGCAAGCAATTCAACGTCAAACACTTTAGAACAACTTAGAACAAAAAATCTAATGAACGCTTTTTTGTACTTTTTTGTTCTCATAATTTCATATACACAGCTGTCAAAACTAAGAAAAAACAACAACAAAAAACTCTTGTCCAAAACTGTCCTGAGAAAAATCTAGAACCAAAAAGTAAAACTTAGAACACTTTAGAACAACTTAATGAACACCAAACTAGAATACTCTCGGACAAAAAATAACAAGTTTTAAAACTAATGAACGCCAAAGCCTGTACTTTTCTGTTCTAGGATGATTTAGATAGTTCTAGGACTGACTAATAAACAAACCTAATATACAAGGAGAAAAACTGTTATGGGGAAAATGACAGGAAATGGATGGGTAGAAGAAACTAAACTTCTAGTTCATTTGTGGCCACAGATGTCACCTTTGTCCGATGTACCCCACATGAATTTGATAAAAATTCATTGGAAACATCAAAAATTGATTAATTACGAATAATCGCATTGATATAAAATCGAATTTAGAAGCTGGTAAAATATATTAGTAATAAATGAACTTTACCATGAACCGGATAAATATGTACAATCGGCCATGTTTTTTGGGGTACATTTGACTGCAGCGCCGCCAATAATCAAACGAAAATTGACAGCACGGAGTTCCGAGGGCCCTTCCTGTAGTTTTGTATTCTAAGCAGCCAACTAAATAAAGGTAGAAACAGAATGGCACGGCGACCGTGGCGGCGGTGGTGTCCGTGACGGCCAAAACGTTTAAAATACACGCACCGCTATATATGCTAACATAATGACACGGAGGCGGTGGCCGGCACGGTGAAATTAGAGCAAATCCGAATTCTGCCGCCGCCGCCAAGTGATACCAACCATTGAAAACTGATTTAGTACACATTTAGCACACATTTTTTGTTTTTAACTGCTGTCTGCCTGCAATTTGACAATTTGGTCGTGTCCACGGAGAAATGTCATTTGAGTGCTGACGTCACTTGGCACGCTTTTCCCATATAAAATCGGAGTTGTGTTGTTGTTTCTGCATTAGTGCTGACGTCACTCGGCACGAAATTTCTACGATATTCGAAGCTGTCAGCCTCTGTTACATTACCTTGTTTCTGTATACCGTGGGTCGTGTCGCTGTTTGGCCGTTATTTTCAATTTAATTCGTGATTTTTTTTAGTATTTCAAATAAATTAATGCAATTTATTATATAATGGCAAAAAGGAGTTAATTAAAACTAATTTTTATAATAAAATCAAACCAAAACAGTCAACGATAAAAAAATTTCTTGTCTTTATTTAGCAACTCAAGATGAATTAAATGGAACTTTATTAATTTAAACTTTTGGAGATACTTCAAGGTACTGTGATGTTATTCATTTTCTAATAAATACTAATAACTTATAACTTTAATTATTAGTGAAAAACAATGAATGTTGAAATGTTTGTATTTTTCCTAGAGGAAAAACTATAAAATTCCGGAACCAGAGCTTGTAGTTGTGATAGCTGAGGAAAAACAGGAGCCGAAGTAAGTTATTACATTCATTTCTGGGAAAGTTTTGTAGTTAAAGTTTTTTGTCAGATAAAAGTTGAAATAAAAAATGCTGAGGATTCAAGGAGATAGTGATGCTAGAAATTTTAGGCGGAAACCCAGAAGGGTGAGAAGTATTTTTTATTGCTTTCTAATGATGTAGTATACATTTTTTGCACTTTCAGGCTTTGAAAGTTATAACATCATCCAAGAGAGAAGGGGAATATATGTCTTATAGATTATGTACTGTGCTATAGCTTAAAATAAAAGTGCTTGTTTAATCATTTGTTTTTCTTGATTTTTCTCAATTAGATCTATGCGGCAAGCTATATTTTATTTCTTTAGGTTGTTTTTAGTTCAGATTTCTAGCGAATTCGTGATTTATTTATGAATATGTATATTTATACCTTTTATGAAACGCTCACCTACGGGTGTTTATAGACATACTGCAGAACTCCTTCGATTTTTTTGTACCCGCTTGATGAAGTATGATACACCAGGTGGTTGTGTCTCTTTCAAAACAAACCCTTTAATTTTTAAATTCCAGGTAATTTGCCGTAAATGCCAAAATATCATTAAGCACCCCAATGTAAATAACAAATCGCTCATTTTCTACTTCCAGGTAAATTTATCTAATGTAATGTCATAAAAGAGGTCATGAAACCACGCTCTTTCAAAACAAACCCTTTAATTTTTAAGTTTCGGGTAATCTTCGGTAAATGGCTAAATATTATATAGCAGCCAATTTTTAAAACAATTCTTCGATTTTTGAATTCCAAGTAAATTTTTCTTTACTAAAATATTGAAAAAAAAATATGAAAATATTGAAAATAACTTAAATTTTTAATTCCAGGTAAGATCAAAGTTGCAATTAACAATCATGTATTTTTACAAAACAAATAATTAAAAAAGTTTATTCTGTACTCATGAAATTATATTTACGTTAAAAATTTCAAATTCGTTTATTTCAATTCCGTCGTCCGTTAAATTCCGTTAAATTTGACCACGCCGCACCATTCTGTTAGCTAAGACGGAATCTAAAATCCGTCGACGGCCACCGGCACGGTCGCCGTGCCATTCTGTTTCTACCTTAACTGTGGTTTTTGTTTTGGTTTGAAAAATGAGGATGAAATTCATAGCTTTTTTACGGTTCATTTGATTAGAGCCAGCAAACAGATTGTCGTTGTTCGTGAAGCTAAATAGTTTATTTACTAAAAATTTTAAACTGAAGTTAAAAATTAGAATTTTGGTTATTCACTTTTTAATCAATAGGTAAGAAAAAGTGTTTAACTCCATCAGAAAGGGTCAAAATAGATGTGTATTGTTATGAAGGGCTTTCGTAACAAAGCGATACTAAATTACTTGAACGATACAAAATCTTATGGACGTAGTTTTAAAGGAAGGGTTTTAACGACACTTACACCTCAGAATAAACGAAAAATTTTTAGATTAGCCTACAATTCGGCCCTTTCTGTAAAAAAATTGGCGTTCAAGCTAGTGTTAATGCCAGTAAATCGACTATCCGCCATGCTATTGTAAGTGCAAAACATCTGACGTATTTTTAGATGAAAAAAAATTAACCTGGATGGACAAGATGGGTATAATTGTTATTTTCATGACGTTAAGAAAGAGGAAGTGTTTTTGAACCGCCATCATAGTGGAGAAGGAAGCGTAATGGTCTGGGGTGCAATCTATTATTATGGCACAATTGATTTGGTGTTCCAAAGTACAAAAATTACCGGAAACAGTTACAAGACGTTACTGGAATACGTTTTCCCTAAAATTCATGACATTTTTTCACTACTCTCATGGATTTTTCAACAAGATAACGCGCAATACACACAGCTCTCGTTGTCAAGTCGTACATCACAAGCCAAAATGTCCAGCTATTGCCGTGGCCACCATATTCGCCGGACTTAAACATAATATAAAATATTTGGGGCTGGCTCACACCGAAAGTATACGAAGGAGGGAAGCAGTATGATACTAAGGAAGAGCTGATTCTAGGGATTAAAACGGCCTGGGCAGAAATCTCACTAAATCATTTGAAATCATTGTGCGACTTCCTTAAGGATCGTATTTTTGAAGTTATTCTGGAAAATGGAAGTTCCACTAAATACTAGGAATTATATTGTAATATTGTATTTCAAATAAAAAATAAAACTGTGGTAAGAAATCACACATAATGCTATTACTTCATGTAATTTTTCAGGTGGCTCTAATCAAATGGACCGTAAAAAAGTCACTAATTTCTGACTAATTTTTCAAACCAAAACAAAAACCACAGTAATCTTGATTGCGCCTTTTGCTTTTCGCTTTTGCATTCAGCACTAAATATACCCCGTTTATGATTAGGTTGAAAAGTTGAGTCGAGGTTGAGTTGAAATTTCGACCACCGTATATGATTCCGAGTTGAGTTCACTTTGGGTTGAAATCGGGTTGAACTGCCATCAAAACATAACCTCTTTTGTTAATTCTTTTTCTATATTTCTGACTTCCTATACAGTTTTCCATCAAAATGGTGAAGGGAATTTTGTTCCCGCATTATTTCTAACATAGTTTTTGTTTCCTGATGCTCCCAAACATTTCTTTTAGCCATTGTCAAAATTAAATTTCCTCTGTTTTTACATATATAGTTAGTATAAAATAATTAACGCGCTACAAAAACACCGAACACAAAACTAACGCCGAAGGTAGGCTTCACGGATGGTAAACAAACAAAACAAATGCCACTTCAACCCAATTTCAACTCAACACCCGTTTATGATGTGAAATATCAACTCGACCCAGGTAGGAGAGCCGAGTTGGGTTGAGTGGACCCAGTTTCAACTCGATCCCCGTTTATGACTGGGTTCAACCTGGGTTGAACCTAGTCATATACCCCGTTTATGACTAGGTTCAACCTAGGTTCAACCCAGGTTGAACCCAGTCATAATCAGGGATCGAGTTGAAACTGGGTCCACTCAACCCAACTCAGCTCCCCTACCTGGGTCGAGTTTAAATTTCGCATCATAAACGCATGTTGAGTTGAAATTGGGTTGAAGTGACATTTGTTTTGTTTGTTTACCATCCGTGAAGTCTGCCTTCGGCCTTAGTTTTGTGTTAATGTTGGCAATGGCTAAAAGAAATGTTTGGGAGCATCAGGAAACAAAAACTATGTTAGAAATAATGCGGGAACAAAATTCCCTTCACCATTTTGATGGAAAACTGTATAGGAAATCAGAAATATAGAAAAAGAATTAACAAAAAGAGGTTATGTTTTGATGGCAGTTCAACCCGATTTCAACCCAAAGTAAACTCAACTCGGAATCATATACGGTGGTTGAAATTTCAACTCAACCTCGACTCAACTTTTCAACCTAATCATAAACGGGGTAATAAACGGGGTAATAGTCTTTCTTGCTTTATTTCAAAATTTTTTCTCTCACACACCGGCTGGAAATTTACTTTTTCTTCTCAGAATTGAGTGGCTCTAATACATTGTGGGCTAATTAAAATAATTCTTAAACTCATATATTACTTATTTTTTTTAATAATTATGTAAATTACTGTGCTAAATACTCCAAATAATATAAATTTTGTTTGCTTGGATTTCTTTGTTTACATTAACTGACCCAATGCAAAATTCAAGGTGATCAGCTGATTAGAATGCGTAGTGACCGGGTGTAAAAAGTTCATTGTAGGGGCAAGATTTTATTTTAGTTAACTGATTATTTCAACTCGCTCTTGCCCCTCCTCTATTCCATTCGCTTGATCCGCTGGTAATGGACAAACAACCCCCAAAACGTGAAAACTCACACAAAAATAATTTCACGACGCAAAGGGCTGGGGTGGTAGCACGTAAGTTGTTTCAATCGACCTCTTCCATAACCTTCTATATTTACAAGCCATGAACAAGAATCTCAATTGAGAGAATCGGACCACCAAATTCTCCCAAATTCTCCAAATTACACTAACAACATAACGTGATTTCACCGAGTTGTGGTCCGATTGAGCGGAAATTCGCTCTCAATATTTTCCTTGTTCATGGCTTGTAATATAGAAGGTTGTGCCTCTTCATACAAAAATTCAGAATTTTTGTATGAAGAGGTCGATTGAAACAACTTACGTGCTGCCACCCCTGCTGTTTCACACGAGACGAAGGCCATCCAACAAAATCTGTTGTCATCGTCCATTCCCTTTTGAAATTTGACGAAGTCGTACGAGCTTTCACGCGGGCCAATTTTTCCAACCAACTGTACGTCAGAATGTTTTAGCTTATTGTTGTTGTCTCTTACTTTTCTCCCAGAAAGAACAAAACAACAGAAAGCACACTGCTGTCAAAAAGTCGTATCGAAAATCGTGTGAGAAAGTTGGATGGGAAAATCTTCCCTCCCCATCGTACTCTCTCACCCTCTTCTCTAAAAATGACGTTTCCGTACGATTTCTGTTGGTTGGCCGTCGCGTCGTCCCATGTGAAACAGGTCAAAGCATACCGGGCTTTAAACCTATGAAAAAAAATGTCAAGAAATCGCTCAGAAATATTGGGTGCCTTCCATTCAAACACAGCGAGACACAGTGTGCCTAACAGGTTGTTCCATCACCGTCGTGTTTAAACATGTTTCACCCGGCGGTGCACATTTTTGTCTTTGATGAAAACACCCATCTGTGTTTAAATTGAAGGCACCCATTTTCTGTATCTATGGCTGTAACCAAAAAATCACACCAGAAATATAAATTTTTTTGGCTTTTTATAAAATTTTAGTTTTTCCTCCAGAAATAAGTATCGATACATTTATTTCTTGAAGAAATTTTAACGTTTTATGAATACATGATGTGTCAATTGGTTTTTAAATTGAAAGGAACTTTCTGCAATGGTAAAAATAACATGCTGTGGTTTTTATTCATATTTTTTTAATTCTTTACTAATTAAAATAATTTCAATAAATCCAACAATCATAAAACAATTTATGTAATGTGTGCAATGAAAAAAAGTAACTGTCAAAGTTTCTGAACTGTTGTCATTTTTCCTTAGTGAAATAAATGCAAAAGTTTTCTTGAGTATACTAAAATTTTATCAAAAGCGACATCTGCACGTCATTAAAAAAACGATATTTCTGGTGTAATTTCTTTTCGGTGCCTTCCATTTTGACATAGGAAAACACAGTGTTACACTGTGTCCGACACAGAAGTATTCCATCAACGACACAGCTAGACACAGCCAGGCACAATCAAGACAATGCTACCAACACTCACGAATTGAAATGTGATCGTATATTATTAATCTATAACAATATTGTTTTCTTTTTAAGATCCCCAGCATTTATAAGAGAATATGAAACTAGTTCTATATTCTAAGGTATGAATAACACGAAATTTCCGCGAGGAAAATCCTTTTCTGGGGTAGTGGGCTAATTAAAATACTTCCTAAACACATATATTACATATTTTCATTCATAATTATAAAATCACTACGCTAAATACTCGAAAAAATATAAATTTTGTTTGCTTGGATTTCTTTGTTTACCAAGTTTATAGCAGCAAAATTAAATCGATTTATCTTAAAGTGACGCCAAAATTTCGAATTTACGTATCGAGTATTTAGGGTGGGTGCCCAAGTTACAATTCCGAATTTGCTACTTTCACCACGGACACTTCGAAATTACGAAGTGTTCCAAAATACAATTCACGCATTTCATTTGACAACATTTGTAATTTATAAAATTTTTAATAATATTTTTTAAAGAACCCTACAGCTATGTTTGGGTTTAAAATAATGGTAATGGAATTGCTTCATGAACATCATTCAGTGGGGTGGACTGCAAGAAGAATTGTACATATTTGAAGGAGTTTTAAAAAATAGTTCATATATTATGCGGAATTTATTCTGTTCATGTTTTTTTTTTGGTTTACGTCTGCAACGTGTAAGCATGATCAGCCTTTAATGTGCCATATTATACGGTGAGGAGAATCATGCACTGAAATTTTAAAGAATTCGCGATATTGTTCTCCAATAATTGAAAATATGTAGATTCAACCACCAAAAAGCAAATCCAACAAACTGTCAAATGATGAATGTAATTCGAAATCATGGAGAATATACAAGGAGACAAAACTCTTATGGGGAAAATGACAGGAAATGGATGGGTAGAAGAAACTAAACTAGAAGTTCATTTTTGGCCACAGATGTCACCTTTGTCCGATGTACCCCACATGAATTTAATAAAAATTCATTGGAAACACCAAAAATTGATTAATTACGAATAATCGCATTGATATAAAATCGAATTTAGAAACTGGTAAACAGCTGTAAGCTAGTAAACGTAAAATATATTAGTAATAAACGAACTTTACCATGAACCGGATAAATACAATCGGCCATGTTTTTCGGAGTACATTTGACTGCAGCGCCACCAATAATCAAACGAAAATTGACAACACGGAGTTTTGTCTCCTTGTATAGCCTCCATGTTCGAAAGACACAAACCTCCGAAATTGAATTGTGAAATACAAATGCGTTTTCCATACAAATTGACATTTGAATTGTAACTTGGCGCAAGCCCAAAGCCTTCTACATTTACAAGCCATGCCGCAGGTGTGTGCATGTATGTGTATGAAGTGCCAAAGAGACTTCAAAATCCGCGCTAAACAAGTGTTTTGCAGGTTATAGCTGCATTTATTATTAGTTTAAAGTGAGTTTTTAAAAGTTTAAAAGTGTTTTTGTGAACATTAAAGTGCATAGGAAGTGCCCAGGATAATGATCATCGTTGGAGAATGATTAACTAATTGCTTGTAAGTAATTTTATTATAGTTTTTGCATGCCTGTAAAAAATGTTGCAATCGCCCTTGCAAATAAAAATAAATGTACCTATTTACAATAAAAAAAATTTATTTTTGTCTTATTGTAATGTTTACTGTTGAAATGATGCGCGCAGTAAATAATAAGAACCTCCTTCGTTAAGTACCAATCAGGAGTGAAGTTTATTCAAGTAAATGGAACAAAAGTTTAGTTCATAGTGTTGCCATGCGAGCTAAATAGAATAGGTGAACTTAAATTCCAACACCCCCACTAGCTTGCATTGCAACGTACAATATCATTATGTAATTCCTATCACAAAATCAAATACAAAATTAAATACATATTTCCCAAAGTATTTTACTTTACTCTAAACAGCCTTTAAAGCAAAAACCAAATTCAAATAAAAAAAGCACAAAACTTAACGGATTATGAAGTTAATCCACATCCTTCAGCACAAAATACATGTGTCTGTAAAGTGACAGCTTTGGTGAGAAAATCTGCTATCATCTCTTCAGTTGAAATATGTTGTACATTAACTTTTCCTTCGGATATCTTCTCGCGTACAAAGTGGTGACGAACATCAATATGCTTACTTCTGGATTTGTAAGCCGATGTTTCAGCTAGGCAAATGGCACTTCGATTATCACACATAATCCGAACAACAGTTTTCCTTTTGGGGCAAAGTTCTTCTTCTAGCTGCTGTAACCACAACGCCTCTTGGACAGAAGTTGAGAGGCTCATATATTCGGCCCCCGTAGATGATAACGCAACCGTCCGTTGCCTGCGACTATTCCAGCTAATCGCTGCACCATTTTTAATAGACATCCCGTACAAGACCTCCTATCGGAACTATCAGAGGCCCAATCTGCATCACAAAAACCATTCAAATGCGCATCTTTTTCAGTCGAAAAATGCAGCTGCGCCTCTTTAGTGCCCTGTAAATATCGAAAAATGCGTTTGACAGCAGACCAGTGTTCCTTACCTGGGTTGCTGTTAAATTGGCTGACTTCCCCAACGGCAAAAGCAATATCTGGTCTTGTACCCTGTACCAGGTACAACAAACTTCCAACTGCTTCTTGGTACGAAGTCTCCCCCATTGCAGATTCTTCCTTTGTCTCAAGCGTTGTATTAATTGACAGTTTTACTCCAGTGGCAACAGGTGATTTTACCGGTTTGCAGTCTTGCATCCCAAATCTGACTAGTATATCACTGATGTACTTCCGCTGATCCAAATATATGCCTGAAGCATCTCGCGTAATGTGAAGTCCAACGCAGTCTCTTGCAATGCCTATATTTTTCATTTTAAACTTCTTCATTAAAGTTGCTCTACGTTCGTTCTTCATTTCGTCGTCATTTGAGAAAATCATCAAATCATCAACGTAAATTGCAATGAAGGTCATTTTATTGTTCCTTCTTTTGTGGTAAATGCAAGAATCAACTTTGGATTTAATATATCCAGCCGTATCCAATGTATTTTCCAATTTTTTATTCCATAAGCGACTGGCTTGCTTAAGGCCATAGATTGATTTCCTTAACTTACATACTCTACCGGTACCATCATTGAACTCATCTGGTTGAGTCATGTAGATTTCTTTATCCAAGTCCCCTTGCAAGAACGCAGTTATCGCATCCATTTGGGTAACTTCCAAATTATATTCTGCTGCTTATAATATCTTACCACGGGAGAATATGTTTCCTCATAGTCCAATCCTGCCTTTTGGCTGCATCCCCGAGCAACCAATCTCGCTTTAAATCGTAGCATATTACCATTATTGTCTGTCTTCCTCTTGAAAGCCCATTTGCATGTAATTAATTTTTTATCAAGCGGCTTATCACACAATTCCCAAGTTTCATTTTCATACATCGATTCAATTTCGCATTTCATTGCCTTCTTCCATTCTGTTGCATCAGGTCCCTTCAACGCTTCCTCAACGGTAGATGGTTCATCACTTCCATTGGATTCCACACACTGGTAAGTCACAAAATCTTCATAACTTTTAGGTTTAATTTTGCGTTCGGTCCTTCTTACGCTATCACTCGATGTCACCGGATTTTTCAATACGGGTGAGTAAGGTGGATCCTTTTGCGCATCGAGGTAAGTATCATCACTATCATCATCCGAAACATCATTCGGGTTACCATCATCATCAGCTGCAGCTATGTCCGTATTTTCTTCATTGGATTTCGTAGCTTCCATAGACTCCTTTTCCCCCACTGAATCTGAATTTTCATATGAATATTGTGAAATATCCAATAATATATTTGAATCATCTTTTTCCTCTAGGAATACAACATCCCTACTGTAAATGACGTGATGTGTATCCGGATCCAGCAAACGATATGCTTTGACGCTTTCTCCATATCCGACAAGAATCATTAACCTTGATTTCTTTTCCCATTTTTTCCTTTTAGCTTTTGGAATATGAACCATGGCTTGACATCCGAAAATCCTTAAATGTTTCAGATTCGGCCTTTTTCCCGACCAAATTTCTTCAGAGGTTTTCCCATTTAATGCAGATGAAGTACTTCTGTTTATTATGTACACCGCAGTATTGACTGCCTCAGCCCAGAAGACAATATCCAATTTTGCCTCAAACAATAAGCATTTAGCCTTTTCAATCACCGTCCTATTCATCCGTTCCACCAAACCATTTTGTTCCGGTGTGTAAGGCGATGACCTTTGATGAATAATACCTTGGTTTCTTAAAAATTCCGAGAAACCTGACGAACTGATTTTGGCGTTGCATTGATTTTCGACCATAACCTTAAAGTCCTTAAAAAAATTAAGGGTATCACTCTTATGTTTTAAAAAATAAGCGAATACCTTTCTGCTGAAGTCATCAACGAACAATAGGACATACCGTGCTCCCCAATGGATGCATTTTCCATTGGACCACACAAATCTGTGACCTTTTCATTGGACCACACAAATCATTTGAACTAAAAGAGAGTCATTTACATGTGCTAACCTTTTATGCCATAATCTGGCTGAGTTTTCACCAGATGTTAGCAAACATTTATCTCTATCCTTGTCCTTGTTTATATTACACCCCTCATGTGCTGGACCTCTGTACTTACCTGTTAGATGGCAATGATCGCGCGCCTTCTTATCATCTGCTGTAAATGGTTTCTCACATATATGAAAGAGTGAGGCGACCTCAAAAAACTCAATCTCTTGTGCAGTCATCATGTCCATGGGGAGCGGGTGAAGAAAAAGGGCTTCTACATCTTTAGCAAACTTCTCCAATTCACGCATAAACCACTCAATGCAGTCCTCACCACGATAAGACCTGAAAAACGATAGCGTGGGGTCATATGAACACTTAACATAAAAGCCAACACTACATGGTATATGATTTTGAAACTCATTTCTATCAGCACATTCTACTAATAGACATTCTAAATCTGCGTAAATAACAAACGGAGCTTGTACTTTATTTTTATAATTGTAAAATCTAACATCCTTTTGATCCACCGTTGGTAGCCGGATTCTGTATTCATTCAGCTTCTTGCAGTCCACGAGATGTTGCTGCAATACATCGGGCGAGTAAAAGTACTGGAGACAACGATCGCAAAAGTATTTCTTGCTGTGATGATTAGCTAGCTGTGATGATAGCAGCCGCGAGAGGTTCTTGATCCAAACGAAGTGGTATCTGATGGGTTCCTCACCCTCCTCATCTTTCACCCTCCCTTTAGTATCCTCAACATAATAACCATTCTGTATCATTAGCAGGTTCACATGCTTCTCCTTCTTCTCCTTAGTTAGATATATTGGTAGGACTTTAAAATTGTCTTTTTCCACCATCGTCAAAATGTAGACGTTCGCCGACTGATTATTTTGCTTCTCAAAACGGGGTATTTGTTTTATAGACATTGGGAACGTGATGTTTTCGAGGTTCAAAACGTTGGAATAGTGAGGATACTTTGTCACACGATTTGAATTTTTCTCAACTGGGTGCAATGCTGAAACTACCGCCCAGGCGAAGCATGCGTTGTCCCCATTTTGAACGTTGACGCAGGCCTCTTTGCGCTTAATTTGTTGAGGTAGCTCAATATATGAAGATCATAGTTGAGGTGTGAACTTGTTGATGTTAACGGCTTGGTTGATGATTGCCGACAAAGCCCATCCACTATCCTTTTCCTGGAACTCCTATAGTTTTTTCAACACTGGTGCTACAATATTTTGTTCAAACCACGCGTTGATATCTGTATCTCGGTAGATGGATGCATTCCTGGTGTTCATATATTTCAACTCAAACACCTCCTCATCGGCCTTGATAATTTTAAATTCACCACAAAAAACTGCATTAACTTTGAGGGCAACTTCCTTCTTCAATTCATTATTAATACGACGAGTGAAAAGTTCGGTGCAATCATTTAAGAACTCCTTTGGCTCTTGATGCTTTAGGTTGATAATAGCACCTGTCCTAATGCGGCCATTAAAAGCAGATTGCGTGTCTTCCCATTTAACTCTTTTTGAAACCCAGTTGGCTTTTTTTGATAAGCCGGCACCTGACACTAACTGCAACTGCTTCAATTTGGTCCGGTATCCTTGCACGAGGTTAATGCCATTACCTAAGTGGTGACGTTCGCTAGTTGTTGATGCACTCTTTAATAATCTATTTAAAATCCTTAAGTTCTTACTGCACTCTTTAATACTCTGTTCAATTACATCACGGTTATTTTGTGCAGCGTTAAAAGCTGATTTAGCACTGTCAATTAATTTCTTTGCAAGGGTCATTGTAACTTTCAACTTTGAAAAGTCTTGAAGAACTGATGGGGATCTTGCTTGCACTCTCCTTTTAACAATCAAAACTGCTGTGTTCACTTTGAAAGCACGCGAAGAACTGATTGAGATCATGCTTCCACTCTCCTTTTAACAATCAAACTGCTGGTGAATCAAACTTCCAACCCTATAACTTTGCTATGTGAAATTGTCTCATATGTGCAAAACTGCTAATGCTGCATATTTCTAACTCCAGAGCTGTTTAGATAGATCCATCATGATTCATGTTTCAATTTTATATCACTTTGTTTACACAGGTGCATCCGCAGGGTTTACTCAAAGAAGGCTTAACCAATTATATGTAGTTGTGCAATACCAGTTAACTAAACAAAAATCAGAATAATGATAAATAACGTCACCTATGTTTAATATATTAGATAAGGAACCACCTTGACGGTTTCAGAAGACTTGCACCTGATCAAAATTTGTCTATGTTTATTTTATGAAACCGTTCCACTCAATTCGTTGCATATCAATTTCAATATATGGAGCAAACTTCCCCTGTTTATCTCAATAAACGTTCGCGGCATTAGAAACGTAATCCACAATTAAAGTACTCAATTTTATTATGTATTTAAAAATACGATTTATCCAGTACGTTCCGCATAGAATAATTATGTCATAAGCCTAACGAATTTGGGGACCTTTGTTGTTATGCAATAAGAATTACCAGTTAACTAAACAAAAATCAGAATAACGACAAATGATGAAATAACGCCACCTATGTTTAATATATTAGATAAGGAACGGCCTTGCCGGTTTCAAAAGACTTGCGCCTGATCAAAATTTTGGCTATGTTTATTTTATGAAACTGGTCAACTAAATTCGCTGCATATCAATTTCAATATATGGAGCACACTTCCCTTTGTTTATCTCAATAAACTTACGCGACATGGAAGACTTTGGAATTTTACACCTACATACATATCGCTGGTTTGCGAGAATAACGATGCAATTCAAAATTCTGAAAAATTAAACTAAATATGCCAAATGACCAACAATCTTTGACGATTTATAGTAAACAGACACGCAACGCCGATTTCGCGTCAACTATCGTTAGAAAGATATATCGTCATTATTTATTTGAGACAAAACATTCTCGAGTAATTTATAAAAATATTTAAAAACGTCATTCTCAAAAATTAATCATTTTAGTTGCGTCACTATTCTCGCAAACCAGCGATATGTTTAATGTATATTAGATAAGGAATCCATTTGAAGGTTGCATCAGATCAAAATTGTCTTTGCTTATTTTAAAAACGTAATCCGCAATTAAAATTCGTGCATTTGGATTTATCAAGTTCCGCGTAGAATAATTACATAATAAGTCTGACGAAATTGTGAATCTTTGTTGTTGTTGTTATGCGATAAGAATTTATTGGAAACTTGATAATTTGTCGATCTAATAACTCTATATCTATTTTATGGTCTGAATCAGAATTATTTTCATCTTCCTGCAATTGCATAAGACCTGTGCATAAATTTATCCTACAAACAAAAACAAAAGGCACCAGCGACACCAAGGTATTATTATTCAAGCGCTGTTCTTATCAGAAGCTCAAATTAATCATCAGTCATTCAAACCTGCGCTCAGCCGAAATTAGAATCAACATTTGCGAAGAAGGCCTGTTGTTTTGTTGTTATTTTTTTTGTTTTTACTTGTTTTTTGCTGTTGTTGTTGCCGTAAAGAATGAAAACAGATGTTGAGGCTGGACCGAGTTCTTGTTGTTGTTTGTTTTGTTAAGACATTCTGCTAGGTAAAATTTTTATCAGAGCCATGGGCAGCAGGTCGAAAGAAAATAAAAATTCTATTTTTAGATTGCCCAGCGCTTGTATACACAAATTGAATAAGAACACACAGAAGCCTCGATAGCCTCGCGGCTGCGATACAGGTCTCTTAAGCTACCGATCCCAGGTTCAAATCCCAGCAAAGCTCGAGCAGCACAACTTTGACTTTTTAATTTCGCAACACTTGCAGCATTAACAAATTCTCGCGGCAGGTGACGTCTTATCACGTGGCGTCGGGCTGACCGGCCGACAAAAACCATTTACTCCGTACCCGTACCCCTACCCCGTACCCCTTCAGCCTTACAACGACCGATGACGTCATCATAGTTTAATTCGCAGCACTTGCAGCATTAACAAATTCTCGCGACAGGTGACGTCTTATCATGTGACGTCTGACTAACCGAGCGATCAAAACCGTCCAACATCCCCTGCCTCCATACCCCTACTCCGTACTCCACACCAGTACTCCGTACCCATACCCCGCCCCCGTACACCGCCCCCGTACCCCTTCAGCCTTACAACGACCGATGACGTCATCATCATCATTGCACTACTGTTTGTGACGTCACAAACCAATTGGCACAACAAAGAAAATCCAAGATGGCGGAAAAGGTGAATTTAGACCCTCTGTATAAACCTTATGGGATTTTGAGTTCGGACGCCCATAGCTTATCTACTGGTTTCATTTTCATTGGAGTATGTACGCCGGCGTAGTTGGGCGCACATCGGAGTAGATGCTGCTACCCCACAGAATGGGCTGGTGTAGCAGCATCTACGCTGATGTGCGCCGAACTACGCCGGCGTACATACTCCAATGAAAATGAAACGCTCCAATTATCAATATGTCACAAATATATTTCCGGATTTGAAAACTTTAATGAAAAAGTAATTGATCTGTTCGCGCAACAAAAAGAACGTCAAGCAGATTATCTATATAAAAACGTTTAATTTCTCCTTTTTTTTATTTTGTTGAACTTTTGTTTTTTTATAAACTATTGTTATTTTTTATTACTCGTTATTTTTTTTTAAAAAAATATATTTTTGTTAATATGGGTCGAATAGGCCTAAATTTAAAAGCAGCGTTTTCTTGTTGTTTCTTTTAGTACAATATATATAGTTTTTTCTGTTTTGTTTTCCTTTTTAAGCTATTAATTTTGGGGAAACCGACCACATATTTTCGGTTAACGCTCTGAATGCAGTACCTCAAATCCGAAGACTGTACTAACATGACAAGATTAAGACAGTCTAATTTCATCAGCCACAAATTTCAAATATAGTGTTAGAGCAAGTAACATGTTTAGTGCAGTCGGTAAGTAAGGTGGAGTGGAAACTTGCATAAAAATAATTTTTGTTAATATTTTTTCAAGCCCCACCAAATTTTAGGGGCAGGGGCCGTCACTGTCATTGTCTATTAAAACTTGGCATTAATCTTTGCATATTAAAAATAATCATGTTTATTTTCAATTATAATAAATTTCTCATCAAAATCACTCCCTTAAATTTGAAGCACAACATTTTCCATACTCTTTCAGGTTTAAAACCCACAAAACAACAACAAAAAAATCAGCTGTCATCAATTTAACTACAAATTCTCACAAAACGTACGTTGAGCGCGGTTCTTTTCGCATTTTTACGTTTAACGAAACTTAACGAAACAAAATATGACCGACGTACGTCCAACATGTACTGTGTTTCCATGCAGAGTTTATCCTGAGTTTACTCAGATTAGCGCCCATGGAAACGGGGATTGAGTAAAGTGTCGTTAAATCCAAGTAAACTCAACGAAGCCAGTCCGATTAAGCCGGGTTTTGCATATGTGTGTGTTTCAGTATCCTTTACTGCACATATACCAACGGCGAGGCAATGTAAAATTAATTATCTGTCACTTTAACCCAGAACCGTCATGGAAACAGCATCGAGTGATCTTGAGAGAAAAAACTTTCTGTTTACTTAACGAAAACTCTACCCTGGCTCATGGAAACACAGTAATGGTGGGTCCATTGGGTGGTGCCACACGGAGACTCGAGAAGTCGGCCGAAAGCAGATTTGAGTCTCGTTATTTAATGCTACACGAGGCTGCCTTCGGCTTGGAACAATTCTTTATCCTACATGAAAGCTTTGATTGTGTGTGTTTACCGCGGTCATTGTTTATATCTGAGAAGGGAGAAGAGAAAGAAATGTGCGTATGAGTTAGTTTTCACCCCGGAAATTTTTGGGTGAAAATTCTTTCGTTAAAGTTTCGTCATGTGCGTCCTTCTTTCTCTCATCTCCTTCGTTTCTTTCCTATAAAACCGGGGTTTTCGTACGTCTTGAGTCTCCGTGTAACACCCCACATTAATTTCCATGAGAGCGCCCAAATGACGTGAGTTCTTACGTGCATTATAATTGGGCCTTAAGTTCCCGAGGTCTGGAGTCCCTCAACTGTGGCTGGCTGTCAATGCGATTCTGTAGTGAAATTTGAATTGTCAAAAGCAATTGTCGCTTGTTATGGCAAACCAAAACGATTACAACGTGCTGAAAATTAGTTCTTGAATCGGGCGATACTACAATCCATCCAATGGCGCTACAGCCCAAATAGAGCCTTGGTCTCCTCTAGGGCATTTCTCCACGTTTGACGGTCCCTTGCAGCATGTCTCCAGTTCCGGATGTTGACCATTGGCTCTGCGTCAGCCGTCACAGTCTATCTATCTCCTCCTGGGTCTGCCTACTGGTCTATTTCCTGAATTTTCTGATATAATCCATTTTGGGATACGATTGTCCTCCATCCTGACCACGTGACCGGCTACTTAGTCTGTTAATTTTTATTAAAGTTGAGATGTCTGGGTCGTCAAAAATTTCATACAATCATGCTGTTGTATCTCCTTCGCCATATTCCATCCTCTCTGGTTGGACCTATTATGCACCTGAGGATTTTTCTCTCAAACCAGTTGACTCGTTCCTCTATGTCGTAGGTCATAGTCCAAGTCTCGTTGCCATAGCACAGTAATGGTCGTATTACTGTTTTGTAGAGTGAGAGTTTCGTTTTTCTGTGCATAAATCTTGAATGAGTATTTGTGTTTAGGCATAAAAGGCTCTATTAGCCAGTAGTATTCGTCGAGTTATCTCTTCCTTTTCTTGGTTTCTTTTTGTAATTGTAGACCCAAGGTAGACTGTTTTATCGACTACTTCTAGATTGTGTTCGTCGATAGTTATATTTCTTCCCATTCTAAATCTTCCAGCTCTGGATTGTTGCAGCATCTTCGTTTTCTCCTCGTTGATGTTCAGGCCAATGTCCTTTGCCGCCTCTTTTAGTTCGACATAAACTTCTTTTGCTGCCAAAAAGGACCTTCCCACGATGTTCTCGTCGTCCGCGTACCCAAGTAATTCTACAGACTGGGTTGCTATTGATGCACTTCTCTGGACTGAGGTTTTCCTTATCACCCATTCTAAGGCCATGTTGAAAAGCATGGGGCCAGTCCATCCCCTTGTCTAAGACCTTGTCGAACTCCAAATTCTTCTGTTACTATATTTTGGATCCTTACTTTCGCCAGTGAGCCATTTGTTGTGCTTTTGACCAGTCGTATAAGCTTTGAGGGGACTGACTTGAGACTATATATTTCACATATTTCAAAGGGTGAAATTAAATTTTAGCCAATATATGAAATATATGAATTTTAAAATAATTAAAAGTCGAATGTGGCGGTTACTATTTCATACTCCCATAGAATGCGGTTCTTTACAAATGTATTAAAAAAAACGGTGTATAGAAGACAATTTTTTTAAAATCAATTTATTATACAGAGAAAGATATACATTATATATAAATTTCATAAAAAAGGTGGTGTACTTGGGCAATTGTCGCAATTTTAAATTTAAGTATTATAAAGTTAAATAAAAAGTAACGGTTCATGAGTGCCGTCCACATCAAAATATACAATGTGTATAAATTTCATCAATATTGGTGATATAAAGCTATGTTTACACTTATATACATGTATCAGGATTTGTATGAGATACAAGTCAAATAAACAAATCGCGCAACAGAAGCTCATACAAGTGCTCATACATTGACTTTGTACTCATACAAATGATCATACATTTGGTATATCGGTATTTCGCTCTTGATTTGACAAGTCGCGATATTTCAGGGTCAGAAAATAATTCAAAAAGGAAAGTTTATAACCGCTGGTGATATTCAATTACTTAATTTAGTGTCCTTTCTCACTATTATTGGTCCCAATAACTCCAATAACTGCTCAAATTCTTTTCGGTCCATCCTTACATAATTTTTAAAACTTTCGAGCAATCCACGTATCCACCACTTCCGCTTTCTTTTATTTTGTTTAGTTTTATTTTCTTTATTTTATTTTTCTTTATAATGAAAATGCAAATATACGAATCAAATGTACCTGGTGGCGTAAACGCGTGTGAAAATATATTGGAAATTTACACATATCAATTGATTTGTAAAAATTTAGTCATACAAATCTTGATACTAATTCTGTACAAATCGCGATACATGTATCTAAGTGTAAACATAGCTTAATATAGAAATTATGAAATGTTCCATTTTTGAAATTTCGTACTTTAAAGTGGAATTACAAGATAACGGGACTTGACCGACACTTTTTACTAACGTACCTGGGTTGTACATAATTAACTGTACCTTGTGTAGAAATTTCATCAAAATCGGGAGTGGAAGAGTTATGGTGTAACCACAATTGGAGCGACGAGCGAAACTATCGTCGCAGCTACTGTCAAACACATTTATAATACACACGATTCTTACAAAGTTCACAAATTGTACCACGGCCACGGCGACGAGCGCGACCACTCCATTAAATTTCTAATTCGATGCCGTCAGCTGTGATTTTTGTTTTTCGACATGGAATGATAGTACATTACCATATGAGTAGTTTATATAGCGGCTTATAAATGCATGTGTACATATCCTGAAATGAGATCTGAATCCTGAAATGTAAAAAACGATGGAAAAATTTAGTGATTATAGCTGGCGACATCGCCCTTATAATGTTCACGCGACTACTTTCGCCGCGATAACCCCCGTGGCCGTGGTCGTCGCCGTAGTTGTCGCCGTGGTTATAGCATTAATCTGAATATTTACCATTAATAATATTAATTATAATTATTAAGCACTCCGTCCATTATTCGCCTTTTAAGTATAAAGCGTAAAATTGTTTGCACTGTTGTTTACAATAAACTTTGACGTGTTAATCCTAGCAGATGCTGATAACAAGTCAATTTCCTATCCGATCCAGTGCGTTTTTTGACATTCCAATCCGCTCAAATCCGTTCATTATAATTAATTTAATAGCCTTAATTTTTGAAGCGTTCATTGTGAATCGGCCCTTAAATCACGATTGGCTTAAAGCCCATTTATAACTTGCGAGACGCACATGACTCGCATCCGAGTATCGCATAGCTGTCAAAAGTAGATTCAAGTAGAATTAAACCTGCTAATGTACCATCTCAGAGGTTGCGCGAGGGCGTTGCGAGAAATTATCCGAAAATTGAATATTTCTCGTATCCGACTTGGGTAAACGACTCAGATTTAAAAAAAATTGCATTAACTTAAAAATGCAAAAACTTAGTGAGAATAAAATTGAACCTCTTATTGAATTAGTAAGGAAATATCCAGCGTTGTATGAAAAACGTCATGATTTATATAGGAAAAATGAATGGAGGGAGAAAACCTGGAATGATATAGCAAAAGAGTTGGAATCCGATGGTATTTCTTACATATTTTTAATGATGTTTTTTAAGTTTCATTTATTTACAGTGAAAGACTGCAAAAATGCGTGGAGATCGTTACGGGACCAGTTTCGTGCTAATATAAAAGATGTGAAGCGATCTACGGGCGATTCAGTGCTAGAGTGCTCCACAAGGAAAAAATATAAATATTTTGAGAACCTGCTTTTCTTGCAGGAATCGATAAAACCCAGAAAGTATAGACCATAACATCGTATATAACATGTTTTTATTAATATTTCAATGGTTACAGAACTTGTAACTTCCAGACCATTAAGCGGGAGGAAAGTTATGAAATTGATACAGCAGATGAAGACAGCACTTTCTTCTGGATACAATCGGATGTAGAAGACTTAATTGTATGTCCCGAGCGTGCTACTTCAAGCGGACCGAGCGGACAGTTCGTTTTCAATGCTCATAGACCGGAAAGATCCTCGTCTCTGTCCAGGACTTCAACACCGACCCAGCCAAAAAAAATAAAAGTTGAAAGGAACACCGATCAGGTGTTTGGACATTTTTTTAAAGACTTGCTCCAGCAGGTATCGGCGAAATCAAATAATAATGAAATTGACGGTGTAGATCATTTCTTTTTGGGATTATCTCACACCGTCAAAAGTCACAATTTGACACCATTAGAACTTACAAACCTACAATGTAAAATCACTGTACTGATTTCGGAAGAGGTAAATAAATTAAAATCACATAATCCCAAATCTTGATTATATAAAGAAATATACATATAATAAACAAACTTTTGTGAGGGTGTACAGATACGTCTGCTTTATTTTTAATAAAGTTTTGTGAACTTACAATTAAATTTGTCCATTACTTCTAAATCGGTGTAAGTAATCACTAAATTGTTTTTTTTAAATTGTATGCGTTCCTTGAAAAGTTGTGGGCGCGAGCTGCTGGAATCTTCTCATTGGGTGATGTGAATAAAAACTGAGTGCAAGTGTTCACTCAATTTTTTGGAGTGAACACTTATTTTGGCGTGAATAAAAATCACCTTCGTTAGGTTTCGTTAAGTACTTCACTCTGTCATTTATCCATATAGAGTGAACACTTCATTTTGGTGTGAATAAAAGAAAGTTTTAACGTTTGCCTGTGAGTGAACACTTGTTAAATTTGAGGCTGGTTGCGAGAACCTTTTTCATTCTTCTTAATAAAATAAATTAAAAAAAAATTTAAAATAAATAACTTTTATAAATAAAATGCACTAAAAGTAAAAAATTATTATTTCTTTGGCAGTGATAGGTATACACACGAAAAGTTTCATTGCAAAATAAGAAGTTTAATGTGTATTAACAATTTTAAAATTATATTCTCGTTTGACTTCAAATGTTTGAACTCTTATCAATGAATTGTGTAAATTTGAGTTCCATGTGTTGCAGTTAAACAATTATGATTATACTTATGGATGTCCAAACTTTTATTAATGCATTTGAAAAGCTGTAAATTTACCCAATTCATTGATAAGAGTTCAAACATTTAAAGTTAAACGAGAATATAATTTTAAAATTGTTAATACAAATTAAACTTTAAGATAAGCCTGAGTTCTAGAATTTCTTATTTGCAAGGAAACTTTTCTTGTGTATACCTATAATTCAAAAATTCAACACTGCCGCAACACTGCAGAATTCAGCAATTAGAAGTCTGTAGCTGAATTCTGCAGTGTTGCGGCAGTGTTGAGTTTTTGAATTCACCCACTTGCCAAGGAAAAAATTATTTTTTACTATTAAGTTGCAACTATAAATAGCTAAGAAATTTTTTAATTGATCCATTTTAAAAAGCAGCAGGTAAGTTTCTCATGCGCTCCATTTCCTCAAGAGCATCAGCATTTCATGGTTTTTAGCCTGTTAATTGTACTGGATTTATATTTTCAATTTTCAATCCGTTTAAAGATCTTAATATACTCAGCATTACATAAATGCTTGACCTCGCAACAAAACCCCTTTTGGCCAAACTAAAACCCCAAAAGGCAATTTTTTCCCTTTTGCCCTAACTAAACCACCAAAGCGGATTCGGCAGCAAAACCATTTTTTGCCCAAACTAAATCCCGCAAAGGTAAATTTTTCCCACAGAAACTCGTTTAGCCCTAAATAAATTTTCCCAAAGCAAAACTCCATATAAATCCGTCCACGTTTACTAGCCTACTAATTTCAAAAAAATGACATTTCCCTTTAATCCCGAAATTTCCCATGAGTGAATAAGTATTTGAATGAGAGAATTTTTATTCACACCAAATCGAGTGTTCACTTTTAACGAAACACTCCACTCAGGAGCACACTTAGTTTTTATTCACTCCACCCATTGTTCCTCCATTGCTTTAATTATTTCATCCAATTTATTTTGCCATTCTGCTCTTTTACTATACCTAAAAAGAGAATTCTACTGTTTCCGGGGCGCCGCCATTTGAGGATGAATTTCCATAAAACCCCCAAAATAACACGAAAATGTTAAAAAAAAATTTTTTGATATCAGTTTGCGAGATATCGACACTTTAATTATCTGTCACCACGGTATACAGAAACAAGGTAATGTAAAAGAGAAATGTCATTTGAATGCTGACGTCACTCGGCAAGTCTTCCCCATACAAAATCGAAATTGTTGTTGTTGTTTTCTGTATTAACTTGCCGGGTGACGTCGGCTTTTTCTACGATATTCGTACGATATTCGAGCTGTCAGCCTCTTTTACACTACCTTGTTTATGTATACCGTGATCTGTCACTAAATTTCACTTTCTTGCTTTTTCATCTGTCACCTCCCAATTTATTCCGAATTGACTTGTACCGGGTTTCTCTGGGAGTCGATTTGAGTTGTGGTTGAGTTGAAATGACACTTCAACTGTATGCGTTTCTATTTCTGCCTTCCGTCTTCCTCCATCTTTTTCCATCAAAGAATTTTATTATAGATTTTTCTTTAAAAGTATTTATTAAATATAAAGAAGCGCGACATTTTCACTTTTTGTACCTTTTCCAGGGTTTCGTTTTTGGTTTTATGCGTGAACTCAGTTCAACCTACATATGAGGCTATCACTGCAAAAGTGGTGTAACCCCAGACGATGTAAACCACCGGTGTAATCAGCTTACACCCTTTTTTCTCTATGACTTCCTATATTTGTTCTGTCCAACAGTTACGTTATGTACAGTTATTTTTTTTGGAAGGCAAAAAGTAGCTTACTTCACTATTGTATTGAAAGTTCATTATGGAAATTGTGGGTTACACCACTTTTGCGCTGATAGCCTCATATATTCGTTGAGTTGAGCAGAGTTGAAAATCTTTAATGAAAACTCTTAACTCAGTCTGTTTCCATGACGTATAACTCGGCTTCAACTCGGGTTGAACTCTCATGGAAACTCAGTATTGAAGTACGCGTTGATGCATTGGATTACAGCCGCGAAAACCTCGCTCTAGTCCTCTCTCTAGGTTATCAACTGACGTTTTATTTAAAAAACTGAAAGTTTTTATTATTTTATAAAAGCTTATGGTGTTTCTTGTATTGTTGCATAAAAATTTTTGGTGTCGAGAAAATTCGTGCTGAAAAATCGCCGAACCGTCTAAGCAGGCATTTGGAAACAGAAAGAATGGCCCTTATGCTGGCTGTCACCATAGTAGAAAAGTCATCTTTAAATATCAAATGAGAAAAGTCTCACTTACAATCAAGTGAGAACAATTGTCACTGAATTCGCCATTTCTCGATATCAGTGACAACTGTAATTTGCCTTATCTCACTGAAATGTTACTTTTTTAGAGAACCATAATAGCATTTTTGTCTCACTTCGTCATTTGTCACCATAAATGACAACCCAGAATAAGGGCCAATAACAAAAGCTGCTACAGCAGAAATCTTGAACACGGCCTCTATTCCCATAGTCACCTCACTTTTTTTCTCACCTCACATTTTTTGTCACGTCACTTTTAAAGTGGTATTCTCATAGTCCAGTGACAAGGGAAAAGTTAATGAGAGAAAATGTCACAAAACTGGGTGTAGTATTCTCGAAGTAATTTTTTGTAGCAAATGTCACTGAAAATTGTCATTTTTTATCACTTGGAATTTGTAGGTGACGCCACGGTATACAGAAACAAGGTAGTGTAAAAGAGACTGACATCTCGAATATCGTACGAATATCGTAGAAAAAGCCGACGTCACCCGGCAAGTTAATACAGAAAACCACGGTATACAGAAACAAGGTAGTGTAAAAGAGACTGACAGCTCGAATATCGTACGAATATCGTAGAAAAAGCTGACGTCACCCGGCAAGTTAATACAGAAAACAACAACAACAATTTCGATTTTGTATGGGGAAGACTTGCCGAGTGACGTCAGCACTCAAATGACATTTCTCTTTTACATTACCTTGTTTCTGTATACCGTGACAGAAAACAACAACAACAATTTCGATTTTGTATGGGGAAGACTTGCCGAGTGACGTCAGCATTCAAATGACATTTCTCTTTTACATTACCTTGTTTCTGTATACCGTGGTGACGCTACAATTTTTTTTAAAATAAATAGTAACAGAGGGTAAGAATTATGTTTTATTTTAATATTTTTGATGATTTATCATTATTCTTATATCCTAGACTTAAAATAACGAACAGGATATGTAAATAGAAATATATCATAAGAATATAGAAACAACGTCACTTTTTCTACAGCAAGTGACTACGAGAATACAAAAATTGGTTTGTCACATTTTTCAATGGGTGACGTGACTATGGGAATAGGGGCCCACATCTTGAGATTCCATCGTTCCTAGGCCCATTGGCACATGTTGTCCATGACGAGACGCAATATGACGAAAATCAAGATCTTTTTGTTTCAATGAGCGTGGTTAATGTTGTCAACATGTACACGCACTTGATGAAAATTAGTATGATATGCAAATACCCAAGGTATCCGTCCGTGTATGGATTCCGTTTGATTTTTATCACATGAATGAATATCGCAAGCTGCACTACATCTCCGCCTCATAGCCTTATGACACTGGCTTTTTCGTAGGCTGAAAATGCTGCGTTGGCTAGGCTGAAAATGACGAAATCTGTTATACTGTGTCACAGAGATAGCATATGAGAGTAAGAACGATTGTCTGATTATTATAACAGATAGTTGTGACTAAATACAGAAGAAATCCCCCAATTCGCAACCCCGCCCGTTGTAATAATAGTCCAGTCAAATTAGTATTTTCTGATCTAACAAAAAATATCCTTCATTTTTTTTGGAATCGGTTTATTATGGTGTTTTAAAAAAAAGGTTAAAAGTGGAGAACGATTTCAACAAGGCATAAAAAGTTATTCAAGGTCAAAGTTCATAAAAAACAGTTTTTTGCGAATATCGCGCTTTCTATAGCTCGGAGGCCAATTAAAGTTATTATGAAAATGAAAGATAATTAAATTCCCCAAAAAAAGATATCTTTCATGTTTTACATAGAACGAACAGTTTAGGCATAAATGGGCTTCAAAGTTTCCGCTCGACTTCAAAAAAATTTATTGTTTAAAATATAAAAATTGCCGTACAGTACATTAAAAATTATAGTATAAACAATAAACATTACTAAATATTAAATTGTTGTAACGTTATTTTTTAAAAACATTTAAACATTTACATATTTCAATTGTAATTATAAAAAAATTATATTTTCTCCACTTTCATAAAATGACTGGTGTAACAAAATTGTTTATAATTCACCACATTCTCTTATAATATGTTAAAAATAAATTAATTCTTAAATTATGGTTAACATATTAAAAACTATAATATGCTATGGTTATAAATAAATAGAGATCATTATTAATTTGTTTCAAAATTAACTAATTGATGAAAAAATTTTTCATGTGCATTAGTGCCTGTTCACACGGGTGGTCACCGCGACCTTTCAACACGAAATTTACTGGTGCGGGGAGCGTTCGGGTGGGAAGGAAGTGCGTCTCGATTTGAAAGCGACTCACGTTCGCTTTTCTGACCAGCTGACTGTTCCAATTTCATTTTGTATCACCTTACTGTTCCATTTTATTTTCGTTTCACCCGTATTGGGAGCAAACGTGCGATAGGACAATATTCAGGCTTCAGTTTTGTTGCACAGATTTTTTACTAAAATTAATTATATTCAGGTAATCACAGTTTATAAAAATTTATGTCACTTTTATGAAAATCACAAACTTTGTTCCCGTACCGTATGTTCCACCTGTCATAAAAACGACTGGACACAAAGCGAAACGTGTGAACAAATATTCGCTTTTTCGTTCGCTTTGTCGCGCCTCAAAGCGACCTGTGTGAACAGGCACTTAGCGATAAAAAAAATTGAATTTTTATTGTATAGTACAGTAATTTCTATTGAATTTTTTTTATAAAAAAATTATGCCTCATCTTCGTCTTCATCGATAACATCGATTTCTATTTCGTCGTCATGTCGTTGAAATTGTTCATCATCATATTCGTTATTTGCCCATAACAGATCCATAGGATTAATGTCATCTCATGTTCATTGCCATTATTGTCGGGCATGGCATTAAGACACGATAGTCCATGACAATTCCCACAAACAACGAAGCAAGATAACCCAATTTTTCTGCACCCACAGTTTGCACCGCAGCCTTTTCTACAATTACAAAAAACTGTTTCGAGAATATTGTTCGGCGCAGGTGGTAATAACGTCCTAACGGGCTCCCAAAAATTGTTATGCCAAGTCCACCCCCATTGCTGAGGATCTATATCTTTTCCTAGCCAGTTTTGGACCTGACAATATACACGGTACAGATGTTGTTGAGCTGCTGCAGTTGTAGGTGGAAGACGTGGTAACTTTACTGCTGTATTAAATCTACACAATTTCGCAAAACTTAAATATCGATGATTGTCAAGTGAATTTTCAGACTTAGGAGCTCCATAAATCGCCAAAAGTATACGTACTCCATTTTCAAATATAAGTTGTTGCGAACAATTGGTTTGTTGGAAAACTTCAGCGTATGGATGGAGATCAGGACGTTTTTCAAACATTTTAATAGCATTACGCTTTCCCTTATTAAATAACGCAGAAGTGGTATCGCATCCGGTCAAAGCGTGTAGAAATAAAATATACCTATATTCCTATTTTATTAACACGGGAACTTTTCGCTAGCAGGCCACGCTTTTTTACATTTCAAAAGGTAGGTTGCTTCCATATACTGGCTGGAGCAATAAACACTTTATATTCAAAATTATTTTTGGCTTTTTAGTTCATTTTAAAATAAAAGGGTTTTTTTTAGTTTTTTTAAACTATATTTTTTATTTTCTACTTTTTAGTCTATTATATGTCTTCCGCCATTTTGTAGTGACCGCCATATTAGATTTAAAATGACGTCGCACAGCTTACTATACTATACTCGTCATACACTTTCATTTGATACCCATACCGGAGGTTTTGTTAAGAAAAAGGTAAACCGCCATTTTGTGTTGGACGCCATTTTGAATTTGGAATGACGCCACATAGCTAATAGTATTCTACTTGTCATACTCTTTCATTTGATAGCCATGTCGGGGAACACAGTCGCAAAATTCGGCCACCTTCTTGGAACCGCCATCTTGATTTTTTTACAAAATAGTCAGATTGTATTGTCACGCAAACCAGACATATGTGCAAAATTTGAAGTGGGTCAAAATCAAGTTGCAAAATTTGTTTACACACTACACACAACAAACTGTTTTTTATGAACTTTGACCTTGAATAACTTTTTATGCCTTGGTGATATCGTTCTCGACTTTTCACATATTTTTTAAAACACCAAAATAAACAGATTAAAAAAAATGAAGGATATATTTTGTTATATCAGAAGCCATTTTTAAGTCTAAAATGACTGGACTATAAGCAAAATATGTTTCTCCCGCCTTGAAATTGCTATTGGGACATTCAAAAATCACCGTAAACCCTTCAAAATTTTTTTTGGAGCCATTTTATTCCGGAGCCCCAATTCTAAACAATGGGCATATTCACACGCTGCCATAATTGTGGTGAGTAAAACCGGTTTTATTCAATTCCTAGTAACTCAGACGGGGCGTAAATGAATAAATTTGAATGCTATACAGGAACCTTTAAATGTATTGCAGATGAAATTTACTTGTTAGAGAAAAACAGAGCTAAAGAATGCAAGAGATAGAAGTAACTATTATGTGTGCTAGTTTTCACGCGTTTGGTTTTGCGTGAAAAATGTTTCGTTAAGTTCTTCCGCTCCCTTCCCTCTCTCATCTATAAAACCGGTTTTAGGCGCCATGAATGTGCACTGTGTGAATAGGCCCATTTACCACCTAATTATATCTATTGTCACTTCAATTACATATATCTACTGTCACTTCTATTATACATATTTATAATCACTTAAATTATATTTATAATCGCTTCAATTTATTGTTATTCACGCACTGTTATAAAAAGTCTAGAGATTCAGCAAACTGAAAAAGCACAGAAAAAGAACATGAATTTCATTCTCTTGCTATGCTTTTTATAACAGTTTTCTAGACTTTTTATAACACTTAAAATCCAGCCAAGAAAAGTTTGAGTATACTCCTCTCACTCTTACACATGGGAAAATCTCCTTTGAATTTTTTCTTTCATGTTTCAGCCTTGCCATGGCAGCATTTTCAGCCCATAAAGCCAGTGTCATAAGGCTATCATGGAACTTTTGAAACAAGCATGGAGAATATATAAGGAGACAAAACTCTTATGGGGAAAATGACAGGAAATGGATGGGTAGAAGAAACTAAACTTCTAGTTCATTTTTGGCCACAGATGTCACCTTTGTCCGATGTACCCTACATGAATTTAATAAAAATTCATTGGAAACATCAAAAATTGATTAATTACGAATAATCGCATTGATATAAAATCGAATTTAAAAGCTGGTAAACAGCTATAAGCTGCTAAACGTAAAATATATTACTAATAAACGAACTTTACCATGAACCGGATAAATACAATCGGCCATCTTTTTTTATGTACATTTGACTGCATCGACACCAATAATCAAACGAAAATTGACAACACGAAGTTTTATCTCCTTGTATAGCCTCCATGGAAACAAGGCATGCTAGGGGCCACGGCACGGTATACAGAAACAAGGTAATGTAAAAGAGAAATGTCATTTGAATGCTGACGTCACTCGGCAAGTCTTCCCCATACAAAATCGAAATTGTTGTTGTTGTTCTCTGTATTAACTTGCCGGGTGACGTCGGCTTTTTCTACGATATTCGTACGATATTGGAGCTGTCAGCCTCTTTTACACTACCTTGTTTCTGTATACCGTGGGGCCACGGTATACAGAAACAGGGTAATGTAAAAGACTGAATATCGTTTTAGTGCGACGTCACTCACAAGGGAACTCCCTTTGGTGTCAAACGCGCAGAGCTGGCTTACATTTTTTTCTGGTTCTTCTTATCAAAACAAAGCTAAAAATGCATATCACAACCCCTACCTTGTTGATATTTTTTTATACCGATTTTTTAATTGTTTACTTTTACAATAAATTGCCATTTTAAAGTAAACATTCAAACTGTTCCAATTTTTCCAACTTCTTCCAAACCTGCCGAGTTACAGATCAAATTGAAGCTCGATATTTGGACTTATCAAATCTGACATAAATAAATTTTTTGTTGCTTACCAGAGGGCGCTGTCTTGTCAAAAAGCCAATATGTAACAATCAATCGAGATGAAATCATAACATTCGGACTTCCTCGCGTACGAGCACTTTGTTTTTCGCGGAAAGAGTGCAAAGTTTTGTTTTCAAATTATGCCGTTCCTGGTCCTGATAAGTCCAAATCTCGAGCTTCAATTTGATCTGTAACTCGGCAGGTTTGGAAGAAGCTATGGAAAAATTAGAACAGTTTAAATTTTTACTTTAAAATGGCAATTTCTTGTAAAAGTAAACAATTAAAAAATCGGTATAAAAAAATATCAACAAGGTAGGGGTTGTGATATGCATTTTTAGCTTTGTTTTGATAAGAACCAGAAAAAAAATGTAAGCCAGCTCTGCGCGTTTGACACCAAAGGGAGTTCCCTTGTCAGTGGGCCAACGCACACGGCGCATAGTTGTGGCACATAAAACCGGTTTTATAGAAGAGAGGGAAGGGAAGGAAAGAACTTAACGAAACAATTTTCACGCAAAACCAAAAGCGTGAAAACTAACACATGCATATTATATTTCTTCTTATGTCAAATCTTCTTCTTTCTGAGCGCAGCATTTTCCCACTGAAATTATTTAATCATTCGCATTTTGTTCATCAACTTGTTGTTTTTTTTGTGAGCATATTGAAAAAATGATATTAAGGACTTTTTATTTATTATTTCTATTTGTCAACGAAATGACAGCTCTATGACAAGTAATTTTCATATGCACAAAAACATTTAAAATTTCCTGAAAAGATTCAAGTTACTACACAAGATGCTATTACCCCGTCTGCGTTCCGAGGAGTGTAGTAAAACCGGTTTTATGTGATATAACTATGATCTCGTGTGCGTTGGCCCAGTGACCTCTTCCTATATAAAATCGAAATTGTTGTTGTTGTTTTTCTGCATTAGGTCACTGGGTGACGTCACATTTTTCTACGATATTCGAAGCTGTCAGTCTCTTTTACTTTACCTTCTTTCTGTATACCGTGGCTAGGGGCTATTTGTAAGCAATTCCAAATTATGACATGTTGAACTTGATTAGCGAATAGGCCGTATCAGAACCTAAAAATATGCCGCGTGCAGCAGCACCACCAGAGCAACATGCTGCCGTCGGTATCAAATCCTAGTTGTTTCCGCTGTGCAGCGCACTTTTTATTTGGCAGCTAAACCTCAAATTAAAAATTTAAAAATCGCACTTGTTCTATCAATTATTCCTCCATGTCCTTTTAAATAATTTAAAAAAAATCCCGCATCTCCTTGTTTAAAATCACTTGCCGCATTACGGAGTGTCAAAAGTGCTGCATATATATGCTGCAAAATTAGGATTTGAGATGAAAATGCAGCACGCTGGTCTGGTGCTGCTTTGCTTGTCATTTTACCAGCCTCAGCCAATAGAAACACTTGTGATTGCAGCGCTGCATAGGTTCTGATACGGCCTAATATCTTAAATTCGCAGCACGCTGCATATTTTAGGTTCTGATACGGCCAATGAGCCAACGCACACGGCGCATAGTTATGGCACATAAAACCGGTTTTCTAGAAGAGAGAGGGAAGGGAAGGAAAGAACTTAACGAAACAATTTTCACGCAAAATCAAAAGCGTGAAAACTAACACATGCATATTATACTTCTTCTTATGTCAAATCTTCTTCTTTCTGAGCTCAGCATTTTCCCTCTGAAATTCTTTAATTATTCGCTTTTTGTTCATCAACCTGTTCAAGTGGTCTGAAATTTTTGTTTTTTTTGTGAACATATTGAAAAGAGTGATCTTAAGAACTTTTTGTGGCGTTTTTCTATTTGTCAACGAAATGAAAGCTATGACAACTAATTTTCATATGCACAAATACATTTAAAATTTCCTGTAAAGATTCAAGTTACTACACAAGATGCTATTACCCCGTCTGCGTTCCGAGGAGTGTAGTAAAACCGGTTTTATGTGCCATAACTATGATCTGGTGTGCGTTGGCCCAAAGGGCATATTCACACGTTGCCATAAGTGTGGTGAGTAAAACCGGTTTTATTCAACTCCTAGCGACTCACACGGGGCGGAAATTATGGATAGTAAATTTGAATGCTATACAGGAACATTTAAATGTATTGCAGATGAAATTTACTTGTTAGAGAAAAACAGAGCTAAAGAATGCAAGAGATAGAAGTAACTTTTTATATGTGTGCTAGTTTTCACGCGTTTGGTTTTGCGTGAAAAATGTTTCGTTAAGTTCTTCCACTCCCTTCCCTCTCTCATCTATAAAACCGGTTTTAGGTGCCATAAATATGTACTGTGTGTATAGGCCCAATGGGCATATTCACACAGTGCACATTCATGGCACCTAAAACCGGTTTTATAGATGAGAGAAGGAAGGGAGCGGAAGAACTTAACGAAACATTTTTCACGCAAAAGCAAACGCGTGAAAACTGGCACTCATATAAAAAGTTACTTCTATCTCTTGCATTCTTTAGCTCTGTTTTTCTCTAACAAGTAAATTTCATCTGCAATACATTTATAGGTTCCTGTATAGCATTCAAATTTACTACACTCATTTATGCCCCGTCTGAGTTGCTAGAAGTTTAATAAAACCGGTTTTACTCACCACAATTATGGCAGCGTGTGAATAAGCCCAATAGAAACACTTGTGACAGAGTTGAAAGCAAACTAAACTTAAAGCAAAGCACATATTTTTTAGCTTACCTTGCTGTAGATTGTGAAAGCCGTTTGTTTCATATTGATGCTGTTGCTTTCAAATTACTTAGCTTTCAGGAGCATACTGGTCCGGCTGCAAATGCCTTGGCTTTAAAATACTTTGCTCTGAAATGCTTTCTGTTTGCTTACAGTTTTTCAAAGCTTTGCTCTCCAAGGCTGTGAAGTACTTAGCTTTCCTTCAGCATTTTTTTTCATGTTCCAACTTTATATAGTAAAATCGTATTTTGTGTAGAGGAGTGAAAACTTTTTTTATGTTTATGTGAAAGCATTCGCAGCCGGACCAGCATGCCCGAGCATTTGTAAGCAACAGCATTCGCAGCAATATTGAAACAAAAAGCTTTCATAGGTTGCAGTAAAAAGTTTGAAAATATAATTGCCGTAGAGCAAAGCAAAGTTAAATCACCGTGGTCTTCTTAGCACCAAAGCAAAGTCACCAGCTTTTTAAACCCTGAAGGCTGTATCACACCAAGTTTATAGCAGCGAAATTAAATCGATTTAACTCAAGATTACGCCTAAATTTCGAATTAACGTATAAACGGGTATTTAATATCCAACATTACGTTTACATGATTTACTTGAGTTCTTGTCTTGAAATTTACTTGAAACTCAAGTTGCGTTTTCGGTTCACTTACTTGACTTCAAAAAGTCTTGAAATTTTCTTGAGCTGACATTGGACATTTCCTATTATAACAGAAACTAGCTCCTTATTATAACATAAATAACTTTAAAAAGATTGTATCAAAAATATACATTGGGTGCCTTCCATTTAGACACAGAGAGACACAGTGTTACACTGTGTCCGACACAGAAGTGTTCCATCAACGACACAGCTAGACACAGCCGGGCACAACTAAGACAATGCTACCAACCCTCGCCAATTGAAATGTGATCGTTAATTTATAATTACAACAATATTGTTTCATTTTTATGATTCCCAGCATTTATAAGATGTCGGGTAATTAATTTAAAGAAATTATCAACATAAAATTTACGATTTACTTGCCAAACAAAAATAAAAACGAGGAAAGTGCGCCGTGGCGGATTTTTCATGAACTTATGTGTTCCATTTGGGCTTACACAGAACGACACGCTGTGTCGGACACAATTGTCTTTCTGTGTCTAAATGGAAGGCACCCATTTACTACAGTTTTTATCTTCTTCTTGTTCCAAGAAAAAAAACACATGCAAAATTTCAAGTATTCAAGTAGCGTTTACATGAGCTTTTTTAAGTCAATCAAACAAATTTTTGTGATTTACTTGACTCAAGTATACTTGAAGTCAGGACGAGTTTACATGCATATTTTGTTACTTCAAAACTACTTCAAGTATACTTCAAGTAAGCATATAAATGTAGTACAAGATTCTCACAATCACATACCTAGTTTATAGCTACTCCAAAAATAATTTGAATTATGGATCATCCAAAATTTTTTGTCATATAAACGGGATAATTCGAATTGTGGCTTAAACCGAAATTTTTTGGCTTAAGCCAAAGTTATATGAATATAATTGTGAGAATCTTCGATATTAAATACCCGTTTATAGGTTAATTCAAAATTTTGGCGTAATCTTGAGTTAAATCGATTTAATTTTGCTGCTATAAACTTGCTAACATTCTCATAACTTTGGCTTAAGCCAAAAAATTTCGGTTTAAGCCATAATTCGAATTATCCCGTTTATACGACAAAAAATTTTGGATGATCCATAATTCGAATTATTTTTGGAGTAGCTATAAACTAGGTAACAGATTCAACTTTGGGAGCAGCGGCAAAAGCAGAGGCAGAATTCTGCTTGCTGTATCAGATTCAATAAAGCAGCAGCAGCGGCAGAATTTTTATTTCACAAGGGGTGTTTTTTTAATCTGTTCCAGCACAGAACAGAACAGCTTCCATACAAAAGTCTTGTCCTCGATAATTATCAAGAACACTATCCAGCACAAAGGGAAATTTTAAATTTCCCTTTTCTCACATACGTTTTTTAACTTGACAGTTGACAAATAAAGTAAAATGTTTTGTTTACTGAATGAAAAACGAGAAAAATTAATGGAGAGATAAATAAGTCCGATCTTTATGCAATATTAGAAGAAATTAAAATGCCCAAAGCCGTAATTTATGTAAATAAAAATGAAAATTTCCCTTGCCGTTTTTTTAATAGGTCTGTTCCCGTACCTGCAGAAAGTACGAATCTGCCAGTTGCTTCGAATTACTTAACAGAATTCTGTTCCCGTACTTTTACTGCAGCCGCCGTACTCATTTCCCCACCCTGCAGTAAGAAGCAGAAACCTGCAGTAGCTACGAGCTGCTGTAACCTGCTGCAGCTTAGATATTTGAAATATGGCAATGTCAGAACTGTCATTCCCGTATTAAAACTGCAGAAACCTGCAGAAGCATGTTCCTGTACTTTCTGTACTTCATCCCCACCTCTCAATAAGCAACTTGCAGTAAGTGGCAGAATGCAGAAAGTACGGGAACAAACCTAATGTTCCACGACAGAACAGAATAGAACAGATAAAAAAAACACGGCAACAGTAAATCCCTTGGTAAATATTCAGATTAATTCCTCCACGCCCGATTTTGATAAAATTTTTACACAAGGTACAGTTAATTATGTACAACTCAGGTATGTTAATAAAAAATGTCAGTCAAGTCCCGTTATCTTGTAATTCTACTTCAAAGTGCCGAAATTTCAAAAATTCAAAATGCAATTTTTGCCATATTATTTCACCAATATTGATGAAATTTACACACATTGTATATTTTGATGTGGACAATTTATTTTTGGAAAAAAAATTGGCACTCATGTACCGTTACTTTTTATTTAACTTTATAATACTTAAATTTAAAAAATGCGATAATTGCCAAAGTACACCACCTTTTTTTATGAAATTTATATAACTTAACACCCCAGACAAAGGCCACGGTCATATTTCCGTCTACCATCAACCGTAGAAACTGCAATCTGGCACCTTTCAAAGAATCCAGAATTAAGAATAAGCTAAGCTTAGGAAGAAGCGTGGAAACTGCAATGTTGCAATTTCCACATTATTAGAATCTAGAGAGTAAGAAATTTAAGTTAAGCTTAGGAAGTAGGAAAGATAAAATTTATAGTAGTTTAGTTTGTAGTGAGACTTCGTTCAATAAAGTTGAACTTTTAACTGATATCTGTTTTTATTTAAAAAAATATGGGTTGTCTGTAAAGTTGGTTTACGATCGAAGTTTACGTGACAACGTCTTATTTGTTGTATAATTTTATAAAAACAAAGGATTAAATGAAGTTCAAAATTTTATTAAATTTATAAATCACGTATTTCATTTTAGTTAGTTTTATACAATACAATACAATACATACATAAATTTGCAATACCTTTAATTTACATAATCTTCACCGAAACTCACCTTTTTCTAATCTTGGTTATTCTGTTAATGATAGGACGATGATAAGAGAAATATGAAATGAAAGGAAGTGTTTCTGCTGTGATGTGCCTCCCGAAAGTCAAGTCGATGGTTGTTCCTTTTAACGTAGTTGACTTGGAAACATTTGATAAGCAGTCAAGATTAAACGTTTCTTTTATAAATTTGAGAAACCCGTCATCAGTCTTCACGTTCTTGTTGAAATCACCACACAGAAGAATCGGTATATTCGACACGCAAACTTTGATCGTAAACCGACTTTACAGACTCCCGGGTCTATCAATTTATAACTCTCTCAAGTGCTGCGCGCGCACCTGCTCACGTTACGTTACTTCCATATTCGTAAATGACTCCCGGGTCTATCAATTTATAAGACGTAGTCACGTCAAAACCAAGTTTTTTAAATTATTAACTGGCGCCCGAGCAGGGACCGGTGAAAAAGTGTTAAGTAGTGCTTAAATAAAAGGGACAACCAATCCCTCATTCTAGAAGTTTAAAGGGATAACCAAACCCTTATCCTAAAAATTCAACAGGACAACCAACCCAAGTTTTAGGAATCTTCAATAGGACAAACAAGCCTGGAAAAAATCAGCACTCAAGAAAGTAGGATAACCACGCCGAAATAATTCCAACACGCAACACCGGAAAACCCCGAAAGAAAAGATGCGAACCCCGTATCTAATTATTTTAATGTAAGTTAAGTATTAGAAATTTTAATTGAATTGAGCTTTTAAAGAAAATTACTATTTGCTTAAAAGAAAGAAAAAAAATAAGTGAAGTGACTATTTTTACCTTGAAAAAAAAATTTTTTATTCAATGCATTCCAAATGAATAAATAAAGAGTTGAGTTCTCTAAGTTTTAGAAATTTTAATCGAATTGCGTTTTTAAAGAAAATTATTATTTAGTTTAAAAGGAAAGGAAAAAATTAAGTGGTGATTATTTTTTATCTTGAATATTTTTTTATTTTTTTATGCATTTCAAGTGAATAAATAAATTATTGAATTTTATGCGTTTCAAATAAGTAAATAAATTTTTTTAAATTTCAAATAAATAAAGGAAATATTTTTTTAAATTCTAACATTTCAAATAAATAAATGAAAGGGTTTTTAAATTTTTCTGAAAAGTTATAAACGGAAAAAATTACCAAACGTACAAAAATTTGTGAAATTAAAACCCACTTTTAGTAAAAGAAATTATATGCGAATCAGTGCTAAATATCAAAATAATTCTTTACAAATTTATTAATAATAAGGAGGTGACCTAATTCCCTGAATAAAAAAATATTTTTTTTTGACTTATTATTATTATTATTATCGTTGATTTTTTGAATAAAATCCACTTATAAAGTTCATTGAATAACAAAAATGCGAATTGAAATTTTCTCATTATTTGCAACCATTTCATTCTTTTATATTTAATCGTTGATTTTTGAATAAAATCTACTTATAAAGTTCATTGAATAACAAAATTGCGAAGTGAAATATTCTCAATATTTGTAACTATTTAATTCTTTTATTCTTTATTGAAACAAATTCCGTGATTTTATTCGACAACATGCCTAACGACAACGACAATCCCCTCCTAAGACCCCGAGTTATGACTCCCTCGCCTACAGTGAGTGGAACTTCTGCCCCATTAACCAACATCCCTAACAATATAAGTCAAGCACAATTGGCAGAAACTATAAATCAGCTAGTCGTACTTGCCTTGAGAAGAGAAGGTAAGGCTTTTATTCAATCTCTACTTAATCCCGGATTAGACATCAACAATGATACCGATCAAAAAATTGACGCAGGTCATGAAAATAATTTATCCGAAATGGATAAAATACCTGATGTCGTCAAAAGTCTAAGAGAATTTTCTGGACAACTCGGAGAATTTTCCTCGTGGAAAAAAAGCGTAGACAGAATTTTGAAAATATATGAACATTTAAAGGGTCAGCAAAATATTATGGAATTTTGAATGTGATTAGGAACAAGATAACAGGGCAAGCTGACATCGCTCTGGAATCCTACAACACCCCCTTAAGTTGGGAAAAAATTTCAAAGTGCCTCACATTGCACTACGCTGACAAAAGGGATTTAGGAACCCTAGAATACCAAATGACAACTTTGGTACAAGGTCGACATTCGATATCAGAATTCTACCAGATGGTCTACCACCACCTATCACTAATTCTTAATAAACTCTGTAGTATGGAAATGAGCCAAGAGTCGCTTACTAATATGACTCAAGCCTATCGCGACAAAGCGTTAGACACTTTTGTCAGGGGACTCAAAGGGGACTTACCTAGACTCCTTAGTATGAGGGAACAAATAGATCTTCCCCAGGCATTACATTTGTGTCTCAAGTTAGAGAATGTTGACTATCGAGTTCACCATGCAAATTACACTGTTCACAGAACACAACATCTTCCAACACCCCCTTTCCACCTAGAAGGAATTTCATTCATCGTCAGTTCGCTAATCCAATTCCCAGCTCCTCGAACGCAATTCTACCCGGAATTGGTCCACAACCCCCAAAGACCTCAAGTCTATCGTCAACAGCAACCCCAATTTTACCAAACACCAAGAAATCCAATAGGATTACCTACTAAGCCCAGACCTAAACCTGAGCCAATGGACGTAGACCATTCATTACATTCACGCAGAGCTAATTATCAAAATTACTCAAATCGAAATCATTTGGCCCAATTCGCCAACAATAGACCAATACCTCGACAGATTCAATACCCCCAGCGCCAAAAGATTAATCAAATCGAACAAAATCAAGTAGACGAGGAAGAAAATACTGAACAACAATCTTTTTATAATAACGATGCAATTGAGTATGAACAGGACATTAGAACAGAAGATCTTAATCATGACCAGAGTCTCGTCGATTATATTAATTCCGGTACCAGCCTTGTCCTAGATCCTCCTGAGCAGTTAGATGATATTTATTTTTTAGACTGAAGCGCTCTTCGCTTCCTTACTTTGAACATACAGCGAAGAGTGGGATATTACTTAAATTCTTAATTGACACCGGGTCCAACAAAAATTACATCCAACCCAAACATATTCGATATCCTATCCTAAACGACAAAATATTTTTCGCTACTTCAGTTGGTGGAAGTATTGAAATAACCCATCACGCGTTAATAAATTTATTTGGAACAGACACTCGGAACCTTAAATTTTTCATCCTTCCTAGCCTTATCTCATTTGACGGAATAATTGGTAACGACAGCCTCAAAGAAATGAAAGCTGTAATTCACACCGATGAAAATTACATGACGATTAACCCCAACTGAAACAACACCTATCCGACTCTGTTAATTCAATTAATATCAGAACGTCTCATATGAATAAAGAACAAATTCTCAAATTAAACCAAGCCATAAAACATTGCCCTAACCTATTTTCCGAACCAAATGAAAAATGACAGACAGACAACGACAGACGACCCAATCTATTCGAAATCTTATCCTTACCCAATGGCACTAAAGGATGAAGTCGAAACTCGTCAAGAAACTGCTCGAAGATGGTATAATTAGGCCATCAAGGTATCCTTACAACTTTCCAGTATGGGTAGTGCCGAAAAAAGCAGACGCATCCGGAGAGAAGAAGTACAGGATGGTCATTGATTATCGGAAATTGAACACCGTTACGATACCCGATAAGTACCCGTCCCAGAGATTAATGAGGTGTTAGCCAATCTAGGACAAAACAAATTCTTTACCATTGTGGATTTAAAAAGCGGCTTCCACCAAATACCCCTAAAACAATGCGATATTGAGAAAACTGCATTTTCCATCAACAACGGGAAATACGAATTTACGCGCTTACCCTTTGGTCTCAAGAACGGCCCGGCTATTTTTCAAAGAGCCCTAGACGACATCTTACGAGAACACATAGGGACACGATGTTACGTCTACATAGACGACATCATAATATTCGGAAGGAGTGAGACCGAACACTTCAAAAACCTTGAGCTCGTGTTTAAAACCTTGGAAACTTCTAACATGAAAATCCAGTTAGACAAATGTGAATTCCTTCAAGAAGAAGTTGAGTTCCTCGGTTTTGTAGTGTCGAAAGAAGGAATCAAAACAAACCCCAAGAAAGTGGAGGCAATTGCCAGCTTACCTCCGCCTAAAACACTAAAGGACCTCAGATCGTTTTTGGGAATGTCAGGCTATTACCGACGTTTCATAAGAGACTACGCAAAACTGGCAAAACCACTAACATCCCTTTTAAGAGGGGAAGATGGACGAGTGTCCAAAAATCTCTCAAAAAATAAAACTATCAACATAGACACAGAAGCCATGGAAGCCTTCACGAAATTAAAAAGCTCGTTGATATCAAAAGAAGTGATCCTTAATCACCCTGACTTCGCCAAAGAATTTGAATTAACAACAGACGCCTCCGACTATGCCATAGGGGCAGTACTTTCCCAGAGCAATCGGCCCATAACATTCCTGTCAAGAACATTGAGTAAGACAGAAGAAAATTATGCGGCCAATGAAAAAGAAATGTTGGCAATCATTTGGTCCCTAAATTCTCTCAGAAGTTATCTCTATGGAGCCAGGAAAGTAAAAATCTATACAGACCATCAGCCACTTACCTATGCCCTTAGCCATAAGAACTCGAACTGCAAAATTAAGAGATGGAAAGCTATCTTGGAGGAATACAACTACGAACTCCAGCATAAACCCGGCAAGACAAACGTAGTAGCCGATGCACTTTCGAGACTTCCCAGAACTTCAGAAGCTAATCCCTTATCCACCATCCAACATAGCGACGACAGTTCTCCCCATAACCTTATTCCAACGGTAGAGGTACCTTTAAACGTTTATCGCAGCCAAATAATATTGCAGACAGGTGGAGAAACAAGTTACGAATTTCAATGCCCATTCCCCGGCTATCATCGGCACATCATAATACAACCAGAATTCACTAAAACCGATATTGTGAACACATTTAAAAAATACCTCAAACCTTCCACGTTAAATGGCCTAAAGGGCCTAAATGGGCCTTATTCAGCAGATCTACCCAATGCACTTTAAAGACTATAAAATTAGATTCACTCAAATATTTGTTCGAGACCTCACAAGTGAAACAGAACAAGAGGAGAAAATACTCTCCGTCCATCGCAGAGCACACCGTAATGCCGAAGAAAACCGGCAACAACTCCTAGGGAAATATTATTTTCCACGAATGAGCTCGAAGGAAAAAACTTTTGTAAAACGTTGCAGAACGTGTAAAGAACATAAATATGATAGGCATCCGAACAACCAACACATCCTTCCAACCCCCATTCCGAAATATCCTGGACACACCGTACACATAGACATTTATTCCACAGAAAGAAACTTAGTCCTTACAGCAATTGATAACTTTACTAAGTTGGCTCATGCCAAGATAATAAAATCCAGATAATAGAAGATATTAGACGCCCACTTCGCGATTTGCTATTCTTCTTTGGTGTCCCAGAAAATGTCGTAATGAACAACGAGAAATCCCTAAATTCGGCCTCAATCACTTCCATGATGGAGGATGAATTAAAAATAAATACCTATAAAACACGTCCCTACAAAAGTGAAGTCAACGGTCAAGTGGAGCGCTTCCACTCTACCCTGAGCGAAATAATGCGTTGTCTGAAAGCAGACGGTGGAACTCGATCCTTCGAAGAACTACTAGAACGCTCTGTCAATGAATACAATTCTACAATCCATTCGACCACAGGGAAGAAACCCGTTGAACTGTTTTACGGTCGCAACCCAAACATCGATCCCGAGAAATTCGAACAGGCTCGTAAAGATAACATAGAAAAATTAAAACAGAAACAAGGGCAAGTCGTCCGATATCATAATCTGAAGAGGAAACCCATAAAACAATATTCAGAGGGAGAAGTAGTGTTCGTTAAACACAACAAAAGAATAGGATCTAAGTTAACAGCTAGATATGTCAGGGAAACAGTTAAAGAAAATTTTAATACCACCATTCTTACCAAATCAGGCAAAACAATCCACAAGAGCAATATCAGAAATTGAAAATTTTTTCATTTCAGATACGTCGTCTACAAAACCAGAGGCGAAGTGCAAATCCTGGATTACTCCAATTCACAAATAGTAGCTCTAAACGCAGGCACGGCAAGAATCCAAAACGGGGTAACTTCAAACTAATTCACATTATAAATCTTAATCTTTATGAGTCCTTTATATCCGAAGTCAGTCTCATCCTAGAAAACCAAATAAATCAAAAACATTCTTTATTTCCCTTCCTTAATCACGAGCTAACACAAATACGAGATTTGTTTAATAATCTTAAACCACACAGAGTTGCAAGGTCAATTAATATTATTGGTAGTGCATGGAAGTGGATCGCGGGCAACCCCGACCACGATGATTTTGTAATGATACAAAACAAAGTAAATAATGTCTTAGACAATAACAATAGGCAAGTTGTCATCAATGAACTCTATAATGCGAGAATCAATAATATTACTAAAATAACTAATGAAATAAATAAAATAATGAAAGAAGACCACAAAAGTACTCTAGTTTTAAGCATTCAATATAAATTAAAATTAATTAAAGAAGAATTAATCAATATAGGGTATGCCATTCATTGGGCAAAATCAGGAATCATTAATTCAATTATGTTATCAAAAAGGGAAATAAAATTAGCTACAGATTTATTAGATAAAGAAAATTTGCCATATTCAACGCCGGAAGAAGCACTAGATTTCGCTACTGTTAAAATTATTACTGATAGCACTTCACTATTCTATGTTATAAATATTCCAATAACAACAAATGTAACTTTCGAAAAATTTTTAATAAAGCCTATTAAGAGAAACAATGTAGTTACAGACATAGCTCATGAAAATATTTTAAGAAATAAAGTAAAAATATTTGCCGTAGTTAATAGTTGTAGGACCTTAAGTCACTTAACAATATGTAATCAGCAAAGCATTGTGGACATAAGCAAATCCACCTGCATTCCGCACCTTCTCAAAAGTTTGAACGCAACCTGTAAGGAAATCAATAACCAACATGTCCCCACGATTGATGAAATTTCTGATGGTGTTTTACTACCGTTCAATCGTAAAGATTGAAGATGCGTTACACAACATAAATGGTACTTTCCTTATTAAATACCACAATACAACGATCAACGTGAATGGAAGAATCTTCATATCGAAGGAAGAGTCAACCCTTCATGCCTTACCTGCTATCCTACAACCCACTCCAAGAGAAAAACAATATCGAGAATTGCTTTCACTGGAAATGATGAAAGACCTGCATATCAATAACACTCATCAAATAAAACTCCTGCAAACTGAAAAAGATTTTCAGCAATGGACTAGTTATGGATCCCTCACGATGATGGGCATTTTAATAATTATCTTGATCGCGTACATCGCCAGAAATAGGAAGACGCAGATTAACATTCAACAGAAGGAAAGAGAAATAGTGCAAAGGGCCAGCACTCCACAGGGAGAAGAAGAAATAAACATCCAGCCATCCGTATCAATATCTGAATTATCAACTTGTAATCAACCCAGTCGTCCGATGCACATCCAAAGATTTTTTGAACTTTAACGCATGGGGACATTCGAATTTAAGAGGGGAAGACTTAACACCCCAGACAAAGGCCACGGTCATATTTCCGTCTACCATCAACCGTAGAAACTGCAATCTGGCACCTTTCAAAGAATCCAGAATTAAGAATAAGCTAAGCTTAGGAAGAAGCGTGGAAACTGCAATGTTGCAATTTCCACATTATTAGAATCTAGAGAGTAAGAAATTTAAGTTAAGCTTAGGAAGTAGGAAAGATAAAATTTATAGTAGTTTAGTTTGTAGTGAGACTTCGTTCAATAAAGTTGAACTTTTAACTGATATCTGTTTTTATTTAAAAACCAAGTTTTTTAAATTATTAACTTAAATAATGTATATCTTTCTCCGTATAATAAATTGGTTTTAAAAAAATTGCCTTCTATATACCGTTTTTTTAATACATTTGTAAAGCACCGCATTCTATGGGAGTATGAAATAGTAACTGCGACATTTAACTTTTAATTATTTTAAAATTTATATATTTCAAAGTGTGAAATTAAATTTTAGCCAATATATGAAATTTATAAATTTTAAAATAATTAAAAGTCAAATGTCGCAGTTACTCTTTCATACTCCCATAGAATGCGGTTCTTTACAAATGTATTAAAAAAACGGTGTATAGAAGACAATTTTTTTAAAACCAATTTATTATACGGAGAAAGATATACATTATATATAAATTTCATAAAAAAAGGTGGTGTACTTCTGCAATTATCGCATTTTTGAAATTTAAGTATTATAAAGTTAAATAAAAAAGTAACGGTGCATGAATGCCAATTTTTTTCCAAAAATAAATTGTCCACATCAAAATATACAATGTGTGTAAAGTTCATCAATATTGGTGAAATATAGAAATTACGACCTGTTCAATTTTTGAAATTTCGGTACTTTGAAGTGGAATTACAAGATAACGGGACTTGACCGACACTTTTTATTAATATACCTGAGGTGTACATAATTAACTGTACCTTGTGTAAAAATTTCATCAAAATGGGGCGTGGAGGAGTTAATCTGAATATTTGCCAATTCTTTGTAAATAATTCTTTCATAATAAATTCTTTGTAAAATATCACACAACAATAAATTCTCAATTTTCCGCGTCCATGTCATTTAAAAAACACTTGCCAAGTGAAAGATGTATGAAATGTCAAAAAATTCTGCTTTGCAAAGCAGCTAAATTAGGATTTGAGATGAAAAAGCAGCGGCAGAATTCTCTTCTGCTTTGCTTGTCACTTGACCAGCGTAAGCCAATAGAAACAATTCTCTGCCGACGGTTCTGCTTTGATTCTGATAGCCTTGACTTATGATTGCTGCGCTACGTTAGGAACGTTTAGGCGCCCATTACACGATAGGTTTTGCTGTCAGTTTTTCGACAGTTTTGCCTACGACTGACGGAAAACCTAACGTCTAAGGTGTTGACTGACGTAATCCTCCGTATATTTTGATTTCCATTAATCATGACTGGTGGAATTGATTGCCGCTTGCATGAACGTGTAATGGCCGCCTTAGATTCAAAGGAGCGATGGAAAACAACTTTCTCCCGAACTTTGCTGGTCCATGATCAGATATGCTGACGTAGATTTGTTCCCGGCGCTCGAAAAATGATCCTTGAAACTAACATTTAATAGCTCAGATTTTTTAATTCAACTAAAAACCCTATAACTAAAACTTATTTTGTAAAAATGGAATGAAAATATCTGATAAAATTGCAGTTGTGATGTTTGCTGTTGTTTATTTGTAAAAAACAGTGATTTGGGTTGACGTATTCTAACAAGTTTCCAATTCAGGCGGAAGTGGAATCTTGTTTACTAATGCGAATTTTTTTAATGCCTCGTATTTATTTCTCCAGTTTTCAATTTCCCTTTTAATAGAATCATTTTCATCCTGCATTAGTTCCAAATCTCGCCACTCTTGACTCTTCTCTGTTTCCAAAACATCCTTCTGCTCAATTCTCTTAATGCGGCAGCTAGCTGCATATCCGCGATTTTTTAGCGTACGCCTTCGTTGTTTCATACGTACAATCTCCTCTCGGGTGAGCCCGCGTAGTTTTAGCGTACGATTGAGATCTCTCACAGATATTGTTACTAGCTCATCATCACTAATGTCTGGGATGGGACATGGTGAAAGTGGTGCCTACAGATAGATAACCAATAAATAGTTTTATACCCCAACATTAAACAAGCAATGTATTACCAATGACGATTTTCTTTCACGTTTGACTTCTTGGGGCATTTTTATTTTGCAATGAAATAGCAATTATAATATTGCGCACAAAGCATTTAAACAGCTTTTCACAAATAATGCAAGTCATCCTAGGAAAAAGTCTTATTTTAGGGCTAAGCTATTATATTTTTGACAGCAGCTGTCAACAAGAGGGTTAAGGGAGTAGCTCAAAATATTCACCTCATTAGGGCGCGTTCTGATTTTCTATGAAACAGCAATTACACCCGGGGAAATTTTTTTGTAAATAGCAATGGCTATATATACCTTGTTTATGCGTAAGCCGAATTTCGGCTTAAGATAAAATCCAGCTCCGTATAAACAGTCTTAAGTCGAAATTCGTCTCAAGCTTAATTTATTTTAGCTTAAAGGCTGAACTACAATGAGCCGCTGGCGCGTGGTGCTGGCGCTGTATCGCAAGCTGTCAAAAGTAAAAAACGTAGCCCACCCGAAGTGCAACTACAATGTGTAGCTGGCCTTGGCGCGTGGTGCTTGCGCTGCCGCTCACTTTTGCCTACTTTCTACTTTTGGTGCGCGCCAGTACACCAGCCAGTTGGGAATTTTGATAAATGAGGGCGCTGAAGTCAAAAGTATCCCAAAAAACATTCGTATTTAATCAATTTTTGGTTTTTCCTGTAAAAAAAATAATTTCCAATGAATTTTTTTTTGCATTGCCCCATTTCCACTAACTTAAGCCTCAAACAGAACCAATCCGCTTCATCCGTTTTTAAAATTTTGACATGACTTAGCGCCACGCATTGTAGTTGCACTCAGCTACATGGCGCGCGCCAGAGAAAAAGCCAACGCCAAGAAGAGCGGCAGCGCCAGCGCCAGCGCCACATTGTAGTTCCCACTTAAGACGAATTATTGTTTGTATGTGTAAGGAGCTCTCAAAATGGCTGATTTTGGTCTTACATTAAAAGAATAATCTCACTTTATTCCGGTTAGTTATTAAGGTTATTTTAATGCATAATATAGAACGTAAATTTTCAATTGTTTGAGAGAGAATCCGAATCTGTTTATACGGGCAATTCGTCTTAAGCCGATTTTAAGCTTAAAACCGTCTTACGCATAAACAAGGTAATAGATAGCAAAAGCCTAATCATTTAATGTGTTAATAACTTATTTTAAAAGAATCTTGCATGGAATAACTGTCGGTACAATAAAATAAAAACCAAAAAAAAAGAAAAATATTAGGTGTGAGCTCAAGGGATCTCATTGTAGAGCATTGTAGAGCACCTGCCAAAAAAGTAGAGCAGATATTTTGCCCGAAGTTGCTTTACCAAAAAAGGTGCTTTTACTTGCTCCGGTTTAACTCAAATCAAGCTCATGAAATACAGCTGAGATATCTAAACCTAGCTTAACCCAGAGTACCTCATTAAACGCAACTATTATTATTTGATTTAACACAGAATGATCTGAGCCACTTTTTGGTGTAACCACAATTGGGGCGACGGGCACACGATTCTTAAGGCGCGTCCACACCAAAGAAACATTTATGAAACATAAACAATTTTGAAGCAAACTTGTATCTGACACATTTTTTAAATATTTTTAAAATGTTCAATAACAATTCAGAAACATTTTTGAAATATTTGAGAAATACCCGCCACTGTTTCTTTGGTGTGTACGTGATTTTTTAAGTTTCTGGAAACAGAAATGTTTACCCAGTGTTTTCCATTTGAAGTGGGAAACAATGAATGTTTCTAATGTTTTTCAATCAATTAAGCCACAGTTTTAATGCATATTTGTCAGTGGATTCGTAATCTTCAAAGTATCAACAAAGGAGATCAAATGCCGATGTAAAAGTTAAATATTTGAACGAATTTAAAAATGGAAATATTTTCATGTATATGTAATACAGCGCGCAAAACCTTTTGAAAATGAGGTAAATGCCGAAGATGGCCTGGAAGGAGATAACTGCACTGAAATCGCTGAAAGAGAATGTCAAGTAGAAGTAGCTGAGGAAACAGTGCAACAGAAAATAGTGCCGCGTGATCAGGCGAATACATTTTACAAAAACTGGAACAAATCAGAAACAAATTCGTTTCCTCATTTCTTGTACAATAGTTCTTCAAATGTTTCAAAAACGTTTTTCAAACATATTCAAAACATTTATTAAACAATTTTAGAAACTTTGGAAAACATTTCTTTTGTAAAAAAATTCTGCTTTACATTTGTTTCTTTCACAATGTTTCCTTGGTGTGGACGCGCCTTTATAAAATGCCCAAAATTGTACCACGCCCACGGCGACGAGCGCGACCACTCTATTAAATTTCTAATGTGTTTACAGCATAAGGGCGACCACGGCAGCTAACACTGCGTCTACACATTCCATATTTTTCGCCATCGACTTTGCCATATTTTATTGCTTGAGCTGTCAAATGTTATGGTGGTGGGCAATTCATGGCATGAATTTTCATGGAAAAAATGGCACATTTTCACAAATGTTATCGAGACAAAAATATTTTCAGAATTATAAACATGCGTACATGTATTTACACCGAATCAAACTAAATTTTAAACTTTCCGCGTGAACAAACGTCAAATTATGGCCAAATTCATGGCAGATGAAAAGAGAAATGTCATTTGAATGCTGACGTCACTCGGAAAGTCTTCCCCATACAAAATCGAAATTGTTGTTGTTGTTTTCTGTATTAACTTGCCGGGTGACGTCGGCTTTTTCTACGATATTCGTACGATATTCGAGCTGTCAGTCTCTTTTACACTACCTTGTTTCTGTATACCGTGACCCGAACCATTAAAAATTGTGTAACCGTAACAGTAATCGTAACTTTTATTCGTTTCGGTTTCAACCCCTGGTTTACTTTCATTATGATGGTATATGTGTCACAGGAATTGAGCTTTATTTAGCATTAATATTAAAATGATTCCCTTTTTCTTTCTAACAACAAATAACAAAATAAACTTCCCTGACACTATTCTTAATTACAAATAAAAATATAAACTTCCCTGACACTATTCTTTGTCGGCCATACTAAAAATTTAACTTGACACAGTAGGTATATAAAAAATTAAGCCTAATTTACATTTGGAAATAATTACTCCCAACACTCCTTAATTATTTTGGATTTTAAACCTTCAAAATTTTTGCGCAATAAGGGCTTCGTTAAAATGTCCACAAGTTGCTCTTCACTCTTAACGTGAGCTGGCATTATCGTTGAGCGAATATGTTGCTGAATGAGCCTATTCACACGATGCCATAAGTGTTTTGGGTAAAACCAGTTTTATTCAACTCCTAGCAACTCACACGGGGCGTATATTATGGATAGTAAATTTGAATCTTATACAGGAACGTTTAAATGTATTGCAGATGAAATTTACTTGTTAGAGAAAAACAGAGCTAAAGAATGCAAGAGATAGAAGTCACTTTTTTATGTGTGCTAGCGTTCACGCGTTTGCTTTTGCGTGAAAAATGTTTCGTTAAGTTCTTCCGCTCCCTTCCCTCTCTCATCAATAAAACCGGTTGTAAGCCATGAATATGAACTGTATGAATAGGCCCAATGAACTTTCTTGAAATTTCGATGTTTCTTTCCCTTGGTGATTTCCCTTCATGAGTGTTGTTTAGCATATAGATGGCAGACTGATTATCAATGTAGTGCAATGTTGGTTGACTTACATTTAGCTGTCTTAATTCCTTGGCAAATCTTCGAATCCAACAGATGTCATCGATTGCTGATATCGCTGCACGATCCTCAGCTTAAGCAGTCGAGTTCGATACAGTGTTCTGCTTCTGAGTAAACCATAAAACAGGACCTCCGCGCAGCAATAAAACTCCACTCGTAGAATGACCAGTTTCTGAATCACCCCCATAATCAGAGTCACTGTACACACACATATTTCTACTTCCGTCGCAGAATATTCCATAGTTTGTAGTTCCTTTTACATACTGAAAGACACGTCTAATCATTTTCCAATGGCTTTTCATAGGCTTATATTGTTGAATCGACTGAGGTAATTGACTGAAAAACTGATGTCTGCACGTGATATGGTGGCAAGGTACAGCAGACTACCAACAGCTTCTCTATATTGTTTTGATTCGTCCAGAGGACTCATTTACAAAACTTTCAGGATTTGTAACCATCCCTCTTTCAATAGGCGTAAGTACAGGATTCATGTCTCAAAACTTAAATCGTTCTACAATCCTTTCACCATATTTGGACTGACTTATGAAAACTCCATCTTTAGACACTCTGATTTGCATTCCGAGATATGAGTCTTCTTTTCCAGTATCATAGGTAATCCTGAATTTTAGATCTAGTTTCTTTAAGACTTCAAACATTTATTTTTATGTTTTCCAACCATGAGACCTTCATTAACATGTAAGACGAGTATTATGCTTCTGTTCTTGTTATAGTAGACGCATGGATCGTCATCAGTAGACCGAAAGTACATTGCGTTCAAAAAATTAGTAAATGTCGCATTCCAAATCTTGGGTGCTTGCCTTAATCCATAAAGACATTTCCTCAGTTCACATACACGGCCAAACTTATCATTTTCTGGCTGATACATGATAATTTGTTCATCTAGTTTGCCATGCAAAAAAGCAGCCTTCACATCAAACGTCATAGTATTCATACTTTCAGATGCAGCTATACTTAAAATTAAAAATTTGTACTTTCCATCTTCCTTTTTACGTAATACCCAGCGGCAGGTTAAGGGCGTGATGTCCTTGGGCTTCTCAGTTAAGACCCATGTTTCCATCTTTATAAGTGACTCAAATTCTTCTGACATAACATTTTTCCAATTTTCGTCTTTAAGAGCTTCAGCAACAGAAATATCATTTGCGTCATCGGTCATACTAGTCTCAAAATCTTTTATTATTAGTTCTGTATCAGTTATATAGTCGTTGAATCTAACTGGTGCTCTTAATGCACGACGATTTCATAGATTTCTTCTTCCAGTGACTGCGATTGGACTGTTTGAGCTATCGGACTGACTTTCATTTTCCCGACTTGTAGACCAAACTTCATCTTCAGATTCTTCAGCGTTAAGGCTTTCATATTCAGAGTTTGTATCTGATCTCTCATTGTCAAGTGTTTCAACATTCGTTTCAGATGATGACATTTCTAGCTCAGCAGAGCTTTCAGTTCTGGTTTTATCATCAAATACTACATTACTTGAGCTTACAATATCATTTCCTTGATAAAGACCCTGAACCCTGGTGAATCTATATGAGTGAAATTACACGGCCATTCACTTGAGACTCACGTCAAACCTGTCTGTGTATGATTTGAGTATTACACGAAGCACCTAATTTTCAGCCTCTTTTCCGTGTAACGATTCTATTGTCTATGTGGTTGTGTACAAAGCAACAAAAATTCTCATATTTTTCGCAGTCTCAGAGAACAAAATTATGCTTGTGTTAGTGTAATTTGCTGTGAGACCGAAAACATTTTTGGATTTACAAGTGAGGCTCAACACATACCCTTCCCTGCGCCCCCTTGTCTAAAAAGCCGGTTTATTGGAAATATTGGAAAGTGAGTCTGGGAAAGTGATAGGCCGTGTAATTTGACTCTATCGTAGCCAACAAATGAGCCTTTAGTTGACTATTTTTCAGTCTTGCTTCTTTTATTATCTTCTATTAATACGTAGCAGTCACATCCAAAGGGTTTTAATTTATTAATGTCTGTTTTCCTTCCAAACCACAGATCAGCTCGGCTTTTACCTTTAACTGAGCTAGTGCCGGTGTGATTAATCGTAAACACAACATAATTGATGGCTTCGCCCCACAGATTTTCATCTAGACTTCGAGCACGTATGACTGTTCTAGCGGCTTCTACTATAGTCCTCATCTCTCTTTCAATACGTCCATTCTGCTGTGGCGTGTGCTATGATTTATATATAAAAAATTAAGCCTTAGTTACATTTGGAAATAATTACTCCCAGCAAACTGCCAGCATTAATTTGTCAGCTGTGAAGTAAAAAGAGTTTTGTTTTTGTTTTTGTCATAATACCAAATGTTTCTTACACTCAATTTTAACAAACAAATCTAAATAAAAACAAACTAATAAAATTAAACAAAGCTAAACCACATAAAATCACTAAGCACAGGCTCTGTCAAATTAAACTCAACTACTGAACTACTGAATTCGCTTCTATATGGACTTAGGTAGCAGAGCTGAATCGAGTTCATTCAACTCTAAAGGCCCAACTATAATGCACGTAAGAAACGCACGTCGGCTGACGTGCGTAAATATCAAACTTTCGTCAAACGTATAATGGTTTGTGTATACGGAAACTTTTCACAAGTTTAAAATTAGTAAAATGCATAAATATGATTCATTGACTATTAAAACTTGTCTATTAATCTTTGCATATTAAAAATAATCATATTTATTTTCAATTATAATAAATTGTTCATCAAAATCACTCCCATAAATTTGAAGCACAACTTTTCCATACTCTTTCTTGTTTAAAACCCACAAAACAACAACAAAAAAAATCAGCTGTCACCAATTTAACTACAAATTCTCACAAAACGTACGTTGAGCGCGGTTCTTTTCGCATTTTTACGTTTAACTAAACTTAACGAAACAAAATATGACCGACGTACGTCCAATATGGCCGGACACATTAATTTCCATTACTGTGTTTCCATGAGCCAGGGTAGAGTTTTCGTTAAGTAAACAGAAAGCTTTTTCTCTCAAGATCACTCGATGCTGTTTCCATGACGGTTCTGGGTTAAAGTGACAGATAATTAATTTTACATTGCCTCGCCGTTGGTATATGTGCAGTAAACGATATTGAAACACACACATATGCAAAACCCGGCTTAATCGGGCTGGCTTCGTTGAGTTTACTTGGATTTAACGACACTTTACTCAATCCCGGTTTCCATGGGTGCTTAATCTGAGTAAACTCAGGATAAACTCTGCATGGAAACACAGTACATGAGAGCGCCCAGATGACGTTCGTTTCTTACGTGCATTATAGTTGGGCCTTAACTGAACTCGACACACGGCTACAGTACCGAGTTTCCATGGGAGTCGAGTTGATTTGACACGCCGAACTGTTCCGGGAACATAGAAATATTTAGGAAAGTTAATTAAAAAACAACTTTTTTCTAACAACAACTTTTAATTTAACTTATGTGAATACCGAACGGATTGAAATATAGACAAGTACTGATTAATTAATTTAATTATAACTTACATCTAGGTGCAAATATTCTTATGCATAAATGGCTTAATTAGCGCAATTGATTTGCGCGTGCATGGTGTTCATTTGCACCGGCAGGTTTCCATAAATGTAGAAATTCCGTCTGGCGGATATCCGCCGCATGCGGGTGTCAAATTATAAATACGTATCAATATTTGAAATGGCAAAAAATATAAAAATTTAAATTATTGTTCTTGAACATGCTCCCCGCAAGAGGTTGTTTGAGCAAAGATTTAACGTCTTGGGGTAGGTTGTGGATGCATGGCTCTGGAAATTGTGGGAAGTTGGAATTCAGGAGTACCTACTCGGTGGGTTCTCCTTTGTCGTGTCTTCCAAAAGTATACCAGCCCTACGATCAGGCCTATTCCAATTAAAAGGTAAGTGTTTAAAACATAATGTTACACAAATTATTTCACCGACTAACGTTCATTGACGTTTGTGAACCTCTTTCAGCCGACGGTCACGCCACCAGCGGTGCTGAAAAAGAACAATCACCACGGGCTTGAGTTTGTTGCTGGATTGCATCATTTTCTGTTTTTTCTTTTTTTTTGCTGAATTGCATTTTTTTTTAGTTGTGTATTGGATTTCATAACAGCCGGTTTAGTTGGTTAAAAACTGTTTGATATTGAATTTCAATGTAAAAATAATTGTAACAATTAAACTTGATAAAACCCCAAAATAAAAATAATAAAAATTAAACATAATATTTTCTGGTCCTTCGAGCCGGATTGTGGATGCAATCATGCGGCTTCAGCACGTTGAACGAAGGTTGAATCATCAGCAAGTGTTAGCGGAGGCTATCTCGAAGGCTTATGAGAGCTTCATTAGGGTTGGCCAGGAAAACATCGGTCCACAACGTGCGGAAGTGCGACTTGAGGCCTTACAACAACAATGGCAGGAATTCTCAGTTTCTCATAAAGGTGAATAGAAGTGAACGCAAGAAGGTGGTATTGAGGTTAAATGTAACATTCTAAAAAAGTGATAGGTACTTTACGTACCAGACACTCATGTGTAAGGTTTCGGGCCAAGTTTCATTTCAGAAACTTAGTCCTTGAAATAATGTACTTATAGTCTGACGAGGACTAAGAATCTCTGGCGTCGGTGAATCTTAACGATAAGACAATCAGCATTCACCGACCATCCTCGTTCAGTTCCGAAATCTCAATGCCTAACTCATAGTTGTTCATGTCAAACGAGAGCTAAGTACCCTCTAGCGTTGGTGAATCTTCACGATAGGCCAATCAGCATTCACCGACCATTCTAGTGGTTTCATAGAAGGTCAGATCTTTACCACCTCTTTGCGTAGCTTATTTCTATTTAGACAAATCAACAAATGGAAAGATTTTATACTAAAGTTAATTTTACTCTTTAGCTATCGCTTTAGCAATAAGCACTCTTAATGCGGAAAATCAGCTTTCAGTCCATCAACATCCGTACTTCGAACAAAATATCTATGAATCGACTTACGAGTGCTATCTAGAGACTTCGGAAAAAATGTCGTTGGTGATCACACCTGCATCAGCATCACGTACAACGTCACTATCAGTTAGTCCTTCACCATTTCAAGGCAAAGATTGTGATTGTTATGGCTTAAAATTGCCAAGATTAGAGTTACCTCAGTTTAATGGTAACCCTAATGACTGGCTATCCTTTAAAGATGCTTTTGAGTC